>CM032482.1:9115216-10315216 GCA_019059595.1 Marasmia exigua | reverse complement strand
GTCATGACGTCATGTCATATATTACGATATATGATGAACTTCATTATTGTCGCGTGGCTTGCACTTCTTGAACAACTTAATCTGTTTCATTGCCCTGGGTTGCGGAATTCTCATAACATCCTCATGTGGCGTATTCCTTGGCTCGTTACATTACTCGATAACCGAAGGAATAAAATTCGCTCTGGAGGTTCTGGAGTTCCAGTGAAATGGACACATATTTCACTTTTGGAGAACTCCTTAAATATCATGGCCGCCCCAATGTCATATTTTGGCGCCGTTCTTCATTGAGCAATTAGCACTAATGAATTCACTAATGAGAATGAACTATCACCTGCGGTATTTCCGGACCGATACGACTATTCAAGTAAAGAGACTATTTAGCCAAATGGCAATATACTTTTAATCTTGCTTCACCCTAACGGGGTACATGTACCTACTTAATATTACATTCAAAGATCTGTTGACATTGAATATGCATTATTTAAAATAAATAGTGGGATTTTGCGCCCGGGATGCATGTCACTTGGGACCGGATACTCTGGAATCGACGTGGGAGACTGGGAGAGAATTATGTTCAGCAATCAATAACTCTTGACCAAAAGTTTTAGACCGTGGGAGAGCCACACTTTGGCATGAATGGGCCGGCTCGACCGGAGTGATACCACTGCACACACTTCTCAGAAAACCGGCGTGAAGCAGCATTGTGTGCCTGGTAAGTTTCAGTTTGAATATAACCAGTACTGGCTCAATATGATTTTTAAGTTTTAATACTGAGGTAAAGACCTGGGCGGAGGGAAGGTAGCCTAGAGTAAGGTACAGTATAGTCACTCCGTGCCTCCCACTGAATACGGCCCAACTTTCTCCCAGTTCCTTACAATTACCATACAAGACCCTTTTTCACTCCGTACAAGTTCATCTGCACGAGCTTATGACCGTGTGATTATAAGAAGTCCGAGATGTATGCGATAGCTAAACCATAGGTACAAATTTTTAGCCTGACCCGGGGATCGAACCCGGGACTTCTTGTGCAGCCGTCGCTTTAAAGTGTGACCTACTAGCCACTGCGTCACCGAAGTGGCACAGGTGGTATCGTATCGTAGCACATATTGATTGATGATTTCTTATATTATCTTATCTTATCTTATATTGACTGCCTCGGGGACGCAGTTTTTAGTGAGTCGCACTTTAAAGCGACGGCCGCGTAAGAAGTCCCGGGTGCGATCCCCGGATCGGGCCAAAAATTTGTACCTAAGCTTTCGGTAAAAAAATCTTAGTGACTGCCCGGAGTGTGGAAGTTGGCGGTCTCGTAACCTCGGAAAGCACGTTAAGTTGTTGATCCTGCGCCCAAACTCTCTCCGGTCGTGTCACAGTAGTGTCCCATCGGAATACGAGGGTAAGGTAATAAAGAGTGCACTTGTGTTTGTGCACACACTTGAGCGCTATAATATATCTTGCGTATATGGCTGATCGTTTAGATTTACCGATCGGTTGGAGGATATTAAATTATTTCTTTAGACTTTATGAGTATTTAAGCTGGTCGTCAAAACAATATTGCTTAAAATTGCGATGTTATGAGAAATAAAAGTAAGATAATTGTGCTTCTATCTTTTGATTTATCCACCATTTCCGGGAAAGCAAGTTCAAAGATATTTTACCAACTAGGTAAATAAGTATATAAGTATATCATTAAATCATAGTTACGACCCACAACCTAGATAGGGAACAAGAAAAATAACAAAATAAAGAACACAAAGGAAATCTCATAAAAATAAGTTAGAGGCTTCGTTGCTAAGGACTGAAAAACTTTTAGTACTTTCATGTAGCCATACATTCAACTCCAAAATATGTTCGCGGTCGCTCGTAAAAGCCATACATTAGGAGGAAACGCGGTCGCCATTTCTCTATACAAACACAGTCCTCTGTTCCGTTCCTGGATAATGACGTAGGGCAAACACAATTTTTGTACCACAATATTCAAATCTACCGTGTAATGTCCAACTCATTTATTTTTTCCCATTTCAAATTACGACTATATAAATAGAACAGCAGGTATTTCTCTGCGAAAACCAAAAGAAAGGAATTAACAATTTCGAAAACTAGGAACGTTTCCCTATTTCGCAGTGATTTTACAGCCAACAAACAGGGGAATGCGAAATGCCGGTCAGTATTAAGGCGACGGGTAGCCCTAACTAGCGACACCATTCATTTTTAATAGTTAGCTACTAAACCAGATCTATTTTAAACTATTTCGGGGTTACAACTTCTCGGTAAACCCTAATATTATTAACTAGCTGTTTCACGCGGTTTCACCCGCGTCCCGAGGGAACTTACTTCCCGTACCGGGATAAAATATAGCCTATGTTACTTCTGAATAATGCAGCTTTCTAATGGTGTAAAAATTATTGCAATCGGTACAGTAGTTTTTGAGTTTATTCATTACAAACATACAAAAATACAAAAATACAAATATTTCCTCTTTATAATATTAGTGTAGATTAAATAACCATGCACAAATGTTGGGTCCGTTTTTGTACTCGATTAACTGATTACGGCCAAAAGCGGCCACTTTTTAGCGTGAATCAATTTTTCGCGTCCCAACATTTGTGCGTGGTTATTTAAAAAATAGTATAAGTATTTGCCAAGAGGTTGTAACCCCGAAATTGTTTACAATAGATCCAGTTTAGTAGCTAAAAATTAAAATCGGTTGGCGCCGCTAGTGTGCCCTACCCGTCACCTTAAGTAGGGAACGTGCGGTGCTGCATTTTGTCTTATATTTGTTATGCGTGTCCCCACTGTGGAAATAGGAGTAGAACCTATATAAACTCTTTGAAACATAATGTGGTGCTACCGAATATGCCCTCAGACCTGTCTTTTTACCCGACTACGGCAAAGCCAAAAAGGAAGGATTATGATTTTAGCAGTCTACGTATGTAAGTACATATGTTATGTTCTGCTGGCGCTGCCGCGCGCGCGCACCAACTAGCTGGCGGAGGCGCCCCTCACTCGCGCCACCAGGCGTTTTAACGAGGTATGGGATGTACTCGTAGTAGACCCTTTTAATTGCTCACTGAGTGAATTCGTAAGAGCCAAGCTTTTTATTGTTAGTTATAAGTCATCGTCGTCAGCCCATTTAAGTCCCCACTGCTGGGGCACGGGCCTCCCTCAATCACATGAGGGGTAATTGCCATACTCACCACGCTTGGCAGACGGGTTGGCGAGGGTTTTGATATAAATGCAGAGTTTTCCTTCTCTGGGTGCTGATGATCATGCCAGAAGCTTTACCTTAGTCGCCTTTTACGACACCTCGGTAAGAGTGAGGGTGGCCTATTCTACTCTGCCGGGCACCACACGGCATAGTTATAAGTAGCTGTAACTAAATTAGATAAAATTTAGTACTCTATAATATAGAAAATAGTATTTTATTCTATCGCATTAGGTGATTACCCTGTAAAGATAGAATAAGTTAGTGAAATAAATAAATATCTGTTCATCGAAAATCTCAGATCCTCCTCTTTATTACTTTTTCATTGGCACACTGTGAAATAAATGTCGCTATAAAGAAATACTAGAATTGTAATTCTGCTGAGACAAATGCGAGCCGAATGAAGGATTTGAACACCCTTGGACCCTTATTACAAATCGCGAACTAAGGATAGTCCCAGAACAAAAATCGTGCCAGCCCCTTTAACAATGCGTTTTAGAACGAGATCAATATAAAGAAGATAAAGATAAAAGATAAAGATAATTTATTTGTTCGATCATGTGTACATTATAGGTAGATAACAGAGTTTCAACTCGTCGTACCATTACGGCATACCAAATATTAGTAAAGGCAAAAACATAATAATATTAGGATTCAATGGGATTCAAATAGAATTATAATGTCAGCCATTGTCAGAAATAAAATGAGATTAACATGTCAACAATACAATTAAAACATGGCAGAAATAACAATCAACTAGAAAAATTAAAAAATGTCATTCAAGAAATTCGTCATACTTTTTGCATAAATTCAATTAGTAAAAAAAATATTGCAATACATACAGATTACAATAAAAAAAATTATAAATTAGGTACATTATATTCGTTAAAATATGTCACTCAAAAAATAATATATACTTTAGTAACATTTTATGAATCAAAAATCTTTTAAACTCAATCTTGAACAATTTTACATTTAGAGTTTTATATTTATCTGGTATTTTATAAAAAATAATGGGAGCGATACATACTTAGCTGTTTCTTAACAGATTAGTTTTAGCTGAGTGCAGACAAAGCCTTGTATTGTTGCGACGATTGTGTACTACTTTATCACATATCCGGGGAAAGAGGTGGGGATTATTCTTTACGAATATTTCTATCTCTAGTAAGAGTGTCGAAAGTGTAAGAATTCTATATTTAGTGAAAAATGTCTTACAGCTGTCAGTAGTTTGTAGGCCAAAAATGGCTCTAATACATCTCTTTGTTAGTTGAATTGCCCCAGAAGATCAGTCCATATCTTAGCACAAATTCCACCAATCCAAAGTAAGCAGTTATCAACATACCTTCGCTGACCGTTTTTGATAAACTGAATAGTGCGAATGCCGAGCTACTATTTTTTTTAATAACTTCATCTATACATTTCCAATTTATATTTTTATCAATTTGCAATAATAGAATCCTTGCAGTATTAACTTGGCTGATAGTGTGATACTTCAAGGTCAGTAGGATTTGCAAATTTCCGGCTAAAATGCATTATATGATTTTTTTTTAGGTTTATATTTGAATTATTATTGTTTGGATATGAAATTATAGATGTCGGGGTTTCATTAATGTCAAACTTATAGTGATTCATATCATTATATTCAAGCTGTCGGGCATGAGTTGTGCTATCGTCGGCAAATAATGTAATTGGTTGCTTAGTGGCCTCAGGCATGTCATTTATATAGATTAAGAATAAGTGAGGGCCCAGGACGCTTCCTAGTGGAACACCATATGGTACATGACGCTTATCTGAGAGGCAAATTTCCTCTGTTTTAGATTTCATATTAAGACTAGTAATGACCGTTTTTTGTCGACGGTTACTAAGATACGATTGTAACAAATCCAAGATATTACCTCTTATACCGTATTTTTCAAGTTTTTTCAAGAAAGTTTTATGACTAACATAGTCGAATGCTTGCGTCATGTCTCAATATAGGGCACATACTGGTGTTCTCCTATCGGAATGCGTAATAATATTTTTGTAAAAATTATATATTATATCCATATTGATTGTCTTTCTTTGACGAAAACCATTTTTTTCTGGGCAAAGAACACTATTTCTCTCTAGGTAGTTGTTTAACTCGTCATAGTAACACTTTTCAAATATTTTAATTATGATATACCTATATAATGGTAATTGTTAAGAAATCCCACCAAAAACTATCTTTTTGGAATTCACGCCTTAGACAGTTCTTTATCTTTTATTAGTCATAAAGTCACTTGGTAACTTTCCTTACTTCTTCTTTGTGAGCCTCTTCAGTTCTGAAGGGTGGCCGTCAGCTTTCCAAAACCCTCTCTGTTCATTGAGAAACGAAACAGCCGTTCCACAGATGTGATGGCAGTCCACTCCCTTATATTATACAGTCACGACTTTTTCCTTCTGCCAACGCGTCGCTTCCCCTCTATTTTACCCATCATGATGAGTTGAAGCAACCCTGACATAAGAAACGTTTTAACCGGCCATGAAATAATAACACCGCCTCACTCATTCCTATTAGTTTCATTTCCAACTTCATTTGAATATAATAGCCAGCGTTATAACTAAATAATGCTGTAGAACGCAACGTAATTACCTATTTAAATGTTTCCTTTTCAACCTCTTTAGCTTTAGAAAGAGGTGCGACTGCGAGTTAGTTCGTGCAGAATGGCGTCGCGGGTGGCTTGCCTCGGATTTACTGGAGTCTGTAAAATGCCTCTTATAATTCTTATGTGTATTAAAGTACGGTTAAGAACTTTCCTTGAAAGAGAGAACTTTATAATAGTCACTGAATCTTAAAGCGTGTTTCTTTGTGTGTAACCACATTCAAGGAATTGCGAGCACAGATGGTTTTTATACGTATGTGCTTTCGTTTGCTCGTAAAACCTGACTATATTTCTAGAAGAAATCAAACATGAAGTTTTCATTTGAAACGCAGATATCTATACAGGGCGTCCCACGGCCATACCACAGTGAGGGAAAGTACCTTTAATATTGTAGATGGAACATTTTACTCATACTGAAAGAAGACATTATTTTGATTTGAAAAACAATCTAAACTGTATTCATATATTTTTAAATAATTACACGGTTGAACCGGGAAAAAATTACCCTGTAGCTTTATCACACCGAGGGGAAGGCTTTATCATAAGGATTATTTTTTGCTAAACAACATACTACATATATTAATAATAATAATAATAATTCTCACAACAGCTTATACGTTGACCTGATTCCGTACTAAGTAGCTTAAGCACTTGTGTTACAGATATCAGACAACAGACGAACACAAATTTATACTTAAATACATATATTACACCCAGACACTGAACTAACACAAGTGTTCATCGAACAAATGTTGGTCCAGGGTGGGGATCGAACCCACGACGTTTGGCGTAAGAGGCAGGGTCACTACCAATTGCGCCATCCGGTCAGTCAACATATGATAAACCACAATCAGCCTATACCTTCCTATTATACGACCACTGCTGGAACGTAGGCCTCCTTTCTCATATCCTCCTCCACGTCCTCATCTAAGCGTGTTATTTCCATCGTCATCGCCATCATCGTCAGCCCATTTAAGTCCCCACTGCTGGGGCACGGGCCTCAATCTCATGAGGGGTAATTACCATACTCACCACGCTTGGCATTCCCATTGTTATTCCCATTTGCGTCCAAAAGCTGTCGCTTCGGAGCCCGAGTACGTTTGGACCATGATGCAGGATTAGGAAAGTTAGGTAATGACAATGAAGCAACTGCCATCTGACCTTCGCAATCCTTAGACAGGGGAACCAGACCAACTGAATCACGGCTACACCTTCAGAATCGTTATCTCAAATATTGTAGGTGTCCACAATTTTGAAAAACTATCCGAGACGTGCAGGTTTTTCTTTCGATTTTTTTAGTATAATGGTATTTTATGTGACAGGTGGCAGACGAAGCAGACGGATCACCTGATGGTAAGCGTTAGCCGCCGCCCATGGTCACCGGGGACACCAGTAGTCACAAGCTTTAAACCCATCTTTTCCACAGATTGGGCCTCCGGTAAGGGTACCGGTGAGGGTAAGTGAGGGCACTCACCCAGCGAAACACAGCACATTTGCTCCTACACGCTCGCTTTCTATGAGGTCGTGGTATCACTCCGGTCGAGCCTGGTAAATAATGGATTTTAAAAATCCAGAGGTTTTTTTAATAGTGGCACAGTATATTGGCTCTCCTTAGCCTGATGGTAAGCAAGAAAAGAACCCAAGTTGCAATTACAACGGAAGCGATGTTAAGGCATCACCTCCGTTGGCACCGCCATATTGGCCCGCGAGATGCCTTTTCACGCTTCGTTTGAAGGAATCCATATTGTAGGAAGAGGGAAATACTTGCGCCGGCAACGTATTCCATTTCTTAATGGTGCGGCAGAAATAAGAACTGCCAAATTATTGAATTCGAAGCACGACCCCTACGCAAGAGAGGTGTAATCTTATCCAATAAACTACCATCGCTCATAAGACAAGTTCATAACTTAAGTGAATATAGATTCTGATTTATAATATCAGAAATCATCTTTTTAACTAAATCAATGTGTTTATCCACTTGCAAATATTTATCTCAGAAGCAACAGAAGTAAATATGTAAGCCCACTCCGCCGAGGCGAATCTAATTGCACTTCACGAGCAGTTGTAACTCTCTTTTGTTTTGTCGAAGTGAAACTGTAGACGAAGAGCAATGGAGGACTAGAATGATAGGGTTGCGATTTGTTTCCTAGATTTTTTTATGTGATAGGTGGCAGACGAGCAGACGGATAACCTGATGGTAAGCGGTTGCCGCCGCCCATGGAGACCCGCAACACCAGTGGAGTCACAAGTGCGCTGCCAACCTTTCTCCCCGGATTGGGACTCACGCAGCGAAACACAGCACGGTGCTGCTTCATGCCGGTTTTCTGTGAGGCCGTGGTATCACTCCGGTCAAGCCGGCCAATTCATGCCGAAGCGTAGTCACGCTATGATTTTCACCGTGGAAGAGCCCTCCCACGGTGTCGGTATCATTGTAGCACCTTTAAGGTGACGGCTAGAGCACTAAACCGGAGACCTTTTTATCCGACTTCAAGAAAAAAGGGTTCTCAATTCGACATGTATACCTATCTATATTTTTTTATGTTTGTTCGCCGATTACTTTGCCATTTATGAACCGATTTAGATGATTCTTTTTAGTTGGAAAGTAGATAGTCCCAGATTGGTACCATTATCAGGATATCAAGATCTGGTCATGGGATCCTGAAAAAATTGAGGGGAACTCTCAAATTTTATAGGGACATGTAATTTTTTTGTATTTTTTTTTCAAAACTGCACCAGTATTTACGCCTGACTGTATTAATTTTATGGCTCTGCTGATAATGGGAGGTCAACTCCTCAACAGTAAGGAGTTAAAGGATAACTCTTTCAATACTGTACTCACAATTAGTTTTTTAGTTGTTTGACGGGGTTGGAAGAGGGAGGGAGGGCTGCCAAAAAATGATACACTAAAAAGCTTAAAAAAAAACCGCCTTCCAAAACCACGAACTAAAAAGTGGAAAATAATATTGTTAACACATAATACACTTCAAATAACATTTTATAACAGTACCTACACTCGAGAAAAGATAATACTGCCATAAACACTAGGTACTACTGACTGTTGTGTTCATAACGATACCAACTTTTAATTACGAGAGAGCCGCCAGAATGTCCCCGGCTATAATTATATTTAGTAGAATAACAAACACTTTTCATCTCACAAATAAGATTTGCAGAGGCGTTCTTATTTTAATTCACTCCTTTCCCCTTAATATAAATCGTCAACTAAGGATAGTCCCGGAATAAAATCCGTGCCAGCCCCTTTACACGTTGCGTGTTGGAACGAGATGACATGAGATTTAGTACGGTAATAACTTTAGAGCGCTATTTATAATAAGGTGGTTTTAGTTTTATTAAAGAAAACTAAGCTCATTTTGTAGCTTTGGTTTTTTTCTGGTTTTTCTTTTAGTCCTTCTTTAGGATACTTAAATAGATAAATAACACTCTTAAAAATTTCATTTCGTGTTCAGGTGGGACTCGAACCCACATCTTCCACAATCCGGGTAAATGTTCTACCAATTAGACCACTGAACGCGTTACTAAGTCGACAAAATTTGTAAGTGCTTAGATGAATATTATTATACTTGAATTACTTGTGGCGATTATGAGACATTTTTTGAAAACCGGCCAAGTGCGATTCGGACTCGCCCATGAAGGGTTCCGTAGCAGCAAGTAAGATATATGGAAGGTAAAGGTCTCTTGCGCAAAGTATTGTGTTTAGAAAAAAAATATGTTAAAAATCTCAACATCATTTTTAAAGACCTGTCCATAGATACCCCACGCGTATAGGTTTGATGAAAAATTTGTCAGAGTAATACCTGTTGCACAGACAATACCTATGCCTAATTGTTAGATCAGAAAGTTCAGATTTGCTTGTAGCAACATTGATTCCTTTTGATGTAAAGAAAATTTAAAGAAGGTTGGCAGATCTTTTTTAAAACGGTGTGTTGGTATAAGTGATTCATGTGCAAGCCAAAATTAACTTTAAGTTGACGAACCTTTTTAGGGTTCCGTAGCCAAATGGCAAAAAACGGAACCCTTATAGATTCGTCATGTCTGTCTGTTTGTCCGTCTGTCCGTCCGACCGTATGTCACAGCTACTTTTTTACGAAACTATAAGAACTATACTACTGAAACTTGGTAAATAGATGTATTTTGTAAACCGCATTCGGGCGCGAGCGCTTGTTGTGGAGACACGTACACTCGCTAACTGCGAATAGGAAAGTCATAGGTTCCCAAAATGTTCACATCGAAATGCGCAAGCTGTACTGAGACTGTAGGAGACGGGCCAGGTTGCTCTATTTGTAAAAAAAAGTACCACTTTACGTGCGGTGGCATTACGGAGCGTGGATTTTCAAGACTTGGTTCTGGCAGAGCATCTTGGATGTGCACAGCCTGCAGAGATGCATCCCAGACTGCACTGGAAGTTTCAAAGGTGGAGGACACACAATCGACCAGCACTCCGAGCAGTTCAAGATTCTCATCGGGATTGCCACTACAGGAAAGAAAACATCCTACTTCAACCCCCAAACAGACAGCAGGCATCGGGGAGGAAATACAGGAATCATCTCATCTATCAATACTTGGAGATATCTCATCTAAAATATCGCACATGCAAGAACAGTTGACTACAATACAGATCATACAGAAGGATCTTCAACAAATGAAAACAGATATAGCTGATTTAAAAGCGACGGTTAATACCAGGCTAGATAATCTATCGACGCGTGTGGATGACCTCGAGATGAGAATCGCAGCCGTGGAGGGTTTGACCAATGATGTCGAAGAACTTAAAAGCCAACTCAAGGCGATGGTGGATGACGGCCATAGAAATGAGCAGTGGGTTCGACGTTCCAATATACAAATCAACGGAATACCTCAGAAGCCAGGTGAAAACCTGTTAAAAATTGTAAAGTCTTTGGCTGACAGCAGCGGTTTCCCTCTAAACATCGAGAATGACATCGACTTTGTTACGAGAGTAGCTGTAAAGAATGATGCTGACAAGAAAAATCCTAAACCAATCATACTTAAAATGCAATCCAGGTATAGGAAGGATGATTTTCTAGCATCCCTTCGAAAATTAAGAAATTTCAACGCCAGTGATCTTGGTTTCCTGGGCATAAATAGCCGTATTTACTTTAGTGACCACCTTTCTGTGCGGAATAAACAACTATACATGCAAGCGAAACTTAAAGCCAAAGATAAGAACTACGCGTACTGTTGGGTTCGCAATTGTACCATCATGGTTCGGAAGTTCGATAATTCACCGGTCCTGCACATCACATCGGCGGAATCGTTAAAAAAAATTGTATAAGTGTTATTTTAACTTACGATGTTAATATAAACAAAAGTGTAACTAAGAAATGTCGATGTGCATATTGTTGTATGTTCTGCGAGTGCAAAGGTTTTGGAACCAACGACGAAGTGCAAAAAATCTGGTTACTTATAACTTACTGCGTAACTAACCTATATCATTGCGAGCTTAATCTATTGCACCGAATGTATTCCATTGCCGCGCGTGCTCTACGTTTTCTCTGTACTCGACGGGTGATTCTTACTCCGACGGTAATGTATTTTCCTTTTTATTCCCATAAACGCTTGATGATTTTTGTGGTTTTTGGTGTGATTTTGTTGTCTTCTAAAATAAATGCGGAATTCGTATTTGTAACTGTTTGGCCGGTATTTGTGAAATGTTTGGGGATGCGTATTCGCGCTGAGATCGAACTGACTGGTTGTTGTTTTTTGTCGTTTAATATAGATGATAATAATTGCGGAGTAATGGTATATTTTAGTTCGTTTTTACTAATTGGGCAACTACGTGTATACGAAAACTGTATATTTTTTGCCCCGAAATCTGCTTATTTTTGGATGAAAACCAAACCTAATTTAAAATCAAATGAACCTCGTACTGAAACGAGAACTAAATATAATAGTTATTTCTTTTATGGTTTTTGCAGAGTTGGATAAAGTTTTTCATTGTTTTTATCAGAATGTACGAGGATTACGAACTAAAACGAAAACTTTTTATACAAACCTAATTAATAGTAACTACGATATTATATTTTTGAGTGAAACTTGGCTTCTTAAGGGGATATTTGATACAGAACTTTTTGACCCACGATATAACGTGTACCGAACCGATCGGGACTATGAGCGGCGAGGCTTAACTATGGGTGGAGGCACATGGTTGACTCACGCTGCTCCCATATATTACCGGACTTTCCGGACGCTGAAGTAACACAATTAGATATTATATTGTCTACAGGTCGTGATAATAGGCGGGTGCATTTATACTGTTGTTACTTCCCAGAGAATGTGGACCAAGCTGTCTCAGAATTGTCTTTCTTTGAGTCAATATCTTCACTGAGTATTGATAAACCGAACGATGAATACTTAGTAGTTGGTGATTTTAATGTAAGAGATGCAACATGGTCCGGAAGTCCGACGATTAAAGATAGTTTTATTTTAACTGCCCCTTCTAGGAATGTGCTAACATCTCAGCTGTTTACACTATTATGTTTCACCGGGTGGTATCAGTTAAACGGTATACCTAACAATAACAACAGATTCTTAGATCTCGTCCTCTCTAGTTGTCTCGGCCAGGTCACGCGCGCCGATCCATTGTCTGAACCGGAGGATGGACATCACCCATCCTTATCTATTGTTGTTCGTACCACTGCGAGGGATGCTGGCCTACGGCAAGCTGCTAGGTCTGTCCGGAAATTCTACGCGGCAGATTATGATGCCATAAAATCTGAATTGGAGAAAGTGGATTGGGAGCAGTGTCTGTCTGATATAAGTTTAGAAAGTGCTTTGGACGTATTTTACTCAAAAGTTAACAATATTATTGACAAATATGTACCCTGTAAAACAATAAAAGATAGTAATTCTTGTCCTGTTTGGTTTTCTTCAGCATTAATTAAAATGATCAAGAAAAAATGTAGAATCCATAAAAAATGGAAAACATACGGTAGACTTGCGGACTATGAAATGTTTTCTGATATAAGAAAATCAGTTAAAAAGATTCAACGCGCTTGTTACGATTTATTCATTGCTAGATCGGAAAATAATATTAATCATTGTTCTAAACATTTTTGGTCTTTCATAAAATCTAAAAAAAACACAAATAGCATCCCTGATACTCTAAGGTTGGACGATGAAGTGGGTTATGATGGTCAAACTATATCTAATATGTTTAATAGTTATTTTCAATCGGTATTTGATGATAATACGAATACCTCACAATTGAATACAAATAAAAGCGAATCCAATAATGCAGTGATCGGTAATATTTACATAACACCAGAGCTTACCGAAAAGTACCTGTCTAAAATTGATATAACTAAAGGTAGCGGACCTGATGGCCTCCATCCATTATTTTTGAAACAATGTAGTAAGCAGTTGGCATACCCCATCACACTTATCTTTAAGTCATCACTCTCCTCTGGCATTATGCCGTCCATTTGGAAACGCTCGTTTATAGTACCGATTCATAAAAATGGGGACAAACATAATATTCGCAACTATCGTGGTATCTCTAAATTATCTATTATGCCTAAACTTTTCGAGAAAATTGTATACGATAATCTTTATCCCCTAATAAGTCCCTTCCTGACCAGCCACCAGCACGGTTTCGTGGCTAAACACTCAACTGAAACTAATCTGTGCGAGTTTCTGGATGTAGTCTTTGAATCTATGGACGCAGGATGCCAGGTAGATGCCGTGTTATACTGATTATTCAAAGGCCTTCGATAAGATTTCTCACTCATTATTAATCGCTAAGCTAGAGGCAATCGGTATACATGGTGATCTATTGCGCTGGTTGACATCGTATCTGTTGAATAGAACACAAGCTGTTACGATAAAAGGTTTTACATCTACTTTTGTCCCTATAACGTCCGGAGTACCACAGGGCTCGCATCTTGGTCCTTTACTCTTCAATATTTATATAAATGATGTCATAAAATGTTTTCAGAGTTCAAAAGTGTTGCTGTATGCGGATGACACCAAAATTTTCTCGGTTATTAGAACGGAAAGAGACTGCCTTATGTTACAACGTGATTTGGTCCGACTTTATGACTATTGTTTAAACAATAAATTACACTTAAATATCGCCAAGTGTCATATTATTACATTTACACGGAAAAAACATCCAACAACTTTCAATTATATGCTTGGTGGCAAAACATTAGGAAGAGTTAATGAGGTCAGGGATCTGGGTGTGCAGCTGGACAGTGGGCTATATTTTGAGAACCATGTTAATAAGATCATAGCTAGGGCGTATAAACTGCTTGGGTTTGTTTTCCGACAGAGTAGCGATTTCAGAAATGCAACAACTTTGGTGTTATTATACAAAGCATATGTTCGATCTCAGCTGGAATATGCCTCGAGTGTGTGGAATCCTATGTATTTAAAATACATTAACTTAATAGAAGGAATTCAGAAAAAGTTCTTAAAACGCTTAAAGTATAGATTTCCAAACTTTGACACCAATAAAATTGAGCCCTTGGTCACTCGAAGAGAGCACCGGGATCAGTTATTGTTATATAAAATAATTAACAACATGGTCGATTCCCCTTACTTGTTAAGCAAATTGTTTTATAAGTGTTCCAGACCTAGCGCGCGGCATAAGAATACGTTTGCTACTCCTTTATGTAAATGTAATTACAGGAAAAATTGTTTTATTGTTAGAGCTTGTAATAAATTTAATAGCAGCTATAACCATATCGACATTTTTCATGATAAGATTACAGTTTTTAAAAAATCTTTAGTTTTGAAGTAAATTAATAGGTAACAAAAATAATCATCCTTTTTCGCATTTTTTTTTTTGTATTTTGTCTCACAACACTAAACGTATTAATTTGTAGTGGAAAATTTAAATTGCTGAGGTATTATTTAAGTAATTTTAGAACAGAGTACTATTTAACAGCTGTATTTTTCCTTAATAAAGAAAATAAAAAAAAATAAAAAATTACGATTTTTACACAAAAATAGAAAAAACAATTTTTAGGGGTGTCCCTATACTTAGAACTACTACGCTAAAATTTTTTTTATCAAACCCATACGTGGGGCGTATCTATGAACAGGTCTTTAAAAATGATGTTGAGGTTTCAAATATAGTTTTTTTCTAAACTTAATACTTTGCGCAAGAGATGCTCCCATAATGGTAAAATGTGTGTGTCCCTCTCTAATTTCTACAATAAAAGAATTATAAAACTAAAAACAAAATATATGATATACATTACCATGAAAACTAACAACGAAAATTCTATCGAAATCTAGCAAGTAGTTTTTTTTTGATACGTTATAAACCATAAACCGCAATATACCTTCCATATATCTTACTTGCTGCTACGGAACCCTTCATGGGCGAGTCCGACTCGCTCTTGGCCGGTTTTTTCTCTGTACCGTACTAGTGTACTAGTGTCCTATATTGACTTCATACCTACAAGTTATCATAATTCTTATTAAAGCCTAAAATGGCCACTTTTAGCAATTACAAAAAATTATGGTTACAAGTAGGAAAAAATTATGACATAATTTTGGCCCAAAAAATTCTTCATACTTTCCTTTATTGATTCACTGTTGTGTTTTTTTCAAAAAGGCTCATAATTATCACAAATAATACAAACCGCTAATTCCGTCGATGCGTCACCTTGACGCGCTATTTTTAAAAAAAGATTGCGGAAACAGATTTCCGGAATCTTGTTCCAAAAATAGCGCTATAAAAGGGATATAACTATTTAACGATGCACATTATATTATGAGCGAACATAACAACAATAGTCCACTTATTTGTTCAACATAGATTTATGTGTTTGTTTTGCAAGTTAACGGCGCCTACCAAGTTAGGAAGTGGGTTATCGGTTCACACTGAGGGCGATATGTCTATGTATCTTATGGTGAAAGAAAAGGGATAAATTTGACCATGGCAAAGCAAAAAAGGAATGGTTATGGTTTGAGGCTTCCAGAGAAATGATAGTTTCGAAAAAAGAAAAAAATACAGGAAAAAAAACTGCTTTCAAAACCATAAACTAAAAAGTGTAAAATAATATTTTCAACACTTTTACACTTCACATAACATTTAAGAACAATACACTCGAAAAAAGGTGTTACTGAATTCGACGCCCAATTCCAAGTAATTTAACCCATTGAATGTTATATGAAGTGTAAAGGTGACGGGTAGGGCACACTAGCGACGCCAATCGATTTTCATTTTTAGCTACTAAACTGCATTTATTTTAAACTATTTTTTTTTTTATTTGTGATAGGTACACTTACAGATTACAATCGGACATGGACAATATACATTATTAATAGTCATAACAAGACGGCGACCTAAGAATTGTGTACACAGCATGAGTTTCATTTATCATTTAAGCAAAACGTATATAATAGAAATAATTTACAAAATACCAAGAATAAGATGGAACATTAATCAATATCATTAGAAACATATACTTATTTTACTCTCTCATGACGCACTGCGCGGAGCTGAGGACGACCCAGCCTCTAAAATTTTTGAGATTTTCCTCTTAAAAGTAAAGAATTTATTATTAAAAATATCTATGTCTTCGCCACTGCGGTTAAGTTCGTTGTAGGACCGACACATTCTGGTTATTGGGCTATAGAAGGAAGTATTATTTTTATATACCTTCAGCGCGAAAGTGTTGGGTGAACGGATTCTGTACTGGGTGTTGATGCTAATAGACTGAAGAAGATCTGGTGACTCGATTGAAGAGTGGATTATTTTGTGCAAGCACAACAAGTCATACCGCTTGCGACGGGCATGTAATGGTACCATTTTGAACTTAGCAAGCCTCTCGCTGTAGTCCGTAAGCAGCCGGCCCATATTGTGCCTACGACAAAGGAATTTGACAAATTTCTTTTGCACTCTTTCTATGTTGTCTATGTGTACCTGATAATAGGGATTCCAGACAGGGCAACAATATTCCAATATACTTCTAACTAAACTAAGAAAGAGAAACAGAGTGCTCTGCGGCGATTTAAAATCTCTAGTTGTCCTGAATATAAAGCCTAAGAGTCTATTACTCCTTTTCAAGATGTTTTCGAAGTGAGGTCTGAATGTAAGCTTTGTATCAAATATCACTCCAAGATCCTTAACGACATCCACTCTGCTCAGTATTTTATCGTGTAAATAGTAATGGTAAGTGAGTCTGTTCTTTTTTGATGTGAAAGAAATTATGCAGCATTTATCTACGTTGAGACACATTTTGTTATGCCGACACCAATCTGAGACTACATTAAGATCATTCTGTAGTGCTTTGTAGTGTTTATGATCCTCCACATCTATGAAGATCTTCAGATCATCAGCGTACAGCAAGGCAGGACATGACAGACGATCAATCAAGTCGTTAATATACACGACAAATAGCAGGGGCCCTAAGTGTGAGCCCTGTGGGACTCCCGAGGATACAGCAGTAGGAGAAGATGAGAACCCCTTAACCGTGACGAGTTGACTCCTGTTAACTAGATATGACTCAACCCAACGAAGCAAGCATCCGTGAATACCGTAATGGGCTAGTTTTGAACATAGGAGATTGTGGTCTACCTTGTCAAAAGCCTTACTAAAATCTAAGTAAATGGCGTCGACTTGACCACAAGAAGCGAATATGTGACAAAGGTAGTTTTTGAATTCCAGAAGATTAGTAAGGGTTGACTTTTTTCTGACAAAACCATGTTGCTGGTTTGAAATATAACGGCTAAGGTGATTATAGAGGAAGCAATGCACAAGTGACTCAAACAATTTTGCGACGCAAGAGAGGATGCTAATAGGACGGTAATTAGTACATGATGTGTTCTTGCCAGACTTGAAAATGGGTATAATGTGTGCTAGCTTCCATTGAGTTGGGAAAACTCCAGACAATAAGGATTTGTTGAAAATTATAGCCAAGGGTAATGATAATTGTGCACTACATTCCTTTATAAACCTTGGAGGCAAAGCATCAGGGCCAGGACCTTTACGTATATCAATTTTTTTTACTTTGGAAATGACATCTTCCTGGTTTATTGTAATTCCACACAATGAGAAGCTGGGGGTGTCTGGCATGTTCAAAGGTGCAGGTGATGGCGAAGAAGAAGATGTCTCGAACACCGAGCTGAAGTACTCTGAGAAGAGCTCGCACACACCCTGTCCATCAGAGGAAGATTTATCCTTGTAGAACATGGTGTGTGGTATGGTAGTTCTACCCTTCTTCTTGTCGTTGACGTATCGCCAGAATGTCTTTGGCTCCTCGGGTAATGACTCCTCAACTGATCCAAGAAACACTCGGTAACATTTTTTAATGAGAACCTTGCATCGACTTCGAAGCAAAGAAAACGTGTCGTAATCGCGGGGGTTCGTGTATTTTTTAAACCGTTTATGGAACTTGTTTTTTTAAGTCTAAAATTCTAGTTTAATTCATAGTTTGTAGTAGATCTTAGTATAATCGTTTCGAACAGTGGCATCGATCTCTCATAGATCATTAGTTGTGATAGTTCTCACCGCCACCAATAGATGTCACTATGCATAGTTACATCGCACCAGCGTTTGGTGTTTTCGGAAACATAAGAGGTTTGAAAATGTATGGGATTTTGGTTTTTCGCTTTCAATATACCTTTTGGTTATATACAAGCCTTGAGTTTTATTTGAGAGAGATTTGGGCCCCTATTTTTTACATGGTCCTTATCTTTTTTTTTTTTTTTTTTAATTTATTGCAAAGAACCAACAAACAAGTTTACAATAGGCTTAAGCTAATACAATAATAATCGACTTAATTAATTATTGCAAACCCAACAGCAATGGTTACATTATTCCTAAATATCAATAAAGAAATCACCTTAGAGACCCGTATAATAAAATAATAAAGTAGATAACAAAAAGTTAAAATAGGAATACGTGTGAAGTGCGTGTGTGTGATGTTTGAAAGTAAATAAATAAGTAAATAAGTAAGCGTGGAGCATATTTGTGTGTACTTGATGGAGCGTGTAACTAAGTAAGTAGGTTTGTAGTGTATGTGTGTGTGTGTGAGTATGTGTATGCGTTGTGTGTAACTATTTATTATGGCGTACCTATAAGTGAGTGTTTGTGAGATATAATATTTCAATTGGTATATATCAATAATTGCATGCATTTTGTAAGTTTTCTATATAGTTTTTACGAAAAATATTTAAATTATGTATTTAATAGTAGCTCGACAATTTTTTTGTTGAATGATCTGGCAGAACCAGAGAAGATATCCACACAAGTGAATTTTTTATTGTATGTATCAACCATACGACATAAGGGAGATCGAATCCCGGCGTTTGTCTTAGACCTTGGAACAGCAAAGAGAGGGCTAGCGCGTAAGGCTCTCATCTGCACGCGTGGCGGGACCAAATAACTTATGCGGTTCGTTATACTCATGCAATCGTATTTTTGATTACATAGGTCATACAGTAATCTAGCCTCAAGTTGAATGCGTCTGGTCTTTAACTCAAGAAGTTTATATTTTTTTAAAAGTTTATTATATGGAAGCCGTTTACGGTGAAATTTGTAGTTTAAGCGACGTAAGAACTTTTTTTGGACCATTTCTATGCTGTGATTGTACTTTTCGTAGAGAGGGTTCCAAATCGATACTCCATATTCTAGTTGTGGCCTAATTAAAGTTTTGAGAAGAGAGATAAATGTATGTGGATTCCTGAACTCAGCAGAAGAACGCATAACTACACCATACATTTTAAAGGCTTTAGCGATAATATTTTGTATATGAAAATCTAAGTGCAGTTTGCTATCTAATGTTATTCCCAAATCCCTTATGCAGTTTACCCTTAAAAGATTATTACCGCTTATGGAATAGTTGAATTTACTAATATTCTTTTTTTTAGTAAAAGTTATTAATTTGCATTTATTTATGCTAAGTTGTAATTTATTACGCGAACAGTAGTCAGTAAATCTATCAAGATCTTCTTGAAGTAAACGATGATCCTCACTTTTATTTATACATCGGTATATTTTAAGGTCATCAGCATACAAAAGGATTTTGCTATTCTTAAAACAATCCTTGACGTCATTTATAAAGAGCACAAACAAGAGAGGCCCCAGAATAGAGCCTTGAGGTACGCCTGAGGTAACGTAGGTGATCTCAGACTCTGATCCCTTTATTACAACCCTCTGAGTCCTGTTAGATACATACGACTTGAACCAGCGCCAGAGATTCCCGTGTATTCCATTAAAAGCAATTTTTGCAATAGTATTTTGTGGTCGACTGTATCAAATGCCTTTCTGAAATCAGTATAAATACTATCTGTCTGGATATTATTATCAAGTGCATGAAATAAGTCAGATGTGTATATAATAAGGTTAGTAACCGTAGAGCGACGCTTGACAAAGCCATGCTGTTCCTCTAGGATAATGTTGTGTAAGTGTGGATAAATGGCGTCATGAACCAAGCGTTCAAAAACCTTAGAAAGAACGGGTAGTATGGATATTGGTCGATAATTTGTAACATCAGTTTTAGATCCTTCCTTATGAACTGGGACTATCCTTGCACTTTTCCAGATATTAGGGAACATTCCGTCAGAAAGGCATTTGTTGTACAGGTAAGATAGCGGAAGATCAATTACAGATGCTGTTTCTTTAAAGAAAATACCTGGTAAATTATCAGTCCCAGCCCCTTTTGATGTGTCTAGCCCTTGAAGAACCTTACGCACTTGTAGTCTAGTCACGTTGAGATCATTAATAATTAAATCAGCTGTATTTCCATCGTTTAAACAAAAATCATCAATACTGAGATCAATAGGCAGAGATGACGGCTGGAATACTGACTGAAAAAACCTACCAAACAGATTGCATGCTTCTGAAGGACTATGAGAGACAGAGCCTTCATATTGAACGCTATTTGGTATATTAGATTTATTGCGGCATTGGGACATATATTTCCAAAAATATTTTGTATTACTTCTTATACTATTTTCAACTTTAGATATGTATATTTTATAACATTTTTCTGATAACGTTTTAAATTGCTTCCTATATATTGAAAATACACTATAGTCTGATTGATTATTATATTTTTTCATTCTAATCCAAGCTTGGTTTTTTTTCTTAAATAAATTTATCAACGCAGGAGTGAACCATGCAGGGTAGTCGGACGTTTTAACAAGTTTCTTTGGTACGTGGTTCTCGATTATACTGTATATTTTTTCATAAAACAGCGATACTACTGTTTCAGTTGTTTTGCCTGAGAAGAAAAGTGCATCCCAATTCGTTTTTTCAATTTCATTTATAATTTTATTATAGTCTGCGTTTTTATAACAGTATCCAATGTATGGTTTTAGTCGCATGCACTCTTGATCTAAGCCAAATGAAAACGACACACAAAACGGGGGGTGGTGTACATCGATTGGTAGAAGAAAGTTTGCAGGTGATGATAGCTCACAGTCTGATTTATTAGTAAAAAGCAAATCCAGAATACGGTCATTTTCATTTTTTAATGTGTTTAATTGAAAACAACCTAAAACCGCCATAAAGTTGTTTATGTGTATGTGTGACTGGCTAAGGTCGGAAATAGTGGGAGTTAGTCCATAGGAATCATTATTTATCCATACTAAGTCGGGTAAATTAAAATCACCAGCAATAATAAAATCTGTAATGTTGCTGTTCCCGCCAAGCAGTTTGCTCTGTAGCATATTTAAATAACTAAAGTATATTTCATGGCTCAGTCTTGGTGGAATGTAGACAGCGCCTATACATAGGTATCGTTTTGCATGTTTAACTTCTATAAAAACATGATCTATGATGGGAGGTAGAGGGGGCGTCGCAGCGACGGGTGCGCAGCCCGCAGTACACAGTGCACTCCGGATCGCGACCAGCACGCCTCCGCCGTCACGACGCCCGCTCGCCACACGATTTCGGTCAGCGCGGAATATAATATACCTATTATCTATAAATTCGCCATCAGTTATGTCTGCATGCAACCATGTTTCCGTAAGGATTATGATATCGTATGATTCTGTAAGTATATTCATTAAAAGTGTGTGGAGTTTAGTTCTGAGACCACGACAGTTCTGATAATAGACTAATAATTTATTCTTATCCATTTTTATTAGTAACAATACCATGCATTATTAATAAATTGTAAATATAATTATTATATGTAACGTAAATATGGTGAAGTGTACCCCAGAACTGTCTCGTCATGGTGGTTAATTTTTTTATAATCAGAGACCAAATATTAATATACTTTATTATTTCATTTTGGAACATAGCAGGCAATGATATGCAATTGGCGCAGAGATCATACACAAGTACACACATATGGCACGTTTGAATTAGATAATACACATAGCCACAAGAGTAATGAATAGGTATGTATGATTTACAGCCCAAAGATGTACCAAGTTGAGTGGCGTGCCATAGGAGAGGCCTATGTACAATCGTGGACAATTCAATGTATGATAATGTATGTAGCCATGATAATAGATTAACATAGATTACGGATTTACCGTTAATATATTTTTTTAAGTTTACGATAGGATTATAGTTTATTGATTCAATATGACACAAATCAGTAGGTATGATGTAATTTACTTTAAAAAAACACGCAAAGAATAAACACGAAGGGCCCAAACTTACACAAGGTTGGATAATACAATAAACAAAGCCATGAGGGTACATGACAGGTAATGGTACCAGGTTACAATTTAATCTTTTTAAGATCCCTATCATTTCTAATAGAAAAAATAGGCGATGTTTCCGATTGACGCACCAGAATAGTACCGTGTTTAACCCAGACAAATTTATAACTACACTTACTAGCTTGTTCACGGCATAATCGAAATAATTGTTGATTTTTAACTGTCAGGTGTTCGTTTATGTACACATTATGTATGGTACCAGTAATACCCAGCTGGTCTGTATTTAATCCTCTTATTGCTCGCGATGCCTTGATGAAGTTGTCACGCATGAATTTTGGTGGTGAATTTAATAATAATATTCTTCGGTCGGACACTCTTCTTATCAAAGTGCGGCACTCGGTGAGCAGATACTATATCTGATTTGTTGACAGGGTGCTTGATGACGGAGCCGACTTTCTCGATGATATCCATAAGATTTTCATCACGTCGCTCTGGTAAGTTGACAATCTCAATATTGAATAGCCGTGCCTGCTGCTCCATTGCATCAATTTTTTCCTCGAGTTGGTTAACCTGGCCGCTTACGTCATGACTTGAAATCAACTGACTTTCTACCTGCTTTAAGCGCGCTTCCATATTATCCTGCCTTTCTATTGTGTAAGACAAAGATCTATCTATATTGTCCAATCTTTCTCCGAACTCCTTGAAGGAAGTACTTATGGCCATTGTTATCTTCTTTAGCTCTTGGTCAATACTGGATTCCACACTCTTTTTGACGCTGTCGGTGATGACGGAGTCCATCTCTGCTTTCCACGAATTCATTGTTTTCTCAACATATTCCATGATAACTTTAATGTTTTCATCATCCGGCACCCTACGCTTGCTTAACTTGTGGGTGTCAGTACATCTTTGTTTCTGCGCCGGAGCTGTCGGTGGTGAATGCTGCATCGTGTATTTCCACGCACAACTTATCGAGTCGGGTTAAAGACGAAAGTGGAACAGTTGAGTAGTTCCTGTCTTCCGGCGACTTTTTGAGGAGGAACAGCACAGAAACCAGTGGCGGACCGTCACTGAAGTGCAGGGGTCGAGGTACTTGAGGAGTACCTTTGGAGCAGACTTCAAAGGGCGCTGGTGTTGCTGTACTGCCTAGGAGCCGCGGGTGACGTAGCGGACGGATGTGGAGACGTTCCGGAGTTCCGGAAGGAAGTGGAGCCTATAAGTGAATCGTGACGTATGCGAATGTAATTGTGTGGTGCCGTTAACTGTGAGTACTTTATATTGTTTTCGTAAAATCATCCTTATTTCAAGAAAAAATTGCAAGTTGAAGATTTCGCTGGACTTAGAAAATTTCGTAGAATAGTTGGACTTTGAAAAAATTGTGTTGTTTTATCTAGTAGTTTTAGACTTAGTATAATTAAGTAAAAAGTGTTCTGACGGGGAACTTATGCCCGATTTTCCATAGAAATTAATATTGGTCAAACACTTGTATAATTTTGCGTCTTTCGTTACTTCAAATACTTGTAAAAAATTTGCTACTTTCATTCCTCATATAAAACACTCGTAAAAGTTTAGCTATTTGTATTTTTCAAACACTTGTAAAATTTTGAAATAAAAATTTAATTGATAAAAACTTATAAAAATACACAAAACTTGAATTTAATTTGTCAAAGTAAAAATAATCATGGAGAAATTATATAAATTACAAATAGATAAAAGTAAAACAATAGAAAAAGGAAGAATTAATTATAAAAAATCACCAAAAGATAGAATTAATCGATCGTATGTACAAACAAGATTAGAAACATTAGAGGATCAATGGAAACAATTTGTAATTAATCACGAAAACATTATTCAACTGGTAACGGAAGCTAATTCTAAAGATGATTATTTTGTGAATAACATTTATGAAAATACAGAAGAATTGTATTTTACTTCTAAGTCGGAACTAAAAGAAGCACTTGAAAACATGAGCCAGTCGTCAAGTAAGCTAGTGTCGTCTAACTCTAGTCAATCTAAGGAGAGTTCTTGTGTAAAATTGCCTAAGATTTCTATCCCCACCTTTTCTGGTCAATACAGCGAATGGCCAACATTCAAAGATTTATTCTTATCGCTTATTGACAGAAATGGTAGTTTAGACGACGTACAAAAAATGCACTATTTAAAAGGTTTGTTGTCGGGTGAAGCAGAGCAACTCGTTAGACACATACCAGTGACTTCGGCTAATTATCAAGAATGCTGGTCTTTATTAAAAGGTAGATACAACAACAAAAGATTTTTGTCAAATTGTTTGCTTAAGCGGCTCATGAGCCAAAGTATTGTATCTGAATCATCTACAGCTATTAAGGGTATTTTAGACACAACTGTTGAATGCTTGAATGGTCTAAAAAATCTTGGTGTTGATGTCAGCAGTTGGGATATTATAATAATTAATATTATAAGTTCGAAACTTGATCCAGAGTCGCGCAAGCAGTGGGAAACAAAAATAAGTCCAACAGATGGTTTGCCAAGGATGACAGAATTTAAAGAATTTTTAGAAGCAAGATTTCGCGCATTAGAATTTTTAGATCCAAAATTTAATAAACCTAAGCAAAATATAAATAATTATAAACCCAAAGTTATGCACACAATTACAAATACAACGCCCAAGTCTGTTTTATCTTGTCCCTTTTGTAAAGATGACCACAAGATTTCAAATTGTAAACAATTTGCCAAGGAAAGTTACGATTCGCGTCACAATTTTGTTCAGAATAATGGGCTCTGTTTTAATTGTTTGGGGTTCAAACATTCAGTCAAGCATTGCCGTCAAAACTCCACTTGTCGTATTTGCCACAAAAAACATCATTCGTTGTTACATCCCAAATCTTTTTCAAGTACCACTGCAAATGACAAGCTGTCAAATGCAGAAGTTGAGGTGAATGCAGCCGTGTCCATGGTCCAGACAGCGCTGACAGAAGGCGAACCATCTACATCAAACTTAGTAACTCATTTCTCCAAGGAATCAGTGTCAGTTCCTACCCAGGTCTTATTGGCTACAGCTCTTGTCGAGGCACAGTCGCGTAACGGTTACAATCAACTGTTGAGGGTGTTATTGGATCAAGGATCCCAGGCATCATTCATAACTGAATCAGCAGTACAGTCACTAGGACTGAAGAAGATGCCTGTTACGTCTGTGATTTCAGGTATAGGCGGTGATGTAAGCTCATTAGCTTCCAAGTCCATCGTCATGGTGACGATTCAATCCCGGCTAGATCCTTCATTTAGTGTACAGGTAAGAGCGTATGTACTGGGAACCATAACTTCCCTTCTTCCTTCGGAGAAATTATATCGCTGCAACTGGCCAGAGTTTCAAGCGATCACATTGGCTGATCCAGAGTTTCACGTACCCAACAAGGTAGATATGTTGCTTGGTGCGGAGATATATGGCCTAGTTTTGAAAGAAGGGTTAATAAAGGCTCCTTCTGGTAAACCCATCGCCCAAAACACTGCTTTAGGCTGGATTTTATCTGGCCAAACAAATGTTGAGCAGGATAGTATTCATTGCCATCATGTCATCAGTAGCTCTCATAATCAGGCAGATGACAATGAATTACTGAAACAATTTTGGGAAATCGAATCAGTAGTTCCCGCAAAGATTCTTTCTGAGGAAGAACAACGTTGCGAGGAAATATACATGAAAACTACATCCAGAGATGACAATGGGCGCTACGTTGTCAATCTCCCGTTTCGTTGTGAAGATCCCCAATCACAGTACGGAAATTCTCGAGAATTAGCGATCAAACGATTTCTACTTCTCGAGAAAAGGTTTGAGAAACATCCGGAGGTAAAATCAAGATACTCTGAAGTAATTCACGAGTACATCCAATTGGGTCACATGGAGCGCATTGATACTCGCACAGAGTCCCATCCACCTTCCAAAGCCGTCTATCTGCCACATCACGCTGTGATACGTGAGGACAAGTCTACGACAAAAGTCAGGATTGTCTTTGATGCTTCTATGAAGGGAACGAATGGAGTATCTCTTAATGACGACCTTATGGTTGGCCCCCAATTACAACCCCCTCTGCGTCACACAGTAATGCGATGGAGGATGCATCCCATAATTATATGTGCTGACATCATAAAAATGTACAGACAGGTTAAAGTCTCAGATGAACATTGTGATTATCAGCGCATAATTTGGCGGGATGATCCAACATCTGAGTTAGAAGAGTACAGAATACTTCGAGTCACCTTTGGCACGGCATCAGCTCCTTACTTAGCGGTAAAAACACTTCAGCAAATAGCTGAGGATGAAGGTGACAATCACCCAGAAGTAAAGGAGTTGGTAAAAAGGGACTTTTATGTTGACGATTTGATGACAGGGTGTCAAACAATAGAGCAAGGGCTTGTAATACAAAGGGAAATGTCAGAGTTACTTCAGAAAGGCGGTTTTGAGTTACAAAAGTGGATAAGTAATAATAAAGAATTAAATCAAAAAATATCAGAAAAATCAACAATTAAAATATGTACAGAACAATTTAATAATCAACAAAGTAAAGATGTATTTACAGAATTAAATAATAAAAATATAAAAAAGGATATAAAAATTGATGAAATAATAAAATTTCTAGGATTATCATGGGATTTGGATACTGATACGTTCAAATATTCCGTACACCTTCCTCCTCAACCATTGCCAATTACTAAGCGACGAGTCATATCAGATATTTCTCGACTCTTCGATCCATTGGGTTGGGTATCACCTTGCGTGATCGTTTCCAAGATATTTATCCAGAAGCTCTGGCTTTCGGGATTAGGTTGGGACGAAGAGCTTTCACCTGACTTTGTTGCATGAATGGCAAACTTATAGAGCAGAACTGGAGCAGGTAAGTCAATGCCAGATTCCACGATGGGTCGAGACTAGTTCAGACAACGCCTTAGTAGAGTTGCACGGGTTCTGTGACGCATCTATGTCAGCGTACGCAGCCGTAGTGTACATCAGAGTGATAGATGATCAAGGTGTTGTCAAGGTGAATTTAATCACAGCCAGGACTAAAGTCGCACCTGTAAAACAAATATCTATTCCCCGATTGGAGCTCATGGGAGCAGTTTTATTGTCGAATTTGATTACTGAAGTCGCAGAGGTGATGAGTGTACCAAAGCAGAACATTCACATGTGGACCGATTCGACAATTGTGCTCGCATGGCTCAGTGGTCATCCTAGTCGGTGGACAACTTTCGTGGGCAATAGAGTTTCTCACATTCTGACTCTCTTTGACAATACACACTGGGCTCACGTAATCTCAGCTGAAAACCCAGCAGACATTGCGTCAAGAGGATTAACTCCACAAGAACTGCATTGCACTGTTTTGTGGATAGAGGGACCCTCATGGCTTAAAGGTGAGGAAATAAATTACACAAGGCCACAATCAATCACTACTTACATGGAACAGAGGGTAATTAAATCACATGTAGTAGCTGATAATTCACATGAAGAAGTATGGGCGAAGTTTTCTTCACTACGCAGGCTGGTTCGTGTAATAGCATGGTGTAAGAGATTTTTAAACTCTGTGAAAGGTAAAAGGACAGGTGCTGAGAGGAAGGCTTACTTAGAAAGGGAAGAGCTGTCAGATGCGTTGAACACATGCATCAGACAAGTACAGGGAAGAGAGTTTTCAGAGGAGTTAAAAGAGTTGAAAAACAAAAGAACCGTGAAGACCAACAGCAAGCTAAAATGTTTGTGTCCATTTTTGGATGAAGACGGCATCTTGCGCGTTGGAGGGAGAATTAATAATGCCCAGTTAGCTAGTGACACAAAGCATCCAATAATTATCCCTCACAACAGCCATTTTGCGTACTTGCTGGTTGACGAGCCCACAAGAAAACACTTCACGGTGGTCCAACTCTTATGCTCAATTATTTACGCTCGAAATACTGGGTAATTGCTGCAAAGAATCTGGTAAAAGGCTACGTTCGCAAATGTGTCACCTGTGTCAGGCATGCGGCTGTTTCAAAGGCTCAATTTATGGGTCAATTGCCTTCTTGCCGTGTCACCCCAGCTAGACCATTTGTTCGGAGCGGAGTTGATTTTGCTGGCCCTATCAAGCATCAGAATGTCGAAAGGTCGCGGGAATAAATCATACAAAGGGTATATATGCCTCTTTGTGTGTATGGTCAGCCGTGCAGTTCACCTGGAAGTTATAAGCGACTTAACTTCTGAAGGTTTCATTGCTGGATTCAGGAGATTTGTAGCAAGGAGAGGGCACTGCAGTGAAATATGGAGCGACAACGGTACAAACTTCGTTGGTGCATCCAAGGAGCTATACTCGTTAGTCGCAGCTGAACAATCCTCTATTGCACAAGAGATAAAGAGTTGGCTAAGCGACAACAGTGTAACTTGGCAATTTATACCCCCGCACGCACCGAATTTTGGTGGCCTTTGGGAAGCGGGAGTTAAATCCACCAAGTTCCACCTAAAAAGAGTCATAGGTGACTCTACCCTCACTTATGAGGAGATGGCCACTCTGCTCTGTCAAGTCGAGGCTTGCTTAAACTCACGCCCGATTTCTCAGTTGCCCAGCAATCATGAGGATCCTATGCCACTGACCCCTGGTCACTTCCTTATTGGGGAACCTCTTGTCACTGTACCGGACCAAAGGTATTTAGACTTTACCGCGAGCAGTTTGAGACGTTGGCAATTTACACAACGGATGTTGCAGGACTTTTGGCGGCAATGGTCGAATGAATATTTAGTACACATGGTACAGCGGTATAAGTGGACAAATCATGTTCCAGAGCCTGCTGTGAACGATGTCGTCCTAATAAAGGAAGACAACCTGCCCCCAGCTCGATGGCTGATAGGCAGAGTTGTAGCTAAACACCCAGGTTCTGACGATGTGACGCGAGTCGTATCTATCAAATGTAAGGGATCCGTTATTAAGCGCCCTACATCTAAGCTCTGCATTCTCCCGGTAACAGAGTAGTTTGTTATTTTTAATTGAAGTGCTTAAATTAACTAGTTATGCTTGTAGATTGTAGTTGTATGTAGTTAGTATGTAGCTATGTAGTTGAAAATGTCAATTTTGCTGAGTAGATTTAGAATGCATTCACGTAACTAAGACTGTTATAGATAGTTCAACCCCCTTGACCTCATGGTGGGCGGTTATCTTAGTTATGGAAGGACATTAATATGTCCTTGGTGGGCGGTATGTCTAAAATTCTAGTTTAATTCATAGTTTGTAGTAGATCTTAGTATAATCGTTTCGAACAGTGGCATCGATCTCTCATAGATCATTAGTTGTGATAGTTCTCACCGCCACCAATAGATGTCACTATGCATAGTTACATCGCACCAGCGTTTGGTGTTTTCGGAAACATAAGAGGTTTGAAAATGTATGGGATTTTGGTTTTTCGCTTTCAATATACCTTTTGGTTATATACAAGCCTTGAGTTTTATTTGAGAGAGATTTGGGCCCCTATTTTTTACACCCTTATACAACGAATGAGGGAATCACTGTACCATAACGGAAAATTTTGGCAGCTTTTTTTAACTAAAGGAGTGTGTTTAGAGATTGCCTCATTAACCACTTCGTAGAAGCTATCAACACAGTGATTGACATCGGGTGAAGACAGTAACTCTTCCCAGTGAACACGGCTCAGTTCAGAATTTAATTGATCGAAGTCGCACCTTTTAAAGTTGAATCGTTTCCTGTTTTTAGGTTTCAAGGGTTTATGAAGACCGATATTAAGAATATCAACGCAGTAGGCTAGGTGATGACAATCTACTTGACATACTGGATCGGTCTCCCTGACCGAAATCGAGGAACCGGGAAGGGTAGAAAGGGCTAAATCAAGGAATCGATTATTATTATTAGGAATAGCGTTAAACTGAGTCAGTTGGCAAACATTTATAGTTTCCATGAGTAACGACGCCTTGTGATCCTGTGGATTGGTTGGTGTAAGACCACAGTTTTCCCCTCCGTTCACCCAGGCAATCTCGGCAGTGTTCAAGTCACCCAATAGTAGAAAGCTGTCACCCAAGGCAGAGTTGATTATGACGCTCTGAGTGTTATGGTGGAAACTAGTAATATCTTTGATTAATATATCTGGTGGCAAGTAGCAGAGACACAAATGTAAAATAGAATGACCGGGTATACTAGGCAAAATAGTGAGCCAAAGGTCCTCAACTTCGCACTCCCACGACGTCTGACGGATGGTACCAATGTGGTTCTTGACCGCGATAAGAATACCGCCACCGCTTCGTTTTTTGGAACATGTAGTTTCTCGGTCCCTTCTGTAAACGCTATATCGATCGTCAATGAATTCACCATCACATATTCCACCGTCAAAATTCGTTTCGGTCATACATACGATATCATAATTACTAGATAAGATGTTCAAATAAATATCATTCAGTTTCGACCGCGCTCGGCCTAAATTCTGGTAAAAAACTTTATACATAAAAAAATATATAATAAGTACCAAATATTTATGACTGAAAATCCCTGACAAGGTTTTTAATTACTAGGTTAACGCATTTTACTTAAGGATTCCAAGTTTATATTATTATTTATTTCGGTGCTACAACCTCTCGGCAATCATTTATACTATTTATTAAATAAATATGCATAAACGTTGGGTCGGTTTTTGTACGCGAAAAATTTATTCAAGCCAAATGTGGTCGCTTATGACGTGAATCAATTTTACGCGTAAGCATTGGACCCAAAATGTGTGCATGGTTATTTAATAAATAGGTGTTTGCCGAGAGGTTATTTAAAATAGATCCGGTTTAGTAGCTAAAATTTAAAATCGATTGGTGTCGCTAGTGTGTCCTACCCGTCACCTTAAAATATTATTTTAAAATTTTTAGTGTTTGATTTTTTAAGGCAGTTTTTTTTGTAAGTGTTTTTAATGCTTTTAAGTAAACATGTGTATATATTAGTTATGTTTCGATTATAAAAAAGTATGTCATGTGTATTAGTATATTACGTATTGATTTATTTCTAGTAGCGCGTTTGGGTGACATCTATAATACTGTGGCCTCACTACGTTCGATACCAATAGGTGACACTGCGTCGATTACTAACATCACGTAAGCATTTTATATAAAACTATTTTTCCATAGTATAAAACTATTTTTCCCTGAATTTAAAAACTTTTTACCAATGGAAAGTGTCATTTGTTCGAGCTAGCTGCGATATTTTTATTTGCTGCGATATTGGGATATTGAAATAAAAGCTCCCATTGTTAGGTAATAAAACAATAGCGATTTCAATAACGGTTCGATAGTTTTTGATTAATAAACTAGAAATTAGAAAACTTATTGAAATTTTGTATTATTAGAAAGTGTTTACATACATTTCAAGTCCACACCTTCATCAACATAATTTTGAAAGTATGAAAGACACTTTCAGCTAACCTGGACCATAAAAATAATACTTTATTATTACTTATTTTAAGTGTCTTTTCAGTTTATATGACGGTGATTTCAACGAAACGCAATAATAAAAGGATTAAGGAAGTAATAAAACGCTAGTATTTAATCAAAGTTAGCTTACTAAATTCTACCTGGTGGATGAATTGATGAAAACATTTAAATGTGAAATTTAGATTTTTTTTTTGTTGATTGATATACCTATATACAAACTCTATATTCAATATTAGTCTGTCTGTGTGCTTCTTCTCTCCTTCACCCTAAGCTGAGCACTGGTCAGCGATGCGTTCGCAGTTGACCGTACTTAGTACCGCCTGCCCATCACCTTGAGCCGAGAACAGTTCAGCGATGCGTTCGCGGTCGACCGTACCTAGGACCGCCTCCACTTCGCCCTGAACAGGGATCTGGTCAGCGATGCGATCGCAGTCGACCGTACCTAGGACCGCCTCCACTTCGCCCTGAACAGAGATCTGGTCAGCGATGCGTTCGCAGTTGACCGTACTTAGTACCGCCTGCCCATCACCTTGAGCCGAGAACAGGTCAGCGATGCGTTCGCAGTCGACCGTACCTAGGACCGCCTCCACTTCACCCTGAACAGAGATCTGGTCAGCGATGAGTTCGCAGTTGACCGTACTTAGTACCGCCTGCCCATCACCTTGAGCCGAAAACAGGTCAGCGATGCGTTCACAGTCGACCGTACCTAGGACCGCCTCCACTTCACCCTGAACTGACAACTGGTCAGCCATATGACCGCAGTTGACCGTATAATTCCCTGCCCGGAGCCCGTTCGTAAAACTTTCTTAATTAACTTAATATCCTCATATTCGATAGGAAGGGGCGCCCATATGAATATCCTTTAATGTGGTAATTTAGTTTACAAACACCACTAGAAAACAAGTGTTCAATTAAGGGCAAGTTAAATTATAATTTAACGTAGAAGATAAAGCCCATCATCTTTTTTGGTCCAAGTGGCGGCCAGAAACATTTTTTGCTGTATTCTGTAGGACTTATTCCCCTGAATATTTATTACTATGGCACCAAATCTGTAGTGTCACTATCCTTAGATATATTAGGAGTCAAATTCTACATCTTCGTACATGTTCAGTGAATAACTAACAGAAACTTTTTTTGTTTTGTCAAATCTTGACATTTGAACATCAGGTGGACAAATCCTAAAAAAAGACAGCATAATAATTTTTGGTCGGCATTTTCCTTGAAGATTTTACAATCGGTATTAGATTGGCACTTTCATATATCTTCACTAACAGATCTTTAAGTGTTATTAATGGTCTTTAAGGTAGATGTACCCTGTTAAGGGGTAGCATGATTAACAGAATATAGTTTCGTCATTAGTGATTAGCTTAAATGGATAACAATGATATTTTCATGGAAGTGCCAATTCCAGCTGGCCCTTTAAACAATCCACATTACCTACATTTTATTGAATATGTAACATGTAGTATGCGAAAAATGTTTTTTATCTGATCTTAAGTAGAGCCAAGCTTCTAACTATAACACCTCAGTTATACAAGCCAAAACTTTACAAATTCCTACTCATGAGGTAGAGTCACGTTTACAAAGCCAAACGAATTATACTCTTACCCTAATTTAAAATCAACCAAAAGATAAAATAACTGAAAGTTCGTAAAACTTATGAATTTAATTAAACCTCTGTTTACCAAAACTTTTGTGTTTGGCATCGTTTGGTTTACCTTCTAGAGTCCCCATACTTGGGAACGAGGATCAAAGCTTGTGGTCGCATGATACGAAATAATGTTAAAACTTACAATACATCGTTATTTTGAAACCTCCAGCAAAACTTCGTTTGTGGTTCATGGGTAATGGTACTGAAAAACACTAGAAAGATATTGCTAGAAATTTCATAATAACTCTGCATAGGATTATTGACCTTGCTTTTGAGATGAATAACAAAACTAATAAAACAAATCACGATATATCCTACTGTTACGATCTATGAAAATGGATAACCCATAAAATTGTTTTGCGTGCAGCGGAATCGCGCATCGTTTTATGCGCACCATAAGTTAACGATATAAGTTATGGTTTTCGATATAATCCAGTTTCCAGTAAATAATTACATTCTAACTTGTCTAGCATATTTTATCAGCTTAATTGAAAGAAAAAAAGAAAGAAAATATTTATTATTATAGACATCACAACACAGAACATACAGCAGTTGTAAACAGAACACAATTTGGCACAAACAGAAAACAATTAAAAATACATATAAATAAAAACCAAAAAAGAAACAAAAATATATTCAATCATGTCCTGACAGTGCCTAATGAATATTATGGTGGGTTATGACGTCTAGTATAAATGGCCCTCACTCAGCTCATGTCATAACCCAGACAAAGGGCATGGCGCTGGTTTTCAGTTAGACCAGCCGAGTGAGTGCGACGGTCACTTGTCTCGTGTATTTTGTGTATCTAACGTGTATGTGTGTAATGTAAGTATATACTACTTACATTTGTGTCTAAATATAACTACTAAAACAAAAATCTAATAATAATGAGATACATTCTAAATTATTATAATGAATAAATAGGAGTGTGGGTACCTGCAGTTTATATATAAAATTATTACGGCTAACAAATCAAAACTTCTACTAGCGCGCGCAATTGGGGACCTCCACTTTCATTGGAAATGAATAAATGAATATACTTTTATTGCACTCAAAGTACAGTATGAAAACTTAAGCTAGGTGTTAAAGGATGTGTACAACTATACAGGGCGTCCCACGGCCATGCCACATAGGGGGAAAATATCTTTAAGGTGACGGGTAAGGCACACTAGCGACGCCAGTCGATTTTAATTTTTAGCTACTAAACCGGATCTATTTTAAGCAATTTCAGGGTTACAACCTCTCGGCAAACACTTATACTATTTATTAAATAGCCATGCACAAATATTAGGTCAGTTTATGTACGCGAAAATTGGATTACCGCCAAAAGCGGCCACTTTTAGTATCATACTAATTGGCTGGCTGCGCTGATCGATTTGGATGAAACAACTGTTTTTTCGCGATTTCATTGTTGGTCCCATAGTGAAAGATGTTCAGTTTCATGGGCTGAGCTACCACCCAAAAGGTTTTGTGCTATTTCAATAACACGTTGTATATATAGTAATATTTTTATATAAATAGTAATAGTAATATAAATAGTAATATTTTTTACGACCTTAGTTCTCCTGCGGATCTCATCATTTCTGATACGATCACGCAAGGAGACTCCGAGCATAGCCCTCTCCATTGCTCTCTGGGTGTAATTTAAGCCTCCTTAAATAAATAAGTAAATTTTAACCGGACACAGTGTAAGCGGCCACGTTTCGGTTTCCGTATATCATCACTGGCAACACACACGCATTGAAGACTTTCGTCTTGAGACACTGCGGATAGATGGGCTCGAAAATATGCTGCGTAGCTTCCTGAACGCTGCCCAGCCGAGTAGGATACGATCGACCACTTTCTAGAAGTTGGACTTACCAAGCTGGACTTTTGGTCCGAGGTAGATGTACTCGTCTACAACGTTCAAGTATAGAGCTTAACAACCTTTACAAGACGTAGATGTTATTTTGTGACTCATCATTATTCTATTTTGCGGCGGTCGCCGCTATTGAAACGGAGGAAGGCAATGCTCCATTAACGTTAAATGCGATCAGCCTATACAAGATACTAGTACCTCATCATTGTGAAAAAAGATATAAGATATTTTCGAGCATTTCCGTAAATAACACTACAAAATGGACACAATAACTGCCATCCACTGGCATTCGGGCCTTGGATCTCATTTAGCGCTACCTCTATCAGAGCCCGAATTTATTTACGAGAGGGCCCAAAAACTTTTCCAGGGCAATTATTTTCAATCAACCCTTACGTTCTATAGGGACCTTCTAATAGCTTTGGCAAGGCCTATCAAGTCGTAACAGGCGAGAAGAAATAAGCTACGGTAGTATAAAATGTATCAAATCTCAGATTCCTTAACTGGTGGAATGTAAGTATTAAAAGTGTTGAGTGACTTTAAATTAAAATTGGGACAAACTTTGTCTCCCACTTTGAGTACGAGTATTCATGACTATAGTGACACTGACTCGCCGAACGCGTTATTTAGTAGTGACTCTGCCTCAGCTCTAAAGGTAGTGGATTCGTTTCCCATTCTTATACTTCTGACAAATACGAGTACGTGTAGATATTTCAACAGCGTAGATATATGCTTTTAATTTTGTTAGTGTCAAGGTTCGTATCATTGTTTCTAACGTCAAAAAATTTATGGAAATGGAAAAGACACACTGATAAAACTGCGGTAAACCAAAGTAGATACACAAACCGCAAATTGTGTGCGGAAATGGCAGGGTAATTCCGCTACAAACACCGATTCAGATGAACGTGCTACAAACGCTGGAACCACATTGCTCCACCACAAAATCGCGCTCCTAGAGTCTTCTCAATAGTGTTGCCAATCAACGTTGAAGCAAAACTGTCGATATTATGCGTCATGTCTGTATATCCATAAGGAAGACCTCAAATACGTTAGTGTGACGACATCAAAAGGCTGGCAGGAATAAAGTGTACAGAAAACTCCCAATATTGAAAACTAAATTAGAGGTTGAAAATATCTTAGAAGAAGAGAAGAAGACAGTAACAACTAAAAAAATGCAGTCCAACTAAGATACATTTTTGGATACTTATTTGGCATCAAAACGTTTGGAATATACATTTTTTTTAATTTACCTCTAATATTGATGATTGATACTTATTTATAACTACAAACCATATATTGACTAATCTAATCAAGAGTCTTCGCTACATCATACATTTTTATTCTGCGTTGTCTATTCCCATTTGATAGGATTTTAAACACCGTTATTTTTGCAAAAATCAGATGTTCCATACATTATTGCAGGGACAATATTCTATTTTGCATGGAACAGCTGATTTTTGTTCACTTATTTTATTGATCTAACATGCCAAATGGACTTTATTCACGTTACTGGTAAATACAATCTAATAATATTATTGGTAAATTATGTAACTTAACAAATGTAAAATTAACGAAATTCTTTTAGTTTCAATAGATAAGATCTTGTTAGGCCCATATGGAGTCAAGATGTGTGATAACGTTTAACAGAATCTTCATTATAATTTGCATATTTTATTTCAGTGAGTAGATCGGCGAACTGACATTTCGCTCGCTGAGTCAGGGGATCGTATTAGACATTTTTCGAACACAATTGGTCCAATGCAAAATCGTGTATATTGCTCTTCTCACCTCTGAATTGCTAGTTACTAGTATTTCTTATTTCTTTTAATAAAGTCACTATTTTTGAGATCGTATTTTTCCTGGCGAAACGTGTCCTTACCTACAATACGTTTAATGTGTGGCGTGTATCTTGAGTAATTATAAAAAATAGAACATCATGACGATCCGTTTGCATCAGTGGTAGTGAACGCTGCCTCTGGTGCAAGAGTTGCGGGCTCGATCCCCGCACAGTATAGACATTAATTTGTGTGCATAAACATATCTGTTTGTATTGGTCTGGGTGTTTTCTTTATGTTATAAGTATGTATTTAAAAAAGAAAAGTATTGTATTATATATAATATATTTGTACTTCCGCTGGTGGTTTTGATATCAGTAATACAGTTAAAAGCAACTGTGTCACGAATATCAGAACCAACAGCTCAAGCTAGCTACCTATCTTGGTATAAAATCAATGTATGTGATGTTGTGAAATATTTATTATATAAATACTTTTATTTTCAATTAATGGTGTATTTTACGAACGCTGTAAAAGTTCAAGGTTGATATAACAAAAAAAAGCCTTCGTGGTATTGGTAAAATAAAACTAAGAAAATTGATGATGCTACGAACAATACTCTTATAAATGTTGGGTTGATGCCAGAAAATATTAAAATGATACTGACCAATCCATGATTAATGATTTCTTCAATATACTTAACATCGGAACAGAAAAAATATTAAAACAGTAAACAGTACCGACCTAACTAGCGGCCAAATGTCTAGCTTTTTTTGCAAAAACAAATTGTTTTGTCTAGTTACTATTTTTCTCCTTGAAAAAATAAAGTCATCTACAAACTACACATGAATAAAAAAAAATATGAATATTTCACAACGTCACATACGTTGATCTGGCTCCGAGATAGGTAGCTCAAGCATCTGTGTTACAAATTTTAGAACCAGCAGTGGGATTACAGACATGTTCATGCACACAATTTGTGCCTGGTGCATTGGTTTCTATCAAGCGCATTGGTCAAATGCAGACGTGCTCTTCGCTCAATGATTAATTAAGAGTCCTATTACTGATCAGTGGCACCGCCATCGGTGTTTTAATGAATTTGTTAAATTAAGACAGTAAATTAAACTTTTATTAAGATATTTAAAATGTCAAAAGGATTTGCAATTTTATAAGCATAGTTCTGGCAAAGCATAACATAGGTCTACTATTTTATTCAGTTTTTATGTACTATAATGTTATCAACCCTTATTTTTACTGAATAAACAATTTAATTATTGGTGTTGGTGTGCTTGATCAGTAAACAAAGTGCACGATACAATATGTATTATCAATATTAGATCGCTTTAAACATCGACTATCGAGAGTAAAGTATAAGCCTATAAACTGTTCCATTGTCTGCACTGTCTCTATCATAAAAATCAAGTTATTGGTGATCACAAACCCGAGCTATGATGGAAAAATTCGATACATACTTTTCGGTCGACCCTGGAATCGAGATTACGGCCCGGTACTTAAACCACTAGACCAACAGGGCGTTCTATAGACCGTCTTCTATACGACTATCGATAGACCATATCGAATTCACCGACACTACTTCCCAATAGTAAACCTTGATCAAAGGAAGGGCTGTTACGGCCCCAAAGCGCCGGTGCCTCGCGAAAAATGTCGAAAGTATGTCGTTATGCTTCCTAATAGGGTTATTGTGTCGCATTCCTCGCCGAAATTGACACTTCTGTAGCAAACTTTACATGGGGTGTGGATTTATAGTGTTTTTTTGTGTGTTATGGTGATGGTAAGTGACCGTAAGGGTAATAAAATGGATTGATTATTCGGTCAATGAGAAATGCGAGTTTGCGTTATTCATTTCTAGTCGTCCAAAACCGTTAAATGTATCTTACATTTAACGGTTCAGTGGCGCCATTAACAGATTTTAAACTGGTTCTTTTTTATGTGGTAGGTGGCAGACGAGCAGATGGATCACCTGATGGTAAGCGATTGCCGCAACCCATAGACACCCGTGACAGCAGTGGAGTCACAAGTGCGCTGCCAACCTTCCCCCTTTCCCCGGGATTGGGCCTCCGGTACCCTCACTCACGCTGCGAAACACAGCACAGTGCTGCTTCACGCCGGTTTTCTGTGAGACCTTGGTATCACTTCGGTCGAGCCGAATAAAAATTGTAATGAAATGAAGTAAAAAAATGAAAATTTACAAATTCTGATTCTGATGATGATGATTTCTGATTTTTCAAGCTTATTTATCACACTCCATTCATGTCACAATCTTCCCTAGCAAGATTATTTTTTTTTGTATCCTCACACTTCACAGAAATCCGGCGTGAAGCAATGCATGCGCTGTGTTTCACTGCGTGAGTGAGGGTACCGGAGGCCCAATCTAGTGGAAGGGGGGTTAAAAGGTAAGTAGCGCACCTGTGACACCACTAGTGTTGCAGGTGTCCATGGGCGGCGGTAATCGCTTACCATCAGGTGATCTGTCGGCTCGTCTGCTACCTATATCATAAAAAAAACACTTTTTTTGAAGATGGTTTGTAGCGTCTTTTGTCAATTGACAAACGACCTAATAAAGGACCCAGGAAACAGCTAGGTGTTAATTATATCTGTTAGCAATTGGTAATTAAAATATGTAGGTATATCAATTCGCATTCAACCTTCGCGCAAGGTACAGTGGCGCCGGAGGTAGCAACAAAAGACAAGTGTTGATAGCCATGACACTGGGTGAGTTTTTTGAAGGACGAGCGTCCATATTGTTTTTAAATAAGAAGAGAGATAGTTTTGTAGTACCAATAAATAATTACAGAAACAGTCTATACTGGTTTTTATTATATCTAACTGGCCAATCTGTAAGATTTGAGAAGGGCCATGTTCAGGAGTGGAATTTTAGCCACTTTTTAACCGACTTCAAAAAAAGAGGTTCTCAATTCGACTTGTATATTTATTTTTTGTTCGCCGATAACTTTGCTATTTATGAACCGATTTAGATGATTCTTTTTTAGTTGGAAAGTAAATAGTCCCGGATTAGTACCATGATCAGGATATTAGGATTTGATGAAATTGAAAGGAACTCTCAAATTTTAAAGGGACAGGTAATGTTTTTGTATCTTTTTTCAAAACTGCACCAGTATTTACGCCTGACTGTATTAATTTTGTGGCTCTGCTGATTATGGAAGGTCAACTCTTCAACGGTAAGGAGTTAAAGGATAACTCTTTCAATACTTTACTCACAAATAGTTTTTTAGTTATTTGCCGAGGGTGGAAGAGGGGGGAGGTGCCGAAGGTTAGGTGTATAAAGTGTTAAAAATATTATTTTAAACTTTTTAGTTCGTGGTTTTTGAAGGCGGTTTTTTTTCGCAGATTTTTTTTTTAAAACAGCGTTTTCTTTTTCGAATGCGCTGTTTAATTAAACCTGTTTTTATTTTTGAGTATGTAGCTTGTGGATAACAGATTTAGAAAAGTTCAAAGGTACTTAATTGACCTGATGCGTGCTAATTCTACTCATGGGTGCAATATTTTAGGCACTGCGCAACCGAGGTCATTAAAATGCTAGACTAGGCTAGCATAATTACTGAACTCCCTGATGGGGGAAGTCTCCCACCGCCCTGAGTATTTTTTCATGAGCCAAACGAACAAACGGATCACCTGGTGATAAGCGACTGTTACCAGAGGAGTCGCAGCGCTGCCAACCTATTCCCCCAGGCCTTTCCCCAACTGGGCCTCTGGTACTCATTCGGAAACAACAGGCACGGTGCAGGCAGGCACTTAACGCCAGTTTTCTGTAAGTTTGTGGAATCTCTCCGGTCCAAACGGACCATTCATGACGAAGCGTGGCTCCCACGGTTCACCCTAGAGAACCCATACTATTAGACGTACTGTGCTAGTTGAGAAACAAAGAGTGGAAAATAGTAAAATCCACCGAGAAAAACAGTAATACAAGTTTCTAGCTAAAAAACAACCTCCTTCTATACACAGAAACAAAAACACGGAATTTATATATTTTATTTTAATTCACCTCCTAGGGATAATAAATAATGTCGGTAAAGTAACTTTCTGTGTTAAACCCGATATTCACACGAACCTTTTCTTTTTTAAAGCAGTATTCGTATATCTTACCTGCGAGGGACAAAATGTAAGCGGTTTTTATTGCAAAAATATTTTCTAGGCTTATCTTATCATCATTCTGTTTTGTTACCGGTAAATCGGTGGATCCAAACAAATGGCTACTAATTTCAACTAATATATATAACATTAAAAACATATTTCACAACATCACATACATTGATCTAACTCCGAGATAGGTAGCTTAAGCACCTGTGTGAGGGATATCAGAATAAACAGTGGGATTACAAATATATACATTTAATAGTTTTCTTTTGTAAATACATACTTATATTACATAGAAAACACCCAGAACAATACTAACAGACATGTTCATGCACACAAATGTTTGTACTGTGCGGGGATCGAACCCGCAACCCTTGCACCAGAGGAAGCGTTCACTACCACTGATCCAAACGGGTTGTCGGATCGGTAATAATGAATATATTTTTCGTGAAAATAATTATTTCCGTTTATATAGTTCAGGGTTGGATGTGGGAGTGCTATTATTAGATAGATATTATTTATTGCACAGCATACAAAACTTAAAAGCTATCTCTGTATATCTCTGTATATCTCTATATATCTCTGTATACCTAGCTTTTAAGCTATGTACAATTTAGGCGGTCTTATGGTTGGGAGCAATCTCTACCAGACAACCTTCAGGTAAAGGTTTTAGATAGAAGAGGGGAGGGTGGTGCAATCATTCTAATATTCAACATTGATTTAGACACATTTATATTATGAATACATATAGGTATCAAGATAATAAATAAAACGTAAAATATTATACCTACTATTGTTACATAGTTAGCATTTCGCGCGATGGCAGATGAATAAGAAACCGCCTTACATACGGGGGTCATGGTTCGAATCCAAGTATGCACCTCTGGATATTTCAAATCTATGTGCATATTTTTACCTTAGTTCGGCGGTGAGGGAAAACATCGTGAGGAAACCTGCACGTTTAGGATAAATAGTTTATCGGGTCAGATATTGTGTCAAAAATAAAACGGGCACGATTCAGATAGTTTCTGAAACGTGTAACCGTGATTCAGTTGGTCTGGTACCCCTGTAAGGTTGTGAAAGTCAGACGGCCGTCACTTCACTGTAAACCAGACTTCAAATCCTGAATTATGGTCTAAGCAACACGTACCAAACGGTTCAAATGTGCATTCATATTGCGTCCAGCTAAGGAATGGAACTCTCTGCCGGAATATATGTTCCCTGAACGCAATGATCTGAACTTATTAAAGAAAAGAGTGAATAGGCTGTTACTATACAGGCATCCTCGGCCACATCATCACTTACCATTAGGTGAGATTCTGGCCAAATGTCTGGCTATTCTTATAAAAAAAAAGCGTACCCAGGGCTCCAGAGCGACAGCTTTGGATGGAAATTGCACCGTATAAGATGAGGATATGGCGGAAACCCTACAAGACCTACAGGAGATGGTGAGCAGCCTGGCTGAATCTTCCAAACACATTGGTCTTTGGATGAGCTTGGATAAAACCAAGGTCATGTTCAACGAGCTCGTTGATCCGGGACCGGTCGCTGTTAATGGAGTACCTCTCAAAGTTGTTCAGGAATATGTCTATCTAGGACAAACGCTCCAATTAGGCAGAAACAACTTCGAGAGAGAAACCAATAGAAGAATTCAGCTAGGCTGGGCAGCATTTGGTAAACTTCGTCAAGTCTTCTCGTCACCCATCCCTCAAAGTCTTAAGTCGAAAGTCTTCGACCAGTGCGTCCTTCCTGTCATGACTTAAGGTGCCGAGACGTGGACACTCACGGCTGGACTAGTCCACCGGTTCAAAGTCGCTCAAAGAGCTATGGAAAGGGCTATGCTTGGAGTATCTCTGAAGGACCGCATCAGAAATGATGTAATCCGACAGAGAACCAGAGTCACCGACATAGCCCACCGAATTAGCAAACTGAAGTGGCAGTGGGCTGGTCATATTAGCCGCAGACTGACAGCCGTTGGAGCCGTAAAGTCCTTGAGTGGAGACCGCGACTCGGTAAGCGTAGTGTAGGATGCTCTGCGACAAGATGGGATGATGACATTCGAAGGCTGGCTGGTGTAGGCTGGATGAGAGTGGACCAAAATCGCGAGCAATGGCGTGCATTAGGGGAGACCTATGTCCAGCAGTGGACGAGTGTGGGTTGCTGATGATGAAGATGAGGAGACTTGCCTAACTATGGGAGTTGCCACACTGACAGATTGCGAGCCGTTTTCAAAGCGGAGCGACGACACAGCGCATTCGTTACGCATCCGTGGTGTGAACGCTGCGCAGTCGTAACGTTTCGCCGGTATGTTTCGCAACCCGCTAGTATGGCAATCCTCTTAGTCTCCTTTTGGATTACAAGTGGACCAAATCACTAACTGAATGACAGCCAAACAACAGGTAAAGTCGTGTGAGCAGACCACTACTCCGTTGGACAGATGATCATCATCTGATGATGGTAGCTGGCAAGCAATGGATGAAGCGGATTTGGCGGGTAAACGAAAGGAATGTTGGGATAAAGAAGAGGCCTATACTCAGCAGTGGATGGATGTGGGGTGAGATGATTTGTATTCCGGAACACTATGATCTAATATTTGCCTTTTTGACGTTTTTTCTTATTGTTTTGAGTACCTATGTGTATTATTTATTTGTGTGAATAATAATAATATCCTCCAACCGACTTCGGCTGAGGCGGCCAATCTCAACAATCATCCACTTACGTAGGATATATTATAGTGCTTCAAGTGTGTACCAACGCAAACACAAGTGCGCTCTCTATTCCTTTGCCCTCATATTCCGAAGGGACACAAGGGTGACACGACCGGAGAGGGACCGGGATGCTGTGTGAATAAATGTAATAAGTAGAACCTGATTAACCAAATTGGGATACGAAAGTTATCCTCGATTTATTAATTAGCCAGCAACAATATGTTTGGTTAGGAAGAGAAAACCTGCAGCATTATTTTAGACACTGAGGAGCAAAAGTACGTATGCCTTATACCTACTACAAATTGAAGTACCTACCTCACACATATAGAGGATAAGTAAGTACTTGAGGCGGCAAAAGATTGGATGTCCACGGACAAAAGTCCCTCATTTCTACAGCCTATTATGATACCTTTTTGTAAAGATACACAGCTGAGAATGCTGTGGCTATTTTCGTTATCATTTATGTGCAGTCTAGTACCCGGTGCATCTTTGTGAAATGCCTTTACACTGCAGGGGCAGGTCGCCGGTCGCGCCAGTTTAATATAAACCCTCCATTTACATAGCAAATGTTGGGTCCCCACTGCATATGACTGTCACATTTATCGCTGGTTTTATACTAAAAGTATATTTGTATTACTTCTCTTATTTTGCATCTGAGCTTTTCAGTTAAAGAATTCTTAGTGTCGGCCCTGACTCTGTAAGTTAACGGCTTGGCGATATCGTTTCCATATGCTGGCATACTTTGTAAAAAAAATAAACAAATTCGATTCATGATACCTATTTTGAGATTTATGTTGATGGGTCCGGCGCTCTATTTTTCTCCAGTCTACCTGATGATGATATAATAAATAAATAAATTAAATAATATTTCACATCATCACATACAATGATCTGACTCAGAGATAGGTAGCTCTACGGATATCAGGACCAACAGCTGAATTACAATTAAATACATATAAAAAAATATTTTGTAAATAAATACTTAAATAATAAATATTTCACAACGTCACATACATTGATCTGACTCCGAGATAGGTAGATCAAGCACCTGTGTTACGGATATCAGAACCAACAGTGGGATTACAAATATATACATATAATACCTACTTTTCTTTTGTAAATGCATGCTTCTAATACAGAAAACACCCAGACCAATACAAACAGACATGTTCGTACTGTGCAGCGATCGAACCCGCAACCCTTGCACCAGAAGCAGCGTTCACTACCACTGTTCTAAACGGGTCATCGTAATACGTACTTTTAATACATAGAAAACACCCAGACTAATACAAACAGACGTTCACGCACACAAACGTTTGTACTGTGCGGGGATCGAACCCGCAACCATTGCACCAAAGGCAGCTGGCAACTGGTCCAAACGGGTCGCATATAAGGTAAACATATATCTGTTCGCTCAAGGACTGCACTTCTATTTGCGCCTGTACTTTTACTCTACGAAAAGATAGGACTGTCCTTCTACGCTCTACTTTCTCTCGCTCTCAAGCCACACTCTTTTGTAAATATATTCCATCTCATCCAACAGCTCTTGTTAATAGTATTCCTCTTTTTGTTTAATTTTAGCGTACTGTAAATAGGTACTTTTTATATCCTTATTATTATGACAGCCATCAAAGTTTATTTATGATTATTATTGTATGAAAGTAATATTTTTCCTCCAGTTTGCATTATCTTACTATAAGGAACTCTGAACTTTTTATCCGTCATGTTAACTAGCACTCTAATGTTATTTATTGCTACTTTCTATGAAAGTTTTGATAGATTACCATGATGGATGGAAAAGAGATTTTTATCTATCTACGAGAACGCTAAGTAGTTGCGGTTCAATGTAATTTTTGATAGTAATGGAACAACAATAAATATACATAACCGCTTCGATTAAAGAACAATTTTGCAGCCAGAGGGTAATTTGATTGTTACCTGTCCAATTAAATTTTAAATAACTCTGATATGGATCCCCGGCTTCCTCCTGCCTTCAATACCTCATTCCCTTTCACTCCATGGTATCGATGTTGTAAACAGTGAATATGAGGCGTCTACCTACCGTCTGTGGCAGCGGCACTTGGCAATGAAACAGTACGAGCTCACCTAACTTTTCAAATAAAATTGATAAGTACTTAACAAAATTTATTTTGAATACGTACTTAACTAATATCCCAAAAATGTTGAAACGTAACCGATACAACAAGTAATAAAAGTCCTGTCATTTATTTTTGGACCCACGCATAGAAACGTTAGACTGTATGAAATAGCCAGTAACATGACATATGACGACATTTCATTAACGCCAATCCAAGTAAATTTTGACAGCTCCCGAACATAGAGTAACTTATATTCTGAGATAGAGGCATTAGTCGACTAGCCAGTGCTAGCGCCATCTAGAGGAAATCGACTAATACTCAACGGCTATAGTAAGGCCACTTTTGAGCAACTGTCAGAGAGACGATTAAATAAAATATCAGCAATTATTTTATTTGCTGTATAGCAAAATTGTCAATACCTTCCAGATCTCTGGTTTAATTCCTATACGTTTTAAGATTGCTAATGTGGGCTGGCAGCTGGAGGTCATTGTTTCGGAAATCCCTTTGGAGCATGAAGTAAAAATGCTTATTGACATCTACCGAAAAAACGCTTTTTACAAGCTCCGTTTAACAAAATCCGCTGAACTATCTGTCCTATACTAAGCAAGAAGGTACTCAGTGGAATGATCCTGCTCCTGAGCACAAATAGAAACAGAAAGTTTCTTTCGTGTACAGTGGCGGACATATCAAGCTATACAAAACTGTCAAATTTCTTCATTCGATTATAAACCTTATATTGTTATACATTCAGTTCGAAATCGATTGAGGTAATTTGACAGTTTTGTATAGCTTGACCTGTACGTTACCCGCCACTGTACGTAGCCAGTTTAGCTCGCGATTTAGGCAGCTGGCGTTGTTAGTTTTCATCAATTTGTTTCCAAATTTTATACAGTAAACGCTCAGATCGAAGTAGCCTCCCCTGCCTTGAGTCTACAGCAAAACGGAATTCAGCACCAAATCTGATGCACGGTCGGCATCACACACGCTGCGAGTCTCCTTTGTTTCAATACGACAGGTATACACTGTTGATTTTTATCGTTTACATCCCGAAAATCTCATAATAGGTATCGTGAATAAATTTCATTAGGCATGTTAGATCAACAAAATAGGTGAAAAAAAATCGATATTATCATTGTAGATAACAATTTAAATCGATACTTATTATGAGATTTCCAGGATGTAAAAGATGAAAAAATATCGGTGTATATTCTCGTTCGTTACGAGACTATGATGTTATTTTTTTAATATGGCTCTACCCGAAGCTAATGTGCCAATGTCAAGTAACATATTGAGAATAAGTAGGTAGTGAACAGTCGAAGTCAATCAAAGTCACAGCCGCTTAATAAAACTCCGGGGTTTTCAGCAGATATCACTTTAAAAGCAATCGCGAGTTTAAGACTCTATTAGGTCTAAGCAACTTGTTACGAGACAACTCACTCGACACCCAATAACAATGTTAAAAGCGGTACAATACAACGATTTTTATTATTAGGATCACTATTCGGCACTGCACAAATAAACACCAAATTTGTACACTAAAAACCACTAGACACTAATTTAAAACCTTTGAATTGCATTAGCCCACCCAGCTTGTTTTAACCCTACCCGCCGAATCCGATGACGTTGTTGGAGGCCTCCTTATGAATGTCACATTGTGTCAACTGTCAAAACCAGTCAATCAAGTTTTGAAATTATAATATTTTGACGTTGCTTCTGCCGCTCGCTTTAGTCACTCGACCAACGAGTGGGTCGGGTTTCTCGTTGCGGACGAACCATTAAAAATGCGGAATATCGTATGTCGAAGGAAAATGAATAGAAATCGTGCGCTCGTCTCGAGGCAAGTCATTCATAGTTCCTCGCCTGATAAACAATTTGCCATTGGATCTACGGGACAGTTTGACACCTACAAATTTTAAACTTAAGCTAAGGGAATACTGTCTTAGCAATTGCTAGTACAGTTGTATAAAATATTGTACACTTATTTATTAGTGTCGCTCGAATTGCACTTTTAATTCCCAAAATATGGTTTTTAATAAATGATTCGAGTATTGATTATTAGTTTGTATATAGCATAGCTCACGATAGCACAAGACAAACCTCTGTGGTTTAATGTGCTGTCTTATTATTGTACATGTATAATTTGTAATGTTATTTGATAATAAATAAAAAAAAATAAGTTAATCAAAAATAGAGCTCATTTCAGCGTTGACCCTTGAGAGAAAACATTTTTATTTCAAGGCACTGGTTTTGTTGACACTGTGAACATTATCAACACAAAACATATTCAAACACCCGTGGGGTCTGCGGCGACTGACCACTCCGATCCAATATTTTGCTCATCACTTTAATATAGTAGATCTCGTTTCAGAAAGCAATAACAGATGGAAAGTGATATTGCCGTGTCTTGAAAAATAAATATAATAGGATGATATATATGTATAAACGGTGAGGGCAAAATTTGCCTTTGGTATTCATACGATATTTAATATCGTATGAATACCTACATTTTTTTTAAAGGTGATAGATAGCATATGAGCAGACGGATTGCCTGATGGTAAGCGATTGCTGCCGCCCATAGACACCCGCGACACTAGTGCAGGCACAAGTGCGCTGCCAACCTTTAAACCCACCCTTCCCTCGGATTGGGCCTCCGGTACCCTCACTCACGCAGCGAAGCACAGCACAGTGCTGCTTCACGCCTGGTTTTCTGCTAAAGACGTGGTATCACTCCGGTCGAGCCGGCCCATTTATGCCGAAGCGTGGCTCTCCCACGTTCAAGTCACAAAATTTTAAATGTGTAACCAGTTACACGCTAAGATGAGGAGGATGATATATTTAAGAGACTTACTGCCGCTCTCAGAGTCGTTGATTACCTTAGTTGGCTACTTGAGAAAAAATATTGACACTTCTTTTGATACACATAAAGACTACCGAGATAATGATAATAAGCTTAAATGACGTCTCTGAGTGCGGCCGTTAGAGCTGCTGTCCACGGAGCGTAGCTTCATAGACGCGTATTCGTTAGAGCGTACACTACCGGCTGTACATCATCATCATCATCAGCCTATCGCAGTCCACTGCTGGACGTAAGCCTCTCCAAATGTTTTCCACCGTGATCTATCCATGGCTTCTCGCATCCAGCTTTTGCCAGCCATCCTGCGCAGATCGTCCCCCCACCTAGCCAGAGGGCGCCCTACATTACGTTTGCTAAGACGTGGTCTCCACTCTAGATCTCGTTTACCCCATCGGTTGTCGGTTCTGCGGCTAATATGGCCAGCCCACTGCCACTTAAGCTTGCTAATCCGGTGAGCAATGTCGATGATTTTGGTTCTCTGTCGGATCACCTCATTTCGGTCTCGGAGACCGGCTGTACGCTTGCATATAAAAACGAATACGCGTGTATCAAGCTACGCTCCGTGGACAGTAAGACTTAGTGGTACATATTGAAATTGACGCAATATTATGTTCTTTCATTCTTATTTTATGTGTTTATGGTCAGGGTTTCAAACCACCCACCCAACCTAATCCCAATAAAGAAGGCTATGCTCAGCATCTCCTTGCGTGATCGGATCTTATCAGGAATGATGAGATTTGGATCAAACGTGGATTCAGGCGGCGCAAGACGGATCTTTGTGAAGAATCTTAAGGTGACGGGTAGGAGGACACACTAGCGACGCCAATTTATTTAAATTGTTAGCAACTAAACTGTATATCTTTGTCACAATTTCGAAGCTGCAGCCTCTCGGCAAATAGTTATACTATTTATTTAATACTCATGGGTAAATTTTTGGGTCTGCTTTTGTACTCGAAATTTGAATTACGGCCAAAAACGGCCACTTATGGCGTTAATACAAATTTCGAGTGCAGAAACGAATCAAAAAGTAGTGCACAATTATTAAATAAATAGTATAAATGGTTGCTATGGGACTGCCGTTCCGTAATTTGATCCGATTGTAGATAACAATTTAAATCGATTGGTGTCGCTATTAAGGGCTACCCGTCGCCTTAAGGTAGGCCTTGGTCCAGCAGTGGGCGTCTATTGGCTGAAACGATGAGGATGCTAACACACTTACATTGTATGTTGTTTTCATCATCTCTGCGTGTGTTTCCCGATCGCATCCTAAGCCATTAATCTGGAACCCTTCTATGCTTCCTCCACTTCACGCAGTCTATAGAAACCACAATACATCAGTACAGTAACTCAGTTTTAATAATATCCTCCAACCGATTACGGCCACGGCGCCCAATCGATCGGCCACGGCGCCCAATCGGTCAGCCACGTACGCAGGATATATTATAGTGCTCAAGTGCGCAAACACAAGTGCATTCTCTATTCCCTTACCCTCATATTCCGATGGGACACCAGGGTGACACGACCGGAGAGGGATTGGGCGCAGAACCAATGTCTTGACGTGCTTTCCGAGGCAGGGGGGTACAAGATCGCCAACTTCCAGACTCCGGGCTGACACTAAATATTTCTTACCAAAAATTTAGATACACATTTTTAGCCCGACCTGAGGATCGAACCCAGGATCTCTTGCGCAGCCGTCGCTTTAGAGTGCGACCCACTAACCACCACGCCACCGAGGCAGTTGACGGCAAATTATATTATTTTGCTGTCGTTTGACCTTAGGGATACCAGAAAACTAGACTGTGGGAACACGTTCAGAATTATCATCTCAACAATTGCACAGTAGATATAATTGTCTGTATTTTCAGTTTAAAAAATATCCGAATCTTGTAGATTTTATCACGATGCTTCTCCGTTAGGAAGGCTCTTATCCACTGAGCTTCCATTTGCTCTACAAGTAGATATATCTTCTTAAAGGACATCTATATTCTGAGTACAAATGTATCTGCTCTCTGTTGACAGCGGTTGATTCTTAAGTCTTGATGAATAAGATCCATAAAGTGTCATAACGTTCTGCGCCGTCGCCGACTGTACAGTCAACTGAGTTTGCATTAATCAAGGAGTCACACGTAGCAATCGGGACAAAGTTCCGTGTAAATCTCATTCACACGAAAATCCGACATTATCTTGAGACGCGACGTATTCGTACGGTCGGCATGGTAAAAAGATATTTCTGTGCTTGCCCTGAAATAAAAAGTACAATTAAGTACATGATCTTAAGGTGACGGGTAGGGCACACTAGCGACGCCAATCGATTTTAATTTTTAGCTACTAAACCGGATCTTTTTGAAACAATTTTGGGATTAAATCTCTCAGCAAACACCTATACTATTTATTTAATACTTATAGTTAACTGTTTAGTCTGCTTTTGGGCTCGAATTTTGGATTACCGCCAAAAGTGGCCGGTTTTTCGCGTACAAAAACGGTGTGCATGGTTATTTAATAAATAGTATAAGTGTTTACCGAGAGATTGTAATCACAATTGTTTAAAATAGATCCAGTTTAGTAGTTTAAATTAAAATATATTGGCGTCGCTAGTGTGCCCTTCCCGTCACCTTAATCACCTCTCCATTTTTTTTTATGTTGCAGACGAGCAGACGAGCAGACGAGCAGACGGATCACCTGATGGTAAGCGATTACCGCCGCCCATGGACACCCGCGACACCAGTGGAGTCACAAGTGCGCTGCCAACCTTTAAACCCCTTTCCCCCGGATTGGGCATCTGGTACGGACGCACCCAGATCGTCGATCCACCTTGTGGGGGGCCTGCCACGGCTGCGACTTCCTGTACGTGGCCTCCACTCGAATGTGAACGAACGTGGTCTCTAATGTAATATTAAACTGGAAACAATAACCCTAGCTGACTGTACCAGCAAAGCCCTAAAAGTCATTTCTAACTTTTAACGTTACTCGTCGCTGACACGACTTGTATTTGATTTCGCGAAGTCAAACATTTTCCAAAGCGGTGGAGTTTTCTCAGCGAATTAACAGCTGAGTTTCTCGACCCTGTGATGTGGATTCCCGTAATCCGGACCTAAAGTGGGTGTAGCCATTGATTTATTGAACCTTTTTTATAGCGGGTCAATTGACAATGTTAATGTTAATTGATATATACACTCGCGAGCAACCAAATCGACTCAAGACCTAATATTGATACAAACATACTAACTTCTGAGGCCTATAAATATGAAAATATATGTGCTTTAGTTTGACGGTGAGGGAAGACATCGTGAGGAAACCTGCACGTTTCGGATAGTTTCTGAAAAGTGTAACCATGATTCAGTTGATCTGGTTTGGCTGTTAATTAAGTGTTGCGAATGTCAGACGGCAATCGCTTCATTGTTATTACTAGACTCGAACGAATCCTAATCCAAGAGTGCCTTGGGCTCCAGAGCGAAAGCTTTGGACTCAACGGGGGGTTACTTAGATGAAAGGGGATCAGGTGATCCGTCTGCGCATTTGCCCCCTATCTCATAAAAATACCCTATCGCTTGGTGCTATATATACTTATATAATACTAGTGGCTCGTCCTCACGTTGTTTTGGAACAAAAGTTCCACTTTATACCAATAGATGGCGCTAGGTATCGATTACATCGCGCTAGCGTTTCGTGTTTTCGGATTACCTATAAGCGTTACCGCTGCCTATAGGATTTACCTCTTTATAAATATTTATATATGATATAATATTAGTTAAAGTTCTGCACTACTCGCAAACTATTTTCATTATCTCTCTCAGTATGACATAACTTGGGTACTTAAATCGAATCACTTGCATACCGGTTTACGGCAAATGCAGACGACTACTTCGTATATTAAATGGGCTATTCCACCACCATGGCCAAGGCTGAGAGCATAGAGTAACTTATATACGTTAATATCTATCCGTGGGAAAGACACGCTTCGGCAGGAATGAGCCAGCTCGACCGTAGTGATACCACGACATCAAAGAAAACCGGCGTGAAGCGGCACTGTGCTGTGTTCCACTACATGGGTGAGGGTACCGGAGGCCTTTCGGGGTAATCGGGATTTAATGGTTGGCAGCGTACTTTTGACTCCAATGGTGTCGCAGGTAAATTTTGGCGGTGACAATCGCTTACCATAAAGTGATCCGTCTGCTTGTCTGCCAGCTATCATAAAAAAAAACTTTCTTTTATACTCGTAGATTTATTACACAATTACGACGGAAGGAACCAAACAAACTAAAATAAGAATTGGACAGTGACAGACAATCAGGCGGATCACCTGATGGTAAGCGCTTGACCTGCCCATGTCCACCCGCAACGCCAATGGAGTCAAAATGCACTATCAACCTTTCAACTCCTCTTCCCCGATTGAGCCTCCGATACCCTTACTCATTCGGCGAAACACTGCCGCACGCCGATTTTCTGTAAAGCCCCTGGTATCGCCCTGACGCCCTATTCTAGTGGTTTAAGACACGGGCCGTGATCTCAGGGTCCTGGGTTCCCAGGACGAAAAGTATGTTTCTAATTTTTCGGACATAACTCGGGTTTGTGATCACCAATCCGCATTTGGCAAGCGCGGTGATTGAGCCTAATCCCATCATGGTGGCGATAACTTGATTTCTACGATGGACGCCTTTGCCCTGCAGTGGGATAATTTATAGGCTGATACTTTACTACTTTTATACCCTGGTATCACTCCGGTCGAACCGTCCCATTCATGCCGAAGCATAACTCTACCACGGAAAAAACCACATCCTGATTATATTTATTTATTTGTCTAAGGTACACTTATAGGTTACAATCGTATACATTTTAAACTTTTCTGTGTGTTATTAAAAAATAGACCAAACCACACAGTAGTATACACAACATGAATATAAATGTTTAATTTGCTTATAAATATTTAAAAGAAAAATCATCGTCATCGTCAGCCCATTGAAGTCGCTGGGGCACGGGCCTCCCTCAATCACATGAGGGGTAATTGCCATACTCACCACGCTTGGCAGACGGGTTGGCGACGGTTTTGATAAAAATGCAGAGTATTCCTTCTCTGGAGGCTGATGATCATGCCAGCAGCTTTACCTTAGTCGCCTTTTACGACACCTCGGTAAGAGTGAGGGTGGCCTATTTTACTCTGCCGGGCAAAAAGAAAAATCACTTAAACATATTGTCATGTTCTTGTAAGGCCGAGGATTTGTGAAATGATCCTTTTGTATCTGGGAAAACCGAAGTCAAACACATCAATGGACCTGGACCTACAACGAACTGGTTCGAGGTGGTCTCTGCCATCTCGAACCAGTTCGTTGTAGCTCCAGCACATTCTCAAAAAGACACCCAATTCCACGGCTATTTGCATTCTCAAACGCATTGATGTGTAATTAATGTATAAAACAGCTATAAATGAATTTACCTTCACAGTGGCTAACAACGTTACCTTTGAAAACCCGGATGTTGTGAGTTCGAACCCCACTGGTTTGTTTAGGTGATTTAAATCACCTGATGGTTTAAAATAAATTATCTATTCCGCGTATCGGAGGGCACTTTAAGGCATTAATCCCGTGTAATGGTTTTTAGGGCGATTCGAAACACAAACTCCAGAGCTTCCAAGCTCACATGGTAGAAAGAATGAATTTTAAAGTTAGTAATTGTTTAGTTTTGAAGTCTACAAACCTCATCATCATTATCACCGTCCCCCCTCCTCCTCATCTTAGCGTGTAGTTCCCGATTGTGTCCAAAGTTGTCGTTTTGAAATTTAGGGTACGCTTGGACCATGATTCAGGATTTGGGGATCTGGTCATTACGATGAAGCGATTGCCGTCTTTGCAACCCTTTACAGGGGAACCAGGCCAGCTAAGTCATGGTTACATGTTTTAGAAACTATTCGAAACGTGCAGGTTTCCTCAGGATGTTTTCCCTCACCGCCGAGCTAATGGTAGAAATACGCACATAGATTTGAAAAATCCTGAGGTGCATGCTCGGATTCAAACCACGACCCCCTGTATTAAAGACGCGTTCTGAACCACTGAGCTACCATCATTTCAGCATGTAGACCCCGCTGCTGGACATAGGCCTCCCCCAATATTCTCGATTCAGCCTATGCCGCCAGCATCTTAAGGATTCCCGCGACCTTCACCAGATCGTCGGTCCACCTTGTGGGGGCCTGCCATGGATCCTTGCGCCATGGCTCCTTGTATCACTCGAGGGCCTTTCCGTCCCAAATGGCCGTCTGTTGTCCGCACAATGTACCCAGCAAATTGCCACTTGAGGCATGCTATTCTTAGGACTATGTCTGGGACCTTTGTTCTCCTGCAGACCTCATCATTCTTGATACGATCACGCAAAGAGATTCCAAGCACAGCTCCCTCCATTGTGATTTTGATGACCTTGAGCCGTCTTAAGCGGCCCTTTGCAAGAAGACACGTATCGGTTCCGTATGTTAATATCATATCTATCAGTTTAAGAAAATCAGTGAAATTACCTTTATTTTGGCAGACGACAAAAATAATCTAGAACCACAAACACAAACCACTTCCTGGTCATCAAAAAGTTTTATATCACTCTACACCGCGGTGTAGGTGACAAAACTCATTACCAACCCTTTCCACGGCAGAACTACGCTCCGTTTCCACTACGGTAAACCTTAATTTCTTTGAACCATATGTTTATTGGATGCGCGAGGCACAAAGGGCGGATTTCACCCGCGAGCGCGCCCGAGCCAGCCCTTACGTTGTCTAATTTACCATATTATTATACATACTTACATTCCTTGCACATTACTCGTATCCTTTAATACGGGGATTTAAGTTTTTATACCTTATGTTTTGTGCACAATAATAATATAATAAATAATATATTGTAGTAGCAGCTAATGCTGAGGTCGGGACCTGGTTGACCTCACTATACACATTTCTTTGTCCCTCTGCTGTGTAAAATTTATGTTTTTTAAACCGTGTACCAACTGTTATAACTTTGTTTCCTGTGTATTGTGATGGTCAATAAATGTATTTTCTTTCTTTCTTTCTTTCAATAAAAGTTACATTCATTCCTTCATTCGTTATGCAGTTAACGTAAGGCTTCTGAGACTTGGCCTTGAAAGGTTGTGGTATCAAGAATTAAGATAGGTACCTACATGTGGATTAATATTCCTCTTGATCCCTTGTCTATACTTGAGCTGCCGATCACCTAATGGTAAGCTATTGCTGCCGCCTATGGGTACCCGAAATACCAGTGAAGATGAAACCCATCACACGGGGTAAACGTGCTCGTTTATATAACAATAGGTAATCACCTCATAACGAATGTACCATTATGACTGTCTCGGTGGTGCAGTGGTCAGTGGGTCGCACTTTAAAGCGACGGCTGTGCAAGAGGTCCCGGTTTCTATTCCCGGGTCGGGCCAAAAAATATGTACCTAATTTTTCGGTAAGAAGCTCTTAAAGGCAGCCCGGAGTCTGGAAGTTGGTGGTCTTGTACCCCCTTGCCTCGGAAAACACGTTAAGCCGTTAGTCCTGCGTCCAATCTCTCTCCGGTCGTGTCACGCTGGTGCCTCATTGGAATATGAGGGCAAGGGAATAGAGAGTGCACTTGTGTTAGCGCACACACTTTAGCACTATAATATATCCTGCGTACGCGGCTGATCGTTGAGATTGGCTGCCGTAGCTGTAATCGGTTGGAGGATATTGTTATTGTTAATGTACCCTTAAGATATATTTTTAGGAATAGTGTTTTTGTATTTTTTTTTCAGTTTTGGTTGCAGTTCCTCTACCGTCATCATCATCATGGTGGCCCATTACAAATTTACTCTCAAATGTAGGCATCCTCCTTCTTCTTCCACTCCTGGCAATCCCGTTCCTGACACATCCAGTTCTGACCTTCGTGTCGTCAGATGTCGTCCACCCAGCGCTGTAGTGGCCTGCGAGCCTTCTGATATCCGCTTTAGTCTGATGTCCAATCTGAGGACTTCCCTGTTTATTGACTTTCGTCTATCCTCTTAATGTGTCCCGCTAATGTCCCAGTATGTCCTCACTAAGCTAGCTAAGCCAGCCAAGTCCTATACCTACCTACCCCATATCCCTTGACCCGTTTGGATCAGTGGTAGTAAGTTGCGGGCTCGATCCCCGCACAGTACAAACATTTGTGTGCATGAACATGTATGTTTGTATTGGTCTGGGTGTTTCCATTATGAGTATGTATTTACAAAAAAAGTATTGTAATATGTTATACAGGGTGTATCTGTGAACATTTACATCCCTTTTACCACGTGTTCTACTAACCATTATTTGTTCAATCACTTTTGAAAATTCGCATGAAAAAATTTCAACTTTTCACACAAAGTCGGTTACGTGACTTGTTCCTTTTGTGATACCGCTGTTGGTTCGGATATCCATAAAACAGGTCCTTGAGATACCTATCTCGGAATCAGATCAATGTATGTGATGCTGTGAAATATTTATTTAACTTTATATAGGGACTACTTTTACTATACAATGAAACCAGTCTGCAAGATCACCGTGCTTTATTTATAGAACAATATCACTATCTTCTGGCACGGACCTTCTGGCATAGTTCAGCAAATCGTAGCTAGGTTTACGCGTTCAGAATTTCTGTTTTTATCTCCATCTCATCTCATTGTGTTATTTCTGATTGCATTCAAAGCTATTGCTTCTACGAACATTGAAATAGTGAAACAAGTTCTCGAGGAAAAAAAAACTACCAGGTCATGATCATCATCATTTCAACTAATAGACGTCTACTGATGAACATAGGCCTCCCCCAATTCTCCATACAGATCGGCCCTGTGCCACCCGCATACAATGGATTCCCGCACCCATCACCAGATCGTCGGTCCACTGTGTGATTGGCCTGCCACGGATGCGACTTCTTGTACGTGGCCTCCACTCGAGGACCTTTCCGGCCCTGCGGCCGTCTGTTCTCTTCGCTATGTGCCCTGCCCATTGCCACCTGACAAGGTCATTCAAATGTTACTAGGAACTAGAACAATAATAATAATATCCTCCAACCGATTGTGGCTAACGCGGCTCTCAAAGATCAGCCATTTAGGTACACAGGATATATTACTATAGTGCTCAAGTATGTGCGCAAATACAAAGCACTCTCTATTCCCTTGCTCTCATAAGACATCAGTGTGACACGACCAGTGAGGGATCAGACGCAGGACTAGCTTAACGTGCTTTCCGGGACACGGGGGTACAAGACCGCCAACTTCCACACTCTGGGCTGACACTGAGAATTGCTTAATAGAAAACCTCAGGCACAAGGTTTTTCCCAACCTAGGGATCAATCCCCGGCACTCCAAGACTACCCACTGACGAGGAAGTGACTAGGACAATATCAAATAACAAAATTCAATCCGAATGGCTGCCTAAATTATGTATAAGCAATATCGTTTCCGTCAAAGTCGCGTAATACTTACCGTATTACTCTTGGGACTTGTAGACAAAATGTTGACATGGCAATTACGAGTACTCATAGGTTGCCTTTTATCGCCATCTTCTTTCTTAAATAGAAAAAAAAACTGGCCAAAAGCGTGTAGCACGAAGGGTTCCATAACTGATATTTTCCATAGCGCAAAAAGGGTCTGGAAATATCGTTTGCTGTGTGGGAGCTCCCCTTAAATATTAATATATTTGTTTGTTGTTATAGCGTAAATAGATATATATTTAGTAGTGTCAACTGACCTGAGTATCGCCTGTGTTATCGCGGTTGAGATAGGTAAAGCCTGTTGACAGACAGACGGATAGACGGATGATAAAATAACAAAATCTTAGTAATAGGATCCGTTTATATCCTTTGGATACGGTAACCTACAATTGTGATACCAGGCTGAATTATTGTCCAAGCGTACCCCACGTTCCACGTTCGGGAATTACACGCTAAGATGAGGATACGGTAAACTACACATACTTCGTCCTCACGGTCATTGTCTCTTGCCTTTTTTATGTGACAGGTGGCAGACGATCAGACAGACCTTTCAGATCTGAAAGCAAACCCTGCAAAGGCGGACGTGATAACGAATTGTATGAAGGGTTTGACACTCTTACAAGAAGGTATGTACCTTCTGTATGTACCTTCTACCTACACAATACAGTGTAGCTTAGGTCTTTGACTAGACAGACAAGATAGGAAAGCTTTTACTTATTTGACGTAAACTAGATTGGATGTCTCATTTCCTATAATAACTACTATTTCAACTCTGTCAGTTCGACTCAAACCTAACATATCAACTGATGCGTTTGCTTCCTATCTCTTAAAAAATAAGGTCTAAGGCGGTTGACGCCCTTCATACGGTCGGCGACCTACGGCAGAACCGAACGAGAATATTTTTGTCTCACACAAACAAAAACGGTACCGAAACGTGGCCCCTTACAATGATCCGCTTAAGAAGGGCTCAAAGTCACCCAGTGAGCAATGGAAAGGGCTATGCTTGGAATCATCTTCCGTGATAGTATCAGGAATGATGATCAGGAGCACTAAGGTCAAAGACATAGCCCAAAGAATTTCATGCCTCAGACATTGCGAGGAGATCAGACCCCTGGCGCAGAAACGTCCTCGAAAGGAGGCCGCGTATAGGACGATCAGTGGGAAGCCCTCACAAGGTAGACAGATGATCTGGTGAAGGTTGCGGGAATCTCTTCGATGCGGGCGGCACAGGACCAATCTGTGTGGAGATCATTGGTGGAGGCCTATGTCCAGCAGTGGACGTAAATTGGCTGAAATCACATCCCATGTGAAGGGGACAAGGATAAAGACACAATGATTCCGTTTCGACGTATACCCTCAAGTCATAACAGTTGGGGGACCCCTGACATATGTAATTCGAACGGTCCTTGTTATAAAAGAGGGAAATACATTTTGTTTTCAACACAGCCTCTACGTTTGATATATGAACTGCCTTAACATTTCCTGTCTTTCTTTGTAGCCCAGTTCCGGAATATGGCAGGAACCATGGGACAAATTTTCGCAATGGATGTAATAAATATCAGTTACAGTACACCTACGGATGTGACGAAGAGAAAAAGTCGGAAAGGTTTCATTTTTTTTCTTGATACGTAGTATACTGGAATACTGCAGCTTTGTCTGGACTCTGAAGAACACACTTTGCAATCCACTCATTAAGAATGTAAAGAATTAAAAAAAGATTTCTCAATCACTTGACATATTTTTAACTTCATCGCTGGGCGGACCTCATACTAATATATATATATATATATATATATATATATATATAAAGGAAATATATATATATCAGGCAACCACCAAATAATGTGTTTCAGAACAAGCTGTGATCTCCTATAATTTTAAGTGCACAAGAGCATGTATTCTTCCATTTAAGTTTTATTTTTAAGGTTTATTTATTTATTTACTTCACAAAATCCACATCTCTTGAAATAAAATACAGTGTTGTAACACTATTTTATTTCAAGAGCTATGGATTGTTGTGGTTGTGCCACTTGTGTTGGGATCCTAATAAATAAATAAACAAATATGAAGAGATTCGAAGAGATAAATTTAGACCTCACTACAAAGTCAAATCGACTGCCCCCAACTGCTGAATAGAGTCAAATTCAGAGTGTCCTCCAGATATCCTAGGCACCATTTTATGATGTTTTTTTGTGCTTCTATCCATATCTAAGCTGGGATTAAACTCACCCGTATGTAGACTCATTAACTTGTATAACTTTAATAGTCATAAAGTTGATATTAATGAAGATTGTTTTTAAAAAGAGCCAGTTCACATAAATTTTGGATAAGAATTAGTAGAAAAAAAATATTGTGAATTTTTTTTGGGTATAGCAATCTTTTGCAATTTATTCACAGAAGTTAATATTATCATAAGGTACTAAAGTGTTTACATCTTTTTGCAGACGACTCTACCTTTTACTTATTACATAGACGTTCCAAAAAGGACACTTTAATTCAAAATTAAAAGTATAAATAATCATAATTATAAAATATAAGCTGACATACCGATGGTGGTCGCCAATAACTATCATGCCTTTGAGCGTGTATGATTATGTTAACTCCTTTAGCACTTAAAAAGTAATGCAACGTTATGAAACCTAGTCCTCTTTATAATAGATTAAGACCAAACTACCTGTGGACCACAAAATAAATTATTATCAAATTTTTATTCCATTGTTTTTTCCACACCATTTGTAGTTAATTCTTAAAAGGTTGGTTTAACCTTTGTTGACTAAAACAGTATTATAAAACAGTTATCATTATTTCTTCAAAGGTGTTGTATGTTTTTTTTTTTATTTGTACATTTATGAATAAAGCCCAATAGCTTTGATTATTACTACTTATGTTAAGAAACAAAATGTTTGAACTTGAAAAAAAACTATTTAAAATTACAAACTACCTAAATCTTTATTACAAAACCAGGTAAGTAATTTTATAATAATCCTCGAACAAAGTCCATTTAACACTCTGAATATTTAAGAGTGACATTTTACAATGGAATCCGAATAATTCATTTAAAAATTCGAACTAACCTCTCATAAATAAAATAAGAGTAAATCGAAATAAAATTGTAATTCTACCATTTCAAAAGCAATAATTGTGAGTTGGGGTGACCAGATTACGCGGGATACCCTAATTTTAGCGCAGTAAATTAACATTTTTGGCGGTAATTTATTTGGTGGATAAATGATGACATCGGTACCGCATCTGCTGTTGTATATTTAAACATCGTAAAAGGGAAACCACTGCGATAAATAACAAAAAAATATTTTGACGTTTAAAAAGCAAACTTATGACCAAATATTCATGAAATTTAATAAAAATGTAGTTCTGTGTATTAGTTTTTTTATGTTTCAGTGACCAAAATGTAATTAAAATAAAAAAATACATGGTTTATCCCTATGTTCTTAAGTTCTAATAAAATTCTTACTTGGCCGACTTAACAATAGTAATCTTCAAGAGTTCGGAGCTACAAGTTCGATTTTGTTAAAAATTGCGTGAGTGAGGGTACCGGAGGCCCAATCTGGGATAAGGGGGGTTTAAAGGTTGATGGTGTCGCGTGCTCCATGGGCGGCGGCTATCGCTTACCATCAGGTGATCCGCCTGCTCGTCTCCCACCAATGACATAAAAAAAATTAAATACCGAAGTGATCTCATAATAATATTTTTTAAGTTAGCCTGTAGCGTCCCCCTGCTGAGCAAAGGCCTCCCCCAAATTCTTCCATTGATCCCCGTCCAATGCCCTGTCTTGCCAATCTTGGACATATTTATTAAAATCTTCACACCATCTTTTTCTGGGCCTACCCCGTAGTCGATGTCCATCGGACGGGCGCCATTGAGTGACGATTTTTGTCCATCTTTTGGGGCCCATTCTGCTCACCTGACCCGCCCAATCCCATTTTAGTTTTGCAGCTTATAATAATATAATTTAGCTCATAATAATATAATTTTAATAATGCTAAAATAATAATAATATCGTACGTAAGTAGCTAATCGCAGCCAAATAAATTGGGCGGGGTACCTATATTGACATACCTACTTACTTTCTAACGAACACGTGGCACATAACAAATAGGACTGACAACATAGCGTCACATGTCAACCCTATTGTGAGAATTAACAGCTTTATCACGTAATTCCACTAGACTTGAGTCTATAAAAATGCACCGTTAAATCTGAATTCATTGCAAATGCTTAAAACCTTACATTGTTTCAGCACTAACGAATTTTGTGGCGAGAATTTTAACGTGAGGCAGGTACCTATCAAATTAAATAATTGTGAAGTAAAAATTAGATTTAGATTCTGAAATACTCACGCTTCATAAAAGCTCTCTTGTTAAGAAAGTACAAGTATCAACAAATCTCCTTTAAATTCTTCCAAGGTATTTTTATAGGTACTTACTCCTAAGAAGAAAAAAAATGAACGAAATGGCCGAAAAAGAGATGGATAGATGGATGAAGAATGATGGGAAAAGGAGTGGATGATTCGATGACGAATGACGGGGACGTATGGATTTAAATCAATTAAATTGAAAATTTAAAAAACCCCTGACAAAAACAAAAAGGTTATTCGTCATTTTAGTCGGCGGCCATCTTGGATTTGAAATTTATTTTAATAAATATATTCTGTTACTCGAGCCCTTTTATATGATACCCATATTGTGGAAGTTGTGTTAAAACATACATTCCATATTTTGGTGACGGTGGCCATCTTGGATCGATTTTTATCCAACATAGCTAAGAACACTCCCCCCTTATTCATCTTTAAATAAAAAAAAAAACAAAATCAAAATCGGTTCATTTATTCGGGAGCTACTATGCTATACAGACACATGGACACACACACACACACAGACACGTCAAATTTATAACACCCCGTTGTTTTTGCGTTGGGGATTAAAAAGAAGACATACTGCGCCTCGACTCGATAACCTGGGAAAAGAGCAGGAGGATGATGATTACTCCCAAGAAGATCGAAAAGACATAATAAATGATTAAATTGAGTTTCTATAAAATAACTATTATTTTAAACAAAATTAATTATCGAATATGTAACGATCCGAACCGATATTTCGGTTATGGCTGTTAAACCTTCTTGGTTTACATAGACAAAGTCTACACTCGATTTAAGAAGACATCCTGTATGACAATCTATTCCGTCTTCAATTGTCTGCTTACCAAAATATATCGTATGCAAATCATAATATGCCAATTTACTTTGCCCCTCTAACGTTATAAATAAATGGTTATGGGCATCGCGCGTTGAAGAGCGCTATATAATCAAATAGTTACCAAAAAAGTGCTATGGATAATCCATCGGTGCCTTACGGCACGCGGCACGGAACTGCTGGTACATCAGGTATTTCCATAAATAAATTAAATGGATCTAATTTCAACACATGGGCATTTGCCATCGAATGCCTGTTAACGGATTTGGAGCTATGGGACGTGGTGACTTCACCCATTGACCCCACGGACCCCGACGCCAAGCGTAAGGACGCTAAAGCGCGAGCCAAAATCTGCTTGACGTGTGAAGAATCGATTTACCCAGTGATTCGAGGAGCAAAGACGGCATATGATACTTTTAAAAGCCTCCAGAAGGCATACGCTGACAGTGGTCTAACAAGAAGACTGCAACTAATGAAGAAGTTGGTTTCTAATCAATATAAAGGAAACCTGCAAAGCTATGTACATACCTCACTTGGCATTCAGCAAGAATTGCAAGGAATAGGAGCAGGAGTTGATGATGAGTTCCTAGCGATCATCATACTAGCTGGACTCCCAGATGAGTACAAGCCTCTCGTCATGGCTCTCGAACATTCCAATGCTAAAATTACGTCGGAAAACGTAGTGGCAGCTCTTCTCAAAGAAGACTCTCGACCATGTCGCACTACCAGTACCAAACCTAAGGATCCTACGGTGCTGATGGCCAAACAGAAGAAAAAACAGTTTTGTACATATTGTAAAAAGTTAGGTCATTTAGTGTCAAACTGTAGGAATAAAAACAAGAAAGCTTCGGCTAAGGTTTATTCAAACAATACATCGGAATTTACACTTTCATCTTGTTTAATTCATCCTTCATCCACAGGTTCACAGGATTGGTTCATAGATTCTGGTGCTAGCTCACATATGAGCAATAGGAGAGACTGGTATGAGGCCATGTCCCCCCAAATCACAACTGTTACTTGCGCCAACAAGAACCAGATTCTAAGTGAGGGCAAAGGTACTGTTAATATAAATATTTCCGACAATGTACATAGAATTAGTGACGTCCTTTATGTTCCTGGTTTAGCAACTAATCTTTTATCGGTAAGTAATTTGACCAAAAAAGGCTACGATGTTTTGTTTACATCGAAAGGCGCGACTGTAACTTTGGCGGGTGGATGTCAACTGACAGGTGAAGTCATAGCGACAGCCTCAAATTGTAAGGGCATGTACAAACTAGATGTGGACAAATCTAATGCTTTGTACACACCTACCAAAGAGTCCCCTTTATTGTGGCATAGACGCCTTGCCCATCTAAACGGAAATACTATGCAACTTTTAAAAAGTAAATGTAAAGGCATAGATTTTAGCGGGAAATTTACGGAAAAATGTATTCCGTGCCTACAAGGAAAACTTTCTAAAAAACCTTTCAAAAGTTCAACAAGCAAATCGAGTAAGGTTCTCGAATTAATTCATTCGGATCTTTGCGGACCTATGAGTACGCACTCGTGGGGCGGTGCTCTATATTTGCTAACATTTACAGACGACTTTAGTCGCAAAACTTTTGGATATCTTTTAAAATCAAAATCAGAGGTTTTTTCGAAATTTGTAGAATTTAAATATTTAGTGGAGAATCAGACTGGCGAAAGAATCAAAGTTCTGCGTTCTGATAACGGGCGTGAGTATGTCAACAAGGACCTGTCTAACTTTTTGAAAGAGAATGGTATCATACACCAGACCACGGTCCCGTACAACCCACAACAGAACGGCGTCTCCGAACGCGCCAACAGAACAATAATTGAAAAAGCCAGATCCATGCTTAGAGATTCTAACCTACCTCTAGCTTATTGGGGCGAAGCAGTCAATACTGCGATTTACCTGAAGAACCGTTTGCCTACACAAGCCTTGAAGAACAAAATTCCAGAAGAAGTGTGGACTGGAAGAAAAGTAAACCTCTCTCATTTGAGGGTATTTGGTTGCGAAGCCCACGCTTTAGTACCCAAGGAGAAACGTACTAAACTGGAATCCAAGACGCAAGCTTGTATATTCGTAGGCTATTCCACTGAAAGCAAAGGTTATCGTCTTGTAGACCCCCAATCGCCAAGGAATATAATTATATCGAGAGATGTTGTCTTCTTGGAAGACAAAAGGCTGCACCAGCCTAACCTGCAACCCAATGACAGTGAATTGCCATCGCCACCACAGCCTCAACAAGTTTTTGTACCCACGGACAATGAACCAGTTCCACAGCCTGAACATCAACCACAACCAGGTACGTCTGTGACGGCTGACCCGTCAACTTTAGATCACCTAACAGACTCAGATGCACCTGCGATCCCCGAAGTTTCGAGTTCGACTGATCCTGACCCTCCTGAAGAGCCAGCACCTGAAGCTCTGAGAAGGTACCCAACCAGGGATAGGCGCCCTCCTCAACGGTACGAGGAGCAGCTCCACTTGACCTCAGAATGGGAACCAGAGACCTTCAGGCAAGTCCTCGATCACCCGGAGAAAGAGAAATGGTTGGATGCCATGAAGGCTGAATTTGACTCTCTCAATAAACATGAAACTTGGATTCTTGTCGACAGACCCGCAGGTAGAAAAACTACCAAATGTAAATGGGTGTACAAAATAAAAAAGGACACTAGTGGCAATGTCACGAAGTACAAGGCCAGACTAGTAGCCAAAGGCTTCACTCAAGTAGCGGGAGTCGACTATGGTGAAACTTTTTCACCAGTCGCTAGACTGTCCTCAGTTCGATTGTTATTTGCTTTCGCTGCTCACAATGGTTTGACGGTTGACCACCTCGACGTAGAAACTGCCTTCCTTAATGGCGATTTAGAAGAGGAAATTTATATGGAGCAACCCGAAGGTTTCTCCACTAATCCAAAGGACAAAGTGTGCTTACTTAAAAAAGCACTGTATGGTCTCAAGCAAGCCCCGCGTCAATGGAACGCTAAGGTTTGCGACGCTATGCGCAAACTCCTGCTGAACCAATCGGCAAAGGAACATTGTCTATATTATAGACTAGAAGGTAACGACTTTCTCCTTGTTGCTGTGTTTGTAGATGACTTCTTCATCGTGTCAACTAATGACAGAATGAAGAAGCAATTCAAAAATGATCTGAAAAATACTTTCACTGTCAAAGACCTTGGAGAATGCAAGGACTGTCTTGGCATGAGAGTAAATCAGAGTCCTGGGAACATTTACCTGGACCAAACAAAATACATAGAAAATCTTTTGAAAAAATTTGGCATGACAGATGCACTATCTGTCACCACCCCTCTTGAACCCGGTCTAAAATTGACTATTCCTGATAAGGAAGAGGACAATGCAGCATTACCGTACCAGGAGCTTATCGGCTCACTAATGTACATTGCCATTTGTACCAGACCCGACATTGCCCATGCGGTCTCATACCTCTCTCAGTTCAATGCACATTACGGGGGGGTACACTTGAGGGCCGCTAAGCGAGTTCTTCGTTATTTGAAAGGCACCAAAGAACTTCGGCTGCATTACCATCAGACAGCCCAGTTCCGTGCAGTAGGGTACGTCGATGCGGACTATGGAAACAATCTTGTGGACCGTAGATCATTCACAGGGTTTGTTTTCCTGATGAGTGGCTCTCCTATCTCTTGGGAAGCACGCAAGCAGCGTACTGTTGCGCTTTCCACCACGGAAGCCGAGTACATGGCTCTAGCTGAGGCTTGCAAGGAGGCCATATACCTCCAGTCACTCATCAGCGAAATTTTCATTATCGCACAACCCATCGTCATCCACACTGACAATCAAAGTGCATTAAAACTCGCTCACAACCACACATTCCACTCACGCACCAAGCACATCGACATCAGGCACCATTTCATTCGCGAATCACTTTCACACCACAACATCAATCTCATGTACATATCCACACATGACATGATCGCCGACATCCTCACCAAACCTTTGCCGAAGCTAAAGCACTACAAGTGTACAGTAGGGTTAGGTTTAGGTTAAGTCGCGTGTTATTTTTTCTAGTCATGTTTTTGTGTAGATAATAGATAGGTGTGTAAAGTAGGTTCAGGTGTCTTTATATAGGTTTTTTTGTGTGCGTTTATATATAGGGTGTGTGTGTAGTGTATATAGGGTATGTTGTGTTTTTTGTACTTGCTGTATATTTTTTGTCCAATTTTTTTTTTTTATACAGGGTGTTGACTTTGCGGGGGGGTGTTAAACCTTCTTGGTTTACATAGACAAAGTCTACACTCGATTTAAGAAGACATCCTGTATGACAATCTATTCCGTCTTCAATTGTCTGCTTACCAAAATATATCGTATGCAAATCATAATATGCCAATTTACTTTGCCCCTCTAACGTTATAAATAAATATGGCGGCCAACCTCAGCGATCAGCCATCAACGCAGAACATATTATAGTGCAAAAGTGTTTGCGCAGACACAAGTGCACTCTCTGTTCCATTACCCTCGTATTTGGATGGGACACCAGTGTGACACGACCAAAGAGGGATCAGGCGCAGGACCAACGGCTTGCTTGTAAGCATACTAAATCTACAAGCAACAAGTATTACAAATGATAAAAAATGTTGCTAAGTAACTAATCGCGTTTCACAAGGCTGCCAGCGGTTCTTTTTTAAAACACACCTCAACATCAAGAAGCAATATAGCTCAGCTATGTAAGCTAAGCTCATGCTTGCAGTAATATTACACGTAACTGCAGCCGACTTTAATGATGTTCCAACAGTAACTTATTGTGCTCATAAATTCCGCACACACTCCTGCTTCCAACGTTGTTTTTAATTTCGTGAAACTATTGCGACGCAGTGATCCAGTAAATGGAAAGCAATTAATTGCAATTCTGGCCTCTCTTTCTGTTTTAGAAAGGCTTAAATATCGACTGAAGAAAAATGTCGTCATTTTTCTTCAGTCTATATTTTAGCTACAGTGCTAATGTCATAGATTGACTAAGTAAATAGATATTAAAGAGTATATTCATATTTTTTTGTTAAACCTTTGTTGGCTAAAACGATGTTATTAAGTAGTTTTTATTCTTTTTTCGATTTTATTTTGTTTTTTTTTTTCAAACTTTTTAAATGCTCTATTACACCGTTTTAGCTAAGTTTATTGAACTTTTTTGTGAATTAAGAAAAGGAAAAAAGGGTATTATTCCTTTTTAAGAGGTTGGCAACGCACTTGTGACTCCTCTGGTCCATAGGCGGCGGTAATCGCTTACCATCAGGTGATCCATCGGCTCGTCTGCTACCTATATCATAAAAAAAAATCTTACATCTTTTGGACAATAAACCATTTACTTACATAGTTACTTGTGCTACAGGGTTCGCTACCGAGCCGATTTTATTATATAGGTAGGTATATACCTACAGAAGTTTAAGCATCTTATTCTTTTCAATTTCTTTGTTATAAACGTAACTTTGATAGCCAAATTTGGCTATGAAAGTTTTTAGTGAATAGTAATGAACAAAAACATAAAGTCTTCTTACTTTCTTATGCAAATGTTTTCTTGTTATTGCCAGTGGAAGATGTTTAAAAAAAAACATCACGATCTTTGTAAAAGCCAATTTCAGAGCCAACTTAGCATTTATAAGTAAAGGAAAAGTATTATACGTATATGTTTGTATTCCTACAGTTGATTCTGATATCCGTAACATAGGTTAAATTGATTATTTATTTATAAGTAAAGTATTCAGTAGTAGGTATATGTGTGAATTTCAACCAAAATCTTTTTGGTGACATTTTGGTGCGCTTATTAAACACAACCATTATTTTTGATAAACTTCCTACATATTTTTTATTTTTTAAAACATACTAAGCTATGCGGCTATTCCGTATAATGACCTTGATGGTGTCCTCACCTACCCGACGTGCAACCTCACATTTCGCGCCAAGATAGGCTATGCCAGACACTGGCGCGCGCACGAGAGGGCAGTACAACATGCATTTGACTCGTAATAGGAGTCCGTAAGCGGTCGCTGTATCCGAAATCGGCTAGGACCAATAATAACATGTATACATACCCCTTAACAGTTTGTAAAAACTTAAAAGCGATTCTCTGCGAGACGGTGAAATTTATAGAATAAAATATCAGTGACCAATAAGTGTGCAAAGGAAACAATATTGAAAATAAATTGCAACGGGAAACGCTACTGGAGGCAAAAGGGATGCTTCTGCTAATGGTTTGTGGGCAATTTGTAGTAGTGATTTATGTAGCGACGACGATTTGGCGAGCAACAATAATTACGAGTGCGCTTACTTTGAATGGCTACAATGTTTGGTAAGAAGTGTTACAAGCCCGTGTTACGAGATTAGCAAGCTGAAGTGGCAGTGAGCTAGCCAAATCAGCCTTAGAACCGACAATCGCTAGGGTAAAGCAGTTCTGGAGTAAAGATTCGCGTCTCTGTAAACGTAGTGTAGGACGCCCTTAGGCTGGACTAAATGCCTGCATAAGGTGATGTTTAGGATGATGATAAGGGAGTGATGATTTGAGCAGGATGGCTGGCAGGAGCTGAATGCGAGTAACCAAAGATCGATCGAAGTGACGAAAATTTGGAGATGACTATGACCAGCAGTAGACTGCAATAGACTGATAAGGATGATGTTGTTACAAGCCGAAAAGTAACATGCTAACACTTTTTTTTACTGCCTGAGTGCCAAATAACCGTGCAACTTGCCTGATGGTAAGTTAACTCTTATCCGATAATCTTCGGAGCCTATGGATGTCTTCAGTTCCTGAGGACCTGCATACGCGTTGCCGACCACTCAAAAACCGGCGTGAAGCAGCACAGTGCTGTGTTTCGCTGCGTGAATAAGGGTACCGGAGACCTAATCCGGGGGTTAGGCGGGTTTAAAGGTTGGCAGCGTACTTATGACTCCACTAGTGTCGCGGGTGTCCATGTTTAAAATCAGGGAATCCGTCTGCTCGTCTACCACCTATTACATTAAAAAAACCTTAACACTCCTTTTTTGCAGAACCTTATGCGAGTTAAAATCCACTGATGGGAGCTTATTGCACACTCGGAGCGATTGCGGGAGGAAATTCCCCCGGAACTGTACAGTGCGAGACAATTTGGGCTAGAATGTGTGAGAGTGAACGCTCAGCTTACGGCAAGCGGTGCGGAGACAAAATGCGAAAGGCATTATCTCAAACAGTTTCCCGGAGCACAAACCATTATACAGGCAGTACATCCATGTAACGCAGACACAGTAAGAATCTTCCAAATTGCGAAAAAAACGGCAGCTCTTATTAATTTTGGCCGCTATATTGGATGGGACAGCAATGGTAGATCAGTGGTTGTGAACGCGCATTTCATACGGGGGGTCGTGGTTCGAATCCGAGCACGGCATGCTCGTACTTCTACTATTAGCATGAAATCATCGTGAGGAAACCTGCACGTTTCGGATAGTTTCTGAGACGTGTCACCATGGTTCAGCTGGTCTGGTTGCCCTGTAAAGGGTTACAAAGTAATTGTAGTTACCAGAATTCCCCAATCCTGAATCATGGTCTACGTGTACCCTTGATACCAGAGCGACAACTTCGGATGGAACCGGGAATCACACGCTAAGATGAGCGGTAGAGTAGGTCGCTTATTTTATTAGACGATTCCCAAGTTTTTCAAATCTCATTATTACAAGCCTATGACGTGAGGACGGAGACCACTAGATAAAAGATAAAGATAAAAATAAAAAATCTTTTTTCATTTTAGGTTCCTACAGAACACTTATGAATGTCAAAATTAGTACACATATTATCATCTACCGCTGATTCGGAATTTCGATTTCTAAGAAAGAAAGAAATAAAAAAAATACATTTATTGACCATCACAACACATAAAAAGTAAATATGTACAATAAGCATAACACGACACGACATAGATACAAAGAGGAGAGGCGATATAAGAAGAGATGGTGTAGTTGTGTGTGGTCAATCAGGTCCCGACCTCAGCATTTGCTGCTACGGATGTGATACAACAGGAAATATCTGCCAAATGATAGTTACACCACAATCAATCACGAACCATACGCCCGTTGTCAAACATGACCTTCCTTAATCGTTTTATTATATCGGAAGATGTAGGAAATGACGAATTGGAGAAAATCTTCCGGGTCAATTGAGAAAACTAACTTTTCTACATTGTGTCAGACTGGGTGTATTTCGAGGCGCTGGCTATCGGAATTAGATTATTCGTAAAATTACGACAAGAAACGAAATTACGAAGAAAGACAAATTTGTTTAACCGTTGGCAAAACCTAAATCCCTATTACAAATCGCGAGCTAAGGATAGTCCCGGAAAAAAAATCATACCAGCCCCTTTTAACATTGGGTATTGGAACGGGATGACATGAGCTTTAGATTTCGGTTTATAATAAAGTGGAAATAAATATTAAAATAAATAAATATTTCACAGCATCACATACATTGATCTGACTCCGAGATAGGTATCTCAAGCACCTGTGTTACGGATATTAGAAACAGTGGGATTACAAATATATACATATAATCCTTTTTCTTTGTAAATACATACTTATAATACATAGATAGCACCCATAAAAAATACGTCATATTGCGACAAAAGACACATTTTTTCACCTTTATTGAAAGATAAATTGCCAAAGCGACGGCTTTTCGAAGAGGGAAAGACGTGCTAAGAAATACATATGTATAGAAAGCGGATGGTGATGACCTATGTACACCGTTATTTTTTTTTCGTTCACATCGCGAAAACCTCATAACCTCATTTTTAGACCAACAAAAGAAGCGAAAAAAAAAATCTGCTGTTCCATTCATTATTGCCGGGAGAATATTCTATTTTGTATGGAACAGCTGGTTTTATTTTCACTTATTTTGTTGATCTAACATGCTAAATTGACTTTACTCACGATACGTATGAGGAAGTTTTCGGGATAGAAACGATAAAAAAATTACAGTGTATAGAAAGCTACACGTCGGGTTCTTGTTAATGAGGATTATACAACGTTGTATGAAAGTTTGGCGATTAAAAAGAGTAATTGGCGAGTTTCTTGCCGGATCTTCTCGACCAGAAACAACTTTTCGAGCCGGTGATAGAATCGCATTATATTATTTATTGTTTTAGTATATTTTATGTAAAAACACATACATATATGTATTAACATCTTAATTATACATAAGAAGTATCAGCCTATAAACTGTCCCACTACAGAGCAAAGGCCTCCATCATAGAAATCAAGTTATCGCTACCATGATGGGATTAGGCTTAATCACAAAGCTTGCCTAATGCGGATTGTCGATCACAAACCCGAGCTATATTCGAAAAAATTGAAACATACTTTTCGCTCGACCCGAGAATCGAACCCAGGACCCCGAGATCACGGCCCGGTACTTAAATCACTAGGCCAACAGGGCGTTAAATTATACATACATAAATAATTATAAATAGTTTTTAATTAACTACTTAAATGTATGACAACGATTTGTATGTGATATGTACAAGGCTATGCAAACAAATAAATAATTTTGATTTTGATACAAGAACCTATCAATTGATATCGAGAGAGTCGATTGAAATAATTTTACAGAATCAGATTAGAAAGAGATCTCTTTGATTCATCGTTACACATTACGCCTAGTCTAAAGCTGCATTACTCAGGCTCTGACACTCTAATACCCAATTTGACATTGTTTGTCATCTCATCTCACAAGATCGCAAAAATCTTCACTAACTTAGTACAATATAATAAAATTAAAGTAATCCACATCATACCAAAGTTTGCTCATACACTTATCGTGAGGGTCCTTTGATCTCTCAGCTTTATGCACTGAAGCTCTGAAATCCTAGTAAGACACAGACTTGAGTTTGTAATAAGTTAAACTCAGTTTGTGGTCTTAATTAAGTTTCGCGAACCCTGTGTAGGTTGTTTTAATTTTTTGATGTTGAACATTCTGTTAAGGTGACGGCTAGGGCACACTAGCGATGCCAATCGATTTTAATTTTTAGATTCTAAACCGGACCTATTTTAAACAATATCGGGGTTATAATCTCTCGGTAAACACCTATACTATTTATTTAATACTTATAGTTAACTGTTTGGTCTACTTTTGCACTCGAATTTTGAATTACCGCCAGAAGTAGTCACTTTTGGCGTGAAACAATTTTTCGCGTACAAAAACGGACCTTACATTGGTGAATGGTTATTTAATAAATAGTATAAGTGTTTGCCGAGAGATTTTAACCCCGAAATCGTTTAAAATAGATCCGGTTTAGTAGCTAAAAATTAAAATCGTTTGGCGTCGCTAGTGTACCCTACCCGTCACCTTAAGTAAACTCATAACGTAGTTATCGTCACGTCAGTTAACGTATTTTCGGTATATAACTTGTTTATTTTATATGTACATAACGTAATTATTTTCTCTGTAAATAGCGATAAGTCTACGAAGTTATTTTTATGTTGGCAGTTTTAGAGGTATGAGTAGTTTAAATAACTAATATTATTAATATTTCATAGGGCCTGACGTTATTGCCCACCAATGAGCAATAAAAATATGATTTACGAATACTTTTGGCGATCCCAAGTAGCTAAGACAGTAGTATAATATCTGTGCTAAGACTAATAATTTTGAAATAAGAAGACTTTACGACAAACCGGTGCTATAAATATTTATCAAAAGTCGACAATTTTTTAATTGCAAAATATAGGCAGACGGGCATGCGGCGCATCTGAAGGTAAACGGTGACCGCCGCTCATAGACATCAACAATGCCGGCGCACCGTGAAAGAAGAATTCTTTTCAAACCTCGTTTAAAAAAGGAACATAACATATTATTATTAGGAGTGGCTTTATCTATTAATTAACACTGTTATATATATTCACAGTGGGTGAGCCAGGCTTTGGCATGAATGGGCCGGCTCGATCGGACCGGAGTGATACCACGGCTCAAAAAAATGCGGCGTGAAGCAGCGCCTCTGCTGTACTGCTGTTTGAGTGGTGCCGGAGGCCCAATCCGGGGGAAAGAAGGCTTAAAAGGTTGGCAGCACTCTCTTCAATATAAGAGCAAAGGAAATTTAATTTAAAAGTTTTGCATGCAAACGAGATAATGAAAGACGAAATGAAGATTGTTTTTATCCTAAACAACTGAATGTTTCCATATGTAGGTATATTTTGATAAAATCAACCTACTGAATTATATTGACTATGTTTCACCGAGTAAGTGAATGACGGTACCGAAGCCCAATTTGCCGGAAAGGGTAAAAACTTGCAGCGCACTTGTGACTCCACTGGTGCTGTGGGTGTCCATCACCCGATGGTCACCCACAGCACCAGAAATCAGTCTACTCGTCTGCCACCTATCACTAAAAAAATACCTATGTCTTCCTCTTCCTTACGTCTTTTGTTGTCGAATCATCCACTCTCCTTTCCGCCATGTCATTCTTCGCACAATCCATCCGTCTCTTTTTCCTCCACCCACTTTTAACCAAAATAGTTATGGGTATTAATGTAACTGGAGGATGTAACCACGGGATTTTCCTCTTCCACTTTTCTCATTACATGGCCATACCAGGAAAAGTACAATTACGTAAATGGTTATGAAATGAAAGCTTTCGCTGATTCGCTAATAACATTGTAAACAAACGATTCATAGGCAGGCCTTGGAAAATCAATGCTTTACGGGGAAATGTCCATATGGTAACTGTAGGTAGGTAAGCACTATAGGTGACTTAGTTGCTGCCCAAGAAATAGCGATAGGTATTATAATAAAATTATTTATTACGAACCCGGAGACGTTTTACACTTTGGGGCGTCCATTCTGTGGCTATTTTGGCACATAAAAGTGATAGGTTTAATATTTTTATCTACACTCATGTCATAATCTTCAAATTAAGAAATCAAAAGTAAACACATTTTGACAGGATTTATAATATTTACAGCTTTAAAGATAATTGCTAAAAAGTTAGGGTATTGCATAATAATCTTTTTTTGCACTGTATGCAAGAGCAAAATGTCATAAATGTATTACTTATTTAGAACGAGTTACATAAGACAAATATAAGGAAAACTAATTAAATCAATGACAATATTAGGACAAAGATATTATCATTTATGTGGCCAAAAAAATTTGAAATTGACACCCCATAAAATATCAGGCGATCCGTCTGCTCGTCTGCCACCTATCACATAAAAATAAATTGCTTACCATCAGGTTATCCGGCTGCTCGTCTGCCACCTATTACATAAAAAACCTACCATGCGCGCGCAAAAATATACACGTAGTTATTTGTAACATGATTAGTCAATATGGTGCTATTTTTTTTTGTAATTTATTTATTAGAAAATAATTTATCTATTTTATTTAGAGCCCGAAAGTGAGAAAGTAATAGAAAAGTATTTTCAGGATTTGCCTCCACTAGATATTTTAGCAAAAGTATCAGGATTTACAATGTCTTTTGCCAGGAAAATATACTAGATTATCAGGTAAGTGTACAACCATGTTCAAGTATCCCTATGATTTCTTACTTTTAAGATTAAAATATAAAAGTAGATAAAGTAGTGTATGAGACTGCACCTAACTCTGTATTAAAATACTCGCGTATACTATTAAAAACCTCGACAAGGCTCGTTATTTAAAATCTCGCTTGTATTTTAATAACCCTAATTATGTGACAGTCACTTCAACTACTACAAAATTATTGCCGGAAAGCTTTGTCTTTATTTGAAAAATCAAAACACTAAGATATGTTTAAAACCGCTCAATAAATATTATTTCACAAATCAATATGTTATAAATCACAATCAACCTTTCCATTATAAGATAGTTCACCCGCGGCTGGGTCCTGAGTTCGATTCCGCGGTCGGGCAATAACTAAGTATGCTTCGACTTTTCCAAACGTACCTCGAGTAATCCCCAACACATAATTGTAATGATATGACTCGATTTCTAAGATGGAGGCCTGTGCCATGTAGGTGGACAATACATAGGATGATAGGTAGTTATTATTCCAAAATTTACTTAGGTATCATCTACTACTTACTAAATTATAATAGGTCATCTCCAACTTGATCGCCAACATGACCACACCACTTCAATTCCTTACGCAATCACTTCGAGTAGTTGATGGCTTCCTATGCATAATTTTAAGTAGGTCGTATGCTAGATCGTAGTGACTTAGGATTTATTGCTGGTAACAAGCACTTATTGGATAACACGTCGTAAAGGATGACATGCGTGCCAATAAACTGACCATTAGGGATGCACAAGACCATGCGAAGTGGAGGAATCGACGTACAAAAGCGGAGCCCGTACTCCGAAGCGATAGCTTGGGAGGCAACCTGGACAAAACGCTAAGATGTGAAATGAAGCACTTATTGGAAGTGCCATCACACATTGCTCACCGGCATATTAGCCGCAGAACCGACAACCGATGGGGTAAACGAGTTCTAGAGTGGAGACCGCGTCTTGGCAACGTAATGTAGGGCGCCTTCTGGCTAGGTGGGGGGACGATCTGCGCAGGATGGCTGGCAAGAGCTGGATGCGAGAAGCCATGGATAGATCACGGTGGCGAACAATGTGGACTGCGATAAGCTGATGATGATGATGATTGGAAGTGTCGAAGTCTTATGACGCATTAAGATTTTTTCATGCTAGAGGCGATAAACGAGCAAGCGAGTCACCTGATGGAAAGTTATCAACGCTGCCCATGAATATTCGAGAGAGATCGCTAATGTGTTGCCGGCCTTTTTATAAAAGAGTACGCTCTTCTCTTGAAGGTCCCTAATTGAAGTATTTACAGAATCATAAGATAAATCATAGCGAGCCGAGAAATCTTGAATTACCTTATCTAAATTCAATACATAATAATGATGTAATAGGTATTAATTCATATTAATTACAGTGTTAAGATAATTTATCTACACTTATGTCATTGAACTCAATATGAACACGATTTGACAGGCTTTATGGCATAATATAATCTAATACTATAAAGTAATTCTTATTAATAAAAAGTAATCTAAATTATATAATATTTGTAAACAAGTAGTAATATTTGAAACCTGCGTAAAACTGTATCTATCTTTTTTCAGTTTACTATATCGACACATCATGGATCTGTTTTGAATACTTAAACACCAACCAAATTGTATTAATGTGTAAATAAACCGTTACTCATTCATTTCAAATGGAATCCGCCATTTAAAATGAATGAGTAAAGGTATTCCACAGAGGGCCATTTAGTTAACTTTAACCAATTAGCTTTGTTCGGGAACTAGTTCAATTAAAATTTAAACACATTTTCGTATTTAACAAATGATTGTCTAATATTAGAGAAATACAAACAAACTAATAGCTGAGTAAGTGATCACAGTCGCCAAGGGACAACTAAACCACCTAAACACAAAATAACACAGAGAGTCGGCTCTTGCAGACATTAATATAAAATAGTTCATTGTATTTATAGCAATATTATATTTTTTAATTTTTCAAGACTCCGCTTTCTCTAACCTTTGATAAAGGCGGGTAAACAACATATAGGTACCCATGACACGGACCTCAGTCAATCGTCATGGTATTGAGTGTGGTGGTGCCGGACGATAAATTTTCAAACATTTTATGCAATTAGGTATTGTTTCTTTGTATCCTCGTTCTTTTTGTTGTCCTTTGTTACTATGTCACATTCTTTGTTAGTCACATTGATTTCATCACTCAAGGTCCACACTGAAAACCAGCGCGGCAGCGGCTCCAAACCGCAGCACATGCTGAGCTTGGACCTTGTTGACCACTTCGCTTTCTTCCTTTTTTTCTTCCTGTGTCATTTATGCATTAACTTATTTTATTTGTACTTGTTTGACTACCTACTTATTTCTATGTATCTGTTTACTGTTCAGTGTCCTATTCCTGTAATTCTTGAATGTGGTCAACAAATGTTTACTTACTTACTTACAGTGGGTATATCGTGTCTCGCCCGAAACTAACCGAGATCACTGTGTGTGTAGAAAATGGATGGGGGTAGGAATAAATCCAGGGATTACGGAATAAGTTTATATCATCTTTTACTTATAATCTTCTTAAGCTCCTTCTTTTACACCTGTCGTCTTTTCAGCTATTCTTCTTATACCTTACTCACGCACGTCATTCTTATTCAAACTTAGATCTCTTACACGTTCCTTAGCATGCATCCATTGATTACCTGGAGCCCAATTCTCGTGCTTGTGATATTTTGAGAACATGGCGGATATCACTTGAACACTATACAAAAAAAAACTATGTTTTAGTGATATATGTCGTAAGAAAATAAATGTCACGAGCCCGAGAATTGGGCTCCAGTGCAGAATAGGTGTTTAGCTCGCGATGTACGCAGTCAGAACGTCCTGGGTCTAATTACTTTGTGACATTAATCATCAGGTTAGATAGATCGATATTATTTATTCCACAAAAATAAAATACAAGCATGATACAACAACAACAGATAGGACAATAATGTGCTCTTATCGCTTGTAGCGATTATTATTATTGGTTATTTGTAATTTCCTTTAATAATTATGTTATTAAGTATAGGTGGGCAGGTGTATGCAGGTTTCAACATAATTCTGTGTGTTTCCAAAAAGACAATGTTAAAATCACTTAAGCAAACTCCCCTCATAAAACTAGCGTAGGCATTTTGCCAATAAAAATCCGTCCACATTTGAAATGAAAAACGCCTCAAATAAGCATAATCATCTACTCTCCCGGCCCGATCCCTTCAAAAACAGAGTTGAGGTCAAATAAACTTAAAAATATTATTCAATAAGATTAAGCGGCCTGTAAGAAAATGATAAAATCGATAGCCCGCCGCCTCCTTAATGACAATTCTGGGAAGGCCTCGCGAGTCCAATATCGCTATAGCCTTTTCTTTCCGACGGATATTTTATTTTTAAGACGACTTAACTTCGAAATGCCATCAGCTTTTTCCCGATTTACAATGGACAATTTTGTCATTGATTTAAATAAGTCAACCTTTTTTAGCACCAGAGATCTTGCGACAGTTTAAAAAATATTACTCGGTAGAAAGTGTGCGTGTATATGCATGTCTCAGAGTGCGTGTGTGTGAGAGAGAGTGTGTGTGCGTGTGTGTGTGAGTGTGCGTGTGTGTGTGTTTTGCATAACTGTGTGTGTATTTGTCTGTACTGTAGAGTGTGTTTACGAAAAAGAATGGGGTGTGCGTGCGTGGAGTATCTGACTCTTTTTTATCCTAAAATTCAGCCAAGTTTTAGTAGCGAACGGAATGGTCACTTAAATAGTATCTACTCAGAAAAACACCACCCAAGCTAATTATTAACAAGAACTTCAGCATCTGGAATCAACCAACAATAGTTCAGTTCACGTGCCAGTAATTTCCTGGTTCCGTAGAATCTCAACTGGTCTATTTTTACAAAGGTAACCTTTTACTACAAGAACCATTAAAAGTCCTCACAATATGTTGCACAACAGGTTTCTTCAAAAGGAAAAGCTTCCATTGATAATAAAATATTTATACTTCGTAAGTTACGAGTAAAAAATAAGTTAAATATTCAGGTGATTGAGGCCTGAAATTTCATACATATAACCAAACATAGATTCGATTTACAATACATATCTATTCGATACTCACCACTACCTAAAGGTACAAAATTGTATAGAAAGAGTGATCCCAACCGGGAAAAGAACATGCAAAAGACCGTAGACCTGCCCTATGGTCCGACACTCTTAGCCGTTCCGTGAGTCATATAGAGCTGTGCAAGATCGTGACAACTGGCGACAATTGGTCGCAGACAAATTTGAAAAGTTTGAGGGACCGACTAAGAAAGATAAAGGTACCAAATTGGAGGTAATAGGTCCGTATCCGAGCATCTGGATTTTTTAGATCTGTGTTCGTACTTCTATCATTAGCTCGGCAGTGATGAAAACATCATGAGGACACTTACGTACTACACAACTACTACTAACCGTCGTCCGAAGTTGCTTTTACCGGTTGAGGGCTCTGTACAATTTTCGTGGTTTGTTGTCCGAAAAATCTCGAATCTGTGCGAGTGTCTGGTGCTTTCGTGATTAAATTTCGGTAATTTGGTTTACGGGCCTCGCCTGTTGTGCAAAACGAAGCGCGTGATTCAGCGTGTGCAGAATGCTTGCTGTCGTTTTTGCTTTAGCATACCTCTAAGATCGCATATTTCACCCATCCTGAGCGGCGCATCCATGTTGAACATGGAATCACGAAGACGGTTACACATGGCTGTCCTAATGTTTGACCTGATTAATTTAGATTTTTTTTCCTTCTATTTATGTGTATCAACTTAAATGCGAATAAATGTTTTCTATCTATCTACTACACAACGTACGTTTGGATAGTTCCGGAAGGAGTAACCAAGTTTTAGCTGGTCTTATATTCACCTTCTTCCCCAAACTGTAGATTTCACTGAATAGTTTATCGAGTGAACTCGCATAATGATAAACTTACCACTGGGTTCAGAACAACCTACTCAGTTTTGATATTTTAAATAGGGAAAAAGTTACCGCAGTAGTGGTGGGTAGCGGATAGATCTATTCAGAGCTGGACATTGTACAGTTTTCTAAAAAAGCAAGAAATATTATTGAAAAGTCATTTTTATTTTCACACCAGAAAACGAAGAAAAGAAAAAGAAATTGGAAAATAACAAAGTGTTGTAGCTATGTTTGTAATTTTTTTCGACTGTACCAGGTCCATTTTTTTTTGTCGCTCTTGAAAAATGCTGGCCTTATGCATACCCGAGATAGCGGGGGCCATCAGGGGTTATGTCGGGCTCTCCTCTAGGTATGCGCCCCAGAGACATACCGACTAAAAAACACAGCGGCGTTCCCTCATCGCCCAATTGGGGAAAGGTTATGGGTATCCGACAAAGCCCTGGACTACCACGACCTCCCCCGACCAGGTCCTAGCCAAGCCTCCGTGTAATTTTGGACAACACCTTTATATTCACCATCGCTTCCCCAAACCGTGTATTTTGCTGAATAGTTTATCGAGTGAACTCGCATAATGATAAACACTAACCACTGGGTTCAGAACAACCTACTCAGCTTTGATATTTTAATAGGGAAAAAGTTACCGCGGTAGCCGTGGGTAGCGGATAGGTCTATTCAGAGCTGGCGCTACAGGATGCTTCAAAGTAAATAAAATATTGTATGTTGAGCGCATAGTGTATTTTGTTTAAGATATTTTAAAATTTGGTACAAATACAAATTCGTTATTTGCAAAATATGGGTAGGTATAAAAAGCTGTTAAGTTTTGTACAATGGTTCGCCATATTTGGCCAAATACGGCATGCTTAATTGCGCCACTGTTCATTATTATGGAATTAGCAAATTAAATTTAATTGATTACGTTAAATTATCAGTTACATTCAGCGCTTTATAAATAGGTTATAATATAATTTCTCAAATTAAATTACATTATATTTTAATTTACACTGGGATAAATTAAATTGGTATTTATTATTTAGGAATTTATGAACTTCCAAGTACGAATATTGCATGTGTTTTTGGACACTTAAGTGTGCTAAGCTGGTTTTTTTAAGTGGCATCGACTGGAGTGATTCCAGGGCCTCTCTGAAATCCGGCATGAAGGAGCGCCTACGCTGCGTTTTGCCATATAAGTGAGCGTAGGAGATGCTCAACCGTGGGGAAAGGTGGATTAAATATTGTGACTCCTCTGTTGTTTCAATTTCCATGGGTGGCGGAAATAGCATACTATCAGATGATTCCGCGTGCCCTCTATCACACAAAAAAAACTGTTTCCTTTAAGTCAAACACTATCAGTCAAAGTTCATATCTGAGTGCGAAATTGTCGAACCTTGTAATACATTTGGCGGTAAGCCCATTACTCGCATACGGTGTCTTATGAGTTCCCGAGATTGCGGTCAAATGCTTACCCCTAGCACCGTAAAAAAGATGTAATCTATGGGCGGATCTCGTTTTTACGACTTCCAATGGGTATCTTAGTGACCTCGAAAATCGAAATGCTATGACTACATGACGGGGTCACACGATACGCTTTTCAAATATTCTGAAGGGCGTCATTAGGTATAATCTTTTAACCTACTACATTAATTTATTTTTAGTACCTACATACATCCGTCTTTTTATACCAACCCTACCTGCAACCGCGATGTCAATGGATAATCCTATAAAATAATAGGATTCTGGCATTAGCACTAAAACACTCCGCGTGGGCCGATGCAATTCAAAGGTTTTAAATTAGCTACTAGTGGTTTTAGTTAACAAATTTGGTATTTATTTGTGCAGTGAAGTGACGCGAAGTGATCCTAATAAAAAGGATCGTTGAATTGTAGTGTTTTTAACACTGCTATTGTGCGTCGAGTAAGTTGTCACGTGACAACTTGCTTGAACCTAATAGTCTTTAAACCTGCGATTGCGTTTAGAGTCGTAACGGCAGAATCCATAGGTCGATAAAACGCAAAACACCGAAGATTTATTGAGTGACTTCTTTTTTTTTAATATTAATCAAATTCCACGGACACTGGTTCCGTGCCTTTTTTGTGCTCGTTTTTTAAGTGTTACAAATTATTTTTGAAATTTGCTCCGCGATAAAATTTATTTTATTGAGTGACTTCGACTGTTGACTACCAAGTTATTCTCAATAAGTTACTTGACATTGGCAAGATATCTTCGGGTAGAGCCATATTATATAAAAAAAATATAAAATAATACTATAAATGTGAAAGTGTGTGTGTCTGTCTATTTCTCGGTCTTTCCCGGTAACACGGAGCAGCTGATCGACATAATTTTTTAAGTGGAGATAGATAGTTGAAGGGATGGAGGGTGACAGGTTACTATTTGTCACTTACTAACGCGACCAAACGCGGCCGTGGCGGAAAGTTCCTCGAGTGGTGGCCCCGTACAGGAAGTCGCAGCCGTTGCAGGCCCCCCACAAGGTAGACCGACGTTCTGGTGACGGTCGCGAGAATCCATTGGATGCGGGCGGCATAGGACCAATCTGTGTGGAGAACATTAGGGGAGGCCTATGTCCAGCAGTGGACGTCTATTGGCTGAAATGATGATGATGATGAACGCGACCAAAAGCCAGTCAATAAGATTCTCCATTTCTTAACTAACTAAAGTTGGCGCAGCGACCCATATTGAGTCTTATCCTCGATACCTAGCAAAGAGTGTTTACATATGTGGCAATTTAACCCGACCCGTCGACCGGTGGACCCGTTTGGATCCGTCGGTATACCAGAGGCAGCGCCTGTGGTATAAGGAATGCGGGTTCGATCCCTGCACAGTACAAACATTTCTGTGCATGAACATTTTGTGCATTAATAGTATAGTATTTTTTAATAATTAAAATAAGATATCCAACAAGATCAGTATTTAACGCAGTTCCAATAAAATCAATACGTTCAGCATGACCTTCTATCTTAGTTATAGTACAAACATTTCTGTGCATGAACATGTCTGTTTGTATTGGTCTGGGTGTTTTTGTATATTTGTAATTCCGCTGTTGGTTCTGACATCCGTAACACAGCTGCTTTAGCTACCTATCTCCGAGTCAGATCAATGTATGTGATGTTGTGAAATATTTATTTATTTATTATTTAACCCGTATTTGCAGGGTATTAAGAGCACCCTGTATGTGCAGACTGCCCGAGCGCGCTGCCGGCTACGTTTGACTTTCATATTTGAAGGTACCACAGTAGTGCTCGTCCTATTTGTACATCGGACTGTATGCATTGAGAACTGTTCTCCTATTTTTCAGTATTAGAAATTCTACTATTTGTTTATGAGTATTTCTGTGACAAGTAGTAACGTAACAACTTCATTCTGAAAAGTTTGCGTTTTTCATCTGAAACTATGTACCAAACTAAGTAAGTAAACATTTTATTAAATAGATATTGCACAGTAATACATATTACAATTATAGTTAGACAATACAAATATAAAAAGTTAATACTAGTGACTAAGGAAGAAAAAAAGAAACAAATTGAAGTGGGCCAGAAGGTCCAAGCTCAGCATGTGCTGCAGCGGTTTGGAGCCGCTGCCGCGCTGGTTTATCTCTGAGCTATACTTATACATAAAGCTCTTTTGAATGTTCTAAATGGTAATATTTGGACTGGTAAATGTGACTTTACTGCTAATGCTTATTTTTACGATCGTTTTGGTTAAGTATGGGTGTTAGAGGCTTAACACATTCCTCAGTTCTGTGGAACAGTTTGCCTATGGGAGTATTTCCCGACGGCTACGACTTAGGGACCTTCAAGAGAAGAGTGTACTCCTTTTTAAAAAGGCCGTCAACGCATTAGCGATCTCTCTGATTTCACGGATTTTAATGGGCGGCGATAATTACTTTCCATCAGGTGACTCGCTTGCTCGTTTGTCGCTTCTAGCATAAAAACACGGTTTAGCGCAAAAACGAAAAAAGTGTGTATGTCAGCATTGATACATAAAGTTTCGACTTTTGTCATGTGCCAAATAACCATGATCGCACTCAATAACTTTATGATCACAAAAGACTTACAACCTACAACCAATCAATAACAGTCTTTTGACAGAATAATAATCCTCCAACCGATTACGGCTACGGCGGCCAATCTCAACGATCAGCCACGTACGCAGGATATATTATAGTGCTCAAGTGTGTGCGCAAACACAAGTGCACTCTCTATTCCCTTACCCTCATATTCCGATGGGACACTACTGTGACACGACCAGAGAGGGATTGGGCGCAGGACCAACGGCTTAACGTGCTTTCCGAGGCACGGGGGTACAAGACCGCCAATTTCCAGACTCCGGGCTGCCACTAAGAATTTCTTACTGAAAAATTAGGTACAAATTTTTGGCCCGACCCGGGGATCGAACCCGGGGCCTCTTGCGCAGCCGTCGCTTCAAAGTGCGACCCACTAACCACTGCGCCACCGAGGCAGTCACCGAGGAAGTTTGACAGAATAGTAACCTAAACAAGGAACAGATTGCAACCTAACGTAATCTGTTTGACAAATGATAATGTAATGAATAAGCAAATAATGTAATGATGAAGAGCGAATAATGTAAAGACGATAGATGATAATGTAATCATGAAGCGTTATGGTTTGTTTCGATCAAGGCGTTGTGGTGTTTATGAGACATTTTAAAAAAGTACAACGGTGAATCCATAGAGTATTAATAGAATAGTACTTTTTAATAATTAAATAAGATATCCAACAAGATCAGTATTTAACGCAGTTCCAATAAAATCAATACGTTCAGCATGACCTTCTATCTTAGTTATAGGATACCACAGCATGCATTAATATAATTTCAATATTGAAGAACAAGCTTATAATAAAGTGTATCTTAAAATTAATTTATCCATACACTTTCTTCTTTCACTGTAGGCAGCGGCATGACTTTGCTCCGGCATTATTGATGTCTATGAGAGGCGGTTACCTTTTACCATCAGATGGGTCGCATGCTTGTCTGCCTATTATTCGCAATAATAAAAAAACTTTTCTAAAATTAACTATAATCTCTTTGGTAAAACAATGTAGTCGGTAATATTTCACATTGAGCTTAACAATGTAATATTTACTTACTTACGATGAGATGCAATGACATAAGTTGGACATTTTTCAAATGTCTGTAATTAGTTGATAATTTTTATAGCAATATTTTGCAATTTATTCTTAAGTAAATAACACACTTAAAAATTTCATCTCGTGCTTTAAAAAAATATCAACTATTGATTTAGCAGTCTCATCTTAACTGGTGGTCAAATATGTGTAATAATATTTCCACTCGATATTGTAAATATATCTACAATATTGATGAGACTATCGATAGCTCATGTCGAATCAAGCACTTACAAATTTCATAGGCTTAGTAACGCGTTACAGTGGTCTAATTGGTAGACCATTCGCCCGGATAGTAGAAGGTGTGGGTACGAGTCCCGCCTGAACACGAGATGAAATTTTTAAGTGTGTTATATACTTAAGAATAAATTGCAAAAGATTGCTATAAAAAATATCAACTATTGATTTTACAGTCTCATCTTAACTGTAATAAATATTTGTAATAATATTTCCACTGGATATTTTAAATATACCTACAATATTGATGAGACTATCGATAAGCTCATGTCGAATCAAACACTTACAAATTTTGTCTGTAATTAATCATAAGTCTGTGAGCTTAATAATGTAAAATTTGATGTTATAAATCTGTGATATTGATAGAAAGACGTGTCTGTCAAAATACAAAAAGATAGTACATAGAGGAGACTCCTTACTCTATTTAAAGTATGTCCACTTAACCAATCATTTTGTTTCCGTTTGCCCGGCTCATCGCAGTCCCCCTGTATTGTTTTTTCTGTCAAAGTTAACAGTTATTTATCGCATGATTACTTCGTGATAACTGGGTCAGTGCTATCATCTTTCGTATTTTATATCTCCGTGTTGCTAGTGAGATATGTAACACTTATGTAACATTTTATAGAGGGTACCTTCCAAGAGAAAAGCAAGGAAAATCTTGACTTCGGACGTTAATAAGAATTAATGTACAAAATCCAAGTTTTCCATTGCGCTATAAATTTAGAAGATCTAAAAAAATGAATTCTTAAGCAAATTGTTTTTCACGTTTTATCTTACAAGATCATCAGGTGTGCCGTCTGCTCGTTTGTTACGCTTAAAGTAAAAAAAAAACAAGGTCACATCAGATTTTTTTTATGTGATAGGTGGCAGACGAGCATCACCTGTTGGTAAACTATTGCCGCCGCCCATGGACACCCGCGACACAAGTGGAGTCACAATTGCGCTGCCAATCTTTAATCCCCCCTTCCCCGGATTGGGCCTCTGGTACCCTCACTCACGCAGCGAAACACAGCACAGTGCTGCTTCACGCCGGTTTTCTGGCCATAGGCCATGGTATCACTCCGGTTGAGCCGGCCCATTCATGCCAAAGCATGGTTTTCCCACGGTCGATGCGGAAAACTTTTTAGATTTCTGAATAATTATATTTTTCGATTGTGTGTTAGATTCATAACGCAATTTAGCGCAATAAAATATAACACAGTGACAATAAGACACTTGAAAATGTTAAAATAAATACAATATGTAAATAAAATACAACTATTTAACTTGAAAATTTTAATTATTTCGTTGACATTACAACGATAATTTCGCAATTTATTTAGAGGCCTCAGAAGAAAATATTATTTTGAAAATTTCATGTTGGCTCGATTATTTGCCAAGGTTCACACCTTTTGTCCAGCGGCCGAGTGGCACTAAACGATAAGGCCATGGGGTCTAATCAGTGTCATACTAGTCGTTACAATTCCCAAACATGCCCTCATTTCTAATCTTATCTCGCAAAACCGTCAAAAGTAGACTTGCTGTCAGAGGAGAGCAGCTCATTTGAACTAACACGGAACTAGCCAAATAGATTCCAACTTTTATCTCAAGTAGTTCTTCTAGTTCAAGTAATATTTTTCTGATGAAGATATAAGCGAAAAAATTTAGCCGACATAAAAACTAAATCGAAAGGACCATCATCCATAAAGTATTAAGTCTTTTATTCGGTTAAATTTGACAAAATCTAATACCTACCTACCATTATAATTTAATTGAGTTGATATAATTGAAGTAAGTGATACGGTTAATTATCTTCAAAAAAGCTACATCAAATACAATCAATAGTAATTTTAATTACACTTGGCCTCTAAAACTTACTTTGATTTAATAGTAAACAGAAGTAAATATCTCTGCAAACAACCTACCCTGTAAAGAAGTTTTCAATCTATTATATTAGTGATGTCATAATATTATCTGTACTCACTCATATTTGACTTATTTAAATAATGAATTATGGATAAGTTAATAAGTAATCATTTTTTTCGAGTGAACTGTGGATAGCAGAGTGAAAGTCAAACTGTAAGTACTATAATGTACTTGTATATTTCCGTCGCGTTTAGCCCCAATATATGAATTTCAGTATAATGCAACGCGAAAATTTAAATCGTAGAGTGAACTGTATTGAGCAAGCCTAGCCGAAAGGTCGGGCAGTGGCTATAAGGAGATTTAGTATCGGTGATAGCGCCTGCAGACTCCATTGGCGGGGTGCCAATTATTTTTTGCCAAATTTCACAAGGACCAACGAATAAATCCGAACCAAGGCTGTCGATCGTGCGGGTTGTGTGGCAACGGCTGAAATACGCGTATTATGGTTAAAGTAAAACCACATATTGGCAGCTAAGAAAAGGTAGATAGGATACAAAATAGTTCAGAAAAAAAGAGTTAGTTTTATAGTTGTTTTTTGAAAATGAAAAATTTATTTATTTAAATGGACTTAAAAATAATAATAAACTTAAAAATATATTACTACATAACTTAGTATATTACAAATGTTTCATAATTAAAAATCACGTTATTTTCGTACTAAGCAATGCTTGAATCTTTCACTCTGAACTTTTTTATACTTGCAATTCTCAACGATCAACTAATTAATTATATAAAAAATTAAGTGTCCATTAGAGTAATTTATTTAAGGAAAATATATTGTTGGCTATATTTTATGTTAAGTATTACTTGTAATTGATTATTCTACTAAACGCTGTTTGTGTTCTTAGAAAATAAATACATTTTCTTTCCCTCGAATAAAGGCACTGACTTAAAATAGCTAGGTCGCATCGTTTCTGAGTTTCTAAAATAGTTTTGCGGCCATGAAACCGGTTGCAATTCAGTTGAACAACTTTACAAGAGACATCGGATGTCGGAGCCGATACGACATCGCAGAACAGAATTCCGGTGCGATCTATCATCAATAACATGCTATGTGACAAACTCGAGCGTAATACATTGTTCATAGAGAGAGGAATTTAAATCTTTGATACCTATAGTTTAGAGTAGATATAAGTAACTCATGTGTCTTAGAAGTTTTCTCTTATTTTGCAACTATTGGTAAAGAATAAAGCGATTGTAGGTAGCACTGTGGATAAAAACATAAGTAATTTAAACGGGATCATAGATTCGAATCAAAGTGAACACCATTCGATTTTCAAATTAATATGTAAGTAATTGTTTATTTGCCAGAATATGGTTACAAATATCTTTAATAAATAAATTCCAACATATTATATCGATGAGTCGATATGCAATTGTCATTGCAATAGTGTCATGAACTTTAGTATATGATAGAGATCTTATGCATATGCTCAATGCCTAGCTTCAAATGTAATAATGATTTTGAATTTGAATCCATACCATAATCCGATTGGTCTGGTTCCCCTGTCTATGGCGACCACGTACCTTAAAAAAAATAGTCAATTTATTAGATACCATCTATTATACAAAACTATCTACAGTGCAAGATTGTTTGCTAACTCCAATTTTATACTACTATAATACTTGTCAATAGACATAGGCCACTGCTAGACATAGGCCTCCCCCAATGTTCTCCACACATATTAGTCCTGTGCCACCCGCATCCAATGGATTCCCGCAACCTTCACCAGAACGTCGGTCCACCTTATGGGGGGCCTGCCTCGGCTACCACTTCCTGTAGGGGCCTCCACTCGAGGACCGTTCCGCCACAACGGGCGTCTGTACTCCTCGCTACGTGCCCTGCCCATTGCCACTTGAGACATGCAATCCTTTGGGCTATGTCTGTGACCTTAGTTCTCCTGCGGATCTCATCATTTCTGATACGATCACGCAAAGAGACTCCGAGCATAGCCCTCTCCATTGCTCTCTGGGTGACTTTGAGCCTCCTTAATCGGGACATTGTAAGCGGCCACGTTTCGGTTCCGTATGTCATCACTGGCAACACACGCGCATTTTAGACTTTCGTCTATCGGCTGAAATGATAATACTTGTACTACGCTATGGTACTCACGTTAAATTATGCAGCATAGGTAATAAACTGATATGGAATAGCTTAGAATATGAACACAAAATGATCAAATATTAAAAAGAAATATAAATATCGATAGTCTTATTTACATTTTGGCAACAAGCATACCTACACACTCACACTTATTTATATACAAATAAATCTTTGGACAACATATAAAAATGATTGAGTGTCTTGCGATGTTAGTATAGAAATGTTTTCTATGTATTATAAGTAATTATGTTTTTTTTTTACATTATAGCGGACGAAACGAGCAGACTGGCACACCTGATGGAAAGCGATCACCGCCGCCCATGGACATCCGCAACACCTGAGGTATCACATATGCGTTGCCGGCTCTTAAGAAAGGAGTACACCCTTTTTTTGAAAGGTCACCATGTATTTAGAAAAGATAACAATTATATGTATATATATGTAATCCTACTATTGATTCTGATATCCGTAACACAGGTGCTTGAGCTACCTATCTCGGAGTCAGATCAATGTAGGTATTTGATGTGAAATATTTATTTATTTAATGTTTCGAGTAGGCAAATGTTGTCTTGAGGCTAGACGCAATGTACCAAATCCTACGTATTATACGTTAACGTTACGAAGGGAATCCTACGCATTCAAGAAAATAATTTCGTGCTTAAAATATAGACAGTTCAAAAATGATATGTGAATATTGTACGTTACCGTGTACGGGGCCGTGTGGCCCCGGCAGAGTAGAATAGGCCACCCTCTTTCTTACCGAGGTGTCGTAAAAGGCGACTAAGGTAAAGCTGCTGGCATGATCATCAGCACCCGAGAAGGAAAACTCTGCATTTATATCAAAACCCTCGCCAACCCGTCTGCCAAGCGTGGTGAGTATGGCAATTATCACTCATGTGATTGAGGGAGGCCCGTGCCCCAGCAGTGGGGACTTAAATGGGCTGACGATGATTGTACGTTATACAAAACAAGTAACTTTCCGCAGCTACTTGTTTAAAGTATATATATTCCTCGTCTTAGCGTATAATTCCCGGTTGATAGTTTTTTTTAGATTTTCGCGCTGCATTATAACTATAATTAATCAAGACGGGAATTATATATAATAGATTCCGCTCGTGACCACGGCTGCTGTAACATAGCCGCACGTCGAGCAAAATATATGAGTACACAATGTTGTATCACATAATAAATATAGTGTTAATTCTCGTCTTGATTAATTCCCGGTTGCGTCCACAGCTGTCGCTCTGGAGCCCGCCTAGAGAGTTATCAGGATTTTATTTTTAGCACAATAAATACTAGGCTGCGACTTACGCAGGCAGATCAATAAACAGAATTACAAACCGCAGGAATGAGATATTTTTTCCTTCTTCCAGTTTTTAAGATTTCATAAATATCTAATGTCCTTTACATGAAGGTTGTCTGGTAGAGATCGCTCCCAACGATAAGACCGCCTAAATTGTACATTGTTTCTCTGTATACCTAGCTTTTAAGTTGTGTATGTTGTGCAATAAAGAGTATCTATCTATCTATCTAACTATGCAAAAATACACAATCATAATAAGTATTGCTAATATTTACGATAGCCCTCTTATTCATCCTAATCATCTTAGCGTGTAATTTCTGGTTGCGTTTGGACCAGGGTACGCTTGGACCATAATTCAGGATTAGGGAGTCTGGTAATTACAGTGGAGCGACTGCCGTCTGACCTGCGCAACCTTTTACAGGGGACCCAGACTGAATCATGGTTACATGTTTCAGAAACTATTCGAAACGTGCAGGTTTCTTCACGATGTTTGCCCTCTCCGCCGAGCTAATGGTAGAAATAAAGTAAAGTATCAGCATATAACCTGTCCCACTACAGGACAAAGGCCTCCATCATAGAAATCAAGTTATCGCTACTATGATGGGATTAGGTTTAATCATTACGCTAGCCAACTGTGGACAAACAGCTATGTTCGAAAAATGGTAGAAATACGAACATAGATTTGAAAAATCTAAAGGTTATGGACCCGGTCTGCCCGTATGGAAGGCGCGTTCTGAACCACTGCTACCATTGCTCTATTTCTTCTTCTTCTTTGCCTGTTTCCACTTTAGGTGGGGTCGGCTCTCTTTATCCTTCTGCGCCAGGACAATCTGTCCTGGGTTGTCGGGTCAGGTAGTTAAGACTTCTTAACTAAGTTGGCTGTACTGGTCCACCAGGTCAAGGGCGGCCGTCCCCTTCCTCTCTTGCCTTCTGGGTTGCCCGTGCTTTCTGGACCACATGCTCGCTGTCTTTCCGCATGACGTGGCCGTACCATCTGAGACGTGTTTCGGTGAGCTTTTCCTGGACAGGGGTGACTTTGAAACTATCTCGGACGTATTCGTTTCGAATTTTGTCCAATTTAGTCACTCCGCCCGACCACCTAAGCATCTTCTTTTCGGTGGTCACGTGTAGTTTCTGAGCATGTGTTTCCTTCACAGTCCAGCATTAAGCCTCGTAAAGTATCGCTGGTCTTATTGCTGTCTTGTACACCTTTCCCTTAGTTCTTATGGGCATGCGCGGGTCGCATAGAACTCCAGTAAGTGTGCGCCATTTTTGCCATGCAACATTTATTCTGTGGGATACATCAGCTTCGAACATTTGCATCTCGCGTTATCACTGAGCCCAGGTATCGAAATTGGTCGACTTTAGATACTTGCTACCATTGCTCTATTATCCAATTTTATTGTATTTAAGATTTAAGTGTCCATGCTAACGGCCGTATTATTACTACGTCGTGTTTGTAATCTCCATTATCATAACAAAAGTAAACCTCCTTTTACTTGCTGGCCGGGAAACCCATAAACGGTTCTCTAACACTGTATATTCGTACACTCAAAGAACACAGAAAACCGAAGCTAAGCACAATGACCTCTCCTATCTATATTTTCCATGTGAAAAACAATGTAATAAAATAAGAAATCTATAATTTGCGTCTCATTATGCTGCAAGAGTACACTTGTAAGGTCTTATCAGTGTAATAAAAAATATCTAAGTGGTTCATAAAAAATTCAAGGACACAAATAGTATGATCGGAAACATTCCCGAGCGCGAGCGTGGCAAAAAAAATATTTTGTTAAGAATGAGTAAAAAATCAGTATGAAATTTAAAAAATAAAAAGTGAAAGTATGACAGTCATAGTTTAAATTATTCGTTATCGTAGATTCGATCCCCAATCTAGCGAAGCATTCGCATAATGCCTACTTTTATTGCATGTGTATTTAAGTATTGTATTGCATTGTTTTCTGATATCCGTAACACAAAAGTTAAGTGCCACTGAATCAGGTAAATAATTATGAGATGTTACGTAACAGTTTATAGTATGTAGCAGGGGTCATCAACTTTCGTTTGTGAGGGGTTTTCGGGGCAGTCTGCCATTTTGTGGCCGCGCAACTCACCTACTTATTTATTTATTTCCAATATTCATCCATCACCTACCGATGATTGCACCCCGTCAGCACGTTTGTCTCCTCTTTCTCATTTTAAAAGCGGCCAGTTTTTTTTCAGATGACATTTTAAATTAACAGCCTGTCTGTGTACACGTATTTCTGTCGCTATTTTTTTTTGTACAACCTAACAGAGTAAATACTTTGCCAAGCTGAAATGAGCGTTGTTTTAGGATGTTTCCCTTAAAACTTCGGTATCATAACGTATGGTATAAAGCGCCGTACTTGTTTGGACGAGGCCCAAAGTGAGCCTATAGTACCGACCTCACTTAGCTCTGTATTGATTTGTATTGGCAATAACAACTAGACTGATCCGGGAAAATGATTGCCAACGTCGTAATTACAAGGAAAGGAAGCTTTTGATGTCCCGCGAGACTAATGAATCAAGTTGTTGCGAAAATACATTTTAAATGTTTCTTCTCCACGGGAATCCGATTCTACTTCTATTCGATATTTCTAAAGTCATGTCCTGCGGTCAGATGTTTCATTTACTGCTGCAAATAATACACAGAAGGCGCACTCTCTATTACTTAACACTCATATTATTCCAATGGGACAGCAGGGTCACAAGACTGGAAAGAGATCGGTCGGACGCAGCGTCACGTCTTTCCTGTGTGTGCGAGAGACGAAGATACCGAAGATACAAGATCATCACTAGAGCCTCACACTGGCACTCAGAAATTTCAAAAAGAAAATGTATCCTGGGTGGATTATTCCAGTAAAAATCACACGCAACTCCGACTAAAAACACTAAGCGGATTTGCCCTTGACGCCATCCCACAGACAACGACAACATAACATCCAGACACCCAGAGCCATCTAGGTTATTAGGTTCTGCGTCATAGGTGTTGCATGCAAGTTCTCTGGAGTTGCAGGCGTCCATAATGTTCACCATCAAGCGCGCCGCCCGCGCTGTCATTGTATAAAAAACCGGTCAAGTGCGAGTCGGACCCGCCCATGAAGGGTTCCGTAGCAGCAAGTAAGATATATGGAAGGTAAATTGCGGTTTACGGTTTATAACGTATTAAAAAAACTACTTGCTAGATCTAGTCCAAACCAATTTTCATTGTTAGTTTTCATAATTATGAACAGCTTATATTTATAGTTTTATATTTCATTTATTAAAGAAGTTAGAGGGGGGAGGGGGGGACACAATTTACCACTTTGGAAGCGTCTCTTGCGCAAAGTATTGTATTAAGAAAAAATGATGTGACCTCAACATCATTTTTAAAGACCTATCCATAGATACCCCACACGTATAGGTTTGATGAAAAAAAATTTTAGTTTCAGATTCAAGTATGGACATCCCCCCAATTTTTTTATATTTTTCCAATTTTTGTGTAAAAATTATAATGCGGTTAACAAAATACATCTATTTACTTAGTTTCAATAGTATAGTTCTTATAGTTTCGGAGAAAAGTGGCTGTGACATACGGACGGACGGACAGACATTCGGCTACGGAACCCTAAAAACATCTTATAGTCTAGTTTGGAACGATTAGCAAACTTAAGGCCTGAAACAAAGTGAGAGCGGGCCACTTGTAGGTATATCTATGAAAATAGACTACCCATATTTTTCCTCACCCAACCATGATTGAGTGGGATCATCCCACAGGGATAGCTAGTGTAAACATGAATACCTGCAGAATTGGGCCACAGATATCTCTGGCATCTGAGTGGAGCTATCAACAGCCATTCTATACAGAATGGGACAATGAACAACAATCAATAGCTCGTCAAATCTGAATGTTATTATGTCATCGGCGAATGCAAACATTCATGTAGTTGGAGTTTTTGGTGCATAAGTCAAACTGTTTCATTTCGTAAAATTATAATACTCGATTGTAAAAATTGTTTCTTATTATATTTGCTTTTAGGGTTCCGTACCCAAATTCTAAGTATGGAAGGCCTTTTCTTGCCAAAGTTCGTTTTCAAATTGACTGTAACTGGGAATCGGCCCGGAAATTTCAAACACGGGCGTAACGCCACCGCGATGTCGAGTGGGAAGAACCTAAAATCTTACAATGTACTCGTAGGTGCGTGCGCAATGCGTTCTGGAAATACTCATCACCTTAGGTATTCCCAGTTGCGTTCAAAGCTGCCACTTCAGAGCCCGGGGTACGCTTGGACCATGCTCCAGGATTCGGGAGTCTGGTAATTACGACTCTGCCGTCTGGCCACGGTTACACGGTCAGAATATTTATCTCAAATATTGTAGGTGCCACAATTTTGAGAACCTATCCGAGAGGAAGTCGCATCCGTGGCAGGCCCCCCACAAGCTGGACCGACGCTCTAGTGAAGGTCGCGGGAATCCATTGATAAAGATAAAAGATAAAGAGTTCTTTATTGGCCACAGAACACAAATCAAACATGAGTGACATAAATACAAGTATGACAAATTCTGTAGCCAAAAAGGCCCAACTTCAGCATTTGCTGCAGTGGTCGAAGCCGCTGCAGCACTGGTTTTCAGGCAGAGCCTTGAGTGACGTACGTGCACACATACATAACATACAATAGGAAGAAATAAGAAGGACAAAACAAGGAAAAATAATAATAATAATAAATAAAAAAATCTATATTAGTACATAGCAGGAAGAAAATTTAAGGTGCCTAATAAACAATTATCTTATCTTAAAATAATGGTCCACAAGTGTGTAAGATAAAAACGAAGCAACACATAGGATGGATGCGGGCGGCGCAGGACCGATCTATGTGGAGATCATTGGGGGAGGCCTGTCCAGCAATGGACGTCTATTGGCTGAAATGATGATGATGATGATCCGTGACGTACAGATTTCCTCACGATGTTTTCCTTCGCCGCCGAGCTTTTGGTAAAAGTATGCACATAGAGTTGCATGCTCGGATTCGAACCATGCCCCCTCGTATGAAAGGCGGGATTTTTTCACATCGCTCATAATGCGCCTACTTATATGGATTTTTTATCCCGGCACTATCATAATTTATGTCGTTTCGACATGAATAGGCAACATAAGATCATCTAAACAGCACGGGACGATGCCTAAGTTCTTCTCCTGAACACGTATTCCGGTTTTTTTTAATCAGCCTATAAACTGTCCCACTGCAGAGCAAAGGCCTCCATCATAGAATTCGGATTGGTGATCACAAACCCGAGCTATGTACGAAAAATTCGAAACATACTTTTTGCTCGACCTGGGAATCTAATCCAAGACTTTGAGATCACGGCCCGGTACTTAAACCACTAGACCAACAGGGCCTGAGTTATATTATATATACATTTAGTTAAGCGAACAGAGACGAACTGAACTTATCTTTGTTTGATTTGGTTCATGTTTTTTTTAAGATTAAGAACATTTGTTTAGGCTCAAAGATACACTCACTTGGGATTGGAGCGAACATTGTTTTTTTTATGTGATAGGTGGCAGACGGATCGCCGATTTGGTAGTAAGCGATTGCCTCCGCTCATAGACATCCGCGACACCAGTAGAGTCACAAGTGCGCTGCCAATCTTTATGCTTTTCCCCTGGTTTGGGCCTCTGGTACCCTCACTCACGCAGCGAAACAAAGCACAGTGCTGCTTCACGCCGATTTTCTGTGACGGTTTATGACATTATTTTTGAGAACATACGTTAACGTATCTACGATAGTCATTTACTAATGGCCTGCCCTGCTTTGTTTCGACACATTCGTTTTAAACTATGCCAATAGATGGCGCTGGGGGTCGATTGCGTAGGTATTATTACTAGGCTTCTTTAGTTTACCTATAAGCTTAGTTATTGTCTATGTCTATTGAGTATACTTTTTTATGAATACTATAAAAGACATAGAAAACACATATATTTTTTGTATGTGATAGGTGGCAGACGAGCAGACGGATCACCTGATGGTAAGAAATTACCGCCGCCCATGGACACCCGTGACACCAGTGGAGTCAAGATGCGCTGCCAACCGTTAAACCCCGCATTTCCCTTAGATTGGGCCTCCGGTACTCTCACTCACGCAGCGAAACACAGCACAGTGCTGCCGTGGTATCACTCCGGTTGAGCCGGCCCAATCATGCAGAAGCGTGGTTCTCCCACGGTTACATATGACCGTTACATAGCGCTTCTCAACTAAGTTCTCTGTTGGGATAGTCACCCTTGTCATTGTGTCACTGGTCTCAGTTTGCTCAGACATTCTAGACGTAAATTACCTAACTGTCCGAAAGAAAGATGGTTCAAACTTTGAATGGCGCTTCGAGCCGAAGAGATCGCTAAAACGGATAAGATCTGTTTACGTTGTTGATATTCCTACGTCGTTCCGCTGATAGATTGTCCCTAGTTTTTAAGTTGCGAGTGATGGTACCGTTAGGCTGAATCCACATTATTATAAATTGAGATCTTAAGTTATTACCGTACTAAAGCTCATGTCATCCCATTCCAACACGTAATCTTAAAAGGAACTGGCACGAGTTTCGTTCCGGGACTATCCCGAGTTCACGATTTATAATGAGGAAATTTGAGTTATGGAGTGGAAACCGCATCTCGGCAAATGTAGAGAAGGAGCCTGTATCACAGGCGAAGCCCAGTGACTATCCGCGCAAGATACCACGGCCCTCACAGGAAACAGGCGTGAGTGCTGTGTTTCGCTGCGTGAGCACCGCAGGCCCAATCTGGGGGAAAGGAGGACTAGACTGGTGTCGCAGGTGTCTATGGGCTGCGGCAATCGCTTACCATCAGGCGATCCGTCTGATCGTCTGCCACCTCTTACATAAAAAAAAGATGGCTGGCAGGAGCTGTATTGTAACTGTGGGTCGACTCAAATGGTGAACCTTCGAATAGGCCAATGTCCAGCAGTGGAGTGCGTCCATCACCGTCATGATGATGAGTGCTAAGTGGATAAGAACTTGCGGCTTCCAAGGTCTTAGGTTTTTATCTGAGAACGTAGGTAGGTAAGTACTTCCACCCAGCCCGGCTGGGGGAGGCAGAGTCGGGCCCGCTCTATAAGCGGGCCGGCGTCTTGGGAGGAACATGAAAAGAGGCTGCTAAGCCGGTGTGCTTGTCTCCTCCCCACTCAGACGATGAAGAAGCGTCGCAGGTGGTTTTGGTGGGTATGCCTCTGGCCGGCTTCTCAGGAGAAGCGCCTCATAATCCGTCTGCCCCCCGGTGGACATGTATGCATAAGGAGGTCAGCCCATTGAACATAGGGCTGGCGGCATTCCCCTGCATCAACAAAAAAAAAGTACATCGGCATTTTTCAAATCTATAACTTTAGTGCCGGGGCGACCCTTAGTGTGGGAACCAACATATGTTGACACTTTGGCTCTTTCCCATTTTCCGCGTACCTAGAGCTGCTGTTGCATCAGCGGAATCGCTCAGACAGCTCAAATCCTCATACGCTTGAATCATGATTGGTGACCTTGGACAGGATTTGGAGTCTAGTAATTATAATGAAGCGGCTGTCGTCTGACCTTTCGCAACCCTTTAACTGGCGCTACAATATGCAGTTTTAAGCAAGTCTCGCTATTTGAACCTAAGTGACCGTGAACGGGGCCCACCACCTGTACCGTAAACTAACCCAGAGGTTGGTTGACGTCACGGGTGACCGGAGATCTAGCGTATTTCTGGGCCAACGTATAAGTTTGGCCATTCGGAAAGAAAATACATTAAGTCTCTTGGGCACGACTGCCTGTGGGCAGCGATTTGGGGGACATGTTTTATCTGTAAATATGGCTTTTGTGATTTCTGAAAGTTTTTATGATTTGTAAAAGGGTCAGTGGTGAGAAAAAACATCGTGACAAAGCTTGCTCGTTTAGAATAGTCTGTCAAACTTTGGATAACTACCTACAATTGTTGAGATAATGATCAGATCGCTTGATGTGGAACCACTTTTATTACTACCGACTAAAATATTGTTTAGAAGGGAAAATTCTGTTGGTGATATTTACATTGGTAGCGGTGGCTCAGTTTTGTCATGAATTAGGTGACTTTATGACGGCTGCGCCGTCGCTTTAAAGTGCGACCCTCTAACCACTGCGCCACCGAGCCAGTCAAGCCGAGCCGATCCCCGGGTCGGGCCAAAAATTTGTACCTAAGTTTTCGGCAAGAAATTCTTAGTGGGAGCCCGGAGTCTGGATGTTGGCAGTCTTGCACCCCCGTGCCTTGGAAAGCACGTTAAGCTGTTGGTCCTGCGCCGATCCCTCTCCGGTCGTGTCACATTAGTGTCCCATCGGATTATGAGGGCAAGGGAATAGAGAGTGCACTTGTGTTTGCGCACACACTTGAGCACTATAATATATCCTGCATACGTGGCTGATCGTTGAGATTGGCCGCCGTAGCCGTAATCGGTTGGAGGATATTATAAAATTAGTGTAGCTAAACAACAACCGTCAATACATAGGAATTGACAAGACTGTTCTGTAACGTTTCGTTCATACGAAACGTCTTGACTGACCGTGGGAGAGCAACGCTTCGGCATGAATGGGCCGGATCGATCGGAGTGATACCTCGGCCTCACAGAAAACCGCCGTGAAGCAGCACTGTGCTGTGTTTCGCTGCGTAAGTGAGGGCACCGGAGGCCCAATCCGGGGGATAGGGGGGGTTCAAAGGTTGGCAGCTCACTTGTGACTCCACTAGTGTCGCGGGTGTCTATGGGCGGCGGCAATCACTTACCATCAGGCGATCCGTCTGCTCATCTGCCACCTTCTTCTTCTTTACCTTAGCGTGTAATTCCCGGCTGCGTCCAAAGCTGTCGCTTTGGAGCCCGGCGTACACTTCGACCATCATTCAGGATTGGGGGGGTCTAATAATTACAATGAAGCGACTGCCGTCTGACCTTCGCAGCCCTTAAACAGGAGAACCAGACTAACTGAATCATGGTTACAAGTTTCAGAAACTTTTTCCGAAACGTGCTGGTTTCCTCACGATGTTTTCCTTTACCGCGCCGAGCAGACTGTAATGGTAGAAATACGCACATAGATTTGAAAAAACCGTTGGTGAATGCTCGGATTCGAACCTCGACCACCTGCTTGGAAGGCGCGCACTACTACTATCATCGTCGCACTTGGTGCGGTACGGGTTTCGGGGTTAACCCTTTACCCGGGCTGCATCTAGCGCCATCTCTTGGCGCGGTGTTTTCGCTCCTCTGGGAGAGGAGGCCTCCCGACACTGCGCTGTTAGGGCGGTCTTCGACCCCTAAAGTGGGGCCTGCCGGCGGCCTATTTGGCGCTAGTCTGTCAGTGAGGGGGGAAAGGGGTAGGCGCGTTCGTATCCATTTTGCTACCATCGCTCTATCTGCCATCTATCACATAAAAAGTGAAGAAGCATCTCGCGGTCCAGTATGTGAGGTCGCATCCGTTTTAATTGCAACGTGGGCTCTCTTTTAGCTTACTGGCCTCCTCTACCTCCATCTCCTTTAGCATCAGGCTGAGGCGAGCCAATTTCCTGTGCCACTATAAAAAAGTTATTACAGCAAGTGTCTCCAACTCCTTCACCCTGTCTGCCATCAGGTTCTGGAACTCTACCTGATGACATCAAAAAGTCCTCCACCAAATTTTCATTCAAGCGTTCAGTTCGTGATCATTTTCTCCGCTCACTAGAAATTTAACTTATTTTTTTTTCCTTGTTTTTATGACGACTGTGGTAAGATGTATTGTGTCTGTTCTAACCCTTTAATGCTTACAATGTAGGATAGCCGATATTCGTCGTTTCTGTTTTTTTATGTTTTTTTTATGAGTTGATTGTAGTATAAGTAGGTTTATTATATTATATAGTTATGTATGTATATTTAGTCATATTATATATTACTCACATGTATGTTTATGGATATAAATTTAGTTAGCCGTCATACATATTTCTGCATCGCCTAATGTTTGACTGGTAGAGAATGCTGTATAGCATTAAGTCCGCCCATTGTACTTTACTTTCTTGTGCAATAAAGAATAAATAAATAAATAATTCATAAACGTCGTATAGCAGTCAATAAATTTCTTTCGTAAACAGTAATTTAAACAAACTTCCATTTTAAACGAATTCACCTTAGCCAAGGTTATCAGCTCTCAGCTAAATAGAAAATAATGGCTTGTGAGAGTTTATTATTGGCCTTATCTGCTGTAAACTTTTATCGGATTAAAAACTTGCTGCCTGATAAACTAGCTCAGTAAAATTTCAACGGGAAGTTTAACTAACCGCCCAACAGGTCTTTAGGGTTCCGTAGACAATGCTGGCTGGCTTAGAGACTCTTAGTAGATACAAGCTATTATTTGGCATGAGCATACCTTGATAACGTCATCAAATTGGAAGATTAAAATTAAGAAAAAAGAAATTGTAACGTGACATGTTACGAGTATGTTCATGGCAAATTATTATTTTTTAAACATAATTTTAATATTGAATATTTGACCAGATTCACTGTTTTTCCTAGCATCCTTACTGGGTATAAATGTACTTACCTACCATATTAAATAGTCCTCTTTAATCAATGTGATAGTGCAATAAATAAATATGTATAATATTTTTTTTTTATTCTTACAACATCTCGTACGCTGACCTTAATAATTTTCTAGCTCTTTTAAAAATATTACGGACTTGTAAAAACGATTTTTCAATTAAGGTAGTGAATGTATGTAAAAAAGGTTTACTGTGGGAGCGCCACGCTCCGGCATGAATAGGCCGGCTCGACCGGAGTGATACCACGGCCTCATAGAAAACCGGCGTGAACCAGCACTGTGCTGTGTTTCGCTCCGTGAGCGAGGGTACCGGAGGCCTAATCCGGGGGAAGGGGGGGTTGAAAGGTTAGTAGCGCACTTATGACTCTACTGGTGTCGCGGGTGTCCATGGGTGGCGGCAATCGCTTACCATCAGGTGATTCGACAGCTCGTCTGCCACCTATCACTTAAAAAAAGTGCCTAGATGTAAATTATCCATTGTATCACTGTTGATTTACTGATAAAAATAAATAGGTAAAGAAAACATACGCCAATTAAATAAAAAAAAAGATTGTGTTGCCAACCCTTCCTTTCCAGGTCTCTAGCTTATTACTATAATAACCAACCTTCCTGCATGAAATTAAAACGGCTATTGCTATCTCAGTCGGTGACTAGAGCTGCATTTGTGTAATTAAAATCCTTATAAAGCGGACTTCAGCCAGAAAAACCAGGTTGAAAACACAAAATGGGTCCTCAGTTTTGTTTTAGTTTTAAAATTCTTGTCGTGAACTCGAAAAATACTACTGAGCTGTTTTGTAGCAGCCTGTACATTTAAGCATTACAAAACTTTAAATTCATCCAATTAGCGTCCGAGGTTTGATATTAGTAAAACCGGCCAAGTGCGAGTCGGACTCGCCCATGAAGGGTTCCGTAGCAGCAAGTTAGATATATGGAAGGTAAATTGCGGTTTACGGTTTATAACGTATTAAAAAAAAACTACTTAATAGATCTAGTCCAAACGTACATCACATATATTTTTAGTTTTATAATTCATTTATTATAGAAGTTAGAGGGAGGGAGGGGGGGGGGGGGCGACACAATTTACCACGTTGGAAGCGTCTCTTGCGCAAAGTATTGTGTTTAGAAAAAAAAATAAAAACCTCCACATCATTTTTAAAGGCCTATCCATAGACCCCACACGTATAGGTTTGATGAAAAAAAAAAATGATTTTCAGTTGCAAGTATGGAGACCCCCCCCTCCCATTTTTTTTCCAATGTTTGTGTAAAAATCGTAATGCGGTTAACAAAATACATCTATTTACCAAGTTTCAATAGTATATTTCTTATAGTTTCGGAGAAAAGTGGCTGTGACATACGGACGGACGGACAGACGGACAGACATGACGAATCTATAAGGGTTCCGTTTTTTGCCATTTGGCTACGGAACCCTAAAAAACCAGCCACATGGGGTATCACAGAGTCATCGAATGAATATAATTTTAATTAAATTATTAAGCTTTAAAAAACGTGTAAAACTAAAAATTGAGAGCAAAGAAAAAGAGCAGCCAAAAAATTGTGATTTTTGTATGACACAGACCTATTGAGCTACTGACGACAAAATGTAAAGCGTCCCACGCTTGCCATTCAGACCGCCAAACAGCAAGCTAACTAAAAATGTACAATCATGTTGTCACTGTCCCTTTTTATACGTGGTTTGTCTTTTTTTATCCTTTCTACTTGTCAAACAAACGCAAGCGGCAAGACGCGACTCTACATATACTACACTCACTGGCAAATTTAGCAGAACATATGATATAAAAATCACACAAACGTTTTCACTCGATGCTTTCGCGTAAAGCATTTTTACGCAGCATAACCCGTATCTCCTCTTTAAATTACTTACTTATCAATATTCAATCAATCAAGAAAACTTTATGAATGGCCCAAAAAAATAAAAAGTAAATCAATCTTCTTCTCCCATACAAAGTTGTATAGAGCTTAGTAACGGATTTGCTATAAATTTTTTCGACAAATGGGAAAAGTTACCATGGTTGTTAAAAAGACAAGCATAAGAGTTGTTCTACGTAAAAAATATTCCAACAAAATTTTTCACTTTGTAATTTACTGAACCGTGAAGTTTATACATTTGTATGAAAAATTTAGTTGTAATTTGAAAACAAAAGTCTATTGAACGCTATGTTGAGTTAGGTTACACATGATTTTTTTCTGCACCAGATGTTATATGGGGGAGTCACTTACTACTACTACTTACTACTCAGCGCAGTTACTACTACACCAACTCAGCGATCCAAAATGGGTCCTGACCTCGAATATCAAAGCCATTTAATTCGGTCCTGTACCAATTCCGTCTAATCGCCCGTTTGATAACGCACATTTAGTAATATTGAGAGAGTGTCGATTTTTTTGCACTAAAGTCTATTTAATATTTCAAGTTCTCAAAGACTTTGGGATTACGAAATTTAGTTTATTATGGAACGTAGACCAGTAGCAAACTTGCAAAGTGCTTAAATAGAGTTATTTCAGTGGTATAAACTTAAATGATAGACTCAACATTATTCTCCTTAAATGTAAGTTACAAATGATTCCGAGTGGTGGTTAACTAAGTCCAACTTGTGTGTTCTTAATCCTGTTTATACGTAGGGTACACTTGAACCATGATCCAGGATTTGACAAGTCTGGTATTGTATATGACATTGTATCGTTGGTTTGACCTTCGCAACCCTTAGACAGGGAAAGAGGTTAAGTGGATCATGGTAACAATTTCAGAATTATAATCTCAACTATTGTAGATACGAATAAAGGACATCCTCTTTTTTAGTCCAAGTGCCGACCAGTTTTTTTTTTTGTAATCTGTAGGACTTTGCTGTATTCTGTAGGACTTGTCCACCTGAGTATTTATTACTATGGCACCAAAGCTGTAGAGGTTGGTTTTATTTAAGATCAAAAATCAACATCTTCATACATTTTCAGAGAATTATCTAACAAATTGTTTTTTTCGGTATTCTCAATCTAGACATTTGACCTTCAGGGGGACAAGTCCTAACAGTATACAGCAACTTTGTTTTTGGCCGTCATTTCCAAGTTTGGACCTAAAATATATGAAAATCCGAGGATTGAGAAACAAGGTTTCTTTTTACGTTTTAGGTGGCAGACGAGTAGTCGGATCACCTGATGGCAAGCCACTGTCGCCGCCCAAATACACCCGGAACACCAGTGGAGTCACAATTGCGCTGCCAACTTTTTCCCCTCGGAGAGTAACAATACAGGTAATGTTTTACTCCGGTTTTCTGTTTGACCGTGTTATTTCTGCTATCCTAAAGATTCTAGTAAGGTATCAGCCTATAAACTGTCCCACTGCAGGCCAAAGGCCTCCGCCATAGAAATTAAGTCATCGCTAATATGATGGCATTAGGCTTGATCACCACGCTTGCCAAATGCGGATCTAAATTTATTTATTTATTTATTTATAATAAGGCATACACTACAGTTGACAATCATAATATGTTAGTATATAAAAGGTATAAGGTTAGGTACGATAACTAGATTGACAACCAATTTGCATACGCACTACATGCCAACATTGTTCTATTGTCACAGTAAAAATAAGAGTTAATTCAAAGTTTAGCAATAAATTAACTTAAAATGCAAAATATTAAAATATATATATATATAAAGTACAATTAAAGATTAGAAATCGCAGTATTCACTTCCACAGCACGCTCAACATTAACTCTGCGCATCACCGCGAAGCGACGATCTGAGCACATTCATTACTTGACGCCAAAACTTGCCATGATTATGATCGAAGACATCCAATAAATCCATAGATTCTAGTAAATGTGTGTAAAGATAAACCAATTATGACCATATCGATTTTGTATCCCGCTCGAATTGGTGCAAAAAGTCTCAGTACTGTTAATGCTTATTTTAATGCTTAAAGCATGATACTTTGAGCAAGTGCTACTTAGTAGCATCTGTGGACAGATGTGCTACAAATACGCATGCTAACTTTGAGCATGCGCAAAAATCGCACGCCAGTCTATTTTTAAGCATGCTGCCTGTAGTGCTAGTGGAAGGAGGAGTTTGGTGGAGTGCACAAATGACCTTGTGCAACAGTAGTTTTACGGTAAATAACCACGATCCTTCTCATGGTCGTTTAGGGCGCACCACTGGGTTCGGTATATTATCCTTCTGGGTTAGTTTTCCTGAGGAGAACCCGACTTAAGTTACCCGAAATCATCTGACTTGTACAAGGAAAAAGCGTTTTCGTATTTTGGAGAGTTTAGTTCCACTAGTACATTGATCAACTCGTAACCACGTCATAGACCATGGAGGCGTGATTAACAGAGGTTAATCACTCCCAAATACACAGAGGTGTATTTGAAGTTTTAAAGGCGATTTCGTGTCTCGGAATGTCCAGTTCCATTAGTATACAGTGGTCAACACGTAAACACGTCATAGGCCATGGGGCGCGACTAACTTCTGTGTATTTGAGATTTTAAAGGCGGTTTAGTGTTTTGGAGTGTCCAGTTCGAGTAGTGTACAGTGGTCAACACGTAACTACGTCAAGAGCGTGGGGGTGCGATTAACCTCTGCTTTTTGAGGTTTCAAAGGCGATTTCGTGTCTTGGAGTGTCCATTTCCAGTAGTGTACAGTGGTCAACACGTAAACACGTCGTAGGCCAGGGGGGCGCGATTAACATCTGTGAATTTGAGGTTTTATGGGCGATTTCGTGTCTTGGAGTGTCCATTTCCAGTAGTGTACAGTGGTCAACACGTAAACACGTCGTAGGCCATGGGGGCGCGATTAATCTCTGTTATTTGAGGTTTTTAAGACCCAATCAGACCAATCGTTATAAGATAACAAATCTATGTGGCCACTAAAAACCTTTATTTTGCTTAAGATGCTTGCGACATGAAATCTTTTTATTTCAAATATCTTGAACAGGGACTTAACGCCCTGTTGGTCTAGTGGTTTAAGTACCGGGTCGTGATTTCGGGGTCCTGAGTTCGATTCCCGGGTGGAGCGAAAAGTATGTTTCGAAGTTTTCGAACATAGTTCGGGTTTGTGATCACTAATCCGCATTTGGCAAGCGTGGTGATTAAGCCTAATCCCATCGTAGTAGCGATGAATTGACTTCTATGATGGAGGCCTTTGCCCTGTAGTGGGACAATTTATAGGCTGATGCTTTACTTTTGATCTTCAACAATATTTGATTCATTGTCTTAATTTCATTACAGTCAATAAAATCTCGTTGCCACTAGACCGTAAAAGTCGTTAAGCTAAGAAAGAAATATTTTTTCAATGGCACGCGACGTGTTCTACGCGTTCAAAATACAGCCATTTTCTAATTTATATGCTGTAAATCGATAGCTATATAACTTTTTGCAATCCAAAGTTTCATAACGGTTTAAATTCATACGTTTAAATATTATTGCTCTGGAAGCAAACAATTGCTAAGTTGAACCGTTTCAACTTAGGCTATTACCGAGCAATAACCCAAGTAAGAGTTTTGTTGCACGTTTCGCCCTACTAATGTTACGATTATTGAATTTTAAAGGGCTTAAATATTCAAACATTTAAATTAAAACACTGAAAAATACCGCCGCTCATAGACATCAACAATGCCCATGCCATGAGCACACCCATGTCGCTGCCTACCGTGAAAGAAGAACTCTTTTCAAACCTCGTTTAAAAAAGAACATGTCTTAGCGATCAGGGAACATCGCGGATGCTCATTCTAGAGTTTGCACAACGAAAGGGAATGTTCAGAACAGAATCATCATTCCCGTCTCTTTGCGTGTGTAAATAGGTGCGACAGTGTAAATAGGTACTTATTAGTCTACGGTTTCATTGCTCATCTGCCTGAGCTCTTTTCCTCCTCATATTAGCGTGTAATTCCCAGTTTTTTTTATGTGATAGGATAGCAGACGAGCAGACGGATCACCTGATGATAAGCGATTGCCGCCGCCCATGGACACTCGTGACACCAGTGGAGTCACAAGTGCCAACCTTTTTAAACCCTCTTTTCTCCTGGATTGGGCCTCTGGTACCCTTACTCACGCAGCGAAACACAGCAGAGTGCTGCCTCACGCCAGTTTTCTGTGAGGTCGTGGTATCACTCCCACGGTCTCCCAGTTGCGTCCAAAGCTGTCGCATTAGAGCCCAGGATATGCTTGAACCATGATCCAGGATTCGGGAAGTCTGGTATCAACAAAGCGACTGCCGTCTGACCTTCGCAACCCTTAGGGGAAACAGACCAACTGGATCACGGTTACACGTTTAAGAATCATTATCTCAAATATGTGCCTAGGTTATCAAACAAATGTGAGAAACTATTCGAGGCGAGCAGGTTTCGTCACGATGTTTTCCCTCACTGCCTGCTGGTAGAAACATGCACATTGATTTGAAATATCCAGAGGTCGAGTTCGAACCACGAACCCGAAACGAAGGCGCGTTCTTATCTACTGACCTACCATTGCTGTGATAAGCTGGTGCTATGTTAAATTAAATAAGAATTATACCTACTGGCTATGTGTCCGACCAATGTCAAGGTCTCAACCAATTTTCCTGTATCAGCCTATAAACTGTCTCACTGCAGGGCAAAGGCCTCCATCATAGAAATCAAGTTATCGCTACTATGATGGCATTGGGCTTAATCACCACGTTCGAAAAAATCGAAACATACTTCTCGCTCGACCCGGGAATCGAACCCAGGACCCCAAGATCGCGGCCCGATACTTAAAGCTTTAGACCAAAAGGGAGCTATGTAAAAGTTACCTGTCGAAAAATCCCGAGAATATCCATATTAATATCATCATTTCGATGTAAGTACCAAAATAACTTATACTTCTGACCTTTGATTATGTCACACACGCTTGGTTCAATATTTAACGATGTGTTTTACTGTGTGTACAATAGAGACTGACCTGCATCGATGTTTATGATCGAAGCTGACCTGGGACAACATTGCATCGATAATTATTGTTATGATAAAAAAGGCGTATTCAATTAAAAGCATAAGTACAAATATTTTCCAGATCGATGACTTTTTTTGTTGATTCTTAAGAGGGCGTATCGGTCCAGTAGAGCCGCCAATAAAAATCAAACACCGCTATGGTGAAAAAAATAATATAAATATATTATTCGAGCTACGATCATCATTTTTTTTTAATTTTCTCTGTCAGTGAGTTTGAACTAATCTCTAGAATTACTGAAGTGGACTGAAGTAAATACCTACGTCTATATGGAAAAGTCAACGTTTGAAGCATTTCATATTAAAAAACTTCTCAAAATGATAGTGCCACATAGTTTTATCATATAAACAAAACTTTCTGAGAGGAAAAAACACATTAAAAAATTCAGAACTGATTAGGTACAAGTCTTTCAATTTGTAGAGTGAATCTATGGTATGTGGCTTATTTTTATTAGTTTTAGTTTCCTTTTATCGAGAAGAAAAATACCAAAAATATATTAAAATATACATAGATAAGATTAAGGTATTAACAATAGTTGAAATATGAAAATATTAATGTTTATTATCAATGCGATAAGTAAACAATATTAATTTCACATTTCGTTACCTACATCACCAATGCGATGTTGTATGTACAAATGTTGCCACTCCTTGTTTTCAGAGGACTGTAAATCTGGTCCTTGTTTTAATTGTTTCATGAGTCAGATCATTCTTTGTTTGAAATAAAAGTAACATTTGTTTTCCTTGTGCTTTTTTACACAGGTACCTACCATCGTGAAACATGACAAGTGTGAAAATAATCAAAACACAATCAAAATTCTATATGAATAATGAACATAACATCGAACAGCGACTGCAGAGCATGCAAGGAGGAAACGGAAACAATAGAACATCTTTTATGTGAATGCGGCTCACTAGCCAGAGGCAGAATGTGTCTCCTAGGTAACGCTTATCCTGAACCAGAAGACTACAGACACGTCAATCCGAAAGACATCGTAACACCGATGAAATGAATCTTTCGTGAGTAGGAGTGCAAAGGATAGGGGAGGTAGAAAAGATCCCTTAAGGTCGTCGTGCCCCATGAAAATGACCCTTAACAGAAAAGATAAGATAAAATTCTATACAATAAAAAACATTAAACATCTTTTCCTTTTTTTGTGTAGTACCCACTGTGCAATTATTTTCATACACAATATAAGTCTATTAACACGCGGACAATAATAACCAATCGATTGATACCTCATTCATCGAAATCCGCTGGGTAGCTTAGGCAGAGTCGGGGTACATACAAACGTACTTACATACATATACTGCTAAAATCCTAACCCATTATTTTTGGCTTTGCCATAGATTTTTTTTTTATGAGATTGGTGTCAGGCCAGCAGACGGATCACCTGATTACTGCCTTTTAATCAAAGAGGTTTCATACCTCCAAAAATACTGTGCACAGATGTAACTAATGTCAACTCTTACGCCCAGTAATTTGATTTCCAACTAACCTTTGACCTTACAAAAATGTCGGTACCTATTTATTATTCCTGCCTTCTTGAGTTGCTTGATTTACGTTTCCTGAGTCTGAAAGTGCACCTTCAATGTATCGACTGACTAAAATATAAATGCACTATCTATAATACATTGAATTACTGTTTTTTTTTAAGTTCCAGTAAAGCTAAAAAAACGGGATTAAGACCAATTTGTAGATTGTGGCGAACGTGTACTTAGCTAATTTTTTAACCAAATCGACTTCACTTATTTAACTTTTAGCGCGGCAGTATTCATCTCTGTACCTAACCTTTTTTTTTTGAAAAGGCATATAATATTTATCCAACCACCGGATAATTTTCCGGTGACACGATAGAAAAAAAAATTGCGCTTACTGATAACTTTAATGTTACGTAATAAAAATGATACTTTTGTTAAATAATTAAGTTGGAAAAGGCACGCGAACAGACGATTCACTCCATGGGGTATTTGTGACCATTAAGTAGTGATACTGTGTATAAGTGGCCGTCGTTAATTACGCTACAAATCTTTGTGGCTTTGAATGAAACGTCAAATCTAACGATTGTCGGCAAACCAATCAACTGCTGCCATTTATTTCTACCATTAGCACCTAATATATTTCTTTTTTATTTTTTCTATGTAGTTGTTTTTTATTTATGAAGTTGTTACATTAGACATTCTGTTTGTGTAGTTAGTGTACATGTGGTTTTAAGTTATAACTTCTTTAACACCTATCTGCTAAGGTCCGATTTTTTGTTTAAACCACTTAAACAAATTGTTTAAAAAAGTATCCAACAATGGTAAAATATCGCTAAAATGTGTTTTCTAAGCAACAGTTAACTTAACCAATAGTTCTACTACAAGGAAATTTGTCACTTTGACTATTCGTTAGACAGTTAACAATAGTTAATTAAACCAAAAGGTAACTACGGATCACTAAATCGGCTCTAAGGCCCGATTTTTTTAAACCGTAAATAAACTGAAGTAATGGTTGAAAAAAGTAAATAATGGTAAAATATCGCTAAAATTATTATTTTTAAAATGTTGTATGGTTTTTTTTTGTTTCAAACGTCAAAACTGCTTTTTAATTCACCGTTTTGGCTAAAATGGTTTATTGAACGATTATGAATGAAGCCCTAGAAAAAGTACGTACGAAAAAAAAAATTGCAAATCGATAGTATTTGATTTATCTGTAACAAACTTACGAATGTTATGACCCTCTTTGTAATGACATTATAATATTTTTTATGCTAATCTCATTTCATGAGTCAAATTCCTTGTTTAGACAAGAAAACTATTTTTTTCTCATTTATCTTAATAAAAAAGTATTCATTGTTTTCATTCATTCGAAATAAAGTTTATTTTCTTATTTAATAATGTTATATATTATTATAAGTAGGTAGGTACTCATTGTTCTAATGATTTTTAAATAAAGTTTTGTATTTTTTTTCATTAACAATGATAGCATAACCACGGGTCCCACCATGTATACCTACATATAATTAATATCAGCTTAACACACACAGACACACACACAGTGCGTTTTAACAGAGAAATATTCAAAGTAATAAAAGAATCAAAATTGACTGGTTGAGTATTTTTTTTTTTGGGATCGAAGAAAACATTTGAGTATGAAGATAAAAAAATTCTTTAGTCAACTTTTCAAAAACACACGCAACTGTAATAAAAACCGCGTATAGAATACTGACAAAGAAATTGTTCCACTTACCTCAAAATCACTTAAAACCACAATCACCATCCACTATAATATTCAATTTTCACAAATAGTAATATTCCACACACGAATTTAATTTCATCCAGAAAACCAAACACTAACGTACACGCAAGTTTTCCGCAAGTTTCCATTTAGCCGCGAAAAAAACATTTTCCAACTTTTTTAATCAACTTTTATGGTTTAGCAACAAAGTTTTTCGGAATAAGTGTGTAACTGGCAGGTGTGATGTATTTTTGAGTGGTGCAGTAACTTTTTCGCGGGAACCGTATCGGTCGCAGGACGCAGCGCTAGACGGGCCGCGACGCACACCTAGGGAACACTAGCGGGTTGGCGCGCGGCCGAATGCCACTCTTGTGCGCCGAAAGATGCGCGGCATGCACTATTTTTTGTATTTATAAGTTAGGTTTAAATATTTTTTATTTTCCGTTAAAAAAAATTCAGTCACTTACATGAGAAATGGTTTTTAAATTATAATTATTATTTTAGTAGTGCATAGTGGGCACTCAGAAGCCGTTACGTTTAACGCTCCCGCATGTTGCTATGTAGATATTAGATATTTTATTCAGTTGCAAACTGCGATTAGACTAATATCCTACAAATTATTCTCAAAAATAGTATTCATGACTTATATGAACTATTTGCTGATTAAAGTAAAATAAAATAAATGCACCAGAATATTTACTTAAGTATATTAAAGTCAGAGGCAAGTATTATCCGAGGACACCGCAACCCGGCACAATTTAGAAATGCTTCATCGAGGTAATGGTGTGAGTTCCAATACCTAACACCTTCCCTATGAACGATACTCCAATACTTTCTAAGAAAACAAACATAGAGGCTCTTTCATATTTGACTCGACCGGCATCGCGGCATTCTGAACTTCTGTCAGAAATATACAAATAAAGTAATTTAAAAAAAATGGAACCTAATTACTGTGTTTAGGTTTAAGCTGACCTATAAGAACGCCCTGTTGGTCTAGTGGTTTAAGTACCGGTTTCGGGGTTCTGGGTTCGATTCCCGGGTCGAGCGAAAAGTTTGTTTGGATTTTTTCGGACATAGTTTGGGTTTGTGATCACCAATCCGCATTTGGCAAGCGTGGTGATTAAGCTCCGTGGTGATTAGATCCCATCATAGAAACGATAACTTGATTATTTTCTATGATGGAGGCCTTTGCCCTGCAGTGGGACAGTTTATAGGCTGATACTTTACTTTTTTTAACCTGTAAGTAATGTATAAATGATACTTATCTTTGCAATTATAGATAATATTTAACATTCACTTTTACTACTAAGCTACATATTGCATTGTTCGTTTCGCGATCCACGATAAATACATTATTGAAAATTAAAGGTTATTATAACCTACTTATAGTTTTATCACAATAATAATATCCTCTACGACCCGTCATAATCTGAATTTCTTACCTAAGTTACTTTAGTATTTTTTTTATCAAAATACCCACTTTTATAAAATAAAAGTATTATCATACTGAACGCACAATGGAGCGGCTTCATAGTATACCTAGGCATTGTGGAGCCGCCCCATTTTGCGTTGGCAGAGACAAGGTTCGCAAAAAAAATGCTCCAGCAATTGTTTTTTAATATAACATATATTTGTATTATAATAATAATAATAAATTTCACAACATCGCTCAATTTTTCAATTTTTCTCCAGTCTACCTGATGTCTGGTCATCCTGATGTCCGCGAAGCATATAATAAATAAATAAATTAATTAATATTTCACATCATCACATACATTGATCTGACTCCGAGATAGGTATCTCAAGCACCTGTGTTACGGATATCAGAATCAACAGTGGGATTACAAATATATACATACAATAGTTTTCTTTTGTAAATACATACTTATAATACAAAGAAAACACCCAGACCAATACAAATAGACATGTTCATGCACACAAATGTTTGAACTGTACGGGGATCGAACCCGCAACCCTTGGACCAAAGGCAGCGTTCACTACCACTGTTCCAAACGGGTCGTCTAATCGTCTTGTATTGGATCACTAATAAACTTTAGTTTGAGGTCATGACAAGGTATGTGATTTTGCCTCAATTTAATTACTACTTTGTAAAGTGGGTTCTAAATTTTTAAATTATTTCCATCTTGTAGTTAAAAAAATTTCACATTAAATTAAATACGTAGGTACGTAGTTTATTTATTATGATTACCTTTTTTACTATTTTACCTACTTAATAATAATATTGACAAACAATAAGTGATTATCAGTTAATTTTATTACGCATTCATTGCGTTTGATTACAAACATTATACAGTTAGATACAGCAGTGGGTCTATGAGTACCTAAGGCTCGGACTACATTTGTTCGTTTTTATAAAGTTTTTGAAAACATACTTTACAAAAGTACAAGCCAATAAAAATATAATTTGCAAATTACAACGGGCTTTGTTTATTAACGTTCAATAAACCTTTGTCAGCTTAAACGGAGTTTTTTTTTTATTGAAAATCATACAACATTTTAAAAAAAAATATGAAAACTGCTTTATAAAACTGTTTTTGTTACGAAAGGTTTAACAAACATTTATGAATAAGGCCTTACATAATTACATTATTATCTATTATTTGATAGGTACCTAGATAGCTACTTTACCTACATGATTCTGTTATAACTACCTATCTTAAAAAATCTCAAAGCTATCTGTTACGTGTGTCACAGCTACGTCGACAGTGACCGGATTTAAATCTCGCAAATGGACACTTGCCCTAATGAGTGACGTCATCTGACGCGCCTTTCACTTCGGTTCGGCGCGGCACGCTTTGAATCTAACCGTTATTTTCGACCCATCTGACAGCTGGCTCGTTGGTCTAGGGGTATGATTTTCGCTTAGGGTGCGAGAGGTCCCGGGTTCAAATCCCGGACGAGCCCAAATTCCTTTTTGTTTTTTTTTACTTATTACAAGTTAAGTAAGTCTGTAAATTATTCTATCTTTACTTTTAGTTTTGGAATATTAATTAGGTGACAAAACGCTGTAATGAAAGCTTGCATTATTTAAAAGAAATTAACCTACTTTTTCTAAATTTTTACTTAAATATTTATTTAGGTATGGGACGGTTCAAGAATTATTTTGTATGTCAGTCTTACGTAATGTCTTTTCATTATTTAAGTAGTAATAGAATTTTGGACCACTTATTTTTTATCATGGAGCTGTGACATTTATTGACAAAGATTTGCTGAGTCAAAATCGGTCATACCATTATCGGGCATATGGGATCACCCTGATAGAGAAATTGTTGCAAGTCGGACCTACGATCTTCACCTTCTGGTTTCTTCGCTTCTGATTTTTTTTGAGCCTTTGGAAGTCAGACGCGAAGAAACCGGAGGGTTAAGGTGACGGGTAGGGCACACTAGCGACGCCAATCGATTTTAATTTTTAGGTACTAAACCGGATCTATTTTAAACGATTTCGGGGTTACAACCTCTCGGCAAACACTTATACTATTTACTAAATAACCATGAAAAAATGTTGGGTCCAACGCGAACGCGAAAAATTTATTCACGCCAAAGGCGGCTACTTATGGCGTGAATCAATTTTTCGCGTACAAAAACGGACCCAAAATCGATTGGCGTCGCTAGTGTGCCCTACCCGACACCTTAAATTTCGGAGGATCACCCTTGAATACCCCAAATAACTTCTCAAGGGCATTATATCTACTAATAAAAAAACAAACATCTTTCCCCAAGGAACCACCTCACCTTAAAGTGATTAGCTGATTGATGTAATTTGTATGGGAAAGTGTTTTTTTTAAGATTAGTCACGATGTTCCTTGGGGGGCCAATGTTTGTTTTAATTACAATAACGCTTCGAGAAGTTACTCGGGTATAAAAAAATATCAATAATTTCAGCAAGAGGCTCCCATTTATGGGTAGCTGGAAATTTTTGGCACTTAAGTGCAAGTTTTACGGGCAATTTTAATAGATTGCTATCATCGAAGCTATTCCAAAAAGTAGCATATACTTAATTATGTTTGGACATAAACTCATAGCACCATAATTTTATTGTACAGTAAATGTCTTTAGAGTGCCATTAAATAGCGTGATCAATCCATTATTTGTAATTTGATGATTCGTCAAATCTTTATCCAAAATACAGTGTAAAATGAAAAATCCGTTCGACCAACTACTCATTCAACAGTCAACGCCTATTCCAATGGTAAATCTTTTTTTTAATTGCTTGCAGTTCAATGGTAAATCGTTACACCGCCAATTTTGATAGGTAACTAAAATCCTAGGGAGTTCAAAATGGCGTCGTGGCGTGCGGCGTGACAATTCACAGCTGTTTTTGATTTTTGACATTCGCTGAATAACCCTACTTAACAAACATTTTCCGGTGTCATTATCATGAACCACAAAACAAATGTAAACAATGTAAGAGTGGTTACTTGTTAAAAAAATATGCCAAAATTTTGTCTCAAAAAAACTCACAAAAAAAAGGTTGTCTGGGCGAAATTGCTACAAGCGATAAGACTGCCTTATTGTACTGTCTGTTGCTGTTGTTGTATTATGCTTGTATTTTATTTTTGTGCAATAAAGAATATCTCTTTAGTTTTTTTAGATTTTCGTGTTGCATTATAACTATAATGTATCAAGACGGGAATTAACACGATATTTATTATGTGAAACAACATTGTGTACTCACATATTTGGCTCGACGTTTCGGCTACTTAATGTATTAATTCCCGTCTTGATACATTATTCTATCTATCTATCTATCTGACTCACGTTTTTGTACCTACGCGAAAAAATGACTGCTACGCCAAAAGTGGCGTGAATCAATTATTTTCGTTCGCGTTCGACCCAACTTGTGCATGGTTATTTAATAAATAGTATAAGTGTTTTCCAAAATATTGTAACCCCGAATTTTTTAAAATAGATCCGGTTTAGTAGCTAAAACTTAAAATCGATTGGAGTCGCTATTGTGCCCTACCCGTCACCTTAATACTTAGTTTCCTAATAGATTCATCGTTGTACTTTTTTTTTGATGCCTCATAATCGCCACAATCTAATGGCGGGGCAAGTATTGCCGATGCATCACCTTAAAAAAAATCGAATAACAACATTTATACGAAAAACAGTACATGTCAAATTCGATTAGAGCAACCACACACCTCTCTTTATTCCACACCGACCTCATTAAGACGTTCTGTTACTACGGTTATTAGCTGTGCTCTTCAGCTGGCTGATCGCGCCGTACAAACGACGTCGGTTACCTCAGACAGTAACGACCTGCGTGAAACCCAAAATGATGAACGATGTCGATGTTTCGATATTTGGATCTAAATGAAGTGGAAAGAAGGCGATGCAGATCAGTTTAGTAAAATAAAGGATCATAAAAAACGATAAAGTTTTTATTGTTGGAAAAGATATGAAGACTATGTTTATACGATTACAGTGTCAGACAAGCATGCGGTTCGCATGATGATAAGCGATAACCGAAGGCTGTGAACACTTGCAACTCCAGATGACTTACACGTTCTAAATACAAATATAGGTACATACATCGTACCTCTCTAAACTACGAAAACTAGGACCATATCTAAGTGGGATTGGGTATGGGTGTGCTGGAAGACGCTCCGCGCTGTTGTCATAGTACTGAAAATGTTTTAGTATGGAACTGGCTTATTCTCGTACTTAAGTATTTGGTACGGCGCATTTATTTTTATTTTTTAATTAAACCAACCGTGTTTGGCCGTGTGGTCCCCGGCAGAGTAGAATAGGCCACCCTCACTCTTACCGAGGTGTCGTAAAAGGCGACTAAGGTAAAGCTGCTGGCATGATCATCAGCACTCAGAGAAGGAAAACTCTGCATTTATATCAAAACCCTCGCCAACCCGTCTGCCAAGCGTGGTGAGTATGGCAATTACCCCTCATGTGACTGAAGGAGGCCCGTGCCCCAGCAGTGGGGACTTAAATGGGCTGACGATGAATTAAACCAACGTCTTGAAGATGTTCGGTTACTACAATAATTAGCTGTGCTCAACTGGCTGATCGCGCTGTTACAAGTATGTACAAACGACGTCGGTTACCTTAGCCAGTAACGACCTGTGTGAAACCGCCCCGACGCAAACTGATGAACGATTTCGATGTTTCGATTATTTGGATCTAAATGAGGTGGAAAGGGGCAGTGCAGATCTGTTTAGCGAAATAAAGGTTAAAAAGAGGTTTTGTTGATGGAAAAGAGGTGGAGACTACACAATGACATATTTTTATGTGATTAAGTGACAACCAACCGTGCGGATTTTTTTTAAATTTTTTTATAGAAAGGCCAATCAGGATGACACTCCGCCTGATGGTAAGCGGCCGTGAAATCCAATGCGTCTGCTATCCTCACCTTAATGGCCTGCTGAGATGCCGTTTCACGTCCCGCCTAAAAGACCCCGGATTGTATGAAGGAGGAGACACATGAGCTGGGAGGGCATTCCATGCCTTGGTTCGCATGTGATAAGTGAAAATCGTAGCCTATGAACGCTTGCAACACCAATGGACTTGAATACACGTTGCAGACCAAATATTTTGTAGCTTGCATATATTTTTGTTTGAAATGACATCATTTTTGTGTCGGGCGTACAAACGATTTTCCTTTGAAAGTATTTATGCGGACCCCGACCGTATACCTAACTAAGGAATTCTTAGTGTCAGCACTAAGTCCTGAAGTTGGCGATCTTGTACCCATGTGCCTTAGAAAGCATGTTAAGACGTGCGTTGGTCCTGCTCCTGATCTCTCTTCAGTCATGTCATACTGTTGTCCCACCGAAATACGACAGATAGAGAATAGAGAGTGCACTTGTATTTGCAAAAAGACTTGTGCACTAGGTATAAAATGTCCTGCGTCGATGGCTGATCGCCGAGATTGGCCGCCATAACCGAAATATATAATAATATGTTTCGATTAGAGGACAATAGTATGCCGACACGAAAAGAGGCAGGGCTTTAAGAATTATATATATCATATACAACTTAGATCGTGTAATAAGAGGGTTAGAGTCAAATGTAAACAAAATGGGATAAAGAGACACAAAAAATTAAAGCACAAAAACTTTTTCACGAATTTATTGTAATTTTTCTTACCTACATAAATAAATTAAAGTTACCTAGCGCCTTTCTGAATATTCATTCGAATCGCGGAAGTTCGCGTATAATTGGCAGCTTTGGCGAATTTAAACGCCAAATAAATATCCCGGCTGAGTCCAGAGTTCTACTCGAGAAAATTTATGCTAAGTTTATTTTGTGAGTTTTAGATGTTGTTTGTTTGCAAAGTAGGTACTGGTTTGCATTGACGTTTAATTTTCTTTTAATTTGGTTCAACTTTTTTAAAGTCCACGCCATCAAAGAACAAAGCGCCGTGAAAAGCGCGCTTCAGTCGTTATCAACATTTGAGCTTTGTGTTCATAGATACAAGGAATCTAAAATTGTAGTTCCGTGTTCATTTTTTTTTTATACTGGCTCGCGAGATGCTTCTTCACGCTTCATTCATTGCCTGCGTGGGCGCGAACTCTACATAATTTATGGCGAGTTTTTTTTTGTTTAATTCATTTGACTTATTTTCTAACTTTTTATGGAATTGAAGCATTTTATTTAAATCAGATATTTAGAATTTTAAATATACATTTTATAAATTAATACTACAGACCTGGGGGTCCACTTTGCAAAACGTTTTCAATATCTTTCAAAACAAGAATATCGAAATCGCATTGCACAGCAACTTCCCTTAATTTATAATTTTACGAATAATTGTTATAATAACAGTTAATCGTAATATAAATACTATCAAAACATTGTACACTCTTACGTATTTTTAAGATATTGATCAGATTTAAAATTATTACAACAGTGGAAGGCATTGCAGCATAAAAAAAATTAAAATGATAGATAATATTGTACTAAGTGCGCAATATAGGTACCTAAAGGTAGATAGGTACACAATAAATATATAATATAGATGAAAAACATACACAGAGTGAAATAAATACACAATGGCAGTGATAAAATTACCCAATGAATTGAATATACAAAAATCTTTAACTATCGAACACAGCATCAAAAAATTTTAGGCGGTATACACAATAAGCACCTCAAAAATAGTGTCCAAAAACCTATTCAATACTTTTGTCCCTCTCAAAATGCATTTCGATAGAAAGAGACACCTACATTTAGTTTGTATAGACGTTCTACACCTAGATAAGATTTTTTATCTACAATTTTTATAAATAAATTTCAATCTAGTTTCTGGACAATGCTTTATATTCTTAAACAATTTGTAGTCGTTTTCAATAAATTAATTTTCCAATTACAACTTCTAGCATTAGGTACTAATCTTAGCGTAATAAAATCACATAGAGATATTTCAATTATTATAACATTTTCGCATTAGGTCTACAGGGACCGAATGCGATAATATTATACGAAAATAAATAATAAAATAGTCAAACTGGTATACGCCGTTTATCTAAAGCCAAGCATTTATTCAATGGCGTAAACAAGTTTGACAAACAACTCCACTGTCACTGACAGATAAAGCCTACCACTCGCGCTAAGACGCGAGGAGACTTTGTCGCGCAATTTTATCTTTATTGACAGTCATGGCGGTCGGCGTTGGCGGGCCAGTCGCAAACGTTCAGTCTTGTGTTGAAAACTGTGCCTGGTTGACATTTAAATTCCATGCCCTCCCCGTTCACGCATCGCCAATACTGTGAAACAAAGAAATACATTTTATCGTAGTAATGAACAATTTAAATTTATATAAACTAACTTAGGTATTTTTTTAAATAGTAATTTACCTTATCACACTGCTTCTTGTCAGGTACGTAATCTTCCTCAGAATTGCAGATATCAGGATTTTCTATTTCATTCTCCTGTGAAAATGAGTCATAATGAAATAGGTTCATTAAATTTAGTCAGTCGTTGACATATTTATCTAGGTACTATAAACTGCCTTCCAATATTGTAAAATCGCTACACTTGTGGTCGGTCTTACTTAATATGATTGTCGATAACTATGGGGTTGTATTCCTCACATAATTTTATGGCTTTTGGAGCCGGAAGGTTAATGCCACCATTTGTATAGCCTCATATGTATGCATATGGAATGGTTCGAGCTTGGAGAAACATGAAGGGAGCAAAAATTACTTTGCTTCAAAGTGGTTCAGTAAATACATGTGATCAGCTAAGTTTTTATAATAAAAATGGTTTATTTTTTGTAGTAGAGGGCTTTAGAAGCGTAAGTTTTAGTTTTTAGTTGATATAATAAAGCAAAGTTTATCAGTTCTGTGGAACGGTTTGGCAGCAGGAGTATTTCCCGACGGAAACGAATCTCTCTTAGCGATCTCTCTGATTTCGCGGGTGTTCATGAGCGGCGTTGATTACTTTCCATCAGGTGACTCGCTTGCTCGTTTGTCGCCTCTAGCATAAAAAAAATAGTGTCTTAACCCATCAGGTCGTCACTATATTTGTAATTAGTTTGTTATTGGTCATCGGTAAAAAAAGAAATATTTACCGCAGGAGGAGCTTCTGGTGCTTCAGGAACCTCGGGCTTCTGTGGCGCTGGAGCCTCAGCTTCGGTCGAGGGTTCAGGCTTATCTATCGGCTTAGCAGTGGTTGGCTTAAGGGTAGTCGCTTTGGTGGTTGTCGGTTTAGCTGTGGTTGTGGTCGTGGTCGGAATTGGGTCTCCCTCACTCGGATCGGACGGCGTGGATGGAGGCTTCGCCCATTCCGGCTGCAGATAAATTCGCAATAAATAACCGGGGCACTTTGTCTGACAATTTATGTCTTTCTTTAGTGGGGCATTAGTTCGGAAATGTAGAAATTGCTATGTTATAAATTACTCTAATTTCATAATATTATCTATCAATGGTTATTTTAATACTATGTAATGGAATTTACCAAAACATAGTTCTCGATCGGCCTTAGTTTAGGAGATTTGAATGATGGCATCAAAGTAAAATATCTATAGTAATATTATATTTTGTATCATGGTTTATATTTACTGCCGCACTCAGTCATTACCTTCTTTAAGACACTAATTGTAGATAGTCTCTATGCGTATTACAATAAGTGTCAATATTTATCTTAAGTACTCAATAAAGTTAATTGACCTGACTCTGCCTCTGAAAGCGGCAATTAGGAAATGAAACCTACAGAAGGTAGATTTTTTTTGTTTCACCAAAGCGTTAAATGTATTGCTACACGCTCTATTTTTAGATCAGGTCATCATCGTCATTTCAGCCAATAGACGCCCACTGGTGAACATAGGTCTCCCCCAATCTTCTCCACACAGATCGGTCATGTGCCGCCCGCATCCATGGGATTCCAGCGATCTTTATTAGATCGTCCGTCCATCTTGTGGAGGCCTGCCACGGCAAGATACCTACTACTATTTAGTGTTGCGGTACTACCGATAGTATTACTAAAGGTCACAACTATCGATACTAAAGTTTGATTAATACAATAAGACGACCCGTTTGGAACAGTGGTAGTGAACGCTGCCTCTGGTGCAAGGGTTACGGGTTCGATCCCCGCACAGTACAAACATTTGTGTGCATGAACATATCTGTTTGTATTGGTCTGGGCGTTATCTATATATTATAAGTATGTATTTACAAAAGAAAAGTATTATATGTATATATTTGTAATCCCACTGTTGATTCTGATATCCGTAACACAGGTGCTTGAGCTACCTATCTCGGAGTCAGATCAATGTATGTGATGTTGTGAAATATTTATTTATTTATTTATACAATCCACAACGCCAATACTATCGATACTATCGATTGTTTAATGTCCGATACTATCGATAGTATTGTGTTTCCTAACAGAATTAATCAAAAAATATCGATAGCATCGATAGTCAGCTATGTTTCGATAGTATTGCTGCCTGATTAAATGTTTCCGATACTATCGATGATATCAGATACTAAACAATTGATAGTATTAGCGTTATCGATCTAATTTTACTATCGATATTATTGACAACCAGCAATACTATCGATCGAGACTATCGATACTATTGATTTTATTTTTACTATCGGAAGTATAACTAAAGACTATCGATAGTGGACTATCGATAAGCAACACTACTACTATTTAATGAAAAAGATAAACTTACGGTTGGAGTAGTATGTCCACTCCTCGCAGGCGGCACAGTATACGAGCTCATGTGCTTATGCAGGATCTTAATCAGCACGTTCTCTTCCCCACACAGGCCCTTGAAGTCATCCATGTCTATAGCCCAGGTCATGGCTCCTAGGTAGCCCTTCTCTTTGATCCAGTTCATCTTGATCTCCACGCTCTTGGGATCCTCGTAGCCGACCCATTGGGTGCCCTTGTAGGCGTAGGGGCACTTGCCGTGGTCGTCCCATTTCTTGGTCCAGGTGGAATCTTTGGTGTCTACTTCTGTGCAGATCTAGAAATATAAATCAATAGGTCAAAATGTGCTAGACTATACACAGCCATAAAAAAACATTTAAACAACTAGCTAAGACACGATAGAGCTGTTTATTTCTCTATAAATAGTATATATTTTTTATTATGTGATAGATGGCAGATGAGCAGACGGATATGCCGTGTGGTCCCCGGCAGAGTAGAATAGGCCACCCTCACTCTTACCGAGGTATCGTAAAAGGCGACTAAGGTAAAGCTGCTGGCATGATCATCAGCACCCAGAGAAGGAAAACTCTGCATTTATATCAAAACCCTCGCCAACCCGTCTGCCAAGCGCGGTGAGTATGGCAATTACCCCTCATGTGATTGAGGGAGGCCCGTGCCCCAGCAGTGGGGACTTAAATAGGCTGATGATGATGATGATGAGCAGACGGATCACCTGATGGTAAGCGACCGCCCATGGACACCCGCGACACGAATGGAGTCACAAATGCACTGTCAACCTTTAAACCCCCCTTTCCCCCGGATTAGGCCTCCGGTACCCTCACTGACGCAGCGAAATACAGCACAGTGCTGCTTCACGCTGGCTTTCTATGAGGCCGTGGTATCACTCCGTCACTCACAAAGCGTGGCTCTGGTAACCTCTCGTCTGCAACACATTGTGCTGTTGCTGCAGAAGAGAGGTCACGACATCCTGTGATTCAGGTATCGACGCAAGAAGGAGGAAAATTACCTCGTAATAAGCCCAGAATCCCGTAGCGTTGGTGTACGGTGCTGGGTCACCACCTCCAGCCTCTTTGTTGATGTACGTGCCAAGGTTGTAGTTGTTGTTGCCAGCAGACAGGGTGAACGAGCGACCGTAGAACGGAATACCGACGACCAATTTGTTGGTTGGACAACCCTTCTCTTCCCAAAGGTTTAAGCCGTCATTCTGAAAATGAGAAATATTTATTTTTAATTCGTTTGAAGTTGGAAAGTGGACCCCGGATTCCGAAGCAACAGCTTGGGACGCAACCGGGATCAAATGGTAAGATGATGATGTTAATATATTATTTATATGTTTTTCAATCCTATACCTTAAATAAGAGTAAAGTTAAGTTACGTAAGTAGTTAAGAGTGAATAGGCTTCTTCTGGATAAGCACGCTACATCTTAGACCTTATTTTCACTTTCCATCAGGTGAGATGAGGTCAAGTGCAAACCCATTTAACATATAAAAAAACCGGCCAAGTGCGAGTCTGACTCGCGCACCGAGGGTTCCGCCGGTATCTTTTGATTGCGTTAACTTTTGTTTGATTTTTTCACAGCTTAAAGGGACAGTAGACCTAGGTATTTGGTATAAATTTCAATTTGATACCTTTATTCGTTCGTGAGAAATAAAGTAGTAAATTTCATTTTATTAAAATATTTTTATTATTTTATATAACTAAAAAAATGTGATTTTCGCAATTTTTCCTATATTTGCATTATATGACAATGCTTCATGCCAAATTTCAAGATTCTGAGTTTACGGGAAGTACCCTGTAGGTTTTGATTCCTTTGCGAGTGTCGAAAATTTGATGAAAATATCAATATAATCGGCTGTATCTTTTGATTGCGTTGGCTTAGACGTTTGATTTTTTCAGAGCTTCAAAGGACAGTAGACCTGAGTAATTGATATAAATTTCAGCTTCATACCTCCACGCGTTCCTGAGAAAAAGGGTCTTGACAGACGGACGGATGGACGGACAACAAAGTGATCCTATAAGGGTTCCGTTTTTTCCTTTTGAGGTACGGAACCCTAAAAAATATATAAATAATTATTATCCATGTGTAACCGTGATCCAGTTGGTCTGGTTCATGCCTAAGGATTGTGAAGGTCAGACGGCAGTCTATTATATAAATAAATATTTCACAATATCACATACATTGATTTGACTCCGAGATAGGTAGTTCAAGCACCTGTGTTACGGATATCAGAATCAACAGCGGAATTACAAATATATACCTACATAAAATACTTTTCTTTTGTAAATACATACAAATACCCAGACCAATACAAACAGACATGTTTATACACACAAACGTTTGTACTGTGCGGGGATCAAACCCGCAACCCTTGCACCAAAGGCAGCGTTCACTACCACTGTTCCAAACGGGTCGTCTTTGGATGCAACTGGGTATTTATTACCATGGTAAGATGAGGAACTGCCATAGCGATTAGACCACTTTTTGTTATTTTTAGGTAAATAAAATAACAGGCTTCAACTGAGTCAGACTTTTGAAATGAAATCCGAAATTTTGTTGACGTGTGTACCAATTCATGTTATATGACATGGTTCCTAAAACCTGTCAACAACGAGTCTTTCCTTGACCCTCACTCGCAAGTATCAACCCTTACTTTTGCTTGGAGTGTAGTAGGATGAGGAAGAAGCGACTATATTGAATAACATATACTGCGTATAGGGGCTACAAATGCTACGAAATGTTGGCGGAATGCCAGATCGTAGGGCGTAAATGGCTGACTATGTATGAACAAACCCCTTGCAAATTATACTGATATCATGATAATATGTTCCACAAGGATGCAAATAAAACAAACGGAAATATTAACCACCACGACCAAGTGTTGTAAACAAATGTAGCCATTAATTCCTTGATCCCAACATTTGTTACTTTGCAGAAGAACATTAAATCTACCTTTCGGTTTATGCAGCCCTTAAATTTTAAGGTCTCCACAGACATTTTTCCGTTGTTCTTTTATTTTACGGAAGTACCTACGCTTTTCGGTTTTACGGCAGCAATTAATTTTTAAAGCTGATGTTTTATATTCTTTGGAAGTTAATGACATCTACGGAACCTTGCTACTGCTACTTCTGAGCACAGATTTTGCAAGTTTTTAACTAGTTTCTGGATTCGGCGGGCGGGTAGGGATAAAACAAGCCGTATGGGCTGATGCAATTCAAAGGTTTTAAATTAGTGTTTAGTGGTTTTTAGTGTTCAAATTTGGTGTTTATTTGTGCAGTGAAGTGCCGCAAAGTGATCCTAATAATAAGAATCGTTGGATTGTATCGTTTTTAACACTGCTATTGTGTGTCGAGAGAGTCTTAAAACCTGCGATTGCTTTTAGAGTGATATACGCTGAATCCGTAGATCGATAAAATGTAAAACACCGGCGTTTTATTGAGTAACTGTGACTTTGACTGTTGACTGACTACCTACTTATTCTCAATAATTTGCTTGACATTGGCGAATTATCTTCGGGTAGAGCCATAATAAAAAACCTAGTTTCTGTAGAAAAATAACAAAAATCCTCCATAAATGTAGCATTTAAATTCGAACGGGAAAGCTGCATTTGTATGAAAAATCGGATAATTATTTTTGAATATAAAAACAAACTGAGGCATAAGCGCAGCTACTGGGGGTTTAGTGGGTAAAGTATTAGCCTATATACTGTCCCACTGCAGGGAAAAGGCCTCCATCATAGAAATCAAGTCATCGCTAGTATGATGGGATTAGGCTTAATCACCATGTTTCCCTAATGCGCATTAGTGATCACCCGAGCTATGTTCGAAAACTTCGTAACATACTTTTGCTCGACCCGGGAATCAAGCCCAGGACCCCGAGTTTTAGTACCTATACACATATATTTACATATACTACAGTGGTAGTGGTAGTATAGTGGGTATGTCAATTAAATTTGCCCTAAATCCTATTACTAATCCGACCACCCCGCGATAAGAATGCATAAAGTGATCAGCTAATTGCACCTTGGGTTGGTGGCATTCCCCCTGATTAATGAAAAAGGTGTGCACAAACTTTTCTTTCAAATGGTGTGGTAAGTCGCTAGTGTTCATCTAGATAGATAGTGGGCATGAATGGAACTTTATTTCACAATAGCGGTGAAATTCAACGGGTGTACGAGGAAGTCCGAACAATAACTCACCACATTAAGTTTCTCATAAGCCCACTGGTCGTGCGGCCGCTTGTACAAAGGCGAGTGCACATCGGCGAAGCCTGCCCAGTTGCCGCGCAGATCGTATGACATCACGTGGATGGCATCTAACTCTCTGTAATAAATTAGGATTGTTGAACACTCTTGAACTCAGTGTGCTGTTAGAAAGACCTCATACGAAGTTGTATGAAATTAAGCAAATGAGTAAATAAATAATAAATAAATATTTCACCACATCACATATATTGATCTGACCCTGACATAGGTACTCTAGCACAATCACCTGTGTTACGGATATCAGAACCAACAGCAGAATTACAAATATATACATTTAATACTTTTCTTTTGTAACATAGTTATAATAGATAGAAAACACCCAAACCAATACAAAAAGACATGTTCATGCACACAAATGTTTGTACTCTGAGGGGATCGTAACCCGCAATCCTTGCATCAGAGGCAGCGTTCACTACCACTGATCCAAACGGGTCGTCAGATCGCATTTAATTACTAGGTTGACCATCAATCTAGCATATTACTCTTCTTGGTGTCTATCGAAGTGAAACAGCGCTTCCCATCACGTGATCTATTTGCTCGTCTGCTACATATCACATTAAAAATATATATGCTGAAAAGGATACTTACTGGCACAACTCAGGCACATGGTAACCCTCCATCAGCCTGAAGTTGGCAAGTGGCACGGCAGCGGTCAGCTCCCACCCCTTGCCGGCGCGGATGAAGGCCCTGCGCAGCTCCTGCACGAGGTACAGGAACTTGTCTTTGTCGGAGAAGGAGCCGCCCCGGTCGGCCGCACCAGGGTACTCCCAGTCGAGGTCGAGACCGTCGAAGTTGTATTTGTGTAGGAATTCTGAAAAAAAAAATGTGATTCAATCCATAGAGCTATTTTCAGAAAGTTGCCAGTAGCTGAGTGTAGAAAAACTGACAAAAATTTTAGACATCGCCGTTGGCTCATTTTGTAGTATAAGAAACTATTTTTGCTTTTCAACACACACCCAATAATTTAATGTAAGACAAATTTTGAATTAATATTTAAAACATGTTTCATCTTTTCAGTGGACATTCATCCATGCGTTGTCGGGTTTTAGTTTCTTTAACTCCATTTTTATTTTATAAATAATATGGAATTTTAAATTTCAATATTATGCTTGGTCATTTTGCATCGGGATCTGTTTGAAATGTTTTTGGCAAATTTCCAAACGAACATGATAGTAATTTATGAGAAGGAAATAAATGAAATAACTGGGTATTGGATTTATAATTGTTTAAGTAGAAAACGGTATACTATTAAAAACATATAAACTTTTTCATTAAAATTTCAGCACAAATTAATATCACGAATTCACAGTAACACAATGAGGCCCTTGGGTCAGAGTAAAAAAAGATTTCCTCTTTACAAAAGGACTGGGAAATGTCACATAGTATTAAATATACATAAAGCTGGTGTCTCCTTTAATTAATGTGGATCGCTTTATCTCTGAATAGAAAACGTGGAATACGGAGAGGACATTTTAATTGCCTAGTTTTCAGTCCTTTCCCTCAAATGAAAGAAATATTGCGAGTATTATGGATAAATATAGATCTTGAATAGATTGCTTCCTAATTAACATCGTAGGTAAGTAAATTTAAGAGGAATATTTCTCTAATGGCTCAAATATAATTTGCATTCGCACAATCCTCCTAAACTTCGGTTTTTTCCATTGAACTAAAACCTTACATTTTTAATAATGTTTCCGCTGCTGACAACGCGCTTGCAGCGCCTCTCTCGGTGATAAAAGTAACCTACTTTACGATATGCTCAAATGATCTTGATATTTCGTTTCGTTGCCCAAATCGAGAAACGACTTAGTAATAGAAAATAATTTATTTCCTGACAAAAACATAGAAATATTTATACAAAGAAATAGGTTTACATGGTGTCAGTGAAAAAGGCGTTCACTCAGCATAATGTCGTGTCGTCTACTGACGCCGCGACGCTGGTCTTCCGTGAACACCTTGAGAGACCACTGCGATGCGCACGAGAAACACTGTCTTATGCACAACCAAACAGCATACAGATAGAAAGACATTTATATTATTGTGTCGTAACCCTACTGTCTTAAAACATTATTTGCACGCCTCTAACAAATAGCAGTCCATCGGCATCGTGAAGAATAAAAATTCCCTACTAATGCGATCAGTCAAAACTTCTTGTTCAATTTTAAACTTTCTTATTACAGGAATAAGGTCTACAAACCCAACGTATTGATGAGCAGCGAAACAAGCCGACGATATTTGAATTTTTCAACAACCCCGTTTTTATCGTATGTCTAACAATATTGTGTGCGTGTTTAAAATGAAAAGTCCAGGTTCATCTCAATATTGTGTCTTTGAATATGTAACAATTATGTTGATAAATCTTGCAACAATTTTTTAGCATAATTGTAAAAAACGGATAAGGAGCACTGTTGGTGATCGGCAACAGTTATAATAAATTGTATACATATTCGAACTCTTTTCTACTGCCTTTATATTTTGTACTTGTTCTTCTTTTTTACATGTCAATAAAAAACAGTTGCGGTTAAAACGTGTTAAACATTAAATTAAGAAAAATATTACGAAACAAAAATCATCTCAATAAGATTTTCTTTTCTCACACAATTACTTTTTATTCGAGCAAAATATGCAAAAAAGTAAGTAGACAAAATCTTCCTAATTATTTCAGTCGTTCAAGTTACACGATCCGCAATAGAATATCCACAAAGTTTTAATTGGACATTCTTTTCGCATAAATCCGCTAAATCAGCCATTCCATTACATTCCGAGCGATTCTCACCGAATGTGACTCGGGAAAACGAATGATTCTAAAATACGAAACGAAGTATCTACCGAATACCGAGTGTTTCCTGTTCTGCAATGTGACACGAAAATACTAGATCACGGGATTTACAATTTTGTTTCTCAATAGGAAACCTTTGAGTAATACGTTTTAGAGCACGACAAAAGATATTTTTGTTTAGAAATTAAAGAAACACTTAGTGAAACTGCGTTTACATTTAAGTTATTTGATTTGTTTGTCACGTTAACGGCTACTCAAATCAAAGTTCATCATCATCATCATCAGCAACCCACACTCGTCCACTGCAGGACATAGGTCTCCCCTAATGCACGCCACTGCTCCCGATTTTCGGCCACTCTCATCCAGCCCACACCAGCCAGCCTTCGAATGTCATCATCCCATCTTGTCGCAGAGTGTCCTACACTACGCTTACCGAGTCGCGGTCTCCACTCAAGGACTTTACGGCTCCAACGGCTGTCAGTTCTGCGGCTAATATGACAAGCCCACTGCCACTTCAGTTTGCTAATTCGGTGGGCTATGTCGGTGACTCTGGTTCTCAGTCGGATTACATCTTTTCTGATGCGGTCCTTCAGAGATACTCCGAGCATAGCCCTTTCCATAGTTCTTTGAGCGACTTTGAACCGGTGGACTAGTCCAGCCGTGAGTGTCCACGTCTCGGCACCGTAAGTCATGATAGGAAGGACGCACTGGTCGAAGACTTTCGACTTAAGACTTTGAGGGATGGGTGACGAGAAGACTTGACGAAGTTTACCAAATGCTGCCCAGCCTAGCTGAATTCTTCTATTGGCTTCTCTCTCGAAGTTGTTTCTGCCTAATTGGAGCGTTTGTCCTAGATAGACATATTCCTAAACAACTTCGAGAGGTACTCCATTAACAGCGACCGGTCCCGGATCAACGAGCTCATTGAACATGACCTTGGTTTTATCCAAGTTCATCCGAAGACCGATGTGTTTGGAAGATTCAGCCAGGCTGCTCACCATCTCCTGTAGGTCTTGTAGGGTTTCCGCCAATATGACGATGTCGTTTGAGAATCGTAGGTGTGACATGTACTCGCCATTAATTCCGCGCTCTTTCCAGTTTAGCGTTCCGAACATGTCCTGCAGCGCAGTAGTATTCAAAGTTCATTTTCATTTAAATATGGCAGTGTTTCGAAATATCGAGTCACAAACTCAACAATGATTTTAAGATAGTGAAATAACAAAAAAAAGACGTAATTTTCAGGAAATAACTTTACCAGTCAAACAATCTACAGAGGCTTCTTACTACAATTAATAGTCGAAGCATAGACATAAAAACTGATATCATAACCATCGTAAGTACGAGAAATTGAAATAAATTGTACCAGCTAACAGATTTACATTCAATATTTTTAAGCGGAGTAATTTCATAGTATGGTTGATAATTTCAATGTCATTAGATGATCAGCATCTAGGCAATTATACTTAAACCAATGCTCGAAACAATCATTTTTCCCATTCGATTAAACAAATTAATACTGAAAAAACATCTTGAGTAATTGTTCAAAAAGCTCACTATTTTTGGTTGAAGAATCTTTATCGTTACTGGTAAATATTACGATAATGATCTCTGCTATAAATTAAAAGCTCTACAAAGAAACGAGTCCTTGTACATAAGTATTTGGGGCCCCAACGGAAAATAAAAAAGTCACAGATTTTTTTTATAAGTACTCTAAAATCGCCCGGTTGGTCTAGTGGTTTAAGTACCAGGCCGTGACTACGGGGTCCTGGGTTCAAATCCCGGGTCGAGCAAAGGTATGTTTCGAATTTTCGAACATAGCTCAGGATTGTGATTTAGCAAGGGCAAATCACAATCCCGAGTTACTGTGTTTATTTTTTCTGTGTTGTGATGGTCACTACATGTATTTTCTTTCTTTCTTTCTTTCTTCTTTGTCCATCTAACTTTGAAATAACTAATTAGGCACGATTGCTGGAAGTAGAGGTCTTGACCCCTCTTAAAGACAGGCTTAAAACAAGTTGATATCCTCCAACCGATCAACGATCAGCCACTTACGCAGGATATATTATAGTGCTCAAGTGTGTGCGCAAACACAAGTGCACTCTCTATCCTTACCCTCATATTCCGATGGGACACAAGATGGAGATGGGACGAGGGATTGGGCGCAGGACCAACGGCTTAACGTGCTTTCCGAGACACGGGGGTACAAGACCGCCAACTTCCAGACTCCGGGCGGCCACTAAGAATTTCTTACCGAAAACTTAGGTACAAATTTTTGGCCCGACCCGGGGATGGAACCCGAGACCTCTTGCACAGCCGTCGCTTTAAAATGCGACCCACTAACCACTGCGCCACCGAGGCAGTCATTAGCCAAGTAGCAAAGTAAATACGGTACTGGATAGAATGCTCACCGTTCTTATCGGTAACTTTAAAGTGTTAGTTGGAACGCCGTTTAAACTTTAAACTGTTACGAAATGTCACGCAAGACGACTTTGTAGTTTATTCCGGAACTTAGTGTTTGTAAGTTAACACGACGTAATAGATAAGTCAGTAAGTAAGTAAGTACATATATTATTGCATGCAATATATGTAACATCATTACGAAAGTAGTGCATGTTTTATTTTGTTGCCTACTTCCGTACTACTACTAAAGAAATTGCACGAATAGAAGTCAATGTTAGAAAAATGTAAGTAAAGAGGTGTATGACGTATTCTTTTTTTTAATATGGCTCTATGCGCAATGTCAAGTAACTTATTGAGAATAAGTACGTAGTCAACAGTCGAAGTCAGTCACAGTCATTCAATAAAACGCCGGTGTTTTAAGTTTTATCGACTTACGGATTTAGCGGATATCATTCTAAAACCCATGGCTGGTTTTATGACTATTAGGTCCCAGCAAATTGTCACGAGACAACTCACTAGACACACAATAGCAGTGTTAAAAATTATACAATTCAACGATTCTTATTATTATGATCAGTTTGCGGCACTTCGAAGGCCGGCAACACATTAGCGATCTCTCCGATTTCGCGGATGTTCATGGGCGGCGATGATTACTTACCATCAGGTGACTCGCTTGCTCGTTTCTCCGCCACTAGCATAAAAAAAAAAACTTCACTGCAAAAATAAACACCAAGTTTGTACACTAATTTAAAACCTTTGAATTGCATCAGCTCACGCGGCTTGTTTTAGCCCTACCCGCCGAATCGTGTTTGTAAAGGAGTTAATGATTTTATTTTGACATCGAACTTTGCGGTTATTTGGCACGTGGCAAGAGTCGAAACTAACGCTGTTTTCTTTCACAAGTGTCAGTGCTTTTGACATTTTCCCATAGAAAAAATTTCACAACGCCCACATGTCAATGTCACCCAGTGCCTTCTGATCTTGGTCAGTCTGTACTAGCCTACTACTATTTTAAGCGCGTCAACTAAATACTTCTTATGCTCCTAATATAGATACATGTGTATCATAATAACGGGATTAAAACCAATTAGGCTCAGTTTACAAGTACTAGTACGACTATTCTATAATCGAAGCCATTTGAGTATATCATTGGAACTACCATCATAAAATAAAACCCTTGTGCAAGCGATTTTCAATCTAAGGGAATCGATTAACTTATCTAGTTACTTAAGCAATGAAGTTAGTCAACGGCCGAGTGCTTTTAAGTCTTAGAGAAGGACTTGGAATTGTCTTTAGCCCACAACGACGAGTACGGTGCCACCTGACCACGTGCAAAAGAAAATAGCTTACACGTACGACACAAAAAGGACGGTCATTTCAAATAAAAGACAATGCGAGCTAAAAGCAAGTTTTCCTCTTAATAAATAAATAAATATTTAAAAAATAAATATTTCACAACATCACATACATTGATCCGACTCCGAAATAGGTAGCTCAAGCACCTGGGCTACGGATGTCAGAACCAACAGCGGAATAGGGTATTTGACTAAGCTCGAGATTTTACAAAATATAATTATTTTATCAAAATATAGGTAAATATGTGCCAATAGCGAAAATTCTCAGTTAAAAATATAACGTCTAGCCGGTTTTATGGTCATTCAAAGATTCATGGGCAAGTCCATTTTAAAAGTATCTAATTATTGACGACCCGTTTGGAACAGTGGTAGTGAACGCTGCCTTTGGCCCAAGGGTTGCGGGTTCGATCCCCGCACAGTACAAATATTTGTGTGCATGAACATGTCTACTTGTATTGGTCTGGGTGTTTCTATGTATTATAAGTATGTATTTACACAAGAAAAGTATTTGATATAGTTACCATACATAATTCTAATGAAATGCATACAAAATACTTGTGTGACGTCACATCTAAGTAGCTATATGTATGGAGCGTTTTGGGTTTGCCCAAAACAATCTGATTTTAAAATTGTGATATCTCAGGTAGTTTAAATGAGAATCAAGTAATTCTTTCAACGATGTTTCTATCATTGAGAGGTCCTTTGATTACAAAAATAAAAATAGTCAAATACCGTACTACAAATATACACATTTAATACTTTTATTTTATAAATACATACTCATAATACATAGAAAACACCCAGACCATTACGAACAGAGATGTTCATACACACAAATGTTTGTACTGTTCGCGGAGCGAACCCGCAAACCTTGCACCCGAGGCAGCGTTCACTATCACTGATCCAAACGGGTCATCTTAATATCTACTGAAAAAGACCTCGATAGTATATCATACTTGACAGCACCGCCTCGCATAAGCGATTCTCACCCTTAGACTTTTGCCCAAAAAGTACCCCAGTTACTCACCCACAACGCTGTTCACAAAGGCCATTCTTGAACTCTTCTGGGCCACCATCGCGGAGTACTTGGAACCGCCTTCAGCCCAGCCTCCCACGGCGACTGTGAACTTCACATTGGGATGCTTCGAGCGAAGTGCTGTGAAGTTACGGAATCCGTTCTTCTCTACGTCCAACTGAAAAAGGGTAGAAAATTGTTTTTTTTTAATACCACTGATGTTGTCTTGGTGTGGAAACCGCAGCTATGTAAACATAGTGTAGAAACGCTACAAATTCAATAGCTGTGGATCTTTGAAAGAACGGCTGGTGATAAGGAAGGCTAATTGAAATTTGTAAGACAGCATGAAGGAAGCCTACATCTAGAAATAGATAGACACAAGCTGTTAATTTACTGAGATAATAAATAAGAAACCAGTATGTAAGTACATACTAGTCGGGAGTCATTTTGTCACTTAGATTGATTACTTGATTTATTATTAACAGTTATACGTACTAAATAATTCAGACAAATCATTGAAATATAAACATAACAACATCGAAAAATAAAAGATTAAGTAGAAAATAATCCGCCAGTGTCAATGCTATAACAAAAGAGGATTTATTTATTCTACTTTTTTGACATATTTTTTCCTTCGATCGTTAGGCATTTGTTTGTTAGCCGATGGAACTAAACGGATTTTTAAAAAGAGAACGCGCGGATACGTGGGAAACGGTTCGGATATTACGCTGGACGGTGCGTTGACGAGGATACTACGGGAAAAAAAAGAATCAGTTTTTGTTTCGAGTGGAAGCGAAAGCTGACCAAATGGAAGTTTTTGGCTAACTGAGCGTACAGAGAATAAGTTTAACGCAGCCAAAAACGTTAGTATAACCTATAAAACGAATGGACAGTTACTAAAACATGGTTAAAGGTATATAAATGTTAACTATATAAATACAGGATTAAATCAAAACAGCGAAGATACGGCACGTCCCTTCAATTAGATAACTGAAAACGGACTTATTTGTTTCGACACAACCTTGAGGGAATCATCAAACGTGCTACGCGCATGCTACGCGTCGTGTCAAAAGTAGAAAGTATGGTCAACAAAAATAAATAATTTCTAAATAATTTATTTTTACATCACGAAGTTGAGTTTTCTTAGAATAGGGACAGTTTGATTCACTTGTCTCTATAAAATCTGAGTGTTGCCCTCGATTATTATTTCTGATCCTCGAATATTATCGTCAGATCATCACATGCTAAGAATGGGACCCTGGAATGAATGAATGGATACCCTGTATATTTTCACTGCTGGTATTCTGTAATACCTAGGTACCTAGTACAGATGCCAGTCTCTCACAATATAGTTAAACTACAATGAGCAGTTTTCCAGTAGGTATTTATTAACTTTGAAGTTACTCGCTAGATGGTGTAAGAAGTAAATATATATTTCAGGTGTTGGATAATATATCCTGTGCTTAAATTAAGGAATTTATGGGAAAATTTACCAGTGCTAGGTTTTTCACGGTTACCTAAATATTTCAAAGTAACTGTATGGTTGGTTACATGTAAAATAACACCTTCCTTATAGTTACCAACCTCAAGTAGACCTTAAATAAGTTGTAAAAAACTGCGATGTCCGCCATGGCGCTTGGAGATGTTTTTGATTGCTGCCCATTGGAAACTGGGCAGTTGGTCATTAAATATTTCTATCGAATATAGGTTTTAAAAGGAGTTCATTGTTGTGTTGATTATTCAAAATAGGTAATAAATATTTTTAAATTAAATCTCTTTTTCATTCCTGGGTAAATGAAAATGAAATATGGCGACATTTTAAACGCCGCGACAAATCGCTGTAATTTTTATACAGATACGGGTAGCGCCATCTGTGATCACTTTAGAGAAACCGACTGACTAATGTCATTGGAAACCTCCTCATTGCTGTATTATTGTAATCGTCGAGGGGATCGCCCGAGGGGAGTGGTTAGTGGGTCGCTTTATAGTCCTCGGGTTCGATCCCTGGGTTGGGGCAAAAAATTAAGTTTTCTGTAAGAAAATCTTAGTGGCAGCCAGGAGTCTGGAAGTTGGCGGTCTTGTACCCCCGTTTAGCACCAGGTCCAGTTTATTTTTACTAGTAGGAAAAAAATAGTACAAAGGTGGGTCGCAAAAAATAAAAATCATTTCCTTAAGGTGACGGGTAGGGCACACTAGAGACGCCAATCGATTTTAAATATTACCGGATCTATTTTAAACAAAGTCGGGATTACAACCTCTAGGCAAACACTTATACTATTTATTAAATAACCATGCACTAATGTTGGGTCCGTATTTGTACGCGAAAAATTGATTCACGCCAAAAGCGGCCACTTTTGGTGGTAATCCAAAATTCGAGTGCAAAAGCAGACCAAACAGTTAACTATAAGTATCTATTAAATAAATAGCATAGGTGTTTGCTGAGAGGTTGTAACTCCGAAATAGTTTAAAATAGATCTGATTTAGTAGCTAAAATTTAAAATCGATTGGCGTCGCTAGTGTGCCCTACCCGTCACCTTAAAGTATTTATTGCTCACTTTGACCGTGGGAGAGCCACGCTGCTGCATGAATAGGCCGGCTCGACCGGGGTGTTATCACGGCCTCACAGAAAACCGGGGTGAAGCAGCACTGTGCTGTGTTTCGTGAGGGTACCCGAGGTCCAATCCAAGGAAAGGGGCGGCTTACAGGTTAGCAGGGCGCTTTTGACTCCACTGGTGTCACGGGTGTCCATGGGCGACGACAATCGATTACCATCATGTGATCCGTCTGGAGCCCAATTCTCGTGCTCGTGATATTTTAAAAACATGGCGGATATCACCTGAATCCCATACAAAAAAACTATGTTTTAGTGATATATGTCGTATGAAAATAAATGTCACCAGCACGAGAATTGGGGTCCTGCTCGTCTGCCACCTAGCAAATAAAAAAAAACCGTCAATATTATTTACTTGGCGGCGCATATCGTCGCCTTGTAAATTTCGAGTGAGCTTTTCACAGGACTTCTTTGGTGGCGCAGACTCTATACTTCTTTCGCTTTAGCATGATATGGGTGACAGATGTCATAATCTATACATTTTTCAAGTTTAATCTCTTTCTAACGTGCGACTTACGTATAATTCTCTCCTGCTGTCTCCGATATCATAAAGAAGTACAGTATATCTACACTACACGTTTCCCAGCGTGGCGCTTACTCAACTCAGTACGTAGTCGGCTAGGCAATGTCTTACCTCAGGGTCAATAATGAGGACATTGTGCGTCTTCTCAGTGACACCGATGAAGGAGTAGATGATGTGCGTACACTTGTCCACGGGGATGTCCTCGATGCCGTACCTGCCCACGCCTGGCCGGTACACCGCCCAGTTGCTGAAGTAGCATACTACGCGCGCTCTGCTGTCCGCTGCAAAAAACATAGTATTGTAAAGTATCAGCTTATAAACTGTCCCACTGCAGGACAAAGGCCTCTGTCATAGAATTCAAGTCATCGCTATGGTGGATTAGGCTAAGTCACCGTGCTTGCCTAATGCGGATTGGTTTTTTTTTATGATAAAGATGGCAGACGAGCCGACGACACCTGCAACACCAGTGGTGTCACAAGTGCGCTGCTTACCTTTGGTGATCACCAACCCGAGGTATGTTCGAAAAATCGAAACATACTTTTTGCTCGACCCGGGAATCGAACCCAGGACCCCGAGATCATAACCCGGCACTTAAACCACTAGATCAACAAGCGTCAAAGAACATAAAATGCACTGAAATACGTGACGCCCTGTTGGTCTAGTAGTTTAAGTACCGGGCCGTGATCTCGGGGATCCTGGTTTCGATTCCCGGGTCGAGCAAAAAGTATGTTTCGAATTTTTCGAACATAGCTCGGATCACCAATCACCAATTAGGCAAGCGTGGTGATTAAGCCTAATTCTATCATAGTAGCGATGACTTGATTTCTATGATAGTGGCCTTTGCCCTGCAGTGGGACAGTTTATAGGCTGATACTTATTTTAAATGTGGAAAAGCGACGATTCGGCATAAATGAGCCGGCTGGTCTAGAGTGATACCACGGCCTCAAAGAAAACCGGCGTGAAACATCGTCTGCGCTGTGTAGAGTAAGCAGATCGAATAATTTTGACTGACATGCTTCCATTTAAGATCAATCGAGCGCCTATTCCAAGAGCCAGGTATGTGTTATTCAATTTTAAATATTTTTAATCTCATTTTTACATCAGGCTTCCATAAGAGCCGGGACTGAATCTATGATGGCTGATGTATTCCAAAGTCCATGGGCGGCTATATTCTTTTATCATCAGGTGAGCCGTCTGCTCGTTTGTCTTCTATAATCAGTAAAAGAGGCAATCCGATGTTAAGTCGAAGTCTTTTGATCATGTTCAAAAGACAATAGTAAAACGATAGAAATAATCTAATATTTTTATTCATTACGCGATTCAGACTACCAATTTATTGTAGCTTCAAATGACGAGAATTCGCTGAGACGAAAGTAATCTAAGTTTTTCTCGAGATGGTCTGCTCTATTTATTTGTAAAGCGTTGGATATCGATACTTCCCGAGTAATGTAGTGGAGAATCATTAGGTATAACTTGGATATATTTATTCCACTCCTTCTTTTGATGACGTTATGTGAGGTCTCTTAAATTTAGAGGGTCATCATCATCATGATTTCAGCCAATAAACGTCCCCTGCTGGACTTAGGCCTCCCCTAATGATCTCCACACAGATCGGTTCTCTACCGCCCGCATTCAAGGGATTCCCGCGACCTTCACCAGATCGTCGGTCCAACGTGTGGGGGGTCTGCCACGGCTTCGACCTCCTATACGCGACCTCCACTCGAGTACCTTTCTGCCCCATCGGCCGTCTGATCTCCTCGCAATATGCCCTGCCCACTGCCACTTGAAGTATGCAATTCTTTTGGCTTTGACCTTGGTTCTCCTGCGGATCTCATCATTCCTGATACGATCACGCAAGGTCACGCAGACTCCCTTCCATTGCGTGACTTTGAGCCTTCTCAAGCGGCGAAATGTAAGTTTTATTGTAAATTTAGAGGGTACCTTACTCAAAATAGAATAGGTTTTCCGAACTACATTAGGTTACCATCGGTCCTTACATTAATCATAGCCGTGAATTTGGCTCTTATACTAAACTTTTTGTACTTTTAGGGTTCCGTACCTCAAAAGGAAAAAACGTAACCCTTATAGGATCACTTGGTTGTCCGTCTGTCGTCCGTCCGTCTTTCAAGACCCTTTTTCTCAGGAACGCGTAGAGGTATGAAGCTAAAATTTATATCAATTACTCAGGTCTACTGTCCCTTGAAGCTGTGAAAAAATCAAACTTCTAAGCCAACGCAATCAAAAGATACAGCCGTTTATGCCGCAAATTTTCGACACTTGCAAGGGAATCAAAACCTACAGGGTGCTTCCCGTGAACTCAGAATCTTGAAATTTTGTACGAAGCAACGTCTTATAGCATAAATAAAGGAAAAATTACGAAAACCATAATTTTTTAGTTACATCACATAATATATATATTTTTTAATAATTTTAAACTTACTACCCATTTCCTCATAAACGCGTTGAGGTATTAAATTGAAATTCATACCAAATACTCAGGTCTATAATACCTTTAAGCTGTAACAAAATCAAACTTCTATGTCAACGCAATCAAAACAAACAGCAATTTAAGCTGCATATTTTGAAACTCGCAAGTACTCGCAAGGGAATCAAAACCGAAAGGGTACTTCCAGTCGACCTAGAATCTTGAAATTTGGCATGAAGCAACGTTTTATAGCACACATAAAGGAAAAATTCCGAAAACCTTAAATTTTTAGTTACATTACAAAATATATATTTTTTTAATAAATATAAACTTATTACTTTTTTCCTCATGAACGCGTAGAGCTATCAAGTTGAAATTCATATGAAATACTTAGATCTAATTGCCTTTAACCCGTTAAAAAAAAAATCTAAGTCTACGCAAAAACGCAAAACGCAAAAGTATAACCATTGATACCGCATATTTTGAAACTCGCAACTACACGCAAGGGAATTAAAACCTAAAGACCACTTCCCGTTGACATAGAATCTCGAAATTTGGTAAGAAGCAATAGCTTACAGCACAGGTAACAGAAAAATTCCGAAAAGCTTAAAATTTTAAGTAGTTATACCACCAAAAAAATTGTGATTGTAAACATAATGGTAGTTACAGCAATGACCGCGAGTTATTATACTATTTATAGGGAGGGCAACATTTAAAGAAGACGAAATAGCCTTCTTCTTTATATTTCGACGTTCTTTTATCGAAATGATATGTGTTAATATAAAATAAAGGATTACTTAAACGATAAAGAGATCTATGTCTTAAATTTATGCTCCTCCATCTTTCCCCATTGTAATGTTATGAATTTCATTTTGCAATAAAAATACCATAGTTATGACTCGATCGTCGTAATGAACGAACTTTGTAAACCTTGCAGGTTTGTACGGAACCCTCGGTGCGCGAGTCCGACTCGCACTTGGCCGGTTTTTTATGTGTATCTTGTCATCATGTCATTAGTTATCTTGACATCGAAACCACTATTTATTCGCAAGTGTAACATATGGGGTGATTAATTTTGATAGAAGAGAAACCTTTAATTTTCTACGAGAAAAATGCAAATCCGGTGAAGGTCCTAATTAGTATAATTAATGTGTTTTGACTTAGTTAACTTAGTCTTCTCAATTTGGCAAAGTAGATAATTTTAAGCGATGTTTTTGCCCGGTAGAAATCTTTTTTATAGTGTCTTTAAACAAAACAAAACAATTTGGTCATTTAACTTTCATATTGTTTTCGACAAACTTAAAAAGATAAAGCGGGTTAAAATTATGTACTGAGGGCAAATTATGACACGAGCTGTATCTGAACCTAGCTATAAGTCAAAAGTCCCTATTTGACTATGATCATACTTAATTCATGTAGTTGGACCGCTCTGCTGTCTAGTTACATATTTTGGAGCGTCTGCCTACAACTCAACACACACACGATCGATCTTGCCTTATCGGGCAAGGTAATAAATACATATTAGCAATAGATTTTACAAAAAAAAACATTTTTTTGACAGCGAGCAGACTAGCAGACTGATCATCTGATAGAACCGCCGACCATCGTCACCCACAACATCAGAGGGATCACATGTGTAAATGTTTGGCGCTGGCTTTTTTTAAAGCATAGATGGATAGGTATTCTTTATTTCACAGAAAATAATACAGATATGATACATTACAACAAAATACAGATAGTAAAATAAGGCGGTCTCATCGCTTGTAGCTATAAGTAACTATCAGCGGCTGAAATACCGCTGCGAGTCCTCATTGTGGTATCAACTTCCCGCAGCGGTATTTCCGAACCGGTACGACATTGAGATCTTTAGGAAACGAGCCTATACCTTCCTAAAAGGCCGGCAACGTATCTCCACTCCGTCTTGTGTGGCTGATATCCATGGACGGCGGATCACTTACATCATGTGACTAGCTTGCTCGTTTGCCTACCTTTCTCATAAAAAAAAAATCTTAGTGAGAAAGACCGCAAGTTAAACTAAGTGATGAGTAAAAGCCTGCTTTGCCTAAAGGTGCATAACGAGGAGCTTTGCACTTGTCAGGCTCAGGATATGCAAATAACTGCATCGGTAAGTGGCACGTGCGTACAATATCTAGACCGGTTCTAAGTGAAATGTAAGAGAATTCACTTTTTCCGTATACAATTAAGCGTATAACTGTGTAACTAATTGGATATTGTTTCGGATTAAATTTACGTACAGTGAAACCTGGTTAAGTGAGAGTTCAAGGGATAGGCAATGTTGTCTCACTTATAGAGGTATTATAGAGATTAGAAACCGCGCCACCAAAGAAGTCCCATGACTTCTTTTGGTAAAAGCGATGGTAGGTCAGTGGTTCTATGCGCGCCTCTACTACAGGGGGATCGGGTTCAAATTCGACCATGCACCTCTGGACTTTTCAAATCTATGTGCGTAGTTTCTACCATTAGCTCGGCGGTGAGAGAAAACATCGTGAGGAAACCTCCACGTTTCGGAATAGTTTCTGAAACGTGTAACCATGGTTCTAAAGGGTAGCGAAGGTCAGACGGCAGTCGCTTCATTGTAATTACCAGACTCGCCAAATCAAGAATCATGGTCCAAGCGTACCCCATGCTCTAGATCGACAGCTTTGGATACAACTAGGAATTACACGCTAAAGATGGTTCTTTTATGGCGTAAAATAAAAATAATGTTTTGTATGGCGATTTTCTTAGAAGTGGTATTTTCCATACTAACTTTTTTTAATTTGTCAAATACCCATTTACACTACTACTCCATAATTAACTGTGCTTTAAGGTGACAGGTAGGTCACACTAGTGACGCAATCGATTTTAATTTTTAGCTACTAAACCGGATCTATTTTAAACAATTCCGGGTTTACAACCTCTCGGCAAACACTTATACTATTTATTAAATAACCATGCACTAATGTTGGGTCCGCTTTTGTACGCGAAAAATTGATTCACGCCAAAAGCGGCCACTTATGGCGGTAATCCAAAATTCGAGTGCAAAAGCAGACCAAACAGTTGTATTATGATCAAATGTATAGGTCTTTGCCGAGTGGTTGTAACCCCGAAATTGTTTAAAATAGGTCCGGTTTGTAGCTAAAAATTAAAATTGATTGGCGTCGATAGTGGGCCCTACCCGTCACCTTAATGGACAACGTTTAAGAACCTGTAGATTAGTTTTTCAGAAAAAAAAAGTTATTATTAATAGAAACGTCAATTGTGCCAAGTAAAAAAAGGGTAATTTCCAAGATTTTGTTTGTTACATCACGAATACAATAATATCTGATCTATTTTTGAGTACCTTATTACGAGTACTTTTTTTTTTGGTAAAGACTGGTAAAGACTATAGTCTTAAATCAAAATAAAACTATAATATGGCGACTTTTTGCTTATTGAAGGAGTTATATATCTTATTGTGTCTAGAAAAAAAATGGCATTTTCATAGGTAAAGACCTATTATTTACATTAACTTACATTCGGCTGAAGTCAAGCCCAATGCCAGGACGGCCAACGACGTCAGTAGTAATGCTCTCATTTTGTACCTGAAACAAAAAATACTAAAATGTTACAACCAAACAATTCAACCAAAATTACGAATTTTTACACAAGTCCCAGTATCTGATTAACAGGAGAACTAAGATCCATGCTCAATTAAAGATTGGGAGACACTTTCGATGCAAAAAACAATACTTCTTACAATTTTTTTATGTGACAGGTGGCAGACTGAGCAGACGGATCACCTGATGGTAAGCAATTGTCCGCAACCTTTTAACCCCCTTTCCACCCAATTAGACCTCTGGTACCCTCACTCACGCAGCGAAACACAGCACAGTGCTGCTTCACGCTGGTTTTCTGTGAGGCCGTGGTATCACTCCACTGCGATGGATTAATGTGTCCCGGCTTATTATTTTTAATTCTTCTAGTCTCGATTGACACTGATATCAAGATAATGTTTATTTTAAGAAATTCAATTGGTCAATATTTATTTTCGTAGTTAGTTCTATAACTTAACTTGAAGCTTAGAACCCTACTTTACTTTACCCTACATCGTACATTGAGTTTTTATTTACAAGTACTATTGTGTTACTAAAGCCGAGTTATAGTTTGTTATACAACTTAGTTACATCTACAACTGTCGTAGAATGAAATTGCCATTAGTTCTACAACGAACTAAGTACAAGAGTTGTTTGTAAATTCTTAAAGAGTGTTTGTACAATACAATCTCTTATATGCAACAAGAGGAAAATTGACTGAATCAAAATCAACAACATTGTTTCTCATCTGAATGCACGGACAGCCACACATCAATGCATTACAATCTGTCAAATTTCTTCAATCAATTTTCAAGCGAGTTTGAGGAATAACCTGTGGATTTCCAAATTACCACGAACATAATTAGTATCTAAATACCTACGTATGAAAATAAATACAGGGTGTATCTGTGAACATTTACATCCCTTTAACCACGTGTTCTACCAACCATTCTGAACAACGACTTTTCGAAATTCATCGAAAATTTTTTCGACTCCTCATACAAAATTACCAAGTCACGTGACCAACTTTGTATGAAAAGTTGAAAATTATTCATGCGAATTTCCAAAAGTGATAAAACAAATGTTGTTCATAATGGTTAGTAGAACACGTGGATAAAGAGATGTAAAGGTTCACAGATACAGCCTGTATAAGGACATGTATGTTTTTAATGAATATCGAAACGTTTATTGTACTAGGTATCGACAGTTGGAGAGCCACACTTCGGCATGAATGGGCCGGCTCGACCGGAGTAATACCACGGCCTCACAGAGGACCGGCATGAAGCAGCACTTTGTTGTTTCTCTGCTTGACCCTCCCTCACGCAGCAGGGTACCGGAGGCCGAATCCAGGGGAAATGGGGGTTTAAAAGTTGGCAGCGCACTTGTGACTCCACTTATGTCGCGAGTGTCTATGGGCGGCGGCAATCGCTTACCATCAGGCGATCCGTCTGCTCGTCTGCCAGCTATCACATAAAGAAGTTAGTTATCATATAATGCTATTGACGAAAGGATTATTAAGAAAAAAGAAAAATATTCTCGACCGCATCTACCAAAAATTAAATCTCATTTTGTATGGACTAACTAACTGTGTGTCTTATTTTCTCTCTTACATTTAAAAGAAGATTTTAACTTGTAAAAAGGATAAGAAGTTCCACATCTACGAGTACAAAGCACGACCTTACAATACATATTTGTCCGAAATAGAGGTAGGTATTACTCACTACCTATTGTTGTTTATCAGGAGGAAAACTTCCTCCCACGTGGGACCGTATTGTCCGTTTCCCTCTGTTTAACGATGCGACTCGCGCCCACGGAAGCTTGATTGAGATGACCACTTATTTATTGTTACCGGAAAATGAAGAGCCCTTTTACGTCCACACGTTTGATTGGTATTCTGATTGAGAACGATTTTAGGCAGAGGGATATCGGAATAAAGTAAATGGTAACAATAATAATATTTCACAACATCATATAGGTACATTGATCTGATTCCGATAGGTAGCTCAAGTACCCATGTTACGGATATCAGAATCAGCCGTGGAATTACAAATCCTCTCCTCCTCTTAGCGTGTGATTCCCGGTTGCGTCCAAAGCTGTTGCATTGGAGCCCGGGTTACGCTTAGACCATGATTCAGAATTTGGGGAGTCTGGTAATTCGCAACCCTTTTGTCATGGGAACCTGACCAACAGAATCATGATTACACGTCTATCCGAAACGTGCAGGTTTCCTCACAATGTTTTCCCTCACCGCCGAACTGATGGTAGAAATATGCACATAGATTTGAAAAATCCAGAGATGTCTGCTTGGATTCGAACTACGACTCCATGGCATGGAAGGCACATTCTTATTCACTGAACCTTCGCTATTACAAATAAAATATAGATTTAATACTTTTCTTTTCTAAGTAGCTACATACATGTTATACATAAAAACACCCAGTACAAATAGACATGTTCATGCGCACAAAAGTTTGCACGGTGCGGGGAGCAATTATATTATTATTATATTATTGAATATAAGTTTGTATATAGCATAGCTCACGATAGCACAAGACAAACCTCTGTGGTTTGATGTGCTGTCTTATTATTGTACATGTATAATTTGTAATGTTATTTGATAATAAATTAAAAAAATCTGGGTTTGCATCCCCGCGTTTTCGTCCTCCCTCGTTTACGTCCCTTGGAGCTAGAGGCAGCGTTCACTACCACTGGTCGATAGAATCGAGTTGCTACGAAAATTAATTACCTACCAACAGACATTGTTTGTCATTAATGTTAGAGTAGATTTCAGAAAAAAATATTGATATACTTTATCAGAGCCTATAATAATAGGTTATTCGTACCAGATAACATGATTTGTAGGAAGAGCTTTGAAAGATAATTATTTTAATCGAACTGAGTTGAAACATAATGTTGTACAAAATGTAACAAAAAAACGTTTAACAGGATATTTTGATAAAACATTTATACAGGGTGGATATGTGAACATTTACATCCCTTTAACACGTGTTCTACCAACCATTCTAAACAACATTTGTTCTACGACTTTTCGAAATTAGTCGATAATTTTTTCGACTCCCCATACAAAATGACCAAGTCACGTGACCGACTTTGTATGAGAAGTTGAATTTTTTCTATGCGAATTTCCAAAAGATTGTGTAACATGAAAAAGTTTTTAAAACACAAGTGACTTGTAACAAAATGCAGTAAAACTTTCTTTGAAAACCAACACTAGCTAAAATAAAATGAAATTGTACAATTCTTTTTTTTAATACGCATAATGATACCAGTAATCAAGTCTGACCAGTTGATACTTTTTTAATAAAAAAGCTTCGGAAATGTCAACGATTTGTTTTCAATGTTATCATAGATATTATTAGATTACATCGCACGCAATATTGCAAATTCCTGTCCGCTATTCACAGAAGCAAAGCAGTTATTAATACCGTAATCAAAATTAAATTGTTGCATGAGTAGCTTAGAATAAACAACGGATTTTCAGTCAGTATAATCATATTTCAACCCTTAAATTTTTAACCCAATAAAAAAACTCAATTTGCTTAGTTTTTAATTATGTTCCTCCTTCCCTTTGGAAAATTTGTTTTTTCCTATTTTTATGTAAAAATCGTAATGTGGTTAACAAAATACATCTATTTGCCAATTTCCAATAGTATATTTCTTATAGTTTCGGCTGTGACTTACGAACGGACGGACAGACAGCCATGACGAATCTATAAGACTTTTGTTTTTGCCCTTTGGCTACGGAACCCTAAAAAGTATTTCTTTCAAAGTGACCTGTAGCACGGATCATCTTTCTATCGGACAGCATGGTGACATTGACATGGTCCTAACAACGCTGGGGCCTATTCTATTAATAGACCAAAACATTTCTATACAGTCATATAGTTTTCACTTGCCCCACAAAAACACCCTACTGACCTAAGAGCATTCTTATTTCTTTAACGCGTTTTTTCATCCAGCTAAAATGTAAAATAGGGGTGGCAAAGTATTTTGTTCATATTAATATTGAGTTTTTGCGTATCATAAATTCGAAATCATACCGAAGAAGAACTGTGTTTACTTTATAATAAGTATAGACACTCGGAATTAAATTTCAACATGGAAACAGATTAAGAACAGTCTGTTAATCAACAGTAAATGCTTCACCATATTACACCAAAATCTTGAAACTTATTACAGAGAAACAAAAGTTTACAGATTTATTTTGTATTATCAGCTTTTTGCTGACTACAATCGAAGAGTCTAACTCTACGAGTCAAAACCTGCCCCCCATCTCTTTCTTCGCTGAAGATCCATAGTCAGTTATAAAAGTATCAGACTATAAACTGTCCCACTGCAGGGCAAAGGCCTCCATCATAGAATTTAAGTTATCGCTACTATGATGGGATTAGGCTTAATCACCACGCTTGCCAAATGCGGATTGGTGATCACAAACCCGAGCTATGTTCGTAAAATTCAGAACATACTTTTCGCTCGACCCGGGATCGAACCCAGGACCCCGAGATCGCGGCCCGGTACTTAAACCTAGTGGTTGAAGTACCGGTTTAAGTGGTGGTCTAGTGACCAACAGGGCGTTAGTCAGTCATAGTATTGTAGCAATTTTTAACCTTTCCTTAAATCAAATGGGCTTTTGTAATGTTTTTTTAATGTTACGTAAGAAAAGCATTTGGCCTATATCCCACCTGATGTTAAGCGAAGATGAGGTCTAAGGTGGACCATGCTTGCCCGTGAAAAGCCTATTCACTTTTGCCTTAAAGAGACCCAGATTGTTTATGATGTACTTATGATTACCATTTATTAATTTAACAAGAAAGTATTATAATACGGTAACTCTATTTACGGTAGATCTACGAGTAAGTGGCAACCCTATACAAAGTGACACAGATAGCAGTAACGGTAAGATCGGTCTTGTCATCCCACCTCATCGTGACCGCGTTCGTCTCGCCTGCTTTTTGTATACAATGGGCTACCATGCTTTTAATAGAGATATCACCACGATGAAATACTCGTAATACTTATTAATACCAGGTGTATCGGTAAACATTTACATCCCTTTAACCACGTCTTCCCATCCCATCTTCCCATCATAGTAGCGATAACTTGATTTTTATGATGGAGGCCTTTGCAGGAGTGGAGCAGTTTCTAGGCTGATTAAAAAAATAGAAAAAACCACGTCTTCTACCAACCAACAACATTTCTGGGCTTTTTTTATATCCTTATTTTTTTCTACAGGAAATCATGTAATAGAATTTAATAAATTAAATGTCATAAAATTATTGTCCAGTCACTGTAAAAGTGATTATCACTTATTATAAATGTAAATAAATACAAATAAGTAATAAAAATCACAGAAATCCGGCATGTGTTGTGTTTCGTTGCGTGAGTGAGGGTACCGGAAGCCCAATCTGGGAGAAAGGGGGGTTTAAATGTTGGCAACGCACTTGTGACTCCACTGGTGTCGCGGGTGTCCATGGGCGACGGCAATTGCTTACCATCAGGTTATCCGTTTGCTCGTCTGGCACCTATCATATAAAAAGTTGTAATAATAATAAATTATATTAAAAGCAGAACCAGATCCAAGCCAATTCAGGAAAGTTCGGTTCGTAAATGGGACGCCAAATGCTTAGTTTCTTTTTCAAATTTATTTTTATTCATATTAAGAGGGCTTTGGCATTAGACTGTCTGACGGCGTATAATCCGAAGGCACTGTTAGTCATATGGGTATGATACGTATCTGATTTCCGAGATTCTGTGTAAGGATTCCTATTAAACCCAGCCATACATCAAGTTACCACGATTTAAATAATCTAGGTCACAGGAAAATAATAGGGCCGCGAGATTGAACTACTCTACTAGGTAAACTATAATGAAATACCTTATAAATATTCTAAAAGATGTTGTATAACGTGAAGTAAACACTGCTTAAGGTTGCTTGCTTTTTTTATGTGATAGGTGGCAGACGAGCAGACGAGCAAAGTCACAAATGCGCTGCCAACCTTTAAACCCCCCTTTCCCCCCGATTGAGCCTCCGGTACACTCACAGCGAAACACAGCACAGTGCTGCTTCACGCCGGTTTTCTGTGAGGCCGTGGTATCAATCCGGTTGAGCCGGCTCATTCATACCAAAGCGTGGCTCTCACACGGTCGGTTGCTCTGTTAGTAGGGGCGCAAATCGATTTTTATATATGTGGATGAGTTAAAAATACTCGAAAGAAAATTATAGATTGATACATAGGTATACTTTACGGTACAAAATATATATCTTAAGCAAGACCCGCTTCCTTATAGGTATAAAACCAAACACATACTAAAAACTTAACTATAATAAATAAATTGAGACAACATCATATACCTACATTGTCCGGGCCCCAAACTAAGGTTTTCCCTTGTACTATGGAAACCAGGAACAACGAAGGTTCCACAAACACCCAGACCTATTTTCTCTAATCATCACAATTGATTCAAAATGTCTTACTTACATAAATTACATTTATGGCTGCGCTAGAGGACCAAATAAACACGAATTTGAGATATTTTTCGTCAATATAATATCCCTTTTTGTTGTTAAAGACGGGCGAAATTTTCACGACTTGTGTAATACAAAAACCATATTCTTGAAACTCACAGGATACAGTTACGTTATCATCCCTTGGGTAGCATGGAAAATGGCTTCGTACCCGATAAAAAATACAGGTTATTCCTTTTTAGAATTCAGAGGTACACGTGTGCAAAATGATGATGTCACGTCATAATTTTAATAGCCTCCTTGGGTGTTCTCGTGTCACTCATCCAAAAGGTTGAATAAAACCGTACAAAATATTTCTTACCGCGAAAAGTCAAGCGTTTTTGAGTCTACTCCATTGGGTCTATATTTATCTGTACTAATTAATTAGAATCCCTACAGCTGTCAAAATCCAATTTAATCAACATCGGCGTAAATTCATTTACAATGTAAGTAATTACAATCACGAACAATGAAAATTATTCATCATTCGATTCTCAAATTAAAGAAAATGTATATTTCTTTGGATAGGCTTTGTCGAATAAATAAATACGATTGTTTCTAAAGGCGGTTTTAGATTAGCGTTTATGCTTGTTTCTGAAAGCGCGTGTTTTGGCACACGCTCTACTCGTATGAGGGTTGACGCACTTCTAAGCTTGTAAAGAGTGCTCGCCGCGAAAAAAGTCCAGCGGAAAAATACGGTACTAAAATTTGAGATTCCTTGTGTCCATAAATATAAAAGCTCAAAGAACAAAGGCAAGAGAGGACCCCATTATAATAAATCCAAATAGGACAAGTGTGATATTTATTTTGGTATTGTATACTCCACATTTTCAAAATAAGATTTTCTATAACTATCAACCAAAATAAAAATTAAGTTTTATTTTCATTGAATACTGTAACAATGCCAATAACTAAGGGACCTTTAAGAAAAAGAAAGGAAGGAAGTTGAAAAAGAAAGAAATAATAATGAAGTGTAGAGCCACCTCTTTATTATTTCTTTCATTTTCAACTTCGTTTCAAATTCGTTTATACTGGGTCATTATAGTTACGCCTTTTTCGCGTAGGGTAAGGCAGAGATCACCAACCTTCCATTCCTCGCTTCTTCCACATACTATGCGTACACACAGACAGACACAAATAATATTTACATTAGATTAAATGGCCAAATAATGTTTTGATCATTTGATATCAACAAAGCACCGAGCGCTAATGTTGTGGTATTCGTATTTACATTTGCTTGGAGAGTATAATGCGATGAGCAATGATACTAGTTTGTTGCCAATTAATTAAATAGCGCTTAGCTGTTTATTGTCCTTTAAATATTTAATTTCTATGTGTAAAATCATAAATAATAGATAGTTGTAAACAAGTGATATTGCAAGGAATTATTTTGAGGCTAAGTTTTCTGTAATGAATTGTTATAAAACGGACGATATCTACTTACATCATGACAATGTGTGTTTTTAAGTAAATGACGCACTTTAAAATTTCATCTTGTGTTCGGGCAGGAAACAAACCTACAATCTTCTATATCTTGGGCTGTTCTACCAACGACGAACAACGATGTGTTTTTTTTTACTTAAGAATAAATTGCAAATAATTTCTATAAAAATTATCAACTAATGAGTATTGTATCAAAATTAACTTTTTTTTTATGGCTCTACCCGAAGATAATTCGCCAAAATCAAGTAACTTATTAAGAATAAGTAGGTTGACTAATTGTTATTGACTAGTCGAAGTCAGTCAAAGTCACAGTCACTGAATAAAACGCTGGCGTTTTACGTTTTATCGACCTACGGATTCAGCGGATATCACTCCAAAAGCAATCGCGGGTTTTAAGACTATCTCGTGACAACTTGCTTGGACCTAATAGTAGGTCCAACCAAGTTGTCCGAGACAACTCACTCGACACACAATAGCAGTGTTAAAAACGATACAATCCAACGATTCTTATTATTAGGATCATTTTGCAGCACTTCACTGCACAAATAAACACCAAATTTGTACCTACACAAAAACCACTAAACACTCATTTAAAACTTTTGAATTGCATCAACCCACGCCGCTTGTTTAAGCCCTACCCGCTGAATTCAAAATTAACTGTAGAACAGTGAAAATTCGTTACTTTTCACAATTACATTGATAATAATTATTACCGTCGTTTTTCACATTCTTAAATTCTTAAAACAAAATAACCTCGATTCCGGGCTCTAATAACAACTCGGAAAATACGCATTATTATTTTGTCATTGAATCCAATCTAATAAAAGATCCCAGAAGCTGCCCTTCGGCAAAATCAATTATAGGTACCCAAATACCCTTCTGATGGTACAATACTTCTGGAAATCAATTTGTATTATTGCAAAAACCATTAGCGTTACTTGCAATCTTGCAATAATAAATAAGAAAACAAGTGAAATAAGTTGGGTTTCGTAGCTCGATTGAGTTATTTTAGTTTGCAGAGCACAATATTTTGCAAAACAATTGGCGTTGATAATTACGAGGAAGTAATCTAAACGTGGACGTCACCCTTAACTGATTTTGTAGCTATGAAATATAATTTTGATTCGCTATACTTCAGAACAATGGTTTTCAAGCAAGATTTGGATGACAAAAATTTATAACATAAGAAATATATAGGTATTGCTTGAAAAAAAAATGTATTTAAAGTCCCTTACCACACACAAAGCAAATTTGTCCGTGGTCAAAAAACGGTTAGAAACCCCTGGTCATGATAAAAGTGAGTAGGTATTCAGTGCCAATTTTGTTTTATTATTTATTCATCAATCCCAAAGTTTAAACACAATAGAAAGGGCTTTCATAAATTATAACTCATTAATGATGAGATTTTATTCTGAACATCAAAATATTTTTCTAAATATAGGTACTTTTTTATAGTCAGAAATTAATAATTAATTATTGTAGTCTTATTTCTAAGAAAAAACATGTGTAGGTATTTTGTTATTCTTGGCAGGGACAATATTTAACCGGTTAAATATCTGATAGGGCATGAAGAATTCAAAGAATATTTCAAAGTTGATGTAGTCGTTGTCTACTCGACGGCGCATTTGTGGGTTTGTGCTCCAACTGTGGGTTTGATTCCCACCCAACCTAACAAGTAGTCTGTTTTTTTTATGTGATGGTTGGCAGACGAGAAGACTAAACACCAAATGGTAAGCGATTGCCGACGGTCATGGACACCCGTAACACCAGTAGAATCTTAAGTGCTCAGCCAACCTTTGAACTTTCCTCCGTTACCTTCACTCATTCGACAGAACACAGCTGACGCTGTTTCACGTCTGTTTTCTGAATGACGATTATTAATGAGGTATAAAACTTAACAGACACACAACAAAGTGATCCTATTGATCGTTTCCGTTTTTCTTTTGGCAAACAAAACCCTTTAAAACAAGGTCCAAACTGAAAACCAGCGCTGCAGCGGTTTCAAGCAGTTGCAGCACATGTTCCATCAGGTCACAAAACACTAAACCAAATTCATTTTCTCGTAATTATGTTAGCAGTGTCTTTTAAACCCATATTTTATAGTGAACTAAAAAACTTTTCCGTCTAATCTATTCAAATGTGTAACATGCAACACGCCACAGCGCTAATCTGCAGCTGGACGTCGTATGGAACACGCAAACAGTATATTATTTGGACAACATTACCTGAACTCTGTTAATTAGAGGTAAAGTTCTCAAAGCTTTATTCCTAAATAGATGGAAAGGTAATGTTATTGTTGTATCGATAAAGTGACAATGTTAAATCACCCCCTATCAATGTGCGTCAGAATGGCTGGTTGTCTGTGGCGTAGTTCTATGAGAGTTGATTCTAAAATTGCTTCATAATACGGTATTTGACTATTTTTTTTTTATTTTTGTGATCAATAGGCCTCTCGGTGATAGAAACATCGTTGAAAGAATTACTTGATTCTCATTTAAACTACCTGAGATATCACAACTTTAAAATTACATTATTTTGGGCGAAACCCAAAACGTTCCATACTTAGATGTGACGTCACACACAAGTATTTTGTATGCATTTCATTTGAATTTAGTATGGTAGCTATATCAAAATGTTTCGTTTATGTCTATGGTTCTATTATAATAGTTGGTGCAAGTTGTATTGATTATTCAATGGTATAATTATTTTGCCCATAAATGTTTGAATGACCATAAAACCGGCTAGACGTTATATTTTTATTGAGATTTTTTGCTATTGGCACATATTTACCTATATTTTGATAAAATTTTATATTTTGTAAAATCTCGAGCTTAGTCAAATACCCTATAGCAGATTATTCTTGATAGAAAATAATTTTCTACCTCGCACGATAACACTATCGCCTGCGGTATTTCTGGAGCGATAGGACCTGCAAACCTTCAAGAAAACAGCGTGCGCACTTGTTCATTGTTCATCAGGTGATCCCTCTGCTCGTCTGCCCACTCCTCCTCATCTTAGCGTGTAGTCCCCGGTTGCGTCCTAAGCTGTCCTCTGAGCTCGGGGTACGCTTAGACCATGAAGATGTTTTCACTTACCGCCGAGTTCATGGTAGAAATAGGCGCATAGATTTTAAAAATCTAGAAGTGCATGCTCGGATTCGAAAGCTACGATTGTATCTCTCTCTCTCTATCTATCTCTCTCGGATTATCTCTGTATACCTAGCTTTTTACGTCACCCATCCCTCAAAGTCTTAAGTCGAAAGTCTTCGACCAGTGCGTCCTTCCGGTCATGACTAACGGTGCCGAGACGTGGACACTCACGGCTGGACTAGTTTACCGGTTCAAAGTCGCTCAAAGAGCTATGGAAAGGGCTATGCTCGGAGTATCTCTGAAGGACCGCATCAGAAATGATGTAATCCGACAGAGAACCAGAGTCACCGACATAGCCCACCGAATTAGAAAACTGAAGTGGCAGTGGGCTGGTCATATTAACCGCAGAACTGACAGCCGTTGGAGCCATAAAGTCCTTGAGTGGAGACCGCGACTCGGTAAGCGTAGTGTAGGACGCCCTGCGACATGATGGGATGATGACATTCGAAAGCTGGCTGGTGTGGGCTGGATGAGAGTGGCCGAAAATCGGGAGCAGTGGCGTGCATTAGGGGAGACCTATGTCCAGCAGTGCAAGAGTGTGGGTTGCTGATGATGATGATGATACCTATCTTCTAAGTTTTGTATGTTGTGCAATAAAGAGTATCTATCTATCTACGACCTACCGTATGGAAGGCGTGTCTCGAATTACTGAGCTACTATCGCTCCTTGAAAATGAGCTCGTCTGTGCACTATCTCTAAAAAAAAATTGCGACAGTTTCGATGTCGTTGTGGATAAAGTGTTGCCCGACAGGTCAAGAGTTCAATCAAAGCCATTGGTTCTGTCCTCCTTGAGTTCAATTCTCGGTTGGGTCAATTAGAAAACGATTTTTTCTAATGTTTTCTTAGGAGCTTAATACAAACTTAAGGTGACGGGTAGGGCACACTAGCGACGCCAATCGATTTTAATTTTATGCTACTAAACCGCCACCGCCAGCGGCCTCTTTTAGCGTGAATCAATTTTTCGCGTTTGTGCACGGACCCGACATTTGTGCATGGTTATTTAATAAATAGTTTAAGTGTTTGCCAAGAGGTTGTAACCCCGAAATTTATTAAAATAGATCCGGTTTAGTAGCTAAAAATTAAAATCGATTGGCGTCGCTAGTGTGCCCTACCTCAGTATGGCAGATCGACGTTTAATGTCGGACGCATTTACTTCTTATTATTTAAATATGCAGTATTTTATTGACAGATATATTTTGAAAATGATGAAGACCACTTTTATGATCGACCGGAGTGATACCACGGCCTCACAGAAAACCGGCGTGAAGCAGCACTGTGCTGTATTTCGCTGCGTGAGTGAGGGTACCGGAAGCCCAAAGGGGGGTTCAAAGGCCAACCTTTGAACCCCTCTTTGGGCTTCCGGTAACTTTGGGCTGCCAACAGCGCACATGTGACTCTACTCGTGTCGCGGGTATCTATGGGCGGCGACAATCGCTTACCATCAGGCGATACGTCTGCTCGTGTGCCACCTATCACATAAAAAAGACAAAATAGATAACTTTATTATAATAGGTAAGTAGGTATCATAATATTATTTAGGATGGTTGGTTGAAGAGTTAACGGGATGTAAGTAAATGTTCACCAATACACCTTGACAATAACCGATATCGGCCTCCGACATACTATCATTACAACACTATTCTCAAATGTACCACCGCCCTTGATAGACGGAGAGTAGGTACATGCAATTCGCAAAACCTAGATTGAATTTCATACAATACTGTTGGATTTGCATAAAGTTTGACCAACTTTTGCGGACTAAAAAGGTGCATTGTCTATGATGCTCTGCGGCTCCTCGGTTTTCAATTATTTGAACCTACTTTTCTACGCGGTTTTATTAGCTGTATTTTACTAGTACTGCACGAGAAAGCCGATTTTAATCTTCATTAGTATTCTATTTCTTTGAGAAATTCGTTGATATTTAAGTACCTATATTTATGATCTTTACAGTATAACAGTTACGCCTGAAAACTGATTTATACAAGCACACTACATAATAGTTAAAACTTACTTATTGGTAGGTATCTATGCTACGTTACGAAAATGACACAAAAATATACCTAGGGGATAATAGTTACTCTTATTTTCAACAAAGTAATATATCTACTGAAAAAACGCCGTATCTTTTTGACGGGACCAAAATGTTGTTACAAAATCGCGATTTCGTTTATTACCTTGTAAGCTTTCAAATTAAGCTAACGTAGCCGAAATCCTTTTGACTGGTGGATACTTAAAATGCAAACTTCAAAGATTATTTTCCTTCGGGGATTTAATCCCCGTCGTTCCCACAGGAGAGAACAACACTAATTAATTCTAATTATTCACGTTCATCATCACGTGGGCCTTTGAATGGCAAATGTATAAACCGGAATGTGCAGTTACTGACATAGGTACTCGGAAAAGGCTGTTAATATTCCGCGAATCACATAATTTCGTTTAGGGCTGGTTTTTCAATGGTCCGTTAAAAGTTAACAAATCGATAAAATGAAATACCATTAAAGGTAATAGTCACATTCATGCAAGTAAGTAACAATAAGAGTACTATCATTTAATTTAGCCGGGTAATACTTTATCCATCTGTTAAATTTTATCAGACGATGGAAAAATCAGCCCTTAAAGTGTACAAAATGGAAATTCCGAAAAAGTTGGGCTTCCATTTTGTACACACCTTAAAACAACACGGTTAACGAGGGTTTTTGCGTGTGAAAAATCCACTAGATGGAGTAGTATAGGAGTGAGGTCCATATACAATGTGATTGGTTATTTTTAAACGTGATCTGTCAAATTGTCAACTTTACAAACTAAACAATCAATGCGGTGGATGTTGGATCCAAGGAGGTTATGGATAACTTCGTGGTTGGACCTCAGTCCAACAGTATTGTAGTTGCCATCTAATGGATTTTTCACACGCGAAAACCCTCATTTTTTGGACGTACTCACGGTCGGGGCTTCCTTCCTAACTTACTGATATGTAAACATTTTGTTATTGCTTAAACTATAGAACTATTCAATACTTTCTACTATTTTAATAGAAATGTTACGCTTAGATGATATTTTTTTATACTTATTCAAATGCAACTATTCACTGTTATTAATTTAATGTTTTATTATGTAGGCATATAATTCTTAAAAGACCCAATGAGTGAAGCTCAGTATGCAATATTGTTATGCAAATGTCCATTATATCTATTCCATCCCAGTCCCATTATGTCCCAAAATATTTTTTCTGCATCTTTAAGCATGCGCTTAAAGCTCTGACATTATAATCTTAAAATTTTAATGGTCAGACGGACGGTCTTGATTTTTCACAGATAGACAGTCTTGAATCAGAGTACTGAACTCCCCTTAAGGTGAAGCATCGACGAAACAAACGCCGCCAAGAGATTTGTATCAATTGTGGCGAATAAATAAATAAATAAAAAAAAATTATGAGACGTTTTCTAAAAATAGTACATCAGTGAATCCATAAAGGTAAGTATCAAACATTTTTTGGACAAAATTATATCTTTATTTCTTTCTACTAATCATATTTTTATGATTGATAAGGCAATATGAGGAACTAGCTTTCACTTGCGGTGTTGCCCTCGTAGTATACGTATTTGTTTACCCACAGGAGCCTATAATTTGTCGGGACAAAAAGTCCTACTTTCCACTGGTTCTAAGCTACTAATTGGTAAAGACCAATTTTCAGCCAAACAAAGCGTGAAGAAGCATCTCGCGGGCCAGTATGGCAGTCCCAACGGAGGTGATCATCGCTTCCGTTGTAATTGCAACGAGATTTCTTCTGCTTACCATCAGGCTGAGGTGAGCCAATATACTGTGTCACTACAAAAAAAATCGGTTTAGCTATTCTTGAGTTAAAAATAGTTTAACTAACACGTCTTTCTTTTATAAATATAGATTATTGTTACATGTACGAACTGGCGGCGCTACTTACGTCGATGCCTCACCTTAAGTACGAATATACGTAGGTATGTCGTTTTGTGCGTCTCGCATCACTCACCTCACGTCGTCAAATCAAAATTTTACAAGTCGCGATCATTGGTATTCTACACCAGATCTCTAATACTAAAACGCAATAAAATCCAAACGACTTGTTAGAAAAGCGATGTCAACGCCCGAACTTTGTTGATAGACTAATAAAATAACAGACTGTATGAAAAGTCAGCTGTTAGGTATTTAGAAATGAAAGCTGAGTCTCAAAAGTTCATAAAAGAAGCTTTTAAAGGAATAGTTTCATGCTGAGGCAACAACCTTGTGGTTTAGGACGTATCGATAAACAGTAACTCGTCGTACACATCACCATCAGCTCTACCGACCGAGCATTCTGAACAACGTTTATTTTTTACCGACTTCAAAAAAGGAGAAGGTTCTATGTTCGACTAAATGTTTGTTTTTTTATATTTTTTTTTATGGTTTTTCACCGATTACTCCGCCAAAAAAAAACGAATTGCGCATATCGATCAACAATGATTGTTGATCAATATGCAAAATTCTTTTTTTTATTTGAAAGAACACACTACCAAGTTGTTCCCATTTTCATCATGGCAGGATCTGATGAAGGGATCCCAGAGAGATCGAGTTTAATAGCACATGAAATGTTCTTGTATTTATTAACCGACTTCAAAAAAAAGGGAATTTCTCAATTCGACATGTGTATATATAATATACTTTTTTTTCATGTTTGTTCGCCGATTACTCTGCCATTTATTAACTGATTTAGATGATTATTTTAGTTGGACAGTAGATAGTCCCGGATCGGTATTATGATCAGGATATCAGGATCTGATGATGGGATCCTGGAAAAATTGAGGGGAACTCTCAAATATTATAGGGACACGTAATTTTTTTGTATCTTTTTTCAAAACTGCACCAGTATTTAGGCCTGACTGTATTCATTTTGTGGCTCTGCTGATGATGGAAGGTCAACTCCTCAACTGTAAGGAGTTAAAGGATAACTCTTTTAATACTGTACTCACAATTAGTTTTTTGGCGAGAGTTGGAAGAGGGGGGCGGGAGGGCTGCTAAAATTAGACACTATATTGCTTAAAAAAAAATTTGCGAAAAAAAACCGCCTTCAAATACCACTAAAAAGTGTAAAATAATATTTTTAACACTTTATACACTTCAAATAACATCTTATAACAGCACACTCGAGAAAAGGTTTTACCGAAGTCGGCGCCAAATACTATCTGTAATTTAACTGTAATTTAATACAACATTCAATTATTCGACAGAGATTAGGCGCCGACTTCGGTATAATCTTTTCTCGAGTGTGCTGTTAAAAAATGTAATTTGAAGTGTTTAAAGTGTTAAAAATATTATTTTACACTTTTTAGTTCTTGGTATTTGAAAGCGGTTTTTTTTCGCAGATTTTTTTTTTATCAGCACTGCACCAGTATTTACGCCTGATTGTATTATTTCTGTGGCTGAGACGACTTCGGTAACACCTTTTCTTGAGTTTACTTTTGAAAAGTGTTCTTTAAGTTTATGTATGTATAATTAATATTTTTAACTCTTCATGTGTTAAAAATATTAATTTACACTTTTTGGTTCGTGGTTCTTGAAGGCGGCTTAAAATAACAATAACCGTGGACAGCTAGCTTCGCAATTCCATTTTATGATTTCGTTTTGTTAATTAAGAAACCTCTTAGCTAAGTTAGGCAAATCGCTATTCCAAAACCTCTGGTCTTTGACTTTTGAAGACATACTCTATCAAGGCAATTACGACTACAATACACAGAAGCATTGGACCTTAACCGACTTCAACAGTTCGGGGACGCAATGGCTTTTGGGTCGCGTTTTAAAGTGACGGCTGCTTAGGTTCCCGGGTTCGAGCCCCGGGTCGGGCTCAATTTGTATCTACCTGAGTTTTTCTGTTGAGAAATATCTTAGTGTCAGCCCGATGTCTGGAAATTGGTGGACTTGTACCCCCGTGCCTAAGAATCACGTTAAGACGTTGGTGGTCCTGCGTCTAATCCTTCGTCGATCGTATCACTATGGTGTCCCACCAGAATATGAGGGTAGATAAGGGAACAGAGAGTGTTCTTGTGTTTGCGTAGACACATGGAATTGAATGAATGAATGAATGAATAAATTTTTATTTGACACAATCAGTTAAAAGAACATACAGATAATATGTAATATAACAGAACAATAACACAAACAAAAACAGATACAAAATTTAAATGAAAAAAAAGAAAGTGTCAAATAGGTGACCGCTCAGCTTTTGTCGACACTGGCCGAATATAGCCAGCGCCGACGCTGGTTTTCAGCGGCTAACCTAAGACATTGTTACGCCTCTGTTCCATTATACAACCCGTAAGGGTGAAGCCAAATAGGGACAGAAGAAGAACATGAATTGGACACTATGAATATCCTGTTATGAATGAATATCCTGCGTTGTTGAGATCGGCTGCCGTAGTCGTTGGTTGAAGGATATTATGCTCGCAAGTGCTTAACTTCACCAGATGGTACCTATGTAATAAAGTTGGAGGTGGAAGAGCCATTCACTTGAAATTTTCTTATACAGAGGAGCGCCTGTAAAAGTCTTATTACACCACACAATTTCAGTAAGCAAGCACAGCTGAACCCCCAGTACGTCGGTCTAATTAGACAGGCCAACTTGCTTACAAAGTCTGTCTAAATATCGCGAGGTCTAATAGGCCCTTTTGTTATACCTGTTATACCATAGACTAATACTACGTACAATTTAGTGATCTAGGAATGCTTGTGGTTACACAGACAAGTAAAGTGTTCGTGCTCGAAAGTATATTCAAAACAATGAAAGAACAAGGTTTCACTCATTAAGTCACCTATGGTTTATTTTTAAAAAACAGATTATTATTGGAATGGAATAGGTCCATATAGGTAGATCCAAAAAGCAAGAAATCTTTCCTTATTCTATTATTATTTTAGAAAGTTAATGAGACTTAGGCCCGATTTGACCAATCTTTATCCGTGGATAAATTTATAGTATAACGTCAGATTTATAAAGAATGTCAGCGCTATAGGTTTAGTATCAGATTAGAATTGATCGAATTGACCCTAACTGACCGTTGTGTCACATTGTTGCATTCTCAATAGAAATCGACATTCCGAACCAGCGGTAGATATAATGTACCTATTTTGACATTCATAAGTATTCTGTGTGGACCTAAATTGAATAAAGATATTTTTGTACTTTAAACTTTAACTTTGTTCTTTTTTATTATTAAAAAAAAAACTAACAATGGTAATAGTTTTTAATCATTTTTTTTTAATTTTTTGTTTGGTTTAATGCCAAAATATCAAAGGAAATCATGATTTTAGCATGTTAGATCTAAATAAAAATCAGCTATTCTATACAAAATAAAATATCCACCCGGCAATAGTGTATGGATCGGCCGAATTTTAATTCACTTCGTCATTGAAACGACAAAACTTTAACGGTGTAAACCACTGTGTAAACGGTTCAAGAGAAAATCTTTAGTTTTTTTTTCACCAATTATATTGTTCGCATAAGATACTCCTACGCCGAATTCCGAGCGAATATTGCATCGTTCGTTCACCGATATTGGTAGATTGCGCCACAGCTATTCGAGCGGTTCAAGCGCTAATGTCAATAGCACGTTGCGCGCACGCAGTCGACGCGCGCAGACTGTTGATGAGAAGGGGTGCCGACTAGGAAATTGATAAAGGGAACTATATTTACCCGACTTCGGCGAAACAAAAAGGAGGGTTATGATTTTGCCCTGTATGTATGTATGTATGTTCATCTGTTCCCTCATAACTTCTTAACTAGTAATCATATTTGAACAAATGAGATGTCGTTAGAAGCGTCTTGATTGTTTTCTGGTTATAGGTTACGTGTCGTCACGTTAAATAGACTACAGCGCCCTCTAGGGGACTTAGAGTAAGGAACTAAAAAAAAAAATTCTTGGCGGTACCGTGTGGGGTATCAAATGAAAGAACTTTAACACATTTCAAATATGTAATTTTGTTTACATAACTAAAATATGTTACTGGGAGAGCCACGCTTCGGTATAAATGGGCCGATTTGACCGGAGTAAGACCAAGGCCTTATAGAAAATCGCAGTGAAACAGCGTCTGTGCTGTATTTCGCTGTGTGGGTGAGGGTACCCTTGGACCATATTCCATAATATGTGATGTCTGGTAATTACAATGAAGCGACTGCCGTTTGACCTTAGCAACTCTTTAACGGAATGAGACCAACTGAATCATGTTGATGTTTTCCCTCAACGCCGAGCGAATGGTAGAAATACGCAACATAGATTTGATAAGTCCAGAGGTGCGTGCTCGGATTCGAAACACAACCCGTAGTATGGAAGAAAAAATAAACATCTGTCAACCCTGATAGAGTGTTGCACTTGAGGCTCACAGCACTGTTATAGAATACTAAATAACAGAGACACCACGATGACTCTGGCCGCTGTATTGTCATCTTTTGTGACGGAAGGAATCCAGGAACGTGGTGATATGACAACTTGCTGGTTGCTTGTTTCGAATATTTGAACTGTAAATGTTTTGAAGATACGGTTGAGAAAACCTCATGTTTGCGATCTTCGGAGCTACAAAGTTAATTCAAGAAGAGCGGCTTCAGTTTGTTGGTTTAAAGTTTCCACTAGATTACATTTAGTACCAATCATCTAGTCTCAAACTAGGGGACTCCTCGAACTTTGACCATGAGTACTAAACTACGATATTGAGGACGCTCCCAGGCCCTTAAACAGGCATACTTTATAGTTAAGTAGATGTATAATAGTAAATATTGTTGTAGCCAATTTCATTTAAATTTAGATAGCAAAATTTTCAGATGATGCAAATGAAGTCTTTAGTTTATCGTTTTTTTTTATTATTTGATAGGTGGCAGATAAACAGGACGTTGCCTCGTGGCGTCGTCCAACACGGGTTGATAATATCGTCTCTTCCTTAGATGAAAATATTTCGAACTGATGTATTGTAAAAAATATTATAATGTTTTGCCTATTGCCTCGATTTAATACATTTCTCATCAATATCTTAGTTAAAACATTCTAGGGCTTTATTCATAAACGTTCTATTAACCTTTGTTAGCCAAAACTTAACACAGTTTTGGTTTTGACGTTTGAAAATACATTATTTTCGAAAAAATAATGAATAACATCATTTTAGCCTCAGACAATTTTGTCTAAGGTTTTAGCAAATAAAATTTCAACAAACATTTATGAATAAAACCCTTAATTATTACCTAACTAATAATCTTTTACTTTCGAAACCGAAAGTTTTCTCCACGTGAAGATGCCACGGCCTATGCACCCATTAAACACACATTTGCGCGATTAGTTGAACTCGAACCAGCCAAGCGTGAGTCGGAACTAGGTGCTGACGTGCCAACTCACTTTCAATGTTATCCAATATCGACAATTCGACGTAACGTTACAGAAATACACTACTAATATAGACAAAACTAATAGCGTTGTTACGTTCTCATGCGTAAACCGCAGAATGGTGTAAGGATGTTTATGGGCGTTTCCGAGTTCTAATAAAAGAAATAACGACTCAAACAATAAGTATCTATTACTCGGACTAGTTGCCCCCGGCGAACTTATATCATATAACTTTTTTTGCATTTCTTTTTCGGTATTTTTTCTTTTATTTGGAGCAAAGACGAAATATCCGAAAATAATAATTAAAGGTACCTAATTACTGTAAAAAATACAATTAAAGTAGTGTAAGTAACATAATTAAGTTTTACTAATAAAGGTGCAAAACCCAATAGTACCAAAAAGTATTCAAATGATTTTATCCTGGATAACTGATGACAAAGTATGTAGGTCTCCTTATCTAGTTCCTACAAAAAGGTTTTTGCTAAATCATAAATGTTTCAAAAAACACAAAATTAAAAAGAATAAAATGCAATTATTATTGTGCATAAGTTTAAGTAATCACAAATCAAACATTTTCCTTGAACAGATGAAATGGAGAATTCCGGAAAAAATATTCATAATAACGATTTATTTTTGTAGATGAAGATACTGCATAACTTGATAGAAGTGCTGATTAAAACATCATTATTGAAGAGTGCACTTGAAATACTTCAGCTTACGAGTACATTGCAATTATGCACCGAGGAATTTATGAAAAGTGACGTGCTCCAAAATGACGAATGTCTTTAGATCACTAGATAACACTACAGCTATTTATATTCTCCGTGCTTTCTTCATGTATAGTGTTAGTAACTAACTGAAAAACTGCCTCGGTGGTCTGTAGTGGGTATTTAAACCCCGAAGGTCATCAAAACTTGCGGGGGAATTCCTCTATAAAGTGAAGTATCAGAACATTGCAGGCTGAATCACCTAATTGTTAGAAAAAAAGATTGTTTTCACTTAAACGTTTGTTTACAGATTAACGCCGTCCAGTGTGTCGACCGAAATATCGCTGAAGGGAAGAAGTCGCCATAGACCTCAAGACAAACATGCACAATTGGGCGGAATGGCCTAGACCGAATCAAATGGTGAAATTTGACGTTGGAGGACATTTAGGATCGCTAAAGTAACGTAGTAAGTACCTAAGTAAGACCTTGTTTTGACAGAGACCCTTAGGTTCGGAATTCCGAAATTCTGAAATCCAGGACACAAAATAAAAAGAAATTAGTTAGTGATTGATACTTAGGAAGTATCAATCACTAGGAAGTCGATTTTGCCCTATTTCTATGTCGTATGGATTTTGAAGAAACTTACTAAGTAGTAAGTTTAATTAATTACAATATTTAATTTTATTTGTCTAGTATACAGTAGTAGAAGTATCAGCCTTAATACATAAATATTTACAAAAAATATATATCCGCCAAATATTTAATCAAATGATGCTATTAATCTAAAGAAAAAGAATAATCTCAAGAAAAAAAGAATGAAGAATCAAGAGATTCTTCAGACACAACATTAGATTGAATATGGCAAAAAAATAACATATTAGAAAATAACCTCATTCAGATATTCTAATTCTAATCGTCATTATTGATTGAAATTAGCATCGGCTCTAGTAAACTGGTTTTAGAAGCCGAAAGTCAATGTTATGGTAAGGAGAGTAAACAATCAGATAACATCTGACTTTCACTTGGAGAGATCAATTTCAAGGAAAGGATTAATAGAAATTGAAATATATGTAGGTTATAGCAAAGATCTAAAATAGATAAAAAAATTCGGTAGCAATTATTGATACAAATAAGATTTTTGAATCAATAAATAAAGTCGGGTTTTAAAGTTAATGCAACAGCAAGCTAGTTTACTAGATTATGCATAATTTCAGTCCAGTAGATTTTGAATTGATTTGCAACAAATGTACAAATATTTTTTTCATAGATAGTGTAATACAAAAATCTTAAGATTTTTTTTGGAACCAACTAGGTTATACAATTCATAAGAGGAAAGTGAAAAGCATTTATAAATCATTGGAAGAACATGAGGATATAGATTCGGCATGGGACTCATAAATCATTGTGTATGGTCGACTGAAAACGAGAACAACAAATGTTTCCAAAAGCTAAACTTGACTTCCGAGTAAAACATACAAATCATGTTTTTTTATCAGCAAACGATGAATTTTGTATATTAAATTCACTAGCTCAGAGGTGGAGAAAAACATCGTGACGATGTCTGCATACTTTATAGAAAAAAATCTAAACTGTGTGTAAAGTGATAAATTATGTTACTTAAGATATTTGTAATGACTAAACTTAGCCAATAAATAACATGCCACGCTAACTTTTCGTTGTATTTTCTACGTTACTGAAAATGCTATCAAAATTTTGGCAGTGGACTCTCGACCATGTTTGTTTGAAAAAGTTTTCCGTGCCATTAGCTGTGCTCATTGGAAAAACTTAGATAAAGTGTTTGTAAGAAAACTATGCAAAAAAAAATTGATTATAATTGAGACATAGCAAAGCATAACAATATTATTTTTTGGGATACTTTAATTGATTAATTTAAGAGGCAGCCATACAATTAGATAAAATGAGTAGTCCAGGAGTAATAGACCTTTAAAATAGATCAGGGACTCTATTTTATTAAAGATGGAACTAAGTAATACAATTTATGATGAGCAAAACGCAGTTGTGTTTTGTATCTTCGACTGAACAGAACATCTTCATCGACGATTGGATAACAAAGCAGCGTCTGTTTACTAGCTAATCCCTAATGGATATGTATGAACTTACGTCCACATCGGATTAGCAGTAAGTCATTCAGTATTCGAAGCAAAAAAAGAAGACGGATAGACGAGGAAAAGCCAATAATTCCTGTGCAATTGAATCGTCGAGTCAATTACGAATGAAAGTACATGCTATGGAGTAGGTGGTTGATTTTTACTTCGCAATTATTGTTAAATTGTTCATATAAAAATCAGCCTTTTATTTATAACTTAAGATGGTGATAATAATGTTTCTTTTATGTTTTTTTTGCAATCTGCATTTTTTAATCAATACCTTTCCGGTTTAGTCATTTTATTGCCGAAGCTTTCTTAATATTAATTTACGGATAATTTGCAATGATTGAAAGTCCTCACAATAATCTCTACACTTAGGCATTGAAGGATTATAACCTTAATAAAAAAATAAAATCACGATAAGAAATCACAATTAATTAAAAAAGTCTACACAAAATAATATCCACTCCTATAAATATAACCGAATAAATCACAGAAAAACATTTAAAATTTGTGTCACAGATAAACGCCGGCACAGATCACGTACAAAATAATTACTTTGAAAAATGCAAAACAAGAAAAAAAACACTTTTTTTATTTGTCACAGATCTCGCCGGCACAAATCGCGTGTATGAACGGAAAGTGTTGCGTACTCACGTTGTCGGTGCGAGCGGCTGCGTGCGATTGCTGCGCGGTGCGCGCGCCGCCGGGTTATATGCGCGTGCGACTCGCGCAGTGCACAGGGTGCGCTACAAATTACATTTTTCCCTGATGTCAGATATTATTTTAATTCATTTTGAAAAAACTCAATTTCATAATAGTCTAGGGCGTTGGGAGACACCCTTACTTCGTCATCTAGTACTTATTGTGCCTACGGGGGTTTTACTACTTTAAAATGTTCTCGCTTTTATTCATTAATTTTGGGCGAAAATTCCGTAATTAAAATTAGCGTATAAAAACCTAATACACCTTAGCATTAAATTCTTTACGATGGACTTTATATTTTTTACACTATTTAATCTTCGACTCAGGGCTGTCAATAAATCGTAAAAAAATAATGAGTGTTTTATAATTATGTTTAATACTAAAATAAAATTGATACAAATAGTTAAATATCAGTAAATGAAATACAATTGGGTAAGGAATACAAAATTAATAAAATTAAGTCATCCACTTGGACTAAAGCAAATCGCATAGTTTTCTGATTGTTTGTTTTATTTTTTAGATTTTTTAAGAAATTGGAAAGATATTTAACATTCCCTTCTTAGCGAATCATCTTGCGGGTTATGGCGTCAACACTCGAACAAAGTGTTTTCCCCGTTCGCACAAACGTAAATCTTCGGAGATTTAGAGGTTGGGGCTGCGGAATACAAATAAACTTGCATATGGGAACCTGGAGGTACATCGCTTGAGGGTTTTCAATTGAATGTTATGGTTCTAACAATTTGTCCAAATGAGATTGTGGTCAAGCTTGGCCTAATAGATCATAAAAAAATTACTCATCATAAAAATTACTACTATTTACTTACTAGCTGATCTCGAGCTCGAAAGGCGTAATCCGGCTTTAGAGGGAAGACACGCTAAGATCCTGATGTTGGATTTTTTATGTGATAGGACGTGGTAGACGAGCAGACGGATCACCTGATGTTAAACGATTGCGACCACCCACAGACACTCGCCACACCAGTGGAGTCACAAGAGCAAGTCGATATATCGAGTGACGTTCAATTTCGTGGTCATTTGGAGAAAAAGGCTAAATTAGCCTCAAAGAAGTTGGGTGTCCTCGGTAGAGCAAGCTGGTATTTTACGCAAACCCACCGCTTTCAGCTCTATAAGGCACAAGTTCGGCCTCACATGGAGTACTGCTCCCATCCCTGGGCCGGAGCACCCAAATATCAGCTTCTCCCTTTTGATCGCGTTCAACGTCGTGCAACTCGAATAGTCGACGACGAGAATCTCACTGATCGCTTAGACTCTCTGGCCCTGCGGAGAGAAGTCGCATCTCTCGCGGTGTCTTTTACCGCCTTTACCATGGTGAGTGTTCCGAGGAGTTGTTTGAGTTAATACCCGCTGCTGAATTTCACCACCGTTACTACACGCCGTAAACTAGGATTCCACCCGTACCATCTGGATGGGTGGAGATCCACCACCGTGCGCTTTACACGTCATTTTTTGCCACGCAGATCCTCACTGTGGAATCAACTTCCCGCAGTGGTATTTCCGAACCGGTACGACATTGAGATCTTCAAGAATCGAGCCTATACCTTACTAAAAGTCCGGCAGCGCATCTCCACTCCCTCTGGTGTGGCTGATGTCCATGGGCGGCGGTGATCACTTACCATCAGGTGACTCGCTAGCTAGTTTACCTCCGTTTTTCATAAAAAAAACTGCAAGTGTGCCAACCTTCAAATAAACCCCCTTTTTCCCTTTTCCCGGATCGGGCCTCCGGTATTCTCACTCACGCTGCGAACCAGATACAGACGTTGCTGCCTGCGGTTTTCTGTCAGGCCGTGCTATCACTCCGGTCGAGCCGGCTCATTCATGCCGAAGCTTGGCTCTCCTACGGTAGAAGAAGAATAACCGTAGAAGGTGCTCCTGTAATTTAAGGAGGTATATTTCTACTATCCTGTCTGTAACACAAGTGCTTTAGCTACTTAATACGGAATCTGAGGCCTTACAATGAGTTTGAAATACTATCCTCGCTATCCAAAACTATTGCTCTATCTCTTTCACATGCACCACGATAAAGGGACAAAGCGATAGTTTTCGACAACGAGAACAGTTTTTAAAACTTATGGTAAGGGTACAGGTCAATGTATCAGATGTTGTATGAATTTATTTAACGCTGATGCCTGGATCAGCTCTTGCTAGATTCTTTGAAGCATTTCATCCAGGAAACCAAAAAAGTTACAAACAATTTTTTTATGTAATAGGTGGAAGATTGGCAAACGCCCTGTTGGTCTATTGGTTTAAGTACCGGGCCGTGATCTCGAGGTCCTGGGTTCGATTCCCGGGTCGAACGAAAAGTATGTTTCGAATTTTTCGAACATAGCTCGGGTTAGTGATCACCAATCCGCATTTGGCAAGCGTGGTGATAAAGCCTAATCCCATCATAGTAGCGATGACTAGATTTATATGATGGAGGCCTTTGCCCTGCAGTGGGACAGTTTATAGGCTGATACTTTACTTTTTACTTTAGGTGGCAGATAAGCAGATGGATCACCTGATGGGAAACGATTTCTGCCGCGCTGACAACCGCCCTTTCCCCCGTATTGAGCCTTCGGTATTCTCACTCACGCAGCGAAACACAGCACAGTGCTGCTTCACGCCGGTTTTCTGTAACGCCGTGGTATCACTCCGGTCGAGCCGGCCCATTCATGCCGAAGTGTGGCTCTCCCACGGTCAAATATTGCAGCATCCGACGGTTACATAGTTCGCAGCACAGTAGGTATATAACAAGAGTTGGTTGCAGTATAAGTAGTAGTTAGGTATGGGTGGAATAGTTAGGAAATAATATTTTTCAATAAAAAATCAGCCATTTTTATTAGTCAATCATATTAGTAATAATAGTATTGCGTGCCCATTGTTCAAGCATTAGTTCTTGAATGCAATACTTACTCATATCATTTATTTACTTACCGTAGAGTCCCGCTCTACGCTGCGCAAAGTCCCAAGTCTCTCTATTGCTTTTTTTATAGGTGGCAGACGAGCAGACGGATCACCTGATGGTAAGCGATTGCCGCCGCCCACGGACACCCGAAACACCAGTGGAGTTACAAGTGCGCTGCCAACCGTTAAACAACGCTTACCATCAGGCGATCCGTCTGCTCGTCTGATAAAATAAACTCTCCGAAACGTGCACGTTTCCTCACGACATTTTTCCTCACTGGAGATATTTATGGATATCCCTAATAGTGCTTGCTACCTATCTCGGAGTCAGATCAATGTATATGATGTTGTGAATTATATTTAATTAATCTCCGAAACAAAGTGAGGGTGGACCACTATTTTTGATATAGCTATAAACCGTCATACCATCAAATTCTGGGCTAAGCCCCTTAAAAGTATTCTTTAAATTAACGGCAACGAATTATAATTTTTATTTATTTTATTCACTTCACATAACCACGACATGAGGCCACGTACAGGAAGTCGCAGCCGTGGCAGGCCCCCTACACGGTAGACCGACGGTGTGGTGAAGGTCGCGGAAATCTCTTCAATGCGGGCGGCACAGGATCTGTGTAGAGATCATTTGGGGAGGCCTATGTCCAGCAGTGGGCGTCTTTTGACTGAAACAATGATGATGACATAACACTGTATTCCCGGTTATATAAAACTACCTCCATTTTTGGAGTCCGTTAAAATACATCAGCCTGTAAATAGAATCGGTGATGCTGCACAATCACACCGAAAAGTGCAATGTATCAAACAACGAGATCGGGTCGACCAACGGTTCGGAAACCAGTATCCATGCAGGGAACGCCTTATTACCTTTCAAATTAGTGTCCGTAAAAATGTCCCGTTCGGAAACGATTGCTCCCTGTTTTTTAATCTGTATTTTTTTTTAATTTAAGACATCGATATTTTAATCGCTATCTCCGATTGTTTTTTATTATTCTGTTTTAATTTAGCCTGTGGATAGATAGATACTCTTTGTTGCACGGAAACAAAAAACAAGGTACGGCACATACATCAAAACAATCAATCCGATAAAGCGGTCTTAACACTTAAAGCGATTTCTTCCAGACAACCTTTAGGTAGAGGAATGAAAGTGTATATGTATTGGTCTAACTACCAATAGAGACACAAAAATTGACCTATGCACCCCGCTGCTGAATAGGTAAAATTTTTGGTCATGAAGAAAAAATACTTTGCGGGCGGGACTCCCTCTGGAAGGCGACCCAGTACCTCTGAATGAACATCCCAGAAGCGGACCTAAAAGAAGTAAACTTACTTACCTACTAAAAACCCTATGACGCTCGCTGCTGTTGACTTAAGCGAGGTCTACGGTCACTCATCACTTGATTTGACCCTACGTTTGTTCCAGTGGTGGTTAGGCGCAGGCCAGCCTCCACTAAAATCTCTCCATTATCATCAGATCACTGTATCATTCTTGGTTGCCAGTCCAAATCGGGATCGGCTTGGCAGAATAAAAAAACCTTACACAGCAAGTCTTATTCGGGCTTTCTGTCACTCGGATTGACTGCCTCGGTGGCGCAGTGGTTTGTGGGTCGCACGTTAAAACGACGACTGCCCTTGGAATCCCGGGTTTTTCTGTTAAGAAATTCTAAGTGTTAGACCAAAGTCTTGAATTTGTCAGTCTTGTACGAACGTGTCTCCGAAAGCACGTTAAGCGGTTGGTCCTACGCCTGATCGCTGTTCAGTTGCGCGACTATAGTGTCCCACGGAAATTGAGAATAGAGTAAGTGAGATCTATGGTTTTGATAGAGGGGGTACAAAAGATCGATGTGCTCCACCAAAATGGCCATTATATATCATTCGATAAGATAAGATAGGGAAATAGATAGTGCACTTCTGTTTGCGCAAACACTTCACCACTACAATATGTATATCTTGTGTATGCAGGTGAATCGGTTACTTACTTACTTACTCACTCAGCTAGCTTAACGGCCCGAACCAAGTCTTGGCCTCCGAAATAAGAGAGCGCTACTTTGGTCGATCCTGCACTATTTCTTGACAGTCATTGACCTGAAGTTCTCGCAGATCAGTCTTTTCGACATCTTTCCAGCGGTATCTAGGCTCTGGTATGTTCTTTTCACGAGACGATCTTTTGAGGAGTCAGTTGGATGGAGAATATTATTATATTTCCTTCCGATAGTATCAGAACGTTACGTAGGAGTTGTTAGAACGTTAAACCAGTGGATAGGAACAGGTGCAGGTTCAAATATGAAATCTTGATGTAACATCTCTGGATATTTCAAATCAATATGCGTATTTCTACATCGGTAATGGGGGTGAGGAAACATTAGGTACGACGAAGTTCCGTCACATCATTTTATTATCGCTGCTTTACTTTAGCATTTTGTCCCGTTTCATGACAGTTTCGTTTAAGACTCGTAAGATAAAAATGTGCTTAAATCGCTGAATAACAATATTTTTATTACGTATTAATTTATTTACGATATCTTTAAAATTTTATATCTTGGAAAACAACAATGCAAAAAATTTGTATTGTTGTTTTCCAAGATAATAAAATTAGATAAAAAAAATCTTGGCATACTAAAGCATTCCAATTTCGTGAATCAGTATCATTAATGATAATCATATACCATTTGGCATTAAGTTCGCCTATTGTACCACATTTTGTTCAGTAAAGTTTGAATAAATATACAGGCCGTCCCGTAAAACTATTTATGGGACAGCCTAAAATTATGTATAAAAAAGAAAACTGGTATTACAACAATAGTTATTAATATTTATAACAAATCATTTCACTAACTGTTCTCTGAAGCTACCAAAATTTCTACTTACTGTTCTCTGGAGTTAGCAAATTCTCTAAATAAATATAGATAATAGCTATCTGATTAGACTAAGATTCCTTGCAATGATAAAAATAGAAATAATATAAAGACATTCATTCGGTGTTTTGATGTTAATTTTATTTATAGCTCGATAAACATACCGCTGCTAGGACTTCATTATTTACTTTCGATGTTCACCTACTCTCTACACATCAGAGAGAAATCGACAAAAAACTAGTCCCCTAACTCGCTTAGCTACATACATTATAATAACCCATGCAGATATCGTGGATTACATCTAAGCAAAATATAAAATTTTACTCTTTCGCATTGCATTAGCATGCCATCGTAGTTTAATATTTGTAAAATTTAGATAGATAGATATTCTTTATTGCACAAAAACAAAATACAAGCATGATACAAAAGCAACAGACAGTACAATAAGGCGGTCTTATCGCTTGTAGCGATTTCTTCCAGACAACCTTTGGGTAGAGGAAAGAAATATCGTTACGAATACGATATTTCTTCTATAAGGGAAGACAGTGCAAAGTAGCTTAACAAATGAAATTGAGAATGGCATAAATATACATTATTTTAAATATTATTACATTACATAAATAATAATAAACAATACATACTCGTATATACCCAATAATATATACGTAGATAATTTATAGCAAAAATTCAATAAACTTTGTGTAAAAAAGTATTTATGTATACAAATAAATAAATATTTGACAATAACAGATACATCGACCTAACCCAAAAGTAAGTTAGTACAATACCTAATACCTGGGTATCATAATCGCTGAAGGAATCACTAGTCTACCTTTACTTAATTAAATATTATAATATATTCCAGACACTCCAAGAGCGATGGTAGATCAGTTCAGAACCCGCCTTACGTATGGGGGGACTGATTTCGAATCCGAATATGCACCTCTTGATTTTACAAATGTGCATATTTCTGCCATTAGCTCGGCGGTGAGGGAAAACATCGTAAGCAAACCTGCACGTTTCGAATATTTTCTGAAACGTGTAACCATGATTCAGTTGGAGGTCAGACGGCAGTCGCTTCATTGTAATTACTAGACTCCCCAAATCCTGAATCATGGTCCAAGCGTACCATGGGTTCCAAAGCGACAGCTTTGGATGCAAACGGAAATTACACGCTAAGATAAAGAAGAAAGAAACACCCAGTCACTAAACAAACACAAGTTTTCAGCACCCGAATGTTTGTCTAGAGTGGGAATTAATCTTTAGGATTGATTGATTGTCCTTTGGCGTAAGGCAGGGTGACTGCCAAATGCGCCATTGAGTCAATCGAAATTTATAAATAATATATGAATTATGATTTTTTTTTATATGAGCGGTGGCAGACGAGCAGACGGATCACCTGATGGCAAGCAATTCCGCCGCCCATGGACACCCGCAACACCAGTGGTGTCACAAGTGCGCTGCCAACCTTTTCCCCTTCCCGTCCATTGGGCCTCCGGTAACCTCACTCACACGGCCTAAACGCGATGAAGTTAAACAAGTACGTTTTTGCATTTACCAAGAACTTGTTATTACGATGTATTGTTTTTATTGAATATTTTTTTTATGTAATAGATGTCAGACGAGCTGTCAAATCACCTTTGCTGTGTTTCGCTGCGTGAGCGTGAGGTATTGGAGCAGATGCCCAATCCGGGGGAAGGGGGAGTTAAAGGTCGGGACTACACTTGGAGTCGCGGAGGTCCATTGGCGGCGGCAATCGCTTCATCATCAGCCCATTTAAGTCCCCACTGCTGGGGCACGGGCCTCCCTCAATCACATGAGGGGTAATTGCCATACTCACCACGCTTGGCAGACGGGTTGGCGAGGGTTTTGATATAAATGCAGAGTTTTCCTTCTCTGGGTGCTGATGATCATGTCAGCAGCTTTACCTTAGTCGCCTTTTACAACACCTCGGTAAGAGTGAGGGTGGCCTATTCTACTCTGCCGGGGACCACACGGCCAAATCGCTTACCATCAGGTAATCCGTCTGCTCGTGCTGCCAAATTACATAAAAAAAACATATGTTGCTCAAATCATTTCCCGTATTACGGAAAAAGTAATTCAGGGAAAACAAAGCTTCCGCATTTTTATCGCAAAATAAAAGACGGGAAAAGCTGTTCTATTTATTATTTGTATCAAAGTGGTCCCTTATAACAAATAAAGGTTTGGTCACCCGTGAAACTAACCTGTAATCATTATTTTCAATTCCGGTAACCTGTACCTAAATCTACTCTCTGGCTACTATAGATAAGATTTATGTCCTCCGGAATATAATATCCTCCAACCGATTACGGCTCCGGCGGCCAATCTCAACGATCATCCACATACGCAGGATATATTATAAGTGCTTAGTGCTCAAGTGTGTGTGCAAACACAAGTGCACTCTCTATTACCTTAAACTCATATTCCGATGGGACACCAGCGTGACACGACCAGAGAGGGATTGGGTGCAGGACCAACGGCTTAAAACGTGATTTCCGAGGCATGGGGGTAGAAGACTGCTATCTTCCATGCTGACACCAGAAACTTAGGTACACATTTTTGGTCCGACCAGGGGATCGAATCAGGGAACTCTTGCGCAGCCGTCGCTTTAGAGTGCGACCCACTAACCACTCAGCCGACGACGAATCGAGTACAAAAGCAGACTCAAAAGCTAAGTATAAGTATTAAATAAATAGTATAGGTGTTTCCCGAGAGCCTGCTGCTGAGAATTTGTTAAAAAGATACCCGGCTTAGTTGCTATCAATTTAAATCAATTGGCGTCGCTAGTGTGCCCTACACAATCCATAACAATCTCCAGTAGAGCAGTTTTTCAACTAGATAATGATGATACTCAAAAGCCAACATCGCCTTAGCTCAGATCTACAATGTTATTTATTGTTATCATAGTACCAACATTTGGGTCGTTGTATATTAGCCTGCGGGTCTATAACGAAACCTGAACTGTAACGTCCTGTACTAACTGTGCGGATAAAGAATGGGATCAGAAATGGCGGAGCATCCCACGAATGCGAGTATAGATGCAAATAGTGTGCGAGCGAGAAGTGAATAGATGAGCCGCAATTTCTGATCCCATTCTTTATCCGCACAGGTTGTGAAATAAGTCCTTTTGCATACAAACAAAAGAAGCTACTAATAATTTTCTACCATTAGCTCGGCGGTGAGGGAATACATCGTTAGGAAACCTGCAGGTTTTGGATAGTTTCTGAAACGTGTAACAATGATTCATTTGGTCTAATTCTGATTAACCCTGTTAAAGGGTTGCGAAGGTCAGACGGCAGTCGCTTCATTGTAATCACCATACTACCCAAATCCTGAATCATGGTCCAAACGTACCCCGGGGTCCAGAGCGACAGCTTTGGACGCAACCGGGAATTACACGCTTAGATGAAAAAGAGGACAAACAAAAGAAACGCACAGCGCGTGAAAGGGATGGAGATGAAGATTCGGTCGTGGGTTTTTTTTAAATAGCCAGACGTTTGGCCACAATCTCACGTGATGGTAAGTGATGATGTGGCCGAAGATGGATCATGTATGTCTTGCCAGCGCTTCATTCTTTCTTTTAACCGACTTCAAAAAAAGGAGGAGGTTCTCATTTCGACTCGTATGTATATTTTTTCTTGAATTGAATAAGTTCTGATCTGAACTTATTCAATTCAAGAAAAAATATACATACGCATTCAGGGAACACAGGGTTCAGATCATAGCGTTCAGGTAACACAGAGAACAACAGGGTTTGCAGAAGGAACACATCTTCCGGCAGAGAAGATTAGATTATAGATTTAGTTTCGTAGTAGGCCTTCTGTGTTCATGAGAACGCCGATAGGCCCCTCACCTATCACGTTGGAGCATTCAAGCGAAAACTGGGAGACGGAATTTTAAACGTTCACTGTAACCCTTGACATTCAATCCGTAAATGAGACACTTAGTATTGTTCATCTTTGGAACGAGACTATTTGGGAACAATGTAACGAAGCGATTCACTACCACGTTTATAATTCGGATAGCTAAGGAATGGAACTCCCTATCGAGGTCTGTTTTTCCTGACCACTTAAAACTGGACATCTTTAAGGCAAGAGTGAACAGGCATCTTTTAGGCCAACGCGTATCATCCTAAACTGAGGTCTTCGCTTTCATCAGGTGCGATTGTGGGCAAGCGTTAGCCTATAGACCAAAAAATTGGACAGATTAAACTACCGCTTAAGTAAATAATGCGCTTAAAATTTTTTCGACAGCCTTCGGGTGGGACTGTCGTTGTTATTGTGTGAACACACACAAGTAAGACTGTCCAAGAATGTTTAAGTGCATTATTTACTCTTTTTATGGGATAGGGGGCAGACGAGCAGACGGATCACCTGATGGTAAGCGATTACCGCCTCGCATTATTACTAAAACATTTAGAAGTTCCTACTTCTGCCGGACCATCAAGAAATGGAACTCGTTGCCGGCGCATGTATTTTATAATAATAATAATAATAATAGTCAAGTCACCGCCTGCCTATTTTTTTCGTGATTTTAACCATTGATCGGGCAGGTGCCATAGTCCCTCCATAGTCCTGGTAACCCAATCCACTAGCACCCAACCCAATAGCCCGGTTTCTTTCTACTCTTTTTCTTTCAATAGTTCTACACCAACCGGGGACTGTCCTTGGCTACACTCTCATAGTGTATACAGGGATAGTCGCTGGATGGTGCCACATCACTTTTAGAGAAAATTGTCTATAGAAAGGGCCTCTACGTGTTGGCTTCGGCCCCACGCACGCCTTTCAAAAATCCGGGACGTAACTGCCCTAGGTTATGGTTCGAAAGACAAACATAATAATAATTCTCACAACATCTCATACGTTGACCTGATTCCGTACTAAGTAGCTTAAGCAGTTGTGTTACAAATATCAGACAACAGAGGAACACAAATATATACTTAAATACATATATTACACCCAGACACTGAACAAACACAAGTGTTCATCGCACGAATGTTTGTCCAGGGTGGGGATGGAACCCACGACCTTTGGCGTAGGAGGCAGGGTCACTACCAATTGCGCCATCCGGTCAGTTTAACGTCAGTTTTGAATCAGACTAACAGATAATGCGACATAATAACGAAGGACAACAAAAATAGACACTACCTGACATAAAATGTTTGGAAAAAAAAGTGTATGATAAAAAAAAGAAGAATAAAGAAATTGATTTGACTGGCTGTAAGCTAATGATGGATAGACATCAATAATATGTCGGATACGGAACCCCATTAAGAAAACAACACGGTGTCATGTGACATTCGGCCCTAAAATTTCCAAAAATAACATTTTATTCAACACGCCAACTTATTATAATTAATTAGAAAATTCGCACATGAAAATCCGACAGAAAATATTTTCTCAATATAATTAAAAGTTAATTAAGGAAAGCCTAACGAGCGTTGACATGAATACCTTGGCCCTTGCCCTAAATTCTATTGATTGGGTTAATTTTTTTCCAGATAAAATTTCCAACGAGATAAATCTTTAAAAAATGTAATAATACGGTTTCCTACTAATGAGTTCTTTGAGTCATAAAGTCAATTATCTATACAATTTATCGTGTGGGCTGTTGAGTTCTAGTGTCAGAGGTGGAACTAGAAGACTATTTTGCTTTCGCCTTTTCTAGAGCTTCGGCATGAATGACTTGAACGGAGTAATACCACGGCATCATAGAAAACCGGTGTAAAGCAGCATTGGGTATGTTTCGCTGGGTGAGTGAGAGTAACGGAAGCCGAATCCGCGGGAAAGGGGTTTAAAGGTTGGCAGCGCACTTGTGACTGCAATGGTGTCCATGGGCGGCGGCAATCGCTTACCATCAGGTGATCCGTCAGCTCGTCTGCCACCTATTACATAAAAAAGGTGAAATACAAGAACTTTTACTTCCGGGTCTTCACGTCTGATTCATATGTGCTCAAAAATATTGCTCAAATTAAAAGTTTACTTATAAGAATACCAAAACACTGTTACTCGAAATGTATCCTCAACTTACCCACCTTCATTCGTTTCGGGACCTAATTTTGCTATTAGTTCCAGATATCGTCATCATCATCATCATTTCAGCCAATAGACGTCCACAGCAGGACATAGGCCTCCCCCAATGTTCTCTACACAGATCGGTCCTGTGCCGCCCGCATCCAATGGATTCCTGCGATCTTCACCAGATCGTCGGTCCACCATGTGGGGGGCCTGCCACGGCAGGTGACTTCCAGTACGTGTTCGTACAGGAAGTTCATCTTTGATAAGAACTTTGTTACCTAAAACAGTATTATAGCGCAGTTTTGACGTTTGGAACTCAAAATTCTCATACACAATTTTCGAAAAAAGAATGAATACTGATTGTTTCGTACCGAAAGAGAGATTGTCATGTTCTATTTTCAAATACGACAAAGCAACACAATTTGGAAGGAAGTTTGGTATTTTTCTAAATCTTTTTTAATCTGTGGCCAAATTAGTGCAATTCCTTCCGATCCGAAGCTGTTGAGCTTCAAAGGAGTAGTGGTGTGAATATAGTCACATCACCATCTTGGTGCTACACCAGCGCCATCCGCCCTGCGTACCAAGGGCAAACTAGTCGTCTTCTGAATGCCGTGGCGCGTGACCGTGCGAATCAACGGTCTTCTCCAGCATCCCGTCCTAGCGGATGCTATCGCCGCGAATCAGTGCCTGGTGTTTCGGATCATATTCTTTCAAGGCCTATGGATAATTGTGAACCTTAGCGTGGAGTTACGTTAGTTCGAAATCAAAGAGCAAACAGCGGTTCCGCCGGCGCCGGCATTGCTCCAGCTCGGCAGTTAGGAGAAAGAGGTGAGTTGCTCTCTATTTTGGCCAACACTACGTAACATACCCCTTTTTTTGGACCTTCTCTCCGAATTTCGTACCAGATTGTGTTGTTTTTCGTGATATTTTGCGTACATACGTACCACCTTTTTGCGTCCGCGCACGTGTACGCCATCTTTGTACCGCAAAATGGCTACACCGCACGTGGAATTTTTCGATACGAAACAACCAGGCGACCAAGACTACTCATGTGTTCAGGATATATTCGAACGAGATCTCATATTCGACGATTTAAAACGTACATTACAATTTGCTTCAACAGATAAACAAAAATTCATTTTACGTTCGAAAGAATTACCATCTTTGCAAAGAAAGTTCAGTAAATTACAAACAAAGATCGAAAAGTGTCTCATTAAATCCAAATCTTTCAATAAAGAGGAACAAATCAAAACTAGGAACGATTTCGACGATGCGTATTACGCCATTGTCACCCAATTAGACAAAATCAAACAAGACGAGCAGCAGTGCAGACGAATGAGTCGTCCATTTGCTAATTCTGATTTTTCTAATAGTGCTAAGCTGCCCACCTTGCCCTTGCCCAGCTTCTCTGGCGGGACCACAGAGTGGAGATCATATTTTGATTTGTTTTGTTCGCTTGTTTACAACAATGTTGCCTACACGGATGCAGAAAAGTTTCGATATTTACTTCTTACGCTTAAAAGTGAGCCTTATAACTTGATTAAATCGATTCCCATTACCGACGCTAACTATTCCGTAGCAATACAAATTCTATCGTCGCGTTATGAAAATAAACGGTTGATAGCTTCAAATCATCTCGATAATATTTTCAACATTTATACTTGCAATGAAAAATCGACGAATGATTTGCGTAAGTTACTTAACACTTTTCAAGAAAACATTAAGGCCCTAGAAGTGATGAAGTTTCCCACTAGTGAGTGGAGTTTTATTCTTCTGCATATTTTACTACGTAAAATTCCTGCATCTGTTCGTAAGCGTTTCGAGTTGACGTTAATGTCATCATCCGATGTCCCAGAGGTCGATCAATTGATTTCATTTCTAGTACGTGAGCTTGCGGTTGACGAAATATCCACCAATTCATTCGCTCATACGAGCAAAAATATCACAAAACTTGAGGGTAGATTCAATTCGTCGGCTCCGCAACGCCGCGATCCGCCCGCCACTCCGCGGCGTTCGTTTGCGGCTAATGTTGCTTCGCATTCCTCTGACGCTAACAAGCAAGATGGTAAATTCAATCCTAATTGTGTGCTATGTGATGCTCAACATAACTTGACAAAATGTTCTAAGTTCTTAAATTTTTCGGTTCACGATAGATTAACTTTTATTCAAAAGAAAAATATTTGCTATAATTGTTTACATCTCGGCCATAACGTGAGCCAATGTAAATCCAATTTTTCGTGTAGAAGTTGCAATAAACGTCACCATACTTTAATTCATTTAAAACATCGTGTAGGTGATATTCAAACAGCTGATTCTAACGGTAGCGGTCATTCCGTCTCGCTCCCGCCTACGGCGGAGCGCAGCAGTGTATGCGTACCTACGACCGATACCCAGCTGGCGATGACGTCAACACGCGACAATGCACCGGGGAATGCATCCATCGCTTCTAGTGTGCATACGAGTACCGTACTGTTGTCAACTGCGCTCATCGATGTATACGATAACAATAACAAGTTATCACCCGTGCGCTGTCTTATCGATACAGGCAGCCAGGCTTCTTTCATAGTGGAATCGTGTGCGCAGCGTTTAGGTATAACACGTAAACGCGTCAATATGCCTCCTGTCTACGGAATAAACGATAACAAACCGGTTATCCCTAGAGGTGTTGTTTCGTGTTTTGTTTCGCCGAGAAATCAAACGCACCCGTCGGTGCAAGTTGACGCGCTGATTTTACCTAAACTGATTACAACAAAAATGCCAACTTGTCAGTTGCCTTATACAGGATGGTCTCATATACAAAATTTAACGTTAGCTGATCCGAGTTTTCATACGCCACAGCCAGTGGAAATGCTTTTGGGTGCTGACATTCTTCCCCAAATTTTATTGCATAACACGATAACGGGTTCACCAGGTTCACCAATAGCTATGAACAGTATCTTTGGTTATTTATTGTTAGGTAAACTCGAGTTTAATTCTTCAAGTAAGGTTTCCCCTCCGGTTCAGGTGTGTCATAGCTCTGTTAACGACAACTTTGACCTCCAGCGTTTTTGGGAATTGGAAACAATTTCAGAACAAAAGTCTCTCACTCCTGATGAACTTTTGTGCGAGTCTATCTTTGAAAACACGTTTACGCGTAACGAGTCAGGACGATACGTGGTCGCCCTTCCTTTCAAACCTGATGCACCGCCCCTCGGCGAGTCTAGGGATATTGCTTTATCGAGATTTCGTAAATTAGAGTACAAACTTGAGCGTAATTCGCAACTCAAACGCGATTATCACGCGTGCCTCCAAGAGTACGTGGACCTTGGCCACATGGAGCCCGTGGATAGTCCAGCAGTTGCAGGCAGTACTTATTACATTCCGCACCACGCCGTGGTCAAAGAGTCCAGTGAAACTACGAGAACCAGAGTAGTCTATGACGCAGGGTCTAAGACTACTAATGGTAATTCCTTAAATGACAACTTGTTTATTGGTCCCAAACTTCATTTGGATATAGTAGATGTTTTATTAAAGTTTCGTGTTCATTCCATCGCCTTTACCGCCGATATTAAACAAATGTATCGTAACATTCTAATACGCGAGTCTGATAGGGACTTTCAACGCATACTGTGGCGCACATCTCCAGATGAGCCTCTGCGCGACTACCGTTTGTGTACTGTGACCTTCGGTGTTAGTTCTTCGCCCTATCTCGCACTGCGCACCATTCAGCAGCTCGCTCTCGACGAGGCCGCGCGCTTCCCTCGCGCGTCACAGGTCCTCTTGAGTGATGTATTTGTTGATGACGTAGTGTCAGGTGACTGTGATGAGTCACGGGCACTCGCATTACAACAAGAGCTTATAGGTATTTGCAAATCGGCCGGTTTTGAGCTACATAAGTGGCATAGTAATTCTCCCGCGTTACGACTCGCACCTCAGCCGACAGTTTCTCATGGTGAGCGGCTCGAGCATGTACCGTTCGCAGAAATGGAGAATGACACATCTACTAAAGTGTTAGGTCTACAGTGGGACCCTAACTCAGATACATTCGGGTTTAGTGTTAAGGTTTTCTCTGAAAAATGCACAAAAAGGTCCATTCTTTCAGAAGTAGCCCGAATCTACGACCCGCTCGGTCTTTTATCTCCAGTGACTCTTTATGCAAAGCATCTTATTCAATTGCTATGGATATCTTCTGTGGACTGGGATGAATCCCCGCCCCAAGATATAATTAATTCGTGGTTCGACTTTACGAGTCAACTTCCGCCTTTAGCCCAAGTGAGTTTCCCACGTCATGCTTTTCCATCTGACTGTTCGATGCAGCTTCACGGCTTTTCCGACGCGTCAGAACGGGCGTACGCAGCTTGTGTGTACCTACGCGTGCGGAGCGCGGATGGTAGGGTACAGGTATATCTACTGATTGCCAAGACGCGCGTCGCACCTACACGTCGTATCTCTGTACCCCGTCTCGAATTAATGGGAGCAGTTCTGTTAACACGTCTTATAAACAAGGTGTTGCAGAACTATAGTGACCGCATAAATTGCGATCAAATTTATGCATGGTCAGATTCAAGTATAGTTTTATCGTGGTTAACTTCCTCTCCTCACGAGTGGAAAACTTTCGTTTCCAATCGTTGCACGGAGATTCTCAACGTGGTCCCTGCGCGTTGTTGGCGTCATGTGCCGTCAGCTGACAACCCTGCGGACGCTGCTTCGCGCGGCATGTTGCCCGCTGCATTCCTCAGCCATGAGATGTGGTTTCGTGGCCCTCGTTGGTTGTACGAGGGCGAGGATAAGTGGCCGGTATTGAAGCCTATTCTTCCTACTGATGAAGAAAAGCGTACTATCGTGTTGTGTTCAAGTGCTTCTACTCCCGCTGAGGAGATTGAAATGATTTCACGTTTTTCTTCACTTGGTAAACTCGTGCGTGTTACGGCTTTAGTATTCCGCTTTTACAATAAATGCAAAAGGGCTAATTCACCATGTTCTACACATGTAAAGGTGTCAGAGTATAATTTCGCGTTAAACAGACTTATTAGTTTAGTTCAAAATTCCGCGTTCAAAGAAGATATTTCGAGAATTAGTAACGGGAACCTACCCTCTAATCAATTAAAGCGTCTTAATCCGTTTCTTGATCCAAACCAATTTTTAAGAGTAGGCGGTAGAATTCATAAATCACTTCTACCATTCGAATCAAAACATCAAATAATTTTACCTAAGAGACATCATTTTACAAATTTGATAATTGATGACGCGCATGTATCGAATATGCACATTGGAGCACAAGGCACCCAATATGCACTTTTACAAAAGTATTGGATTTTATCTAGTCGTGACATAGTGCGGCAGCGCCTATACAGATGTGTGAGTTGTTTCCGCGCGCGCCCCGCGCATACGCAACCGGTTATGGGTTCGCTTCCCGCTGCTCGCTTGCGACCGCAACGGCCGTTCATTAAGACTGCCGTGGATTTCGCGGGTCCTTTTTACGTTCGTGCGAATAAGGTTCGTAATGCTAAAATAGTAAAATGTTATGTAGCTATTTTCGTATGTACGAGTGTTAAAGCTGTACATCTCGAGGTAGTTTCGGAACTTTCCACAGAGGCCTTTTTAGCAACCTTGAGGCGATTCGTATCCAGACGAGGTTTATGTACTGATATCTATTCAGATTGTGGAAGGAATTTCGTAGGTTGCGCGAGATACCTAAAAGAATTATATGAGTTTTTGCGAAGCGACGTAGTGCAGACTACGCTCAATTCCAAGGTGCTTGGTCAAGGCATCACTTGGCATTTTCAACCTCCTTATGCGAGTCATTTTGGTGGTTTAGTCGAACGGAGTGTTCGAAGTTTCAAACATCATCTTCGCCGCGTGATAGGCACGCGCACTTTACAGTATGACGAGATGCATACACTTCTGTGTCAAATTGAGGCGATCTTAAACTCGCGTCCCCTTTGCGTGTTAAGTGCAGACTCCGCGGATCCTCTGCCCTTAACTCCCTCTCATTTCCTCATAGGTGAGCCCTTAACGGCAATTCCTGATGTTTCATTAGAAAATGAAAATCCTAGTCGCCTATTCAGATGGCGTCTTATTCAACAGTCCATTCAACATTTCTGGAGACGATGGAGTATTGAGTACTTGCATCAAATTCAACAAGCTACGAAGTGGTTTAGCGATCGGGGCTCCCTGGTCCGTGAAGGCATGATTGTCGTGGTACGCGAAGACAATGTTCCTCCCTTACAGTGGAGACTTGCTCGTGTGCAATCTCTGCACCCAGGTCCTGATGGGGTCTGCCGTGTAGTGACTTTACAAATCGGACAGTCGTTTACAAAACGCCCTGTGGTTAAGATTTGTCCTCTTCCTATAGAGTAGCAAGATAGTGTACGAGTTGTAGATGCTAGAGTAGGTTAAGATTAGAATAGGTTTCGCTCTACATACAACTTAGTTTCATTCTAGTATTAGTTAGTTTTAACTATTCGTGTTAAAAGATACGTGGTACTTTTAAGGTGAGCGGTATGTTTCGTACCGAAAGAGAGATTGTCATGTTCTATTTTCAAATACGACAAAGCAACACAATTTGGAAGGAAGTTTGGTATTTTTCTAAATCTTTTTTAATCTGTGGCCAAATTAGTGCAATTCCTTCCGATCCGAAGCTGTTGAGCTTCAAAGGAGTAGTGGTGTGAATATAGTCACATCACCATCTTGGTGCTACACCAGCGCCATCCGCCCTGCGTACCAAGGGCAAACTAGTCGTCTTCTGAATGCCGTGGCGCGTGACCGTGCGAATCAACGGTCTTCTCCAGCATCCCGTCCTAGCGGATGCTATCGCCGCGAATCAGTGCCTGGTGTTTCGGATCATATTCTTTCAAGGCCTATGGATAATTGTGAACCTTAGCGTGGAGTTACGTTAGTTCGAAATCAAAGAGCAAACAGCGGTTCCGCCGGCGCCGGCATTGCTCCAGCTCGGCAGTTAGGAGAAAGAGGTGAGTTGCTCTCTATTTTGGCCAACACTACGTAACACTGATTTATAAAACTGTTTAAGCCTTTGAGTATAACTTAAAGGTTTTAGCAAACAACGATTTTTTTATTTTTTTATGTGATAGTAGCCAACTAAGTGGAATTTTTATTGAACAAAAACACAAGAAAATTAAGACAATAACTAAGAAATAAAATTAAACTAAAAGTAGATAAAAAGGAAAGTTAAAACAAAGTAGGTCCCCGTGGCAGTGTCCCCAAAATGCTGGCAGCATTACCCCGCTGGATCGCGATGGAAATTCGCTGGGCGAGGTAGCTGCCAGCTTTTGGCTCTCCCGTGACTTCGACAAGACGCTTAGCTAAGTCACGGAAGAAAGAGAGAGCGTCGGAACCCCACGGGCCCAGTGTTTCAACACCGAAAGTTGTGATAGTTGGCAGACGAGCAGATGGATCACCTGATGGTAAGAAATTGCCTCCACCCATGAACACCCGCGACGACACCAGTGGAGTCACCAATTAAAATAACAAACATATATGAATAAGAAACTAAAAAACATCGACTTCACTGGCTCGGCCACCTCGAGAGAATGGGAGAGGATCGTGCAGTAAAAAGAGCGTACCTGGAACGGCCAAATGGTCGAAGGCCAGTTGGCCGTCCGGGTACCGATGGAGAGACGAGGTCGAAAATGATTTTTGTGGACTTCTGGCGGACGACTGGCAGGAGGTGGTGCAGGACCGACCTAGATGGACACTCTTAATATCGGAGGCCAAGGCTCACTTTGGGTCGCTGCGCTAACCTAGTTAGTTATGAATAAGACCCTTAGAATTTACCTCTTTATGATTAGTATCGGTGAAAACGTATGATTTGAACAGTAGGTACTATTTCATGAATTAAGACCGCAGGAACCGAAAGTAATTAGTAGGAAGTAAATTTTCGGCGTCATCATCTCGTCTCATTCCCTGTCTTACGTACGCATGTCAAACATGGAAGTTTACTAACAAAATAAAATAGTCACAAGTCAACGAGGTATGGAACGTAGTATGATGAACATCAAGAAAGTAGAGAAAACTAACCACACTAAAATAAGATCTAAAACGAAAACAATAGATGCACTTAGTTACAGCCAAAAATCCAAGGTATGCCACACAGCGCGTCTTAAAGATCAGAGATGGACCAAAATTCACGTTATGGAGAGGTCCATCAGGCAAACGATGCAGAGGAAGACCATACGCAAGATGGGATGACGACATTAAAAAGATAGCTGGCTCACAATAGCATCAAATAGCTCAAAACCGCGAAAAGTGGAAAGCTTTTGAGGATACCTTTATCTGAGGGGAGTTCCAGTAAAATAATATAAATAATAAAACATACCTGCTAAACATGTTGTGATAGTATTTTAAGATTAAGTTTATTTTTCAAGTAATTCATACTAAGAAACTACCTACTTAATTTTTTTACTTTTTTATTCATTTTTTACTAAGATACATAAGTAGGTACAATACTTTATTAGTTTACAGAAGCTATAATGTTTATGTTTACTGGAAATAAAAGGCTTTTTTTTTATTAAGTTCTCGGCGAAATACCCAGAGACACCTTTGCTGATAGAACCACGTTTATTCCACCAGGATAAACGTGCTCTTCCTATCATTGACGAGTGTTGCATGATAAGAAAGGAGGAAAATTCTAGAGTATTCGATTACACCTAATGTTTCAATAAGCACTTTTATCACCTTTCCTAAGCGTTCACAAGGCAACTCATAAGGGTATCTGATAACAGCCAGTGGTTTTACAACAAATAAACAAAACGCCTACACCTCTGAACCTATTGTTGATTCTGGATTAAATTCTCCTGCGAGTTATATCGCCAATGTAAGTAATATGTACCTGTTAATACAAGATTTCTACCATGCACCTTATTTTTGAGTTTCCGATATTTCGGCACTGTTGCTCTGCGATCGCCCAAAGACAGCTTTCCATTAGAAAAACCTGGTGTCTACAAGGTTGACTGCAGTTGTGGTAGTTCGTATATCGGCCAAACTAAACGCACCATCTCATGCCGAATAAAGGAACACATAAAAGCAGTCAAAAACAACGATAAACAGAAATCAGCAATCGCAGAACAATAGTTGGAATAGGGTCCAAATCACTGGATTGAGTTTTATAATGAGTTTTATAATCGTGAGGATGGGTTTAAAATGTCTGGAATCCAGTGATTTGAAAATGTAATAACCGTAAAACTAAACAAAGTTTCATTTTGCGGCCGATACTGTGAGTGTTGTTTCGAGAACAGGTGCGAGAAAATAGTGAGTTAGTGAACAGTGGTACCGCAGGTGCGCGTAGTAAAAGACTGCGAAGGAGGGTAGACCGTTTTGTCTACCAGTAACATCTTACCCGCAAAAACTTCAGTTACTCCGTGACCATGGCGGTTGCAACACTGCCGAAATATCGGAAACTCAAAAATAAGGTACATGGTAGAAATCTCGTAAATAACTATTCTAATGTTAGTGACCATGAAAGTTTAAAACAATATACTGTTAATACACTGGATATATTTTAAACAATTTCGGGTTACAACCTTATACTATTAATTAAATAATCATGCACAAATTTTGGGTCCGTCTTTGTACGCGAAAAATTGATTCACGCTAAAAGTGGCCGCTTTTGGATCCATAGATCAGGTTTAGTAGCTAAAACTTAAAATCGATTGGCGTCGCTAGTGTGCCCTACCCGTCACCTTAATATTTTAGATTCAAGACCCTCAGAGTGTTCTATCAAAAGTTCACATGGTACATCTCAATGATCCCTAAACTCAGAGGTGGACTCTTTACCTTATCCTGTTTGGCCTTCCAGACGGGTTCAAGTATATAGGGCCGTACCGGTGCCTTTGAATACCGACGTATTGAAAAGTAGTGGCCATAGCGTGGGCATTACCAGGCTCAAGCCGCTTTTTAAAACTCAAGGGAAATGTCCAACGAGATGTGTAATAGGCCTTTTCCTTATATATATCTGCCGCAGACCTGTCCCTTTTTTTCTTGATACGCCCATAGAGAGACTTGGCATTTACTTGAGCGACACAAGCAAGAGTTGAATGTCACGGAGATGTATATGCTGCGGTGGATGTGTAGAGTTACGCGGAAAGACCGCGTGATAAACTCGCGCATGTCCGTGAAATAGCAGACAAACTGATGGAGAGTCGCCTACGTTGGTAAAGTCATGTCCTGCGAAAACTGGACAGCTCCGTGGAAAACAAATGTCTGGCCATGCTACCACTGCCAGGTGCCAGCAGAAGGGACCTTTTGGGTGGCAACAAACTGGCCGTTCCTAGCGGCTCCTAGTGCCCCTGTACTCAAGACTGCGAAGTGGAGGAGTCGACAGCTTAGGACGCAACCGGGACAAAACGCTAAGATAATGATGATGACACCCACACTAGGATGATAACTCAATTGTTTCGACTGCAAATCGGCGACCTAACAATAAAATTATTTATGCGCATTTTAATGTTGCAAGCGCGTCTTCTCGAACTATTGATCCAGATCTATTGGCATTTAAGACCGGTCGGCGCAGGCGGCTAACGGAAGGAAGCAGTGCACACTAATACGAGTTTAATTACACCCTTACGGTGTTGGCAATAGAGTTGCTTATGAAGCAGGAAAATTGTCACCGTCGCACGCGTACAGAATTACAATCATCGCTCATCACAATAGACACAAAGAGACGTGTTGATATGACTCACTTTATTTAGGTGGAAGTAGGGTTGGCGATTGACGGATAGCCGGAAAAGATCACAATTTTTACTTCCGTAGCCGTATTTCCTAAGTGCAACCAAACCAATAATATAATGATATGAATTTTTATATTACGGATGGATTTGGGAAGATTCCGTAAGGAGTAGGTATGGCTAAAATATTTACCAATCACTTTTATCGTTTGCATGAATGAAGTAAAATAAATGTAGCGTGGTCAATTTAAGTAGTACGAGTTTATAAATAACCTTTTCTCAGTTATTTAGAGATAAAAATGTTTTTTTTTACTTTTTACATGATCTCCTACCTACATTATATTAATACATAAAATTAATCTAGATTTAGGAACAGGTCTTCCTTATAGTCATGCTTGGATAAAGATCCAGGATTTGGCAGGCCTGGTAATTAAGTACGTATTACCGTGTTAGCCGTTTGACCTTTACGAAACCCTTAGACAGGGGAGCTACGAGTCAGCCAACATAATCTTTGCGGTGAACCCTCCAGATGAAAAAGTATCACTTTTCAAATTACTCAACACCGGTAATAAGGCACAAGTCCTATTCTTTCAAAAAATAAAGACTAATTGAGAAAAACGTTCAACCCTGAAGTAATGTGAATGACTCGAAGATTGGAAACCAGTTGCCGAGGTTCAATTTGTGTCAGTAAACAGCTGTCAGATCGTATGCAAATGTGCATAACTCTTGAATGCTTATCTTATTACCTGCATAAAGTGTGATCTCAATTCGACGGGTCAGCTATGTGAGGATATCAATAGCATTGGGACGTCAAAATTCTGGCACAGAGCTTGATAATAATAATAGACAATTATGTACCACCATTGTGTCAAGAATCTGGACCTACTATCTAGGTAAGTGGTCTAGTTTGAGTGAATTTATAAATCAAGCTATGTTACGATGCTTTGAAAAGAATATATAATGATAAGCGTTGTTTAAAATATTAGATTCTTTTTTATGAACTATAGGCCAACGCTTGATCACAATCTCACCTAGTGGAATTTAACGCGTTCGCCTAGAAGATGCCTGTTCACTCTTGCCTTAAAGATGTCCAGATTGACATGGTCCAGAAAAACACCAGAAATACCTGCTGAATTGTACATTGTATCTCTGTATACCTAGATTTTAAGTTTTTTATGTTATGCGATAAAGAGTTTATATAGGTATCTACAATCGCGAGCAACCAAATCTTGTTTTATGTAAAAGTATACAAGATTTTAATAAAAATTATATGTCATTTGAAAGCTTGAAACTTCAGCTTTTATTAGATATCATCAGTATTAATTTAATAAATAAATAATATAAATAAATATTTCACAACATCACATACATTGATCTGACTCCGAGATAGGTAGCTCAAGCACCTGTGTTACGGACATCAGAACCAACAGCGGAATTACAAATACATACATATAATACTTTTCTTTTGTAAATACATACGTATAATACATAGAAACACTCAGACCAATACAAACAGACATGTTCATGCACACAAATGTTTGTAGGTACTGTGCGGGGATCGAACCCGCAACCCTTGGGCCAAAGGCAGCGTTCACTACCACGGTTCCAAACGGGTCGTCGAAATTTTCATGTATACTTTTTATTATTATTGGTGTCTGAACTTTAATGAGTGGAAATGGGATTTTGGGTAAAGGTGTTGTGTTCAGAATTGACACAAATAAAACAGTTTTTTTTCTGAAGAAGTATAAAATTTATTGACTCAGTATTTGGTATTGAATGGGAATCGATTAAAGAAATCCAAAAATTGTTATGTATGTACAAATATTATATTATTATTATAGTTGTCCATGGGCGGCGACATACCATCAGGCGATGTGTCTGCTCTTCTGCCACATATCACATAAAAAAAATCGCCGGAAAATATTTCGATCGTAAGTTTATCCATTTCCGGAAAATAATAAGCGGTGTTAAATTTTGTTTTCAAAAATAAGATACACGTATACATATATCATATATATGTATAAGTTCTCCATACAGTATCAGTGGCAGTGCCTTACAACATTATTGTGGCCATCAAGAGTTTATGTGGGGCTAACTATGTACAGACAGCCAGGTCAATCTGTCACAATTCCTAATTGATAATGAACCGAACGTGTTTGACATTACAAAATTGTCAAATTTAATCGACTGAATAAATTTGACAATTTTGTATACTTTGATGTGCAGCTGTGCATAGGTGCATGTATTTGCTTAAAAATTAATTAAACGAAACCACCATAGTTTTTAACTCATAATATATCTTAGCTTTATAAATAAATAAATATTTCACAACACCACATACATTGATCTGACTCCGAGATAGGTAGCTCAAGCACCTGTGTTACGGATATCAGAATCAACAGAGGGATTACAAAAACATATTATAATTTTATTTTGTAAATACATATCTACTTATAATAAATAGAAAATACCCAGAGCAATACTAACAGACATGCTCATGCACACAAATGTTTGTACTGTGCGGGAATCGAACCCGCAACCCGTTTGACCAGAGGCAGCGTTCTAGTGAACGCTGCCTCTGGTGCAAACGGCCACTCCACCACTGTTCCAAACGGGTCATTTAAGCTACAGCAATAACCTCTTTGAAACTGCTATAGAGCAAATTGTCTTTATTTGTATTATGCTTCAAGACAACACTTGGCAAGAAAGTTTACAATGTTTAACTTGCAACATTCATACAAAAGTTTAAGTGAATGTGCAGTGTAACTTAAGTTCGCGAAAACGGTTTCCCCAACTTAAAATAGAAGGGCCATTAAGTCTGGGGGCCGTCTAAAAACGTTCCATTCTATGGGTTTAGTGTGTTTTAATCAATCAAGTAGACGCAAACGATCAATATGGGGTGGAAAGTCGACCTAACAGCCATTAGTAGATAGCGCATAACGTTGCCAGGTGTCGCCTAAATGGGACGTCCCGATCTGGCAAACTGTACAAGGTCGGATTTGGCATAACTTTTGTTAAAGGTCACAAACTACTCGTAGCAGCGTTTTAGATTCATGTCCAAATGACAATGGTGAACCTCCATATAACATTTTGTTAGAAAGTTTAAAATGTTTGCGTTTTGCTATGAAAAATATGTAATAATATTCAGCATGGAGTTTCTTAATAGATTGACGTTAATAGGTACACAGTTGTCTGAACGCCCTGTTGGTCTAGTGGTTTAAGTACCGGGCCGTGATCTCTGGGGGTCACGTATGTTTAACAGTATGTTTAACATAGCTCGGGTTTGTGATCACCAATCCGTATTTGGCAAGCGTGGTGATTAAGCCTATTCCCATGGTAGTAGCGATAACTAGATTTCTATGATGGAGGCCTTTGCCCTGCAGTGGGACAGTATATAGGCTGATACTTTACTTTACTAGGTACACAATTGTCGTAAGTCTGGCAATAAAGATATACTAGTTAGAAGTTTTTGAGGTTATATTATCTGAACAAATAATAGGTACCTAATTAAACACAAACTTAACAGTATTTTTATGTCTGATAATCTACAGATAAGTACTTTAAACAGAGTTCCAACAAGCCAGGGGTTGCTTTTGATCAGGTGATATTACTTGTGAAACCACAAAAGCCCGGTCCACACTTAGTCGCGTATTGAGCGCGAAGAAGCCGCGAGCGAACACGAAGTGTGCAGCGGATTCAGCAGTCGAAACCATGATGTTGCAAGTCGAGACCATCTTTATGGTTGTCCTCATCTTATCGTGTAATTCCCGGTTGCCCGGGGTGCGCTTAGACTATGATTCAGGATCAGGATATGGAGAGTCTGGTGATGAGCAGTTTTCCAATAGGTATTTATAAATTTCCCAGTGATTCGCTAGGTGGCGCAATCAGTCCCTGTAAATGTTAGGTGTGGTATGATATTTCATGTGGACCCTAATTTATGGGAAAATTGTTTTAGGTTTTTTACATTATATATCTTAATACTTCGCAGTTAATATGTATTTTTAGTGCTATGTACATTTTAAATGACAGAGAGTGATTCAAAACGAAACTTTTTATAAACAAGTAAAATATGTATTTTACTTGTTTACTTTTTATCTCTATTTTCTTGTGGGTCAAATAAAGTTAAATATGGTAGGACCGTAAATATCATGATGATGGTTGGTTTATCAAATATTTTATATCTATCATAGACAAAAATGGAACTTTTAATTGATAGTGAGAGTAGCGTCGCCTGGTGTTTACAAACCACCCGAAAATACCTACTGGAAAACTGCTCATTACAATGATGCGACTGTAGTCCTTCCAAATTCCAACCCTTTTGACAGGAGAACCAGATCAACTGAATCATCATTATACCTTTCAGAGTCTATCCAATTCCAATGATCGGAGTAGGTAAAGCTATTGTTGGTACTTGCGATTTTTTCAAATGATATGGACATGTCTGGAACCCCGGGAATTCCGGGATTAAATACATACTTTATACTATTAACAGTTATTTTCGTTTAATGATACATACGAGCATTAACATCATTAAAAGTCTTACGAGCCTATTCACAGACGCTTTGTAACACCATGTTAATTAAAAAAAGGTCTATTTGCTCTTTCGAAAATAAAGATACGTACATTCGATAGAAAGGAACAAACTAAGTTAAATATGTATATTGGCATCGAACGTTTATGGGTAAGCCCTTTCATGATTAAAATGCGTTAAATATTTAACTCTAAATAAAAATAAAAATAATTCCGGGATCATAGTCAGAATCCCGGGGCATGTCCATATTAACATCTATGTTTGGGGCCAATGTACCCAAATAGCTCTACCTACTCCAATCATTGCCAATTACAATATGACCTTAATTTTAAAAAATGTATTTGTCTTTGGCGGTCGTCCCAAAATTTTGCATAAACTTGACCGCACTAGTACCTCAATGCGGCAAGCTTTTAGACGCACACTAGCGACACAAGACAAGCGATTAGAAAAGTGATATTTTCGCTAGGCGTAATAAAATTATTTAGCGCTTTTATCTACATTCGAAACATCGATGTATTGAAGCTATTAGATTATACCTACTCGTAGTGTACGCCTGCTGCAAGGGGGATGAAGGTAGGCGATTGCCCAAATATTATTACAGTAAAATACGAAAACTCCCTTTTCATTTGCAAGGTTGCGTTTCAGTCTATAACACCCTGATTTTTTTAATAGCCGAGAAGCTTCTCGAGGGCGATAGATTAATGAATAAAAACCTAGGAGTCAACATTTTTCTCAAGGAATGTATGAATCTCAAAAATAAATTACCCTCTCATACAAATGTGATCTTATTTGCTGAGAACGCAATTATTTTTTTGGGTTTTTAGTGACCACTTTTTTTTAAATCTTGCTAGAGATCATTGTGACATGAAATGAATGGCATGTGCAAACAAAGGTTGTAAAATCACAAATTCTTTTTAACCCCCGACGCAAAAACGACGGGGTGTTATAAGTTTGACGTGTCTGTGTGTGTCTGTGTGTCTGTCTATGCCATCGTAGCTCCCGAACAAATGAACCGATTTTGATTTTGTTTTTTTTTTGTTTGAAAGATGAATAAGGAGGAAGTGTTCTTAGCTATGTTGGATAAAAATCGATCCAAGATGGCCGCTGTCACAAAGATTTGGATTTTATGTGTTAACACATCTCCCACAATATGAGTATCATATAAAAGGGTTTGAGTAGCAGAATATATTAATTGTGAAAAATTTCAAATCCAAGATGGCCGCTGTCAGAAAATGATGAATAACCTATTTGTTGTTCCAACTGCCTCAATAAAGGTATCAAATGGAAGAGCTTTAGTTGTGTCGGGGGTTTTTTAAATTTTAAATTTTTTATTTTTTATTTTTCCTAATCTTTACGTGTACTTTCCAGTTGCATCTAAGTTGTCGCTTCGGAGCCGGGACCATGATCCAGGATTCGGGAAGTCTGATAATTACAATGAAGAAACTGCCGTCTGACCTTCGCAACCCTTAGACAGAGGAACCAGGCCAACTGGATCTCGGTTACACGTTCAGAATCACTATCACAAACAAATATTGTAGGTATCCACAATTTTGAGACTTTTTTTATGTCATTGGTGGCAGACGAGCAGACGGATCACCTGATGTTAAGTGATTTCCGCCGCCCATGGACATCCGCGACATTAGTGGAGTCACAAGTACGCTGCCAATCTTTAAGCCCCCCTTTCCCACGGATTAGACCTCCGGTACCCTCACTTACACTAAATTTAGACTTGCAAGTTTCCTCTCGATGTTTTCCGTCACCGCCGAGTTAATGGTAGAAGTATGCAGATATATTTGAAAAATCCAGAGGAGCACGCTCGGATTATCCACTGAGCTACCAAAATGGCTCAATGGTGAATGTCTTGATTCATTTAAAAGAAAAGTATTATATGTATATATTTGTAATCCCACTGTTGATTCTGATATCCGTAACACAGGTGCTTGAGCTACCTATCTCGGAGTCAGATCAATGTATGAGATGTTGTGAAATATATATTTTTTAATCTATTGTCTAAAATCCATTACAATAAATAAATATCCGGTGGCGGCACCGACACAAAATATTTATGTGCCGTACTGATCCGTAAATGGGCCCTTAATAGAATTCGAACGATGTCTGCGGAAAGCCCAGATAAGCTAACGACCGATGGACATGGGAAGGTTCGCAAACGTGACCATTTTGGGCGTATTGTAGTCGTGTCGACACCTTTCCAAGGGGATTCAACCCCATCGAAAGGGACCCTGGGACGGGACGATGCGTTGTCAAACTTTCCTTTGTGATAAACAAGTAGGAACGGTACAGAGAATAGATAGATAGATATATATACCTTATTGCACAAAATACACAACTTAAGTACTAGGCGTTACAGAAATTTTGTGTACAATTTCGGCGGTCTTATCGCTGAAAGTGATTTCTACCAGACAACCTTCGGGTAAAGGACATTTAATAGTAGAGAAGGGGTAGGTGGTGCAATATTCAATAAGGAAAAATATAAATAAAATAGATAAACTGTAAATATTAAAATATAACATAAGCCTAATACATAAATAAAATACAATATTATAAAGTAATAAATAAGTTATGCTCAAAATAAGATAATAGACTATATACATACACATAATATTATGAGATTGATATCAGAAAAAGGCAAAAATAATAATAATATGATAATCAAATGGATCAAATATGGACCATCGACTATAGGCTGAATACAACAGGACGATTGTAGAAAAGTTAATGGGATGAGGAAGAGTGAAGAAGAGGGTGTTGAAGTTGCAAAAAGTGAGTTTTGACTCGGGCTTTAAAAATATAAAAGTTCGTCACCTTAAGGTCAATTTTCGCTTGTACGGCAAGAATCAGTTAATACCAACATGCCGTTTTTAATAGATCTGCCAACCTTCTTTAATTTTTTTACATCAAAAGGAATCAATGTTGCTACAAGCAAATCTGAACTTTCTGATCTAACAGTTGAGCATAATTTTCTGTAGAACAGGTATTACTATGACAAATTTACGAAAAGTAATAAGTGCGTATAGCATATAAAACGAATAAATTTGAAAACTGACGAACCTTTTCGGTCTTTGACTGTACCTAACGTGACTAGTAGCTTGACATAAATGAGACATGACTGGCCTGGTTTCGCATTTCGCATACGATACCCCGCCTCATACGTCAAAGGTTGTTGGTTCAAACCCCACCCTGGAAAAACATTCGTGTGATGAACACTTGTGTTTGTTTAGTGTCTTTGGTGTAATATGCGGATATCAGACAACAGAGGAATTACAAATATTTACTTAAATACATGTCATTTAAGTATATATTTTTAATTCCTCTGTTGTCTGTTGAAATTTTTAAGTGGGTATTTCACACTAGCGACGCCAATCTTTTATTTTAATTGTTAGCTACTTACCCGGATCTACTTTAAACAATTTCGGGGTCACAACCTCTCGGCAAACACTTATCCTATTTATTAAATAACCATGCACGAAGTGCTGGGTTCGTTTTTTGCCGTGAAAAATGTATTCACGCCAAAAGTGGCCGCTTTTGGCGTGAATCAATTTTTTGCGTACGCGTTGGACCCAACATCGGTACATGGTTATTTAATAAATAGCTTAAGTGTTTGCCTAGAGGTTGTAACCCCGTTATTGTGCGTCGAATGGGTTGTCTCGTGACAACTTGCTAGGACCAAATAGAGTTTTAAAACCTTCGATTGCTTTTAGAGTGATATTCGCTGAATCCGTAAGTCGATAAAACGTAAAACACCGGCGTTTTATTGAGTGACTGTGACTTTGACTGACTTCGACTGTTGACTACCTACTTATTCTCAATAAGTTACTTGACATTGGCGAATTATCTTCGGGTAGAGCCATAATAAAAAAAAATAGTTCATACGACTAGTATGATTGCTGCAGCAGGCTACAGGCTATAGGCTATAAACTTGCTTATTTCTTATACAAGATTGCGTTATGTATTTAGTCTACTTTTAAAACGAGTGTGTTTCAAGTAAGTAAACAAACATGGCGTCAAATAAAATCTGATGAACCTGCGTTTCCTTGACATCTCTAGGAACATTAAACAAATAAAATCTATGGGAAATGTGTGTCAATGTGAAGTTGATAAGATAGAGTAAATCTTCTTACTAATTGTACAGTCAGCATCAAAGTGATCTTAGTGGTCAAACCGACCAAAAATATCTGAGCATTTGGCAGAAGACTACTGCATGTCAATATACGTCCAAGGTCCCTTTTCATTTGTTCTTCAAGAACAAACAACAAAAATCAAAGTACTTAAGCTGTATTGTGCTAGATGTGTTTTTCTGATTAACGCTAAGATAACTTTCATACTGACTGTACTTACCTATGTATAGCTACCTGATTCTGATTTACTGTGATGAAATTCTGATTTACTGTGTAATGTTAAAAATAAACAGTTCGTGTTTGTTTACCTTTCAATCTTGTAACGAGCGGGTCGTCCTCGGTTCCTCGGTCTTTTTCCTACTAAACTGGTAGGGGAAGTGGGGGGAATTGGCACCACTTAGCTAATAACTTTTGTTATTTTGAGTATTTTATTATTTTATTTGGTATTTTGTATACTACTACTAATCAGCCTTAAGTACTCATCATCAAAATTATAATTACAATACGACTTTGGACGTACTCATCATTTAAAAAAAAGTAAGTTGGCTCCCATTGCCCGTGGGTTGGGGTAACAAGAACCAATGGATGTGGTGATGAAAACCATTGGGGAAATGGTAGCCACAACACCAAAACAAGACTGAAACATAAAATCATAAACTTCAAAACGTAACAATACCAAGAAAATTAAACCTAACGACATTCAACATTAAACGTAATAAAATACCATCAGTGGGTTAATGGGAGCCAGTCGGTTCAAATTACCCCAAGGGATATATTTCGAATTGCAATAACATTATGAAAACACTGTTGAGAATTTACCAATAATTATTACTGTACAATCTCTAATTATCACTTTCAGCACTACATAGCACAGAACTTAAAAAACAATGTTATAACTACTTTAATTTCGTCCTCGAAAATTGGTAAAAATTATAACGAATCCGCCGAAAAGCAACTTGCATCCAATTTATAGGTGCGAAGTGAATTGAGACCGATGCGGGCGTGCGGCGCGTACTTACTCCGTTCACAGCTACAAGATGCGTTCCGTCTAGTATAATTATGGCCAAATCAGGCTGGTTCCCATTCCCCACTGGCTTCCATTTCCCCATGTTCCCCTAAGAGTTTTATTGGGTACCTACGTAATCCTTAACTTTTGTCAGTCCGGTCACTTCGTTCGTATTCACACGTTCATAGCGTTTTGGTTTGAGTGCGGGACCCGCGCTTCTGCCTTGTGGCAATATGCCCGCACCATAATAATAATGTCCTTCAAACCGATATTTCGGTCATGGCGGCCAATCTCAGCGATCAGCCATCGACGCAGGACATATTATAATGCACAAGTATTTGCGCAGATACAAGTGCACTCTCTATTCCCGTAACCTCTTATTTCGATAGGACACTAAAGTGACACGACCGAAGAGGGATTAGGCGCAGGAACAAATGGCAACCCCCGCTAGGCACGGGGGTACAAGACCGCCAACTTCCAGAGTCCGGGTTAACACTGAGAATTTCTTAACAGAAAAACTCAGGTACAAATATTGGCTCGACCCGGGGATCGAACCAAGGACCCCAGGCGCAACCGTCGCTTTAAAGTGCGACCCACTAACCATTGCGCCACCGAGGCAGTCCGCACTATAATACTAATAAGTACCACATGCTAGATACCCGTATCGGGCATGCAATGTTTTAACTTATATCTAGGAAAATAAACAATTTAGAACCAACAAACAAAAAAAATAATTAAATAAGTACTAAATAAACTAACTACGTGTGGTCCCCGGCAGAGTAGAATAGGCCACCCTCACTCTTACTGCGGTGTCGTAAAAGGCGACTAAGGTTAAGCTGCTGGCATGATCATCAGCACCCAGAGAAGGAAAATTCTGCATTTATATCAAAACCCTCGCCAACCCGTCTGCCAAGCGTGGTGAGTATAGCAGCTACGCCTCATGTGATTAAGGGAGGCCCGTGCCTCAGCAGTGGGGACTTAAATGGGCTGATGATGATGAAACTAACTACTGTTTGTCATCAAAGTATTCAGTTTTATTGTAAAATTTTAAGGGTAATTTAATGAATGGTTATGTAAAAAATCGGTGGCGGAGTAGTGAGTGGGTCGCACTTTGAAACGACGGCTGCGCAAGAGGTCTCGGATTTGATGCCCGGGTCGGGCCAACAAATTTGTACCTAAGATTTCGGTAGGAAATTCTTAGTCAGCCCGAAGTCTGGAAGTTAGCGGTATTGAACCCCCCGTGCCTCTGAAAGCATGTTAAGCTGTTGGTCTTGCGCCCACTCCCTGTCCAGTCGTGTCACACTGGTGCTAAGGGATGCTTGTGTTTGCGCACACACGTGAGTACTATTATATATCCTGCGTACGTGGCTGATCGTTGGGATTGGCCGCCGTAGTCGTAATCGGTTGGCGGAAAAATTATGTATAAAATAAATGTTAAGCTAAGACAAAGCGGACCACAAACGGGCTGATTCCTTTATTGAATTGTCTTTTCCTTGTGAATCATGGCGTGAATAATGCATGAAAGTACGATACTCATACAGTAAAGAGCAAGTCAAATTTCTTATAACTGTCGAACTTGACTAATATTCAACTTTATAGTCTTAGATATTAAGGTGATAATCAGTCCCTACATGCTGTTGTCCGTCCCTACATATGACTTGGCTTTTTGCGGTACCTAGCCACAACGGCGATGATAAGTAAAATAAGTTAAAATTTTTTAAAACAGCAGGATAAAATGAGTAATGAGTGAATGAGCTTTACAGTGGTGACTACACACACCACTCTATTTTCATACACACAGATGAATTTTGAAGCTTTGTTCTCTATCAGGGATTGGGGATCGAGCTGTGATCTGATGATGGTCATGTAAGGGGCAAATACAGAAGATATAGATTGCTATACATACCTTACTGCCACACTCAGAGTCGTTGATAAACTTAGTTAGCTACTTAAGAAAAAATATTGACACTTATTTTGATACGCATAAAGACTACCGATACTTAAAGTTAATGAACATTAGCTTAAATGACGCCTCTGAGTGCGGCCGTTAGTGATCTGAACAGCACGCGAAAAAATTTAAGGATCAGAGTGCTTATTTGAGGATTTCCATACAATTTAATGCTATTTTAGCCACTTTTTAAACAAATTGTAACGTGTATTAGCGATTAGAATCTTACCACTACATGTAGGTAGTTAAATAATATAATAAAAGTAGCGGTATTTTCCCTGGGGTGTATTTTCAAAGAAAAAGTTCCTTATACCCTCTACACTGTCCCACTGCAGGGCAAAGGACTCCTATGATGGATCATAGAAATCAAGTCATCGTTACTATGATGGGATTAGGCATAATCACGACGCTTGCCAAATGCGGATTGATGATCACAAACCCGAGCTATGATCGAAAAATTCGAAACATACCTTTGCTCGACCCGGGAATCGAACCCAAGGACCCCGAGATCACGGCCCGGTACTTAAACCACTAGACCAACAGGATGTTTTGGTATATATGTACTTATAGGTACTACAATACTTATTCTTAATTATTTTTTTTAGTCCTCCATTGAACCGTGTCCAATGCCCTTATTTGCCAATCTTGGACATACTTGTAAAAATCGTCACATCATCATTTTCTGTCGGCCGCCATTGAAGGACGATTTTTGTTCATTTTTCAGGGTCCATTCTGCACACATGATCCGCCTAATATACCAACCACCAACCGATATCTGCGATTCCAGTCTTTGAGCGTATATCAGAGTTACGCATTCTATCTGATGTTTTGCTGCCTAGAATGCTGCACACCATGTCTCTTTAGCAAATCTTGAGTTTGGTCTTCTGACTTTCGGGTTTAGGTTTCTTTATATTAGGTATTTACATATAAATTTGGCGTTTTTTTGCCTAGACACAATAAGATGTACAACTCTTTTAATAAGAAATAGGTACATAAGTCACCATACCTTCTATAATTTTATTTTGATTTAAGACTATATTTTAAGGTTTACTTATATTCGAACCGATATTATTGTATTAGTAATGAAAAAAATATTTTAATGATCCATTTTCACTTGGCAGAATTGACGTTTTTTTATTAATAACAAAACACAACGATAGATCCTTGGATCTCGTTTTTTCCAGCTTCCAAAGTAACGTAAGTCGGACGGAACCGCTTTCTGAGCCGGTGGATAATCATCACCCGCCTCTAGCTATAGACGCACTGGTCGTGCAGGGGGAAGCATGGCTGAGGCCCCCTCCCCGAACCACGCGCCGTTTTCACGCCGCTAATTATGATCTCATAAAGGAGGAGCTGGAAAGTATTGCGTGGGATAGACTCTTATCGAGTACTGACATTGAGAAGGCGCTAGATAGTTTTTACTTAATCGTTAATAACATCATTGATAAATACGTGCCGACAAAAATTATTAGTAAAAAATATGATTATCCCGTGTGGTTTTCTTACAAATTGATTAAAATGATTAAGAGAAAAAAGAAATTACACAAAAAATGGAAAATCTATGGTAGGTTAACAGATTATACTAATTATTCGGATATAAGAAAGACCGTAAAGGAGTTAGAAGTTTCTTGTCAAAATGATTTTATAAATAGGTCAGAATTAAATATTAACAGATGCTCTAAGCAATTTTGGACGTACATTAAGTCAAAGAAGAATATTAACAGCATACCTGATACGGTAAAATTGGATAATGAGGTGGGAAACAACGGTCAATCTATTTCGAGGTTATTTGGTGCATTTTTTCAGTCCATGTTTGTAAATGATACGAATGAGCATGAGAACTTAAACCTTGTGGAATCTAGCTCTTCCATTATCAGTAATATTGAAATCACGCACGATATTGTTGAAACATATCTCAAAAAAATTAATGTGTCAAAGGGTAGTGGACCGGACGGGTTGCATCCACTTTTTCTGTCAAACTGTAGTAAACAATTATCATTCCCTGTATCATTTTTGTTCAAGTTATCTATATCGAGTGGTATTATGCCCGAATTTTGGAAGCGTTCTTTTGTTGTTCCCATTCACAAAAGCGGTGACAAACATAATGTTAGAAACTATCGCGGCATTTCAAAGCTATCCGTGCTTCCCAAAACATTCGAAAAAATTGTCTATCACGCATTTTACCCTGCAATTAGTCCTCTTTTGACTTGTTACCAGCATGGCTTTATTTCTAGGCGCTCTACTGAGTCAAACTTATGTGAATTCCTGGAAACTGTCCGCGAATCTATGGATGGAGGTTTACAGGTTGACGCTGTGTACACCGATTACTCTAAAGCATTTGATAAAATTTCGTATTCCCTGCTAATATCCAAGCTCAAGGCAATCGGTGTTCACGGCGATCTCCTGCGTTGGCTAGCTTCCTACCTCAGAAATAGATCTCAAGCAGTGACGGTAAAGGGATTTACCTCAAGTTTTGCTCCTGTGACCTCTGGAGTTCCCCAGGGATCTCATCTCGGCCCCCTGCTTTTTAATATTTATATTAATGATATAGTCAGCTGCTTCAAAAATTCAAAATTGCTATTATATGCTGATGACACAAAAATTTTCACCGCTATCAAATCAATAAGCGATTGTGAACTGCTTCCACAAGATCTGGACCGGTTGAGCTTATACTGTTCGGATAATAAACTTTATTTGAATGCAGATAAATGTCACACTATAACCTTCACAAGGAAAAAGAAAGTGATCCTGTTTAATTACAAACTTAATGACATAAACCTAAGCCGGGTTAATGAGGTGAGAGATCTGGGGGTTCAACTGGACAGTGGGTTATACTTTGAGTCACATTTAAATATAATCACAGCAAAGGCATTTAGACTGCTAGGTTTCATTTTACGTCAGAGTACTGATTTTAAAAATGCTAACACCTTGGTATTATTGTACAATTCATTCGTAAGATCCCAGTTAGAGTATGCATCTTCTGTGTGGAACCCAATGTACGCCAAATATATTGACATGCTGGAGGCGATTCAAAAGAGATTTATCAGACGGTTGAAGCATAGGTTCAAGAAATTCAACTCTCAAAATATTGAGACGTTGCTGACTCGTAGAGAGCACAAAGACCAAATATTATTATTTAAAATTATTAATGGTTTAATTGATTCTCCCTCCCTTTTGAATCGATTAGCATTCAGATGTCCTAGACCAAGCGCACGGCATAAATTTACATTTTCGGTACCCTTTTGCAAGACAAGGTATAGAAAAAATAGCTTTATTATTAGATCATGTAATAAATACAATAGTACTTACGGCGGCATCGACATATTTCATGACAAAATGGCGCGTTTTCGTCGCCTTCTGAAGGAACATTCAAGTGTATACCTACACTTAGTATTAAGTATAAAGTTTTCTTTTTTTTTTACTTTTTTGCATAACTGCTATCAAGAATTTGTCTTTTTGCTTAGCTATTTATTCCTGAAGTGCAAGTTTCTCATTAACATTAATTGTATGAGCTAGTAGTGGAAACTAATTAGGCTAGTGAGTTACTTAAATTTAATAAGTCTAAATGTATTAGTATTTAAGCTGTTTGTTTCCTCAATAAAGAAAATAAAAATAAAATAAAAAATAAATAATAACTTTTTAATTATAATTTTTTTCTGCACGTTACACGTTACACTTTCCTAAAGTTGCCCATTAAAGCACAGTATAGCGCGGGTGGCAACACCGACGAGCGCTCGCGTCGATCGCGATCCCGCCAACTCCTGTCATAATGACACAGAGTCTAGGAATCGCCATCGACCAATCAGATTGCCCGCCCGGTACAGGGAGTGACAGATCTGACGTATGATGATGTAAAATAGCCAATAAGGACTTTGTTTAGTTTTATCATTGTGCTTGAACTGTTAATAAATTGTTATTGTTATGTTGTCAAATTGTCAAGCCATTCTTGTGTGTAAAATTTTGCTATTAAGACAGTAAATGAGTTTGCAACCTGGAATCCATGATTTTTACTGGTGTACGCATTTCGCCCCATTAAGAACCCTGACTGAGCTAGCGAAGGTTAACTGGCTGCCCAACTTAGGGCGTACACAGTGCAATCAACATTTTCTTCGAACTCCCATCACAATGCCGAGGGTCCGACGAAGCGACCGACAGGAGTCGCCGACGCCGCCGCCATTATCGGACGATGGAAATAATGGAAAAACGTTCGAAGCAATGATGGATTTCATGGAGCGTCTACAACGCTCGCAGACCCAGGCCATGGAGAGGGTGCTGGATCGAGTCTGCGAGATGACGAGTCGGCATTCACCGCCGCCCAGTACGTCTACACCTGTACAAGCGGAAGCCGCGCCGAGCCGAGGTAACTTCTCGTCGTGCACCGCGCGATACAGCGGTGATCCTGCGGAGTCCCTCGACGGCTTCATCGACGCCGTAGAGGCGTACAGAGAGTGCGCTGGTGTCTCGGATAGCAACAGCATACGGGGGCTATCGATGCTGCTCACCTACGACGCGAGTACGTGGTGGCAAGGAGTTAAAAGTGACGTGCAAAGCTGGCCGGACGCGCTGCATCAGCTGCGAAGTGCTTACGGAGATCGCCGACCGCCGCATAGAATCTACTTAGAATTATTTACTTCGAAACAACAAGGTGAAAAAACAGACTTGTTTGTGAGCAAAGCGAGAGCCCTGTTTGCTCGCTTGCCAAAAGGCCTGAGTGAGAAGGTCCAACTCGACATGGTCTACGGGTTACTGCACTCTAGGATCAAAAACCGAATACGACGAGAGGAGGTGATGACATTCGCGGACATGTTACAACGCGCCCGTGAAGTGGAAGATAGTGTGGCGGAGCCCGAAGGGAGACCGACGAGTGGCGCCCGCGCCCGTGCAGCCGCCGCGCCCGCCTCAACGTCGTCGCCGGTCCCGCCGCACGTGCCGTTGTTGCCGCGCCCGCCAGCCGAGAGTACGCCACCACCGCCGCCAGGCCCGTCGTCATCGTTTCGTACCGCGTCCGGGAAGTGTAAAAATAATAATGTGCGTTCCTATTGTGTATACTGTAAGAGAAGTGGACACACTCGTGATGATTGTAGCCGTCTTTCGAAAAAAGATAATTTCAATAATGTTGATAGTGTAGTTGATAACAATAATGTAATCTCATGTTACGGGTGCGGACAGAGAGGAGTTATTCGATCTAATTGTAATAAATGTAGTGGGGAATTCAATTCCATAAATTTTAAATCTCCCGCCACCAATCGCAAGACTTCCGGTAGTAGGGTGACCATGGAAATTCGAGACACTGACGGGACTAGTAGGGTGACCATGGGAATTCGAGACACCTGCGGGAATAGTAAGGTGACCACCGGCAATCGAGACATATGTCCCGATTCTAGCGATTTAGGTAGAATGGAAATGACTGATATAGATTTTTCTTCAATATCCCCGCACCATCTTACATCCGAAGCTCAGCCTCGACCTATTTTGGCTGTAAAGATTTTTGATTTCAGAGGTACAGCACTAATCGATACTGCCGCTAAACGGAGCGTCGTCGGCAGTTCATTATACAAGCTGCTTCGAAAACGTGGACATCCTTGCACCGAGACCACCATGAGGGTGAAACTTGCAGACGGGTCTGCACAAACACGCCAGGTACTTACCACTACATTAACTGTAGAAGTCATACGAGGTAAGTGTATCACCTTAGAATTTATTATTCTACCTGACGCTGTTGATAATGATACCTTGTTAGGTATTGACTTTCTGACAGCTGCGCAGATAATTTTAGATTTTGGCGCATCAACGTGGCAGTTTGAAAATGAAGTCTATACCCTGCAGTACGAGCCGGACGTGACCCGTTCGCTCGTTTCTTGCTACGCAGCAGAGCTCTTGCGAGAAGATGAAGGCAAAATGCTGACATCCGAGGAACGAGGACGTCTCTCTTCTCTCCTACAGGACAATGGTGACATCTTTAGGCTTGGGGGAGCCCCAACATCATTCGCTGAGCATCGCATAGACACTGGAGACCACGTGCCGATCGCTGTCCCGCCTTACACCTGCAAAAAAGGAAGTCATGAAAGGTGAATTAGATAGGATGTTACAGGAAGGGGTGATCGAGGACTGCGAGTCTGCATGGGCTTCACCTGCAATCCTAGTGCCAAAGAAAAACGGCAGCGTCCGTTTTTGTGTTGACTACCGACGGCTTAATGCCGTTACAAAAACGGACACTTATCCTCTCCCGCTCATTGACGATTTGCTCCATTCGACTAAGCCACACGCTTACATGTCAAGCATTGACCTTCAATCCGGATACTGGCAGGTGAGTGTAGCTCCAACAGACAGGGACAAAACGGCCTTCGTGACACCGTTTGGTACCTATCGATTCACTCGTATGCCGTTCGGTCTGAAGAACGCGCCCTCAACCTTCCAGAGATTGATGGATCGGTTCCGGTCAGGATCAAGCTTACAAGGCGTGGATATTCTGGCTTACCTTGACGATTTACTGGTGATCTCGGACAGCTTCTCCAGCCACCTGGAAGACCTGCAAAAGGTATTTGATCGTTTAAGACTTTTTGGTCTTAGGGCTAATAGAGAGAAATGTTTCTTTGGCCGTCAGGAGATTACATACCTTGGACACGTGATTACTTCAGCTGGAATCAAGCCGGACACTTCTAAGATCGCCGCCGTAATAGACATGCCGGAGCCCAAGAACCTGAAGCATCTAAAGTCGTTCCTTCAAACTTGCTCCTGGTTCCGTAAGTTTGTTCCTAACTTTTCTCACCTGGCACAGCCGCTAACCAAGCTAACACGGAAGAACGAAACCTGGAGATGGGAAGCAGAGCAAAAAGACGCTTATCAGCTCTTGAAGGAGAAGCTGACAACTGCTCCTATCCTCGTGCAAGCCAACTACGAGTTGCCGTTCGTTCTCCGAACAGATGCCAGCAGTTACGCTTTAGGGGCCGTATTGTTACAAGGCGAAGGAAAGGATGAGCAGCCCATAGAATACGCCAGTCGCCTGCTTACTGCGGCTGAGAGAAACTACTCAACTACAGAGCGCGAGGCCTTAGCCGTGGTATGGGCGGTTGAAAAGTTTCGGGGATATCTCGACGGCCATCCGGTGACTGTCAAAAGCGATCACCAACCGCTTAGATGGCTACTGACCCTGAAAACACCAACAGGACGACTCATAAGGTGGGCAATGAAATTACAGGCCTATGACATCCGCTACGAGTATGCGCCAGGCAAGACGAACGTTCTCGCCGATGCACTAAGCCGCCCGCAATGTGACGACGCTTACCACAATAGCTGTGATGTGTGCACAGTAATCGTTGATGTCCCACGAGTAAGTCCTGGTGAACTCCGAGCCGAGCAACTAGGAGATTCTGAAGTGGCCAAGATCGTTAACGACCTGGAAGGTGAAGACCCCTTAGGCGCACGATGGCTAGAGCGAGGATACATTGTGAACAACGGCGTACTGTACCGTTACCACCCAGACAGTGACACAGAGGAGCCGCAACTGGTAGTCCCTGTTTCTATGCGCGAACAGATTATGAAGGAGGTACACAACGACCCTATAGCGGGACACCCGGGTGTTGAGCGTACGATCCAGAAGGTTAGCCGTCACTATTACTTCACTGGGATGCGTAAGTACATAGCCGAATATTTAAAGAGTTGTGAAGAGTGCCAGCGTTATAAAATCAGCAACCAGAAGCCGGCTGGACTCCTACAGACCCCTATTCTTTGCCAGCGTGGAGAGGTACTCGCCATCGATCTCTTTGGTCCTCTCCCTGAAGGTAAGAATGGCGAAAAGTGGGTACTGTTAGTGGAAGACACAGCTACCAGGTGGGTTGAGCTGTACCCACTCGAGGACGCCAAAGCAGAGGTTTGTGCTACCGTACTCGTCAATGAGTATTTCCTCCGATACGGTTTCCCGCGTCGGGTTATTTCTGACAACGGGGTGCAGTTTGTTTCTGCCGCCATGCAGCAATGCATGTTCATCATGGGCGTTAAACAAAATCTGATCCCGCTGTATCATCCCGAGGCGAACCCAGCAGAGCGTAAGAACAGGGAGCTTAAAACGCAGCTTGCCATTTTGGTTAAGAATCAACACCAATCATGGCCAGAACACCTACCGCAGGTCAGGTTCGCATTGAACAGTGCTCCATGCTCCACTACAGGTTGCACGCCTGCGCAGATGATGATGGCTCGGGAGATGCGAACTCCGTTCGAAGCCCAGCGAGACCTCCGTGCTGTCCTGGATAAAGAGAACTTTTTGCCGCAAGTCACGCCATACCTGCGTAAGTTTTTATCCAGCTGGGATCAATTGAGGGAGCGCCAACAGCATCACCAGGAGCGTAGGAAGAGGGACGCAGATGAACGTCGCCGGCCAGCACCAGAGTACGCAGTGGGAGATGAAGTGCTAGTAAGTACGCATCTGCTAAGTAACGCTGCTAAGGGTCGCACTCGTAAATTTATGCCTAAGAGGGATGGGCCCTATATTATCACTAGGGTGGCCAGTGCCACCAGTTACGACGTAGCTCATCAAGGCACCCACATAGGTCGTTTTCACAGTAGGGACCTTACTCCTTTTATTAAAACAGGCCAGGTCACAGGCCCCGTCCAACCGCGGAGGAACCGCGGACGGCCACCGCTACTAGTCCGATCCAACTCGCGAACGGGGCGTTCTTGCGACTTGGAGGGGGAGCGTATAGCGCGGGTGGCAACACCGACGAGCGCTCGCGTCGATCGCGATCCCGCCAACTCCTGTCATAATGACACAGAGTCTAGGAATCGCCATCGACCAATCAGATTGCCCGCCCGGTACAGGGAGTGACAGATCTGACGTATGATGATGTAAAATAGCCAATAAGGACTTTGTTTAGTTTTATCATTGTGCTTGAACTGTTAATAAATTGTTATTGTTATGTTGTCAAATTGTCAAGACATTCATGTGTGTAAAATTTTGCTATTAAGACAGTAAATGAGTTTGCAACCTGGAATCCATGATTTTTACTGGTGTACGCATTTCGCCCTGTTATAGACAGTATATGTATGGCTTTGTGCTGATATGTTAAAGTAGTGTTTGGTTGGAGTATGTTTGCTTTTGCAGATCAGTCTGGCTCCGTACTCCGATCAAACCACTCGCGCCACAATAAAATAACATATATCAAGTGAAATTCTTTTTTTTAAAAACGCTAACTCGGAGTCCCGTGTAACATTGGTGGCAGCGGTGGGATTGTCAAAATCCCCGGTCCGTCTAAAAAGTCGCGAGTGTCCTAAATCCAGACTCAATTTAATTTCCTTTATCAACATCCAGTGAAGAATACTTTACTTCTGTGTCCTCGTGATAAAACCTTAACTCTGTATCGTAGTGATAAAACTGAACTCTGTGTCCTGGTTTGAAGAATATACATACCTTTGCCTGTGTCCTGGTGAAGAAGCCCTCTATCCTGGTGAAGAAGCCCTCTATCCTGGTGAAGAAGCTCCCTATCCTGGTGAAGAAGCTCCCTGTCCTGGTGAAGAAGCTCTCCAACCTGGTGAAGAAACTCTCTGGTCTGGTGAAGAAGTCCGTTGTATCCTAGGGAAAAAGAAGATATACTTACCTGTCCATCACCAAGTCGACTGACGCAATCCAGCCCAGTTGCTTCAGTCTCGTATCCAGAAGTACTCGTAGAAGAAAACTTACCTGCTAGATCCAAAACATACCTGTAAGAAACTTATATCTACATTTACCTGAAGATGTCCTGCTCCACGATCGCCATATTCCTGTAAGTCAATAAACATATTTATACCCCAGTGAATCCAAGTGAAAAGTTTTCCAGTGTATAATTAAAACTCATTCCGAAGTACGAACAATAATTCTAAGCCTAGTACAAACAATTCATAATAATATTATTCAATTGCAGTCCGAGACCAGTGCAGCCTCTTATCGTTTCTCGGTAACGCTGTGCTTATCTTTTGTTTAGACTGAGCCTCAGCCGTTGCAATGCCTAAAGACGAGTCCGCAACTAAAACTGTAACAATGTCAGAGATCGACTTGAATATTTTAATCAAGTTTGTAAATAAATTTGATGGAAACCGCGAAAAATTAAACGCATTTATTAACAATTGTAGAAATGCAATAACTTTAGCATCTGCACAACAACAAGACATTTTATTAAAATACATTTTGAGCCAATTAGAAGGGCGCGCTGAAAGTGCTTGCTCAATAAAAAATTTTGAAAATTGGCAACAGTTGGAAGACTTCCTCAAAGCTCAGTACGGTGATAGGAAACATTATGCTGCACTGCTTTCCGATTTGCAAGACTGTCGGCAATTGAATAACGAAACGGTAAATCAGTTTGCTTTGAGAGTAGAGTCATGCTTATCAAAATTAATGAGTGAGATAAATATATCAATTCCTACAACAAAAAAAGGCGAACTGACTGGCCGTCTCGCAGCAATGCAAGACCTTGCTTTACATACTTTTGTGAGTGGGCTCAACCCACGATTATCCACTGTGGTCCGGTGCCGTGACCCTGAAGCACTCAATGACGCGATTAATTTCGCTGTATCAGAAGAAAAAATCTTCCAAGCTACTTCGCGACGCAATCCAAACTTTGGACATAGTTCCCATCAGAACTCCAACCCTGCGGGTCGCTTTCGTCAATTCCCACAACAGAATCGATCAACTCCGCAACATGGTATGAACAACAACCACATGACGTCACCACCATTTAGACCAATAGCGTCCTTAGTATGCCGTTATTGTAAATTTGCAGGTCACACGATTGACAAGTGCCGCAAACGTGAATATAATAATATGAGATTTGGTAACTCTCCTAATGGGCAGAATAATGGCCCGTCATCAAATCCTTTTAACGAAAATCGGAATCGACCAATCCACGCGATTGCTACTACCACAGGAGATTATGGTACAGACGAGACAGATAATTTAAACACGCCCACTTTCCCGTCTGGTATCGAACGGGAAAGTTAAATTCCAAAGTCGATACCTACCAATCTAAAGAGGCAACATTTTCTATTCCAGAGCAATCTAACAAACAGGGTAGCCAGCCCCAATCTCATAGATTTGCCATTTCCAATTCCACTGTACCCAGTATGCCTATTATAACAATTTCTACTGCTCCCATTGAACATGAGGTATCTCCTGCGTCTTCAAAGCCCACTGTGGCTGATAAACCTTCAACATCCTCTGGACCTAAACTTATTAATCTAGACTCCTCTTCTGCTCATGTACAAACTCCAACGCCGCATCCTCTCCGCACTGCACCTGAAAAAGAAAAAACACGAGTTTATAATATTACAACTAATCCATCAAGAAAATACTTACCATTTGTCGAAGTCCATACATCTGTGTCATCAAAGCCATTGCTATTCCTCGTAGATAGTGGAGCATCTATTAGTCTCATAAAGGAAAATTCTGTAGAAATAATGCCAGAAATAATAAAAGACCCTATATCATTCTCCGGAATAGGTGAGAGTAAATGCAGAAAATCGTTGGGTCATATAGAAATCGAATTCAGTTCACTTAAACATAAATTCCACGTCATTCCAAAACTAGATTTCCCATACGACGGAATTATCGGCAACGATATTTTGTCAGATTCGCATAGCAAAATCGATTATAAAGATGAGGTACTTGTAATAAACGAAACAAACTTCCGCTTGAAGTTCAATGAGCCTATTTACACCATTCCGCCTCGAACTGAAACCATAATAGAATGCTCAGTCGAGAACCCTGAACTGAAAGAAGGTCTCATCATCAACCAAAATCATATTGAGTCAATTCTTATAGCTAACTGTATTGTAAAGGTGAAACCTAACTCTAGAATTAATATTTCAATTGTTAACACTTCCGAAAATTCAATAAACTTAAACTCTGACTTAAAATTAAAACTAATACCTTTAGAAAAAGAAAACAGTCATCAAATTTTCCATATGTCTCAACCAAAATGCATTCCAAACGATGCTTTAAATCGAGCTGACCAAGTACTAAATCTTCTCAGAGTATCTCACCTAAATTCTGAAGAGCGAGACTCTTTATACGAACTTTGTACTACCTTTTCTGATATATTCCATCTCCCTGATGATAAGTTGTCCTGTACAGATCTCCTTCAACATGAAATTCCTACTACGTCGACTATACCCATCAATACAAAATCATATCGATTTCCTGAAGTACATAAACAAGAAGTCCAAAAACAAATAAATAAAATGCTCAATGATGGAATCATAAAACCCTCAACATCTCCATGGTCTTCTCCTATATGGATAGTCCCAAAGAAAATAGACGCATCTGGCCAACGTAAATGGCGTGTAGTCATAGACTATCGTCGTCTGAATGATATATCAATTGGGGATTCATATCCAATTCCAAACATAACAGAAATTCTCGATCAGTTAGGCAAGAGCAAATACTTCAGTACCCTTGACCTTGCCTCTGGGTTTCATCAAATAAAAATGTCTAGTGAAGACGCCCCCAAAACTGCATTTTCAGTCCCACAGGGACATTACGAATTCACACGAATGCCATTTGGCCTCAAAAACGCCCCTTCAACTTTTCAAAGGTTGATGAATACTGCGTTATCAGGTCTACAAGGCATCCAATGCTTTGTCTACCTTGATGACGTAGTTATTTATTCATACGATCTCACCACCCACATGAAAAACTTATCCAATATCTTTGACAGACTTAGACATTGCAACCTAAAACTACAACCGGACAAGTGCGAGTTCCTTCGAAAAGAGGTATCGTATCTTGGCCATATCATCACAGACAAAGGTGTTAAACCAAACCCAGAAACCACTAAAGCCGTTGAACATTTTCCTCAACCAAAATGTCCTAGAGATATCAAATCTTTCATGGGTTTAGTCTCTTATTACCGCCGTTTTATTCCAGATCTGTCCAAAATCTCAAAACCCCTTACAAAACTTCTAAAAAAGGACGTCCCCTTTGATTGGCAAAACGACCAACAGTTGGCTTTCGAAACCCTAAAGAAAATTCTCATCTCCGCTCCGATATTAGCTTACCCAGATTTTTCTAAACCTTTCGTGTTGACGTGTGATGCATCTAATTATGCTGTTTCAGCCATTTTGTCTCAAGGTCCTGTAGGAAAAGACAAACCCATTTCCTATGCCTCAAGAACCCTTAACAAAGCCGAGTGTAACTATAGCATTACCGAGAAAGAATGCTTAGCAATTATATTTGGCACAAAAATCTTTCGGCCATATCTTTATGGTCGCCGCTTCACAATTGTGACCGATCATCGCCCACTTAAATGGCTTTTTAATTGTAAAGACCCTGGATCCAAACTCGTTAGATGGAGATTAAAACTCGAAGAATTCGACTACGATATCGAATATAAGAAAGGTAAAATAAATAGTAATGCCGATGCTTTGTCCAGATTCCCAGTAAACCCCATCCAACAAAATGATGAGCCCAAAATTCAGGAAACAGATGATCCTCAACCTGGAACTAGTAATATGCATCCCCATTCGAGTTCCATTCCTGAACAAAGTCCTGACTTAATCAATTTAGACGACTTTGGTCCTTTTGATCTCAGTCCTAATCTTGAAGAAATAGATGTCGATTTTGAATCCTTAATCAGCAAGGTCCCACCAAACACTCCTCCTGAAAACGAAGATTTTGAAGCATTAATAGATGACATCACCACTCCCTTGCCCGTGCGAGCTCCACCTGAAACAGAAAAAAGAGATATTAGTAATATTTCAAACAAAGAAGAATATGGGAAGTTTCTAAAATCATTTGCAGATAAAAATACAACTTTCGATACTAACCTGAGAGAGTATAACGACAGTCTAATGAAAAGTACTTGTCAGACCATCCTTATACCAACCTCTCTCGACTTAGATGAGTCAAATCCCTACGTCCAAGATCTTCTATCTAACCTAGAAAATCCAGAGGAGTTAATACAATCTGAAAAAGAATTATATAAGTTTAAAAAGGTATCATATAATAACAAAGTATTTTACTTACTGTTTACAAAGGTACACCATTTTGATGAATCCACGTATCCCGAAATCTTTAATACTCTGGCGAATATAAAAGACGAATTATCATCTATTGCTCATATTACCGAATTTGCCATATCTGATTTTCGCAATCCTTTTGAGAAACTTTCCTTTGTAAAAATATATAATATACTTACTTATCTTTTCCATAAATCCTCTATAAACATCAACATTTATCATAACAACGTTATATATCCAACTTCGACTGAAATACAAAAGATATTGCGAGAAAATCACGACATACCTATCGCCGGTCACCTAGGAATTTCCAGAATGTATAACCGAATTCGTGATAGATATTATTGGAAAAATATGAAATCCGACATAGAAAACTACGTGAAAAACTGCACTTCCTGCCAAGCCAATAAAGCCTTTCGCCAAATTAATCGTGCTCCGATGCAAATTACTACTACTTCTACCCGTCCTTTTGAACGCGTGAGTCTTGACATTGTGGGTCCCTTACCAGAAGCTGGACTTACAAAACTCCGTTTCATTTTAACACTCCAAGATGATCTCACTAAATTTTCCGTAGCTTACCCGATTACTAATGCAACCGCTGAAGAGTCATGTGAATGCCTCGTCCACTTTATCACTCTATTTGGTATCCCTAAATCAATCTTAACCGACCAAGGTACAAATTTTACTGCAGAACTCTTTAAAAAAACGTGTAATCTTCTGAAAATAAAACAATTATGGTCATCCCCATATCACCCCCAAACCCAAGGTGCACTTGAACGCAGCCATTCGACACTCAAAGAGTACCTTAAAAGCTTCGTCAACGAAAGCCATTCAAACTGGCACAAATATGTTTATACAGCCATGCTTGCTTACAACACTAATGTCCATTCAACGACCAACTTCACACCATATGAGTTAGTTTTCGGGCATAAACCTTTAATTCCAGATTCTATTTATAATCCTCCAGATCTGTCTTATCCCGAATATATAAAATCTCTGTGTCATCGATTAAAACTCTCTCGCGAGAAAGCTATTGAAAATATTAAAATTTCAAAAGAAAGGTCTAAAGGCTACTACGATGCCCATTCTCGTCGTGTCCAATACAAAGTAGGCGAATATGTTTATCTCAAAAATCACCTTCGCTTACGGAAAGCACTATCCCCTATTTGGAAGGGTCCATATAAAATTGTCAAAATTCATGGTAACAATACCCTTTCTCTTTTAATCAACCGAAGACATGTAAAACATCATTTCGATGAAATCAAATCATCTCAAAGTCCTTAATTCATTTTATTCTGTATTTAATATATATAGTTTACTATTTTATACACACATATTTATAATATAAAATTTTGTACACTTTACTATTTAATATTTTCAGACTTGCTGCGCTTTATTGTAATGCCGCCCTGGCCGAAACTGAAAGTCAGTATATAGAAAAGATCACCAAAAGCCCTGGTATACTCTTCGACCCTGTTGGCACACTGAAAATTATTAATGATCATTTCCACATCGTTATTCCAACCGAAATTATTCCTATTCAACATCACCTCGAAAACTTTCGTGAAGTGTTCGGTACGATTCGATTCTATTGTAGAGAAAATGACGAAATAAATATTTCTGAGTGTCACAATATGTTGCAACCTCTAGAAGCCCTTTTTTATGATATTCAACGTGATTTCAAATCTATCTCTCATATAATATCAAACGGTATCTCTAAAAGATCCGCATGGTTTGGCGTAGTTGGAACCGTGTTCAAACACATATTCGGCACATTAGATGAAGATGATGCTAGAAATTATGATAATGCTGTCCAAGCTCTTTATAAGAATGATAAGAAATTAGCAGACTCTTTAACAAAAAGCATTATAGTTTCACAATCAGCTATTTCAAACATAAATAAATCTTTGATAGAGATAAATGTTAACCAAGCTAAATTAAGCGATGTCATTGACCAATTGACAACGTCAATTATTAATGTAACTCATGCTGTTAATGCTGTTAGTTTAAGGAATAGGCTAAGTAATATTCTAAATGTTCTTCAATCAAACTTACTTACGATTTCTTTTAAAGTCGAAGATTTTCTTAATTCTATCCTGTTTGTCAAAAGTAATACTCTGCACCCGTCAATACTGACACCAAATCAGCTGTTCAATGATATTATCAGTAACCTTAAGGTTATTCCTAAGTATAGAGATTTCCCTGTGAACCTAGATATAAGTAATATTCATACTCTTATTAATATAGCAGATTTAACCTGCTACTATCTTAATGATAAGTTAATGTTTATTGTAAAGCTTCCCTTAGTTAGTTTACAGCAATTTAGTATTTATAAGAACATACCTTTACCAACTCCACACGCCAATGGTAGCTTCAATTCCTTTGCCATGATCCTTCCCTCAGAACAATTTTTAGCTCTTAGTACTGATAGACTATCCTATACTTACCTTAAAGACTTAAACAATTGTAAAAATATACTCACCGAGACTTACCTTTGCGAAATAACCGATGTCTACGCCGTCCTTAATAGTCCTTCCTGTGAAATTGAAATCATAACCAAAACCTTAACTTCCTTACCTGATAACTGCCCCTATAAATTAATATTTGGTAATATCGATATTTGGCATAAGCTTAATAACAATAAATGGGTATATATACAATCAGAACCTACAAAACTTACCATTGACTGTAACCAGAAATTATCTGAAGTAGTCATATCTGGTACAGGTGTACTTAACATTCCTCCTGAATGTGTCGCCTTCCATAAAAATGTTAAGTTAATAACAAAAATATATCCTAACATAACTGTACCTGCAGTGTCTTCTGATTTTAATATAATTAATGATAGTTGCTGTAGTTTTAACCGTCTAAGTAAAATAAATGCCAATATTTCAAATGTTAAAATTAAAAGTGTCAATTTAGAAAATTTAAAGAATTTTAAAGCTGTTTCTGACCAAATTGTTAATGATGTTCAGAACCTTGACAACCCTACAAATTTTAATAATCATATTAGTTTTCCTACTTTAAGTATATCATCTATAATTGTAGTTCTTAGTTTTATAACATACTATTGTTATAGGAAAAGGAAGTTTTCAATAAAAATTACAACCAATTCAGTACAAGAACAAGATCCTGAAAATTCTAATAGAACAAGTCAACCACAATTACGTTTTGATTAAATCCCAGAAAACTTACTTTTCCCGTAAGTTTCCTCTTAAGAAGGGGGTTGTTATAGACAGTATATGTATGGCTTTGTGCTGATATGTTAAAGTAGTGTTTGGTTGGAGTATGTTTGCTTTTGCAGATCAGTCTGGCTCCGTACTCCGATCAAACCACTCGCGCCACAATAAAATAACATATATCAAGTGAAATTCTTTTTTTTAAAAACGCTAACTCGGAGTCCCGTGTAACAGCCCCATTAAGAACCCTGACTGAGCTAGCGAAGGTTAAAACAGTTAATTATGGAGTAGTAGCCTTAATAGTTACTTTACTAATTAAAAAACAAAATGGTATAGAAAATATAACTTCTAAGAAAACCGCCATATAAAACACCAATTTTATAGGTAAAGACATCAATCACATATATTTTTATGCGATAAATTGCAGACATGCAAACGGATCATCTGTTTCTCAAGAAGAACTTATAGGACGTGTTCCTCTTGAGAAATAGATGATCCGTCTTTCAATCCAATAACTAAAATAAATAAAACAGAATAGGATTTGATAGTGAAAGCAAAGTCATCAGTTATTAGCTTTTATTTCCAGATGTGGTCAACATACTAGTTACAAGGTCTGATGTAAAGGACAGAATCAATAAAAACAGTACGCACAATCCCTGTAGTCAGTACACAACTCAGTTAGAGGGTAATGTAGAAGAAATAAAAATTATTCCGATTTGATCCACCGTGGACATAATGTACAGATAGCCACACATCTATGTTACTACAATCTGTCTTTGGACATCCTTTTTTTCGGGCTAAGTTTTTTTTTATGATATAGATGGCAGACGAGTCGACGGATTACCTGATGGTAGTTCCGGCCAGTAAAAGTTTTTTCAGTAGTTTATAATAATAATAATAATAATTCTCACAACATCTCATACATTGACCTGATTCCGTACTAAGTAGCGTAAGCACTTGTGTTACAGATATCAGACAACAGAGGAACACAAATATATACTTAAATACATATATTACACCCAGACACAGAACAAACACAAGTTCATTGTTCATCGCACGAATATTTGTCCAGGGTGGGGATCGCACCCACGACCTTTGGCGTAAGAGGCAGGGTCACAACCAATTGCGCCATCCGGTCAGTCTGTTTATATGACTAATTCCCCTGAGTATTTATTACTATGGTACCAAAGTGGTAGGGGTCATTATCCTTGGTTTTATTTGAGGTCAAAAATCAACATATTTAAGTATACATTTTCAGTGAATTACATATAACAAAAAAAAATCGTTATGCCAAATTTTGACATTTGAACGTCAGAGGGACAAGCCCTAACAGAATTCAGCAAAATATTTTTTTGCCCGCCACTTGCATATTTGGATCAAAAATATATGAGAGTCCGAGGATCTCCTTTCCTCAAATTGATATTGAAGAGTCAATTGAAAAAAAAATACTGAATTATTGAGGTAAAGCAATTTTTTGCTGTTTATTCTTAAGTTAATAATGCACTTAAAAAAATAACCGGGCAACTGCTTTACCGACTAAGTTACAGCTAAGTTTAGCAAAATATCGTGGGTTCAAGTCCCATTCGAAGACTCTCGATATATATACAACCTGTGCGGATAAAGAATGGGATCAGAAATGGCCGCGCATCTATTCACTTCTCGCTTGCACACGCACTGTCGATATATAAGTGCATTATTAACTTAAAAATTAACTATTTTTTATACTTTGATATGTGGCTGTAACCAAAGACTTTTTAGTCATGGACACCTTTGTGAAAAGTCGCTATAGTTCAGACAGTTCGGAAATTCAAATAATTAAAGTTAAAAAAGATTTGCATAATTATTATAGCAAGGTATACCTAAGTAGTTTTCTAAGTGACAAACCACTTTTATTTTCTAAGACACATTATTACTGAGCAACTGAACAACATGTACAGTCAGCTGCGCAGAGATGTATACACTTTAGTACCTTGTTACAATAATGCCGCCCGTATTTGTGTAGGAAAGTAGAAGTCGGATGGTACCTATCTATTATGACAATGTACTAAAGTGTTATACATTTCTTTGCAGCCGACCGTACTTACTTAACGTAACAACATGAATTTTCTTAACAAAATGTAATGAACTTACAGGCGTTGCCAACTTAAGACTAAAAATAATTTTGCTAACAAAACGTGGGCTATACAGGGTGTTAGCGAGCGAGGGAGATGGGTAAAAATAGCAATAAAATAATAAAGTATAGAAATAAAATATATTAACGTACCGTTTGCACCAAAACAAATCAATTACAATATAAAAATGTCAAATTGAGAAACAAAATAAAAACGAAAATAAAATGATTAACTTAAAGAGGTCGGTTTGCCACACAGGGTGTAAACACATAATGGGAGAGACAAAGGCTCATAGACTCCGATGGTTCGGCCACGTCGAAAGGATCAAAAGGTTGGTATCAAATAGGGGCGCCTAAAAGGCATATGTCGGACAACCTAATGGACGTCGGCCAGTTGGGCGTTCATGCTACCGCTGGCGGGATATAGTGAACACAGACCTGCAGGAATTGGAGGCAGGAGTTTGGCGTCAAGCTGCACAAGACCGAGACAAATAGCGACATCTCATATCGGAGTCCAAGACTTATTTTGGGTCGTTGAGCCATTGGAGTTAGTATAAAAGAAATTCGTATAAGTTACACTTTACATAACTCAAGAACAGCAGGACCGATTTGGTAGAAAATTGATGTAGAGGGAGAGCTCAGAATTAGGGGACGGACATAGGATAGGTACTTATTACCACGAAAAATGATAGGTTCCAGTGGGGAGAAAATCTATGAACAAAAAAGATAACTTACTTTACGGGCAACGCCGCGGATGAAAGCTAGGTAAATCAGCGTGTATATTCAACGGAACAAAATATTTACTTCTATTAAATTCTAAGGCATCTGTTATGCTGCTTACCTTTGGCTTATTTGATAACTTTAACTTAGCAAGTATACCTTCAAATATTATTACGTAGGTAGTTGATAAACAATCTCATACAAACTTCAGCTCTTTCAATACACGTGGTAGGGTAGACCAATACTTAAGGTGACGGGTAGGGCACACTAGCGACGCCAATCGATTTTAATTTTTAGCTACTAACCGGATCTATTTTAAACAATTTCGGGGTTACAACCTCTCCGTAAACATTTATACTATTTATTAAATAACCATGCACAAATGCGGACCCAACATTTGTACGCGAAAAATTGATTCACGCTAAAAGTGGCCGCTTTTGGCGGTAACCAATTTTTCACGTACAAAAACGGACCCAACATTTGTGCATGGTTACTTAATAAAGTAACCATGTATAATAGTATAAGTATTCGCCGAGGCCGTGTGGTGCCCGGCAGAGTAGAATAGGCCACCCTCACTCTTACCGAGGTGTCGTAAAAGGCGACTAAGGTAAAGCTGCTGGCATGATCATAGCACCCAGAGAAGGAAAACTCTGCATTAATATCAAAACCCTCGCCAACCCGTCTGCCAAGCGTGGTGAGTATGGCAATTACCCCTCATGTGATTGAGGGAGGCCCGTGCCACAGCAGTGGGGACTTAAATGGGCTGACGATGATGATGATGATGATTCGCCGAGAGGTTGTAACCCCAAAATTGTTTAAAATAGATCCGGTTAAGTAGCTAAAAATTAAAATCGATTGGCGTCGCTAGTGTGCCCTACCCGTCACCTTTAGAAGGTCGCAATCAGAGCGATCCGGTCAGGCCCCGAATGTGGGACAGTTTGCGAATGCGATTTCACTGAGATGGACATTCCAGCCCCCTTTTAACAAATCGCGAACTAAGGATAGTCTCGGAACAAAACTCGTGCCAGCTCCTTTTAACATTGCGTGTTGAAACGGGATGACATGAGCTTTAGTACGGTAATAACTTTAGTTCGCGATTTGTACTAAGGTGGTTGGGTTTTGGTTAGGGTTAGAGTCCCGCTAATAAAATAATAAATTTACACTTATGTCCATACGCATAAAAACTTCCTATAATTAAGTAAATTAACATTAACGGCGCACTCGGAGACGTCATTTAAGCTAATGTTCAGTAACTATAGTATCGGTAGTCTTTATGCGTATCAAAATAAGTGTCAATATTTTTTCTTAAGTAGCCAATTACTTAGTACGTAATCAGATTAATGTAACTTGTAAGATAGCCGTGTGGTCCCGGCAGAGTAGAATATGTAAAGCTGCTGGCATGATCATCAGCACCCAGAGAAGGAAAACTCTGCATTTATATCAAAACCCTCGCCAACCCGTCTGCCAAGCGTGGTGAGTATGACAATTACCCCTCATGTGATTGAGGGAGGCCCGTGCCCCAGCAGTGGGGACTTAAATGGGCTGACGATGAACTTGTATGATGGTGTATGAATTTATTTATAATAGGTACCATGTTTCCTACAAGTGACAAGACGAGGACCATAACGGTAGCCCTTTGAACATCAGACGAAAAAGAAGAAGATAGCTTGATGTTTGAGCAGCACTTAAATTTAAAAAGCATTTGAGTGTTCGGGGGTTCATTATTATTTAATTATTTTTTTATTATAAATACTCTTGAGTGTTATACCCTACGGGTGATAATTATTATTTCATTACCTTAAACGTGCTATGAACATTTAAATTTTGAGTTTATTTTGTAATGATCTCTACCCATAATAGTAGTGAAACTTATCCGAACAACTATAAATGAGGATAGATACCTACCTATTATTTTAATAAAAATATTAACTCTTTTGGGTTACAATAAATCGTTACAATAATTTCATTATATTTTTAACGTTATTCATATTAAGGTATTAAAATTCTTAAACCAATATAATTAATTACATAGATACTATTAATAAATAATATGTTATGATGCGGTTAATTTATTTTTATTCAGTCTATAAAGTCTATATCAGTTCTATATTTACATGCAAATAAAATTATTACAAAAACTATAATAAGTATATCATGGCGGTTCAACCTCTCAAACAATTTAAAAAATAACTTGTAATAAAATCATTAAGAGTGTGCGCTATTATTTATTAATTAAACCCTAATATAATGCTATGACAGGATAATTTTAACTGGAATATATTATTACAGCTTCATAAAAGCATTACAAACATTTATTTATTCTAAGTACCTATGATGACGTTATGAGAATGTTTTAGAAGTACTTAGTTTTATTATATTGGTATGGAGCTAAACGGTGGGTATTGACTAAAACAATTCGATAGCTTTTACGTTTATCATAAGTGCCACCACAACATACATACATGTAGGTACTGGCATATTATTCGTAGTATATATGCGCTTTTAAACCTAGAAATAAATGTCACGTTCATTATGACAGTTTGAGAATTACATGCATGTTTAGTAGGTACCTACTATATTTTTGTGGTTTGTCTTATTTATTTACCTATAGTTAAGTAGTAAAAATTTTAATATCTTGGGGAATCTTCAGTCAAATTAATATCATATAGATACATTATTTTCTAGTATTCAGTGTATCTAGATAAAAATAATGAAGACGATTTTCTTAGCACACAGGCTCAATGGGCTGGATCATACCTTACTACTCGTATTGTAATAATAAAAATGAAGGAAGATGAATAAGTAGATATTAAAAACCATTTTCAATTATGAGATGAAAGACTAATAAGATATATTTTAGTCTTCTAGATAACGACGATTTATAATATCATCCTTTAAAACATTATATTATTTAGCAATAGTCATACATCGATGATACATTTATTTTATCAGAAATAAAATATGAAATTCTAATGTATACTGTACCTAAAATTGACCACGATTTATTTATATGTGCACACAGACTGACTTAACAAACAAAATTAAATAAAACTAAGAAATGAATAAAACGAAATAATAAAAGAAAAATCATTTTAATTATTTACAATAAAATAATTACAAGAAATTATACTAAACGAAATAATACTAAAACGCATTTTTTTTCGTTTGTTAACTTAATATAAGTAAAAACTCATACTTCATCTTCAATAATAAGAAAAATATGATTATATTATGTGCTTTAACTACGGCATAAGTTTATTAATTGATTAACATGGCATCGTCTTAAATATCATCTATTAATACATTTAGCTATAAATACTCTTAAATCTAAAGTAACAATTGAAGGCCCTTTAAATAGAAGACTTTTTGTATGTATTTATTTAGATATTTTACTAATTTGAACTTCTACAACTCAATTAAACATAAAACAATCATTTTTTATTTAAATTAATTTTCTCTACGTAAATCCACAAATTAAGGAATGTTGTCAAAATTGAGCAATCCTTACGAAAATAAACCGATTCTGTAAAATTCGCTAAGCTGTACAATGACATGTAAAAGATAGATATGGCGTCACAAGATATGTGCAAAGCTAGCTTTTCATTAAGTAAATAGGTTCATCCCATGTTATGCTTCCAGTCCCTGGCAAAAACAATTTAATAATAAATATACTACCTGTAGATACACTAGTGTCAGACGAAAAAATATAATAAAAAAAGTCAATGTAATTTTTTTTGTCCTAATTCTCAAATGGAATGGGATTTCATTCGAGTTGGCGATTTTTGGATTCATCTTAGAATACCTTTTTGGTCATTCACCAAACTGATATAGGTACTTATTATGATCAAAGAATATTTTGTTAAGAAACTGTTAATGCTATGTCATATCGAAACTGAAATGTTCATTCATTACAAATATGTTGAATAGAAAAAATCCCCAACTTCTACTGTCATATTTCAGCCTCGATACGACTTGGAACAAAACAAACCCTTGACACTTGTGTATTCATAAGAGGGTTTTAGTTTAAATTGAGATATCAGGTATTAACTATAATAAGTATACATTCAATTACAGGTTAGGTACAGATAGTTCAACTCACAAAGACACGCCCCACCACTTTTGGGCAAGGGCATTCGCTGTGCATTTAAATAATTTGAACACTTCTCACAAAAAAAAATCAAGTAGAGCATATTTTCAGTTGTCCCCGTTAGGTTCTGTCAATTTATCATAGTGTGTGTGAGCACTCATTGCTAATTTGTAAGCGATAATGAGAAAGGGTGGGGCGCGTCTTGGTGGATTGAACTATCTGTATAAGTAAGTAAGTAATGAAAACTGTAGCTAAATATTGCCAGTAAGTTATTCTGATAACTATTAATTTCTCGAATCGAATATAATAAGGACTATTCGGTATCTATTGATATAAATGGGCTAAGTCTCTTAATAGATTGAGTATGACAGGTCAATATAATTTTTACTAACGTTTCTTCGAAATGTTTGAATACGAACATCTAAACCTACTACCAAAACTTAGCTTCAGTTTTCATAAGGTAAAACAAATTGTAAAGTTACATAAAATTTACATCACTCAATCAACCATTGCAATAAAAATGTCTCTTATTATAGAAAAGTATTCACATGATAAAACCGCGTCAAAATGGTGCGATGTGAGTCCGGTGGATCCAACTGCAATTAACTTGGCAGAGTTTAACCAATCAATTAAAACTAACTTTTAGATTCATGATGCCAGTTACAAATTTAGTTCATTCATTTGATTTGTCAAATTCTCCACCAACTTAAATAAGCTGTTGGACTATGGAAGTTGTCAAAATATCCTTTATATTTTATGGAATATCACCTAATTCTGTTATCATAACAATTCTCAACAGTAAATTCAGGCACACTTCTAACAGAATATGTTAAAGCTAAAAAGTGATACATTTGCTCATTGGTCAAACATTTGGATTGTTATTTAAAAATCCTAAAGATACAGAGGACCTTGATAGAAAAACATCCGTCAATATGATGTACTAATAAAATTCATATTCGATTCAATCTTACTTTTTTAGTCACCCCAAATATTATATTTGATAGCAAAACTCAGCTAAATAGCATTGTATAGGAGGTGTACACTATATTTTCAAGATATACATAAGTACAAACACCTAATTTACAACCATTACACTAGTAATTGAACAAACTACTTTTTAGCCTATAGTATATTAAAGCCCATAGAACTTGATTACATATTCAAAGAGTGTTGATCACTCAATAGCAACAAGGTACTACTCGTAATTGTTGGAGGATAAATTCAGTGAATCACCAGTCAATGCGTGTCTAATATCCAGTTACGTATTTAGATTAGACATACATTATCTATTAGACGTTCACAAGGACCACGTAAAGCTCTCAATAACAACTACAGGCCCTTTACTCAACTACTGCATATCCAAACTAAACACAAACATCCCAATAACAGTCAAGAAGTCATAACTTTAAAATCGTACATAAAATTCTTTAGTACTCGTGAAATTTTTACGATCTCTCGAAAATGCATAGTAGGTATCCACAGTATTTTACGACATGATGGCAATACTGATGTAATCCTAGAAGCAACAAAATTACAGTCTCTAAGTGAAGAAGTTATCTCTTTGCTGGTATATCGGCAGTTCGACGTCAGGAGATCGGTCGTCCAAATCGTCATATCTGCCGTTTAGTGGCAGCTCTTCCAACGCTTTCACTGTTCGGAAAAAAAAATTAAGATCTTTCTAACAAATCTGATCGTATCTGTTTGAAACTTTAAGGTCAAATTTAAACACTCAAACAAACAACACATAAAGTAACATTCGATCGAAATTTCAAAAACAACAAAATACTTTAAGCTTCACCAAATTCAATTAATTTAAATGAAGTGACTATAAAATTTTAGATAAAAAGGAAGAAATGGCATAACGGCAAAAAGCTTAGAATATTATTCAATGACTTTGGTGAAACAAATACAATGGGCAAAATAGGAAAATAAAGATAGGCTACTCACAACGGAATGCAAAAAACGTTATCATGCTGCAACACAGGATAGCAGGAGTCTTCTAAGGACCGCCCAGTCAGCAAACATCGACAAACTTGAGGGTTATAGCTTAGTCTATAGGTAATGAATTATTTGGCAACGTGTGTGACGTGATGATGCGTAACTCGATAGGAGCCAGGAGATAGACCCCAATAACATTACCATGTCTATGTAATGTTTACATTCCATTTTCAAAGGTGGAAATCCCATTCATGCCTTTGAAGAAAATATGCTGGAATACGTGTTTTATTTTAATAATGGAGGAACAGCTAATAATTCTGATTTAAGTCCCCTTGCTACAAATCAAAGTTACGCAAATGAGTGTGCTTGGGTTGGGTTGTGATGGTTATGTGTCGGTTCAGTTGTTCCCAGTGGACGGTCCTTGCTCAGTGTTGGTTCCTGTTGAAGATGGGACAGACGACATCAAGCGACTGTTACATGCGTGGACACACGTGTGTTAGTCACACCAAACTTGCATCTGTTACCAAAATTGTTCAAGAAACTGTTTCAAAATAAACACTTACTTAATTGTGTAACGATTTGAGAAATAACATCTATGTAATCAGTGAAGAGGATAATAAAGTACTTTATGTGCTTCTAAATACAATATAGATAACAGGTGATAAAATCAGAATAGCAAATCAAAGTGCATCACTGGCTCAAACTACAAATGACATTAATAAAACAGTCAACGCTGGCATATTAAGTGGAGTTATAGGTTTAGCATTGGCCGCTACATTGAGCTGTAACTTAGGTACGGAAACAAGTAATTGAATTAAGGGAAGGTCGCGAATCGTCGCCCCGGCCCGGGCCAAAGCAATTAATCATCCTGGACAAACAACTACATCGGCCGATATTGAATTTGATAGTCTTAGAAATGGAAAAGCTTGGTGTAATATTTCATACAACGTCAAATTTGAACTGAAATTTTATGTCCGATTAATTAAATTTCTTGAAGTAAGACTCTCAATTTGCGAGCTTTCGTCTTTAGTTCAAATAAAATCAATAATGAATGACATAGATAGACCCTTTGGAACTTTCAGATTGAAAAATGAGTGAGTCGATTTAAATGACAATTTATTTAGTCATAATTATATAAACATAACTTTCAGTAAATAAATTGTATTGTTGACTTCACGCATTATATTTATATTTTACTTAAATAATTTATCAAAACTCTTTCCACCTTATTCTAAATCGCGATCTAAAAGTTATTACCGTACTAAAGCTCATATCATCCCGTTCCAACACGCAATGTTTAAAGGGGCTGACAAGAATTTTGTTCCAAGACTATCCTTAGGTCCGCAATTTGTAATAAGGGGGAAAAAGTTTTGAAGAAATAGCAAGAAGCAAGACAATATTAAGTTACAGTTCAACGTCCGCATTCAAAATTAATAACGTGGAAAAACAACATCAATGATTCAAACGGAATATTAGCTCAAAGGTTATTCATCTTACCCGCTATAATTTTGCTCATCTCAGTGACCTGCTTGGCTAGTATCTGGTTCATCTGAAGCAGGTGCTCTCGCTGCCGCTTCTCTTCGCCGTCCGGGCTCTAGCGTTCAAAGCAACACATGAGGACTGCCCGTATGTACAGCCAACATTCAAGCAGCTATTCAAGCTGACGATGCTTGCAGATAGAATTTAGATGCTTTTTTTTCAAAAGTTTTTATAAACTGTACGACATGAATTGGATGAATAATGTATTTCCTGTGTTTTAAATACACAATGAAAGCGAAATAACAATCTGGAAATTATTCAACAAGATCGTAATTTTTAACAATGTTAAAATTTAATGACTAAAAACTGCCTCAGATATATTTAGGTATCCGTAATGGTGAAATTCTATCTACAAACATTAACAATCATCTATTGATCTTTTTCGATTTTTATTGTATTTATATGATCATTAACTATGAAGATGAAACAGTCAAGAATGATCATGCAGAAAGAAGTAAAGATGATAAATTCATTCCAAACGACAAGGAAAGCAGAGCGAGCGAGACAAGATGCTACATCTCTTTATGATAGTATGATACATGGATAAAAATACAATATTTTTACAAAATTTTACAATACTTTCGATATTTTTACACTTTTGAAAGAGTATGGAGTTATAAGCATAATAATTAAAGATGAATGATATATGTGATAGAATGATAAATGTAAGTTTTGATTGAAACAAGAAACAGTTTCATTCCATATTAGGTACATTAGTCACAGCGTTTTGTTTATGAAATGACAATGGTATTGGTAATTCAATATGAATGAATACTTAGATGAATTTATACGTTTTATAGAGATAATATGTAAGTATCATAATATCAAGGATGTGAGATAAGTACTATACTTGGTATTGTTAAAGTAGATATGATAAGTATTTTACATGACGCTAGTTTAGAAAGTCTCAATATCTACTGCATAAATAATGAGTTTGTAAGATATTAAAACAAAGTATAAAAGTCACCAACCTTGCTCGGATCAGCGGAGGAACTGCTAAGCATCTTTTTAATGGATTCCACTTTTTCTTGACGTTTCTGCTGCTCTTCAGGTGACAGCTCTGGAGGCTGTTAACAGTACAGTTTGTTAATCTATAGTTATGTAACCTACCTAAAAACATTTGCTTTACTTGGCTTCGTTTGCTTTTATAGGTCTAATTGTTACATCTTCCTGTCCAAAATCGTATTAAAAAAATCTTCTACACTAGCTTATGGGTCTACCACGCCGAGGCATATAATAATTATGTCTTAAAATATAAGGAACAATTGTAGGTATTGTTTGTTCCTTACACAGTTAAAAAGTAAAGGAAGAGCCTATATACTGTCCCACTGCAAGGCAAAGGCCTCCATCATAGAAATCAAGTCATTGCTACTATGGTGGGATTAGGCTTAATCACCACGCTTGCCAAATTCGGATTGGTGATCACAAACCCGAGCTATATTCGATAAATTCGAAACACACTTTTCGACCCGAGAATCGAACCCAGAACACCGAGATCACGGCCCGGTACTTAAACCACTAGACCAACACCTTCGACTTACACTGTTAACCTTCCTATTATTGATAGACAATCCAAGTGACCCACTTGGATTTTTGTACTGTTCGAGTGAGAATCAATCATTGGTTGTTTCTTCGTCCCCTATCTGAACCGATAGGAAAGCTCGTCCTCCCTCTATTCCTATCCATGGAGACCAGTTACCGCAGTTCTTACCTTCTCTGGTATGTACCGCTCCGGTATCAGGATCTTCTGTGGTGCGGCCAGCAGTTGGTCTATAGTGTTGTCGGCCAGACGGTGCGTCTGCGGAGGCAGCGCCGAGCGCACCACGTCGGGCGCCGGCGCGGACCGGAGCGCGCGCTCCATGTCCGCGTCGTCGAGAGAACGCCCGAGTTTCTGGTTAACACCAATTTAATTATTAGAGTCCGCGCCACCAAAGAAATCATGTGAAAAGCACGCTTGAGTCGTCGTCAACATTTAGAGCTTTATGCTCATAGACACGAGGACTCTCAAATTTTAATTCCATGTTTTTCCGCAGGACTTCCCTCGTGGCACGGACTCTATCTAACATTTCGGGAAAGCGGCCATTGTGGATTGATTTCCAGCAAGCATAGTAACGATAAAAACGACATCAAATCGATTCATTCGTTCGGGAGCTACGATGTACATAGACAGACATATGTACGTACACAAACAGATTTTTCAGTTAGAGCCAAGACAACCGGCGTTAAGCAGCGCAGACGCTGCTGTGTGTTTCGCCGAGTGAGTAAGGGTAGATGCGGTGAAAGGGAAAAGGTTTGCAGCGCAATTGTGACTCCTCTGGTATAGAGGGTGTCCATGAACGACGGCAACGGCTTACCATCAGGTGATCCGTTACACCTATCACATCAAAAAGAAACAGAAAAGACCAGCCTTATTTTTTACTTCTATAAATATAAGCTTGAACCTGCAATGAATTGCACGAATACTTACATCTTGGTTGTATCCATCTGTTGGCAGCTCATTCAATGTTTTTGCGCTCAAATGGTGAGGTGCTGTATAATGCCGCCTCTTTTCCTTCGGCACTTGCCTCCTGTGCAGCGACCCTGTCTTGGGTTCCCCTGACATCTCCGTGATGATCTGTTTCGCTGCCTCACTCTTGAAGATTGGCGACAACTCCATATGAGACCTCGTCAGGCTCACTATACTACTGGTCTTCGACAGCGGATCGTTTGTTAAAGTCCTCGCACTGTCAGTAGGACTATTCAAGTATTGAGTTGATAAGGACACCGTTCTATCGTAAAGAGATCTATCGTAGCTCTTGTGGTAACTGCTGCTAAGAGAAGATATGTCTCGGGAATAGTCATAGTTTGAAAGGGAAGGACTGGATGGATATTTAGGACTCAGTTCCATATTTCTATCGTTCAAGCGAAGGTATGTGGGAGGTTCTTGCTGCATCTTCTGTTGCGGATTACAGTACTCTTCGAGTTTGTAGTCGTTCAACGGCACAGATGTGCACCTGCCGTAGTTGAGCGAGGTAACCAACTCTTCTTCTATGAACTGGTCTAGGTTAGCTGTGATGTTGTGGCTCGGCCAGTCGGACATTGGCTGTAAGGAGCGTTCTCTGTCCCTTTGGCGTCTTTCGCTTTCCCGCTTGACTATCCGCACCGTTTTGATCTCTTGTTTTTCCACGTTAGATAGGTTTCCTGCAAGAAATAATTCATTTTAGTAACATTTGACATTTGATTCTTGGGACAAACTAGGTTCAGTCTACACTTCAGTGTATAGACTTAACTAAAACCGGCCGAAGCCGGTTGTTTTTTACCCATATAAACATTACCCACATTTATATGAAATATTTTTATTTCGTTCATTTTTTTTTAACACAATTATATTAGTACTTTCCAACACACATATATATATACACTAGGTACACAAGGCTGACGGCCGTGGCACTAACTCAGCTGGCCCTACTGAAAATCAGCGTCATGACCTTTTTCAGGGTCATGACATAGGCTGAGTGGGGGCCATTTATGTTGGAGGTCACAACACACAATATATTATATGCACTGCCTGGTTATTTGTACTCATTATTTTGTTTTTCCTTTGTTTTGTTTTCTTTTTTTTTTCTGTATCAATTTTTTTTTGTTTGTTTGTTCTTTTGTAACTAATGTTGTACTCGTATGTAGTGTTGTGATGTCCAAAATAATAAATTTTTCTTTCTTTCTTTCTTTCTAAAAACTGAATCTACTATGCTGTAATGTCCTCGCTAGTCGGTGCAATGTTGATGTCATTGACACCAACTCTTGTATCTACGTAGGAACAGAAGTGTGTCCATGTTGTGAGCTAGTACTTAGAGTCCTTTTTTTCTGGTTTCGCAGGGGGAATGCCGCCGGCTCAAGACATGAGCTAACTACCTTATGCATACCAGACCACCGGGGGGCGGCCGGGTTATGTGGGGCTCTCCTTTGGCGGGCGGCTTCTCCCAAAGAGAAGCCGGGCAAAGGCATACCCATTAAACCCCCTGCGGTTCTCGGCACTGATACTACTACTACTGTCCCATGTCCCTCATCTAGATAGTTGGCAGTCTTCAACTGAGCGTTTCTCAAGAAACTTTCTACCTCGTACGACAAAACTGTGGAATGAACTATCGCTTGCGGCGTTTCCGGGCCGATACGACCTGCAAACCTTCAAGAAAAGAGCTTACTACCTTTTAAAAAAGCCGGCAGCGCACCTGTGACTCTTTTGACGTGGCAGGTGTACATGGGCGGCGGTGATCGCTAACCATCATGTGATACGTCTGCTCTCTATATCATAAAAAAACTAACCGAATCCACTATGCTGTATGTCTTCGCTAGTCAGCGGCGAGGTGATGTCATTGCCACCAGCTCTTGTATCCACGTACAGGGGTGTGTCCATGTTGCTGTGTTCATAGTGACCTGGCGGGAGGAGAGCGGCAGTGACTTCATAGTCGTACTCCGACTGCCCGTGGTCGATGGTGTGACCGGTGTCCAGGTTGGTTTCTTGCCATGAGGAATGTGGACGGCGTTGTTGTTTACCTGTCAAGTGCAGTTAGTGATGAGCAGGGAATATGATGGGATGAGTAGCACATTTGGTGTTGACCGACCGTGCCTCATACGCCAAAGGTCGTGGGTTCAGATACGTGTTGACATCTTACTGCTGTGTTTAGGTGAGCAGATTTAAATGCGCGGGCAGGTCAAGGCCTGATTAGTGCCTAGGCCTAGGGTTGGACAGTCTGATCATATAGATATAATCAAGAGCTCATATTTCTTTATAATGAAATAGGAGGAAGACGAGCAGACGGATCACCTGATGGTAAGCGATTGCCGCCGCTCATGGACAGCCGCAAAATAAGTGGAGTCACAAGTGCTCTCCCAACCTTTGAACCTACCCTTTCCCCAGATTGGGCCTCCGGTGCCCTCGCGTAGCGAAACGCAGCACAGACCGTGGGAGAGCCACGCTACGCATAAATGGGCCGGCTCGACTGGAGTGATACCACAGCCACGGCCTCACAGAAAACCGGCGTGAAGCAAGCAAGTGAACTGTGCTGTTTCGTTGCGTGAATAAGGGTACCGAAGCCCCAATTCGGCGGAAAGGGGGAAGGTTGGCAGCGCATTTGTGACTCCACTGTTGTCGCGATTCGTTTGCTCGTCTGCCACCTGTCACATAAAAAAAAAACAAAACAAAGTCGCTGTTTCACGCCGGATTTCTGTCAGGCCGTGGTATAACTCTGGTTGGCTCTCCCTGGGCTGCTAACATATCATGGTCAACCACAAAAGTATCTAGTAATTACCAGGCATGGAGTCGTGTGTGGTCTGCAGCGCGTGCGACTGCTGCGTGAGGTGCCGCACGGCGCGGCTCAGCTCCTGCCGCTGTCGCTGCAGCGCTGACACCAGCTGCTGCACCCGTGTCACCTCTGCACAGCGAGAATTATATTTTTACATCTTTTTTTTGATCCCCTGGTTAAATGCCGCTGGCCCAAGATGTTGATGGGCCGACTCCCTTAAGCATACCCGCCGCTGGGGGAGTGGCCGGGTTAAGTGGGACTCTCCTTTGGCAGTGGCCTGAGGTACGAGTATACCCACTAAAACAACATTCTCGTGCTCGTGACATTTATAATCATATGACATATATTAGTTAACATAGTTTTTTTGTATAGTTTTCAGGTGATATCCGCCATGTTTTCAAAATATCACTACCATGTGAATTGGGGTCCAGGGGTGCTCCCTTCTACGCCTGAGTGAGAACGAGACAAGAGAACCGACTAACGAGCCTCATCTTTATGTCCCTCCCCAAGCGGAGATCCGGTTTTCATATTCTGGACCCGACACTACTCCCCCCGGATGGGCTGGGGGATACTTTATCATCTAGTTCAATATGCGCTATCTCGTGCGAAAAATCCGCAAAATGGCGTACTATAGGCCTGAGGTCCATCTAAAAGATGATTGGGTATTTTTAGACGCAATAATGTTGAAGTTGGACCTAGGTTCACAGGCACGCCATCTAGCGGATATTTCACACGCGATAGCACCCATGCAACTAGATCAGTTCAGTTCAGTTTGTAAGTCTTTACCAATCAAAAACTCATTCTATTCTCAGTATTTTAATATCAGACTATGGGTCGTTTCAACCAACTTTATTCTTTTACTAAATCTATAGTATAGCGCTGTCATACTATACAAATCTGACATTATGCCATAGATTTATCTACGGATAAAGATTAATTTTTATATTATATATTGGTCTAATCCAGCCAATATCCATTAGCCAATATCTGACATAAGAAATAATAATAATAAATAAATATTTCACAACATCACGTACATTGATCTGACTCCGAGATAGGTAGCTCAAGCACCTGTGTTACGGATATCAGAATCAACAAATGTGGGATTACAAATATATACATATAAGTAATACTTTTCTTTTGTAAATACTTACTTATAGTACATAGGAAACACCCAGACCAATACAAACAAACATGTTCATGCACACAAATGTTTGCACTGTGCGGGGATCGAACCCGCAACCCTTGGACCAAAGGCAGCGTTCACTACCACTGTTCCAAACGGGTCGTCACATCAGCTCATACATCGACTTTTATTAATAAGTTCATTTTGAAAATGATTCTTCCTGAGATCATATACCAAAACCTTTACAAACAGCAGTAAATAAATACGCCGCATCTGATAATACTCAAACTATAAGTATTGTGGCTAGGCGCATCGCCTGCTCATATGGTGTGGACGGACTTGGTACTTGTTTCACCCCGTGGTGCTGTTTGTGGGGTCCGCGATGCCCGACTATGGGCTAGCACTGCCACTGCACGCACATAAGGGACCTACGCGGTATGCTCCTATTTTTTTTTTCTCTAACCTTGTCTATTACCTAATATCATCTCAAAAACAAAAAAATTCTCCCGCTACGTTTTTTCCTCAAGAATTATAATAACCTTATTAGCTTCTATAATTAATTGAACAATTTAAAAGACTGTGATTAGTACTAGTGAAGTGCTGGAAGCAGCTTACGACTCCTGAAAGAAGGGTGGAGCGGATATGCAGGCAGTCCCGAGGTAAGTGAGACTTTGCTCCCGAATCCTAATCATAGTCCACGTGCGAAATATGCTCCCCGCCTGTAGTTATTTTAGGCTATTTACACGCCACTCCATATTGTATGAAACACATAAGAGCTAATTAGACTTATATTATCTTACTACATAGAGTAACTCATACCTAAGTTAATCCACGTGGCGGAATATTGGGCTGGGAATTAAATTTATCGCCATTGACACGATAAGAAGAAGAATTAAGGCGGGCAGCCTAACTAGCGACACCAATCGATTTCAATTGTTAGCTACTAAGCCAGATCTATTTTAAACAATTTCGGGGTTACAGCCTCTCGGCAAACACTTATACTATTTATTAAATAACCATGTATGTACAATGTTGGGTCCGTTTTTGTACGCGAAAAATTAATTCTTGCCAAAAGTGGCCGCTTTTGGCGTGAATAAATTTTTCGCGTACGCGTTGGACCCAACATTTGTGCATGGTTTTTTAGTAAATAGTATAAGTTTTTGCCGAGAGGTTGTAAGCCCAAAATTGTTTAAAATAGATCCGGTTTAATAACTAAAAAATAAAATCTATTGGCGTCGCTAGTGTGCCCTACCACGGGTAGGTACTTAAGGCGACGGCACCTTAAGTAATTCTACTAACCGTCTTCAAGCATAGCAGTAGGGTGCGCAGGCACAGCCGCGCGGCGCGCCTGCAGAGCCCGACGCAGCTGCTGCAGCTCCCGCTCCAGGCGGGCGTTGTCGGCCACCGTCTGCTCCAATTTCTGTTTCCAAACGAAAAACTTGTTAACGCTATTGTATACATTCTGGCTATTTTACCGCAACTTTTGGTAACACCAACCAATATTTTCAAAACTGTGTTTCAAAACTTGTGTGTGTGTGTGAATCACATGGACGGCGGCAATCGTTTACCATCAAGTGATCCGTCTGCTCGTCTGCCACTTATCACATAAAAAACACTATATTCATTATTCTAAACTTTGCTTTATGCTAAACTTACAAATTTTATTCTGAATTTGGAACAAAAGTGAAACACGACAACATGCTATAGGAATAACTTGGAGACACTTAAGTCTTATTGGCGAGTAGGTAGTCATGCGTAGGTAGGCCGTGTGGTCCCGGCAGAGTAGAATAGGCCACCCTCACTCTTACCGAGGTGTCGTAAAAGGCGACTAAGGTCTTTACCTTATTACCTTACCTGCTGGCATTATCATCAGCACCCAGAGAAGGAAAACTCTGCATTTATATCAAAACCCTCGCCAACCCGTCTGCCAAGCGTGGTGAGTATGGCAATTACCCCTCATGTGATTGAGGGAGGCCCGTGCCCCAGCAGTGGGGACTTAAATGGGCTGATGATGATGATGAGTCATGCTTACTGACCGGATGACGCAATTGGTAGTGACCCTGCCTCTTACGCCAAAGGTCGTGGGTTCGATCCCCACCCCGGACAAACATTCGTGCGATGAACACTTGTGTTTGTTCAGTGTCTGGGTGTAATATATGTATTTAAGTATATATTTGTGTTCCTCTGTTGTCTGATATCTGTAACACAAGTGCTTAGCTACTTAGTACGGAATCAGGTCAACGTATGAGATGTTGAGAGAATTATTATTACTCCAATGTCTCTGAGGTGGTGGTGCTATGTGGCGGGTCATTGCATTCCCTCTAATAAGGTTGAGTGAAATGATGGCTGACGTATACGTCACACTTATAAACGTGCCACCATTGGCCACTGGTCTGCTTCGGTTTACCTCATAATATTTATTTTATTATTGTCTTTATTTTATTTTGTGCTACAATTAAGTAAACTGTATGGCTTGGTATGATGATGACACAAAATTTTATGAAAGAAAGATAGATAGATACACTTTATTGCACAAAATTTACAGATCTTAGTCTATGGTATTAATGTAAATGAAAGTTTGGCGATTAAAAAGAATAACTGGCAAGTTTCTTGCCGGCTCTTCTCGACCAGAAACAACTTTCCGAACCGGTGGTAGAATCGCATTATGTTTATTTATTTCTCTAGTATATTTTATGTATCAACATTTATATGTATTAACATGTAAATTATACAAAAGTACTTATAAATAGTTTTAAAATACTCAAATGTATGACGTTTGTAAATGCTGTGTACAAGCCTGTGCAAATAAAGAATTATTTGATTTTGAATTTCGACATGTTTATATCGAGGTACTTCTTTGAAGAAATTATCATTTAAAAACTAAATCATGTCTACACCAACACCAATCAAACTACTGGGTAAAACATATTCGTGCATCATAATCATATTAGAAAATATGACTATCTATATCTACATGCTTAGGCTTAACATCGTGACAAAAAAATACAACTTATTTACATCATGCTTTCAAATTTATCAAAATTTAGAAGACGGTGCTTCAAAAGTGGCTAGAGCAGGGGTCACCAATCAGTTTCGCTCGGAGTTCGTTGGATGATGATAAATGAAGTTAAACAAAATATATCTATTTGTAATAAGTAAAATAGGTAGCACAAAGATTATTTTTGTTGTAAGGGGTAGTAAGTAAATATATATCTGTGTTCTCGCGATCCGGCTTTTGGCGACCCCTGGGCTAGAGAATAAAAAATAAAAATAGAAAGTGCATGGTATAGCCGAAAACCTTATAAACCTTAGAATTATGCGCCAGCATTGCGTGGACGCGGGCGAGCTCTGCTTCTAGACTAGCGCCGGCTTCTGAGGTTGGTGGTGGGGGATGGTTGATGCGTGGTGGCAGCTCGCCTCGGGGCACACTGTCCAGTTTGCCACGGACTCCTGGAAAAGAAGATTGAGTAACATCAGGACTTGAACAAAATAAAATAACAATACAATTACAGTGCATGGGGCTTCTGCCTCTAGGCCTTCTTCCGCTCACCTTTCCCGTCAGAAGTAGCTTCTCCTGGTTGTCATCTCTCTTTCTGGCAATATGACCAAAGAACTCAAAGCTCCTTCGTTAGCACGTGGTGCTGAGTCTCACTGGACTCTTGAGCTCGGTTCGTATGGATACGAGCGGACGCAGGATATATCATAGTACTCAAATGTGGGCGCAAACACAAGTGCCATTTCTATTCCCTTACCCTCACATTCCGATGGGACACGACCGGAAAGGTTTGCGGGTGCAGGACCAACAGCTTAACTTTCCGAGACACGGGAGTACAAGACCGCCAACTTCCAGACTCCGGGCTGTCGCTAAGAATTGCTTACCAAAAACTTGGGTACAAATTTTGGCCCAACCCGGGGATCGAACCCGGGACCTCTTGCGCAGCAGTCGCTTTAAAGCGCGACCCCCTGACCACTGCGCCACCGAGGCAGTCTTCAGTATTACGGCAATACAAAATGTGGTGAATTGAGAGTTGGAAGCTCAGTAGTTAAGAATAAGCCTAGGATGGCACACTATGATAACGATGTTGAGGATGGAGAAAGACGTTTGCTAGAGCCACTGCAAGCTCAAGCGTAGAATTATTATTGTCATCATCATAACACACCAGGCAGAAGAAGTCCGTTATTGTATCGTAAATTTCTAATGCCGCCTGTCCTGTAGGAGTATGTAAATGTGGTATCTGCAATCTTGCTCAGTTCACAGCACATCCTATTATAAGTATCTATAGCTAGACGCCTCACTCTTACCGAGGTGTCGTAAAAGACGACTAAGGTAAAGCTGCTGGCATGATCATCAGCACCCAGAGAAGGAAAACTCTGCACTTATATCAAAACCCTCGCCAACCCGTCTGCCAAGCGTGGTGAGTATGGCATTTACCCCTAATGTCATTGAGGGAGGCCCGTGCCCCAGCAGTGGGGACTTAAATGGGCTGATGATGATGATGATGATGACGATGATAGCTAGACGCTAAAATAGTAGTTAAGAACAAGACGTTCTTAACTACTAGGTATTAAAATATACTCATAAGCTTACCAGTAAGCAAAGATTCTATAGCATCCTTATCAGTCTTCAATCCCTGCAGTATGGATGCTTCATCAGCTAGTTCTTGTTCTAAGGCCCACAGTTCAGCCACTCTGGCTCTTGCTGCTTCCGTTTCCAATGGTTTGCCAGCTGCTGCGCTCTCCAACCACCTGGAAATAGATAGTAGGCTGAGTTTAAGTATTAAAATTTATAAAAACATCCTCAACTAAACAGTGTGATTTCTTCAGTAGTGTGTGTGCTGAATTTTAACCATTAAACGTGGTAGTTATATCTATTATCAATTCGTATTTCCATCAAAAAAGCTTTTTTCTGTTTTTCTTTCTTTAATTCCTGATTTTTCTATGTATAACTTGTGTAGATTTTTTTTCATAAAAAGGTTTTGATCGGTTTATACCGATCTTATCTTAATCTTTTGATTATTATATCAATGATGTACTGGATGCATCTTGTTTACTTTTAAACAAAAACGACGTTTTCGATTTAATCGTGGTTTTGTTTTTTCGAATTACTTTACGTATATGTATCTTTATAAAAAATAAACATCTATTAGGTAGTTTATTTAGTTTTTTTTGTTATTTTCAAATGTCACCTTGTTACTCACCTCTGTTGTTCTAAAGCATGCTCAGCGAGGACCTTCTGCCTCAATCTCTGATTTCTCTCCAGGCGCTCCACCGTGGAGCCAGGTCTGTTGTACAACGAGCCCAGCTTCACCATGTTGTCCACTAATTGCACCAGTGGCTTGCTCTTCTCGTACTGGTGTTCCAACTCCATTAGCTGCATTCGTAGGTGCTCTAAGCGTTGCAAATTTTCTTCCCTTTCCATTGCTTTGAGAGAGCTGAGGCTGTCCTGAAATTTGACATCAGATATTTTGAATTTTCCATACACTTTGTGTTCTTCTACGAGAGTCAAATTAGAGTATCATCATAACAAACAAATTTATTTTGCTCATTACAAATTGATTTAAAATCCCTAGCTGTACCATACTTAACTTATAGCAAGAAAAAATATAAAAATCATAATAACTAGGAATAATTCAGTGAAAATGAAATAAACAATGAAAACAATAAATTGGTAAGATAAACAAAGGAACATAAAAAGAAACAAAATGAAAAACACCTCAATACTACTGATCTGCATACGACACTGTTCAATGGCACGATGGGTTGCCGCATGCCGTCGTCTTAACTGTATGAGAAGCAGAACCAACTCTTCATGTGTCCGACCGAGCAGTTCCCCGGCAGTTGGCACCTCTCCCAACTGATCACTCCGGCGTTGATCCCTCGGCTAATAGTAACAGAAATGAATGCAACACAAATGGTAAAGCGATATCCTAAAATACAAACGCAACATTTACAACGTATAAATAAATATTGATATAGCAATAAAATAAAATAAACCTCATTAACTCCATAATAAATAAAGGAAACAAATCAAAAATATTATAAACGTAATTTTCATACTCAATGAATACGTCACAAACAGTACACAGAGATGAGTAAAATAATGACTAATTAGTGATCCCCAATAACAATGAAGAAGCGATATAGTATTTTCCAAACACAATTATTTATAGGACAAAAGGTGTTTGTATCTAAAAATATTTTTATATAGCTTACCAAGTCGTCAGTTTCAGTGTTCCTTCGGACTCTGGGGCTAACAGCTCTGATAGGTTGCTGCGATGCTCGAGATGGAGACCGAGTCATGTTCCATGAGTCCTCCGTTCCATTTAGGGTGTGCAACTGTAATTACAAATAAACTGTATTGCTTGATCAATTTGTAATATTTTATGTATTATTGTTTGTAGTGATCTTACGTTTTGTTGTGAAGTTGACATCTGTTGTGTCCCATAATTGTCATTAGTAGGTTTTTCTTCTACCCATCTTACTCTTGGGCTTACAGCTCTTACTGGTATATTGGCATCTCTGTTTGTTCTTCCGATCGATGTGTTACTTCCGAGAAAAGCTTTCTTTGACAATGATTGCTGATTTACTGTATTATTATTTGACCCTGGATCTACGTTTGTGCCTGACATTGTCATTGAAGCTAAAATAAATGTATAGTATTCAGTTCAACCCAACACTCTAGAATTATCATTTATTATTATTATTTACACATCTTTTAACATAAAATTAAGATGTTGGTATAAACATGATAAAGTGTGACTCGACACAATGTATTAGTATTAAGATAGGAATTTACTATTTACAAACAATCCAGGTTAAAAATATATGCCTTCTTTGTACATCTTATCGTGTTTAAACCCTTTTATTAAATCTAATTACAGTCTGAAATTACAAAAAAAATACTTTCGTATTTACAAATTGACATAATGACTTTGCTTTGCTGAATATCGTAATAGAAATAGAACTTACATAGTGTACCTTACGGGACCAAGAATGTTAGAGGATACCTTCATTGCTTGCACTGTCAGTCCCGTTGTCCATGTTATTGAGAGCATCGCCCATGCCTACACCGCCACCCGCTCCCCGCACGCTCCCTACCCCACTCTTCATGAGACCACTCGACATTAAATCCCACTGTCTAAGCTTTTCCCTATCTATTTCAAACTTTTTTTTATTTCTCTCCTGGAATTCTTTTTTCTTTTCTGGACGAGTGCTGACTAGTGAATTAGTTAACGTATCTACAGTTAATTGTTCATATACACCTTCATCTGACTGCTCTAACGAAGCCTCAACATTTTCAGCAAGACTTACGTACACATCATTGTCATCAGCTTTTTCTTCCTCTTCTAAATAAATATTATGAAAACTAGAACTATTTTCTCTCCGTCTTAAAACCTGATGTTGAATATCACAATTGACGTAAGTCACGTTTCGGCATGGCTTGTTTTTCAGATCTTTTTTCACTCTTTTTATACTGTTCATTCCACTAGCTACAACTCCAGTTCGACTCGTTGATGACTCTGGAGGTCCATGTCTACACTCATCTAGATCATCCATAGAACGAGCGTGTCTATGTGATACTCTGCGTAAATTGTCTCTCCATAACGAATCTTCATCCCAATGTTTCTCTCCCTGGCATAAAACATTCTCGTAAGCACTTGCCTCTGCTTCAGCATCATAATAAACAGTATTCGAAGAATTTCCGCTACAGTGTGACGACATACTAGCAGTTGACACTTTGAGACATGAACTTGAGTTCATGCCACTTCGATTTACATTACTCGAATCTGGTGAAGAACTAACTGTGTTATTCAAGGTACTTGAATTTTTTTTGCAACCCAAACCAGATATTAAGCTCATTGACTCTGGAATCTTGGAATTTCTTCCACCGGTTGATTCATAGATATTTTTCATATCTATTTCAGGATCTTTGTCTGCCGCACTTAAAAATTCCACCGAAACACTTCTTGCTGAAGCAGCAAGTTCGAATGGTTGATCAGACATTAACACTTGATTATTACGGATAGGATTGTGAATATGAGATATTTCATTTTTCTTATGCAATGGTCCTCGACGTCTCTGATTATTTAATTTGCGATGAAGGTTAGTATTCTTTAGATAATGAGATGTAGGCATTAAATTAATATGCTCTTGTGATGAAAGGTCAGAATAGTAGTAAGGTGCGCTATGTTCCGTTGAACTTTCCCTGCTATGAAAACCCGTGGTAGTAGAAGAAGCGTTTGTATCATTGCCAGTCTTAAGTGTTAACTTTTCGTTTTCAAATTCTTTAATTTTATCAGCCAAAATATCATTATTTAGATTCTTACTCAACACGGTTTCCTCTTCAAAACTTTTGCAATAATACGATATAGGAGATCTAGGCAGACCTGCGGAACTGCAAGAGCTTTGTGAGCCATTATATCCCGATATGTGTCCAGCTAAACTTCTATACTGCACTCCGATAAATTGTTTGTTTTCAGAACAATCGACTTTATTACCATGACTAACTGGTGTGCTCGAACAACGCATATGAGAAGAATGTAAGTGCGCTGCTCGAATCAGGTTATCCTTTGAAGTGTTTGTGATTTCACCGGTAGATACATTGAAAAATGAATTCCCTTCACTTAGATTACCTCGAGCAGTATCACTTGTGCTAGGTTGCAAATTATCTAAATACATATCCAAATCAATATTACCGTGGATCTCATTTTGTGAAGGTGTCTCGTTATTGGTCAACTCGAATATTGAATCATCGGATAACGGTCTTCTCTTTAACATCATCTCTGGATCTCGATATCCATAAGGATGCCTTAAATCGAAGTCTATTGCAGTTTCACTCCCATTTAAACTATTCACTTCAGATGAAAGATTCGATGGTGCCATTTCAAATTTACTACTTACGTCAGACTCCAAAGATAACCGAGATGATGCTTTATCAGCGTTGTAACTTCTTAATGAATCTGTTTCTATACTGCTTGAATTATAGTGTTCCAAAATAGAATTACTTAATAATTTTGATGGAGTTTCACTTGTTTTACTTCTATCACTTGTTAAACTTGCTCTGCTATTTCGGACCTTTTCTCCTCTAGTTAAAGTATCATGTATTGATGTGCGGCTTCCGTAAATCATCAACGATGTTGTTTTCCTTTTAACAGTATTCATTTGCTGGTTTTCACTAGTTAACATTTTAAGTATTGAGTTATCTTGAGGCATGTCTGATTTATCTAGTTTTTCTAAAATATATTTAGAGAGCGCATCATCACAAAAATCGTCGCAAGGCGGTGAAGAACTGGGAATTGGAGGTGGAGGTAGTATATCACTATCAGAACTATTTTGACGTGCTAAAATACTTCGGCTACCACTGAGATAATACGAAGCTGGTCTAAATGTATCAGATATACTAAATCTGCTAAAAGGTGTATCAAGAGAGACGTCTTTTGATGTTTCATCGTCTGCGTCGGAACAATCGGATTTTTCTTTGGTTGATTTATCAGTCTTTGATGCTCTTTTTAAAGTGTGTTCTTTTGTATCAGCAAAATTAGATGCTGTATCTAATAACGTACTATTTGGAGAAGATGCATTCGTTTTATTTTCAGCGCTGGTCACATTACTCAATTCCATATAAACTGGCTCAACTTTACCACCATTAACACAAACTATTTCGTATGTTTGCATATCTTCTTCGTCATTACCTATATTCATTTCGACATAAGGATTATCATCACAGCTAATAGGCATAGTTTCATCAAATACACTTAAATTCTCTAGGATCATTTTGTGAGCTAATTCAACTGCAGAAGTTTTTCGCGGACTCATTGGCAAATAATGATCTTCGCAGGCAGTTATCACAGGCGGTGTTTCAGACTGATTTTCGGCTTCTGTGGTGTTGATGTTGGAATCAGTTTCAGGGTTTAATACAACATCACTTTTTTCATTTTGAATACATTGGTCTTCTGTATCAGATTCCAGCAATACTTCATCCAAATCATTGTCTGTATACTCCATCTGTGCTTCAGATTCTGCTTCACTCTCATGAGTCTCATATCCACTGGCGTCAGCATTAGATTCGTTCACGATTTCATTATGGTCATTCTGTATATCTTGATCTCGATTGTCATAACAGTTTTCATCATCGTCGAGGTCAACTTTTGGGATTGATATGGTACAAAGGACATTTTCGTAGGTATTATCAACCTGTTCTACGTGAGATGTGGTGGAATTAGTTTCAGTTTCCTCGAAATTATCTATCTTAGTAAGAGAAGGTGCGTGCGGGGGTTTAGGTGACATTATAATAGGACTGGTTAAGTTCATTCTATGGGACCTTCCTGCCTGTATATCTCTTGGGTTTTGCAGTTCAGTGCCCGACGTTTCCTCTGAGGTGCAAAAGTTAAACCGATATTACTAATAGCTTGCTTGTGACAAATCACACGAAAAACAATTTGACGACGACATATTTTTAATTGGTTAGTATTGTGTATCTGGATTCAGGTGTTAGATGATGCAAACTACAAGAGAAGTAGCAGGAACCGTATTCGTAGCCCACCACCATTATCAAACCATTACAATATCATGTTAGTGGCGCATGTCCCCGCAGGCAGGAAGGTACCTTTCCGCAAAGCGAAGTCATTATAATGCTACTGCAGGACTGATAATGTAGATATACTTAAAAATAAAATATGAATTAACTAGTAAACATAATAAAATTATAAAATTAATGGAATGTTACGAGATACAATTGGATATTAATATGGACCTGATATAAAAATACTATTAATCATGTTTCCAAATTATTTTAAGTAGACATATAAAACAGAATAATAAATGTTGATTTGTAAAGATTAAGTATAATACACATAAATATCTCGAGTTCAGTTTAAATCAAAGAATTTCAAAATTATTGTGTTCTAATCTTTATAGGGGAGTAGTACCTACATACATGTAAACAAAAACAGATTAAAGTAAACTGTATATTTTCATGCATAAAAAATGTATCATGCTTAATCGAAGTCCTTATCCTGACGACATTTTCAAATAATTGTCTTTTTACATGCCACATTTATAACAATTTTACAAACATGGAATAATCTAGCTTAGTCATACCTTCATCATCTGAAGAGTAACTGTTGTAGGAAGCATTTGTATACGTCTTTGATTTGTACTGGTCTGATCTTAATGATTGTCGACTGTGGTTCAGTGATCGGGCCAAAGATATCGTCGCTGGAGTGCTTTTCCTTGTCAAAGGAGACTGAAGCATTCTTTGTTTCCACTCGAGTAAACGTTTCATCGATTCCTCTCGCTGGAAATAGAAGAAATCATTAGCTTGCACACACAGCTTTTCAAGGCCTAAAACAGTTTTACAAAGTTCGAAATTGTATTACCTGCTGAATTTTCTTTTCGCCCTCCTTCTCTGTAGCTGTCGATGGTAACCTGGCACTAGCCGATCTCATAAAACTTTCAGCAGCTTGATCAAATCGACTCATATCTTTAGCATACGCACTAAAATTTGAACCGTCACTCATAACGCTTCCACTTCTATACATATTCTCTTTTTGGCTTTCAAGATTTTTCTCTTTCAGAGTCCAATTCGAATTTAGTCCTTCCAAATCATTGTACTTTGAATTATAATTGACATTTTCACGAGACGGCTTGTTGGCACCAAATTCCGATTCGTAATTATTGTTAGTGATTTGAGAATAAGCCGAACTCAATTGTTTTTCTGCTAGTCCGCTTGCATATTTTGCGAGAGGTATTTGAATATTACGAGTGCCCGCTCCTTGTTGCAAATATTGTGCAGATTGACGCATTTTTTCGGCGTAACTTTCTTCTGAGTAGTATCTATCTGAACTTGGATCATAATATGAATTGATATCAAGACTAGATTTAGGTCGCTGTGGTTGTTTTGGTGGTTCGCAGGTCGTCCTGGCTGGCATAGTCTTATTTAGCATTTCATTTTTAGACTCATACTCCAGGAAGTCTGCGCTATGGGGTCTTGGCATCGGGGGTTGTATACCACTCGACTGCATCTTTTTCCGTCTTAAAACTGATGGACCACTAAAGGTTTTCTCTTGAGTCTGAAAACAATTTTGAATAAATTAATTAAAGACCACTATTTAGGCAAAGAATACATCTGTATTCTTTTTTTTAAATACTAACAATACTTACATAACCCGCACTATAATCCGGTGGTGATTGAAGAATAGATTGCGTTGAATTAGGAGATTTGGCGTATGTTTTGCCATATTCGTTTTCAGTTGTATAAGTTCCATATACGTCTTCGTAATCACCAACCTTTTGTTTACTATAAGCAGCGGCCATAGTATTAGATCTGCCATACGCATCAGGCGTTCGTCTTTCTATTAGCAATCGTTCATTGATTCCAGCTGGGGTCTTATTGGGTTTTGAATTGAGCTCCCCGTAGACATCTCTATTATAAAGGTTCATATCCGCATTAGACTTTTGATTATGGCGAGTTTCACCATATGTGTCATTGTAGCTTTGTTGAACTCGTTCCTGTTCTAGAGCCACTCGATTGTTCTTACTCGGTACTTCATGGTCTTTTGGCGGATGTTCCATTTGCGGTGTGTTATCTTGAAGAAACGGATTTCTTTGCGGTTGTCGATCGTAAATCTGATCTTGTTTTGTTTCTTGGGGAACCTGTTGTTGCTGCTGGTTTCTGGTCCTATTATTAAAGTAAGGCGACTGAGGATTAGACCTGTACATGTTTGATGAACCGGGTTGATTATTATCGTGTCTCTCTGTCGCAACGTTAGTCAATGGGAGGGAGAGGTTATGTGTGTCATAAGGTCGTTTCGACTGGTACTGTGATTGCTGTGGAGGTGACTGCGGGCTAAGCGTGTAAGTGCTCTCTTGGTTAGGACTGCTTCCGTAATTTGAGTGGTCCTGGTAACGAGTATGGTTAGTGCCTTGACTGTAATGTGAAGCTGGTTTTTTGAGTAGGTCATAATTTGGATCGTACCTGTAAGGTTGTGAATTAGTTTAAACAGATTAGTCACACGCAAAATGCACATACACATAATATTACAAATATCAGAGTTGACAGCATATTAAAAATAAAAAACTCTTACATTTCAGGACTAGGTGAATTGTAACCCTCATTGGAACGTCGTGGTTTAGGGGGAGCATTAGCATAAGTCGGGATATCATCTCCTTCCTGTAAGAAACAGTTAAGTTGACCATTTAATCAATGTTAATCTTATTGAAGCCGTTCAATACGGCTAGACACTGAAACATGTTATGGATGTAAATGAGACTATCAATTTGCGGCGACATTCAGACTATTATGCACAGTTATAACGACAGTGTAATCGCTGTCCTTGGTTCCGCTCCGGTACGCTAATTGTCGATCACCTGCTGCAATGTCGTGTACATTGTGCACAAAATAATACCCACCTCTGTTTTCGCAGCCGTGCGATCGCTCTGCTTTTGCGGTTGCTCTCTGAAAATAGACAATCTAAAATTACTTGACGGACTTGAAACAAACAAGTGGTATTATAATTGTGGCTTTAGCTAGACACTCAATGGCAAGAATCGAGTTTAGATAATAACGCACAATGCAATTATAAAAAGCTATCAAAGTTCCGATCGATTGATCAATTTAGTATTATGACTAGATAACTTACTTTGGGCTTTGCATAAGTGCAGCCATGGTCAAAGCCTTGACCCATTTGAGCATGGATTCTTGATCAGGCGCTGCCAAAACGTATGTTCGCATATTGGCGTGCTCTAGTTTAAAAGAAAACTTTCTTAAAACTTTGTCCTCCGCTGTACATGCTGAAACTTTATAAGATGGTAAAAGCACCGAGCCCAAAAGTTTTTCTTCATCTTGACCTGCAAAAATATATTAAAATTAGATTTAGGTACACTTCACGAAAAACTTTTATTTGGTACATGATGTGCATTTTTGATACTCTTTACTTACTTTTATAGTAAAATAGGCAGTACTCTGATAACACAAACCATCTTTTTCTCCAAACTTTTAGTCCATCAGAGCCCTGTTTGTACAGAATACCAGCCATGGTGACTGGCGCCGCAGGAATCCTATGAGCGATGGGAGACCTTAAAGCCTGATTACCGCTACTGCTCCTCCTACTTTCAGATGAAGGCGATTTTATACTAGGTGTGCTCGATTCACTCGATTTCATTGGAGACATGACACCAATGTTATTTTTATCCCTATGCACTTGATTGTTTAAGTCCGAAGGTGGAGATTGACTATTTACTTTATCGCCTTCAGAAGGTCGTCTTATTCTCTCCATTTCTCTAAAGTCAGTCTGTTGGTTCGATTGGGGCGATTCTGCGTAGTGCCAATTTTGTGGTTCAATGTCCCTGTATTCGTTATTTTTGGCATACCTATCCACATCCTTCTGTAAATCGGTACTGCTATATTCCTTAAAGTCGTTTTTACTACTATACCGATCGAGATCTCTGTACGAGCCATCGGAATATATACTATTTTGCAAATTAGGCGGTGGTTGAACGCCATGTATTTGTTGTAGAAGTATTTGACGCTCTGCAAACTTCTGTTGTTGTTGCATTTGTGCCTGATTCTGGTAATGTAGTTGTTGCTGTAACTTCATTTGTTGTATTTCATTATACTGTCTCCGCAGCAACTCCGTATTACTTTGCGGTCCTATTCTACTTGAGTATGGTAGGTACGGTTTCGATCCATACTGATTTACATTAGGTCTATAAGTAGGTTGATGATTTTGGTATATTTGATTGGTATCTCTCGGTGGGTTACGTTTCAAATAGTCCTGATACACTTCCGCGTTGTATCCTTTCGGGATGTTTTGTAGAAGCTCGTGATTGACGTTGTGGTCTGTGTGCACGTCATTGCGTTCCATTCTGGGCGGTGATTGTGGATAATTGTAATTATCGTTTGCCCCGTAATGTCTGGCGTAGTCGTGATTGTGTCCAGTGCCGTACAATTCGTGCCTATTTTCGAGTAGCGGCGAACGAGCGGTCATGTTTGAATGGTATTGGCTCTGTAGGAGCTGGTGCATGACGCCATTGGGTTGGATCTGGCCGGCTTGCGCAGATGTCAAGTGCGCGGCGAGCTGCGTGTTCTGTGCCGCGTATATCTGGTCTGGGTGGACATGGTGCGCCATCAGGTGTTGCTGGGTGAGCGGCTGCTGCGTCGCCGGCACTTGCTTCTTGTTCTCCATTTGGAACTGCGACTGCGACACGGGTGGATCAAGCCTGAAACAAATGATAAACGAAACTGAGTCAAGTTTACCAGGTCGCAGTAGATAAATATGTATTTCACAAATTTGCGTGCTCAGTTACATATGGAGCAAAACAATTCAATTTGAGTTGCCTAATCGAAGACGTTTTATCGTCTTCGGTGCGATAAGGGGCGTGTTTGGCTACATTGCGTGGTATCACGTAACGGCGTATGGACTGCCGTGTGAAGTAAGCGTAGGTCTGTACGCACTTCAGTGAATGCCTTTGACTATTCAAGATAATACTAATATCGTATTTCGTTAATATATCACGTACATATACATTAATATGCCATATAGACGGTGGTTACGTTCGATTGAATAGCATGACCAGGTAAATTAACAAAGTATGTGGGCTAACTTATTATTCTATACGTCTTCAAGATAAGTACTTCTAAATATTTTGAAACCTATTTTTTGTTTTTACTATTCTGCATGACACGACATATTAGCAGTGATAATAAGGTAAGTTCAGTTTCAACTAAAATAAATTACTAGAATAAGTAAGAAAGGGCCGTGTATTCTCAACCCTTAAGCCGAGCCCGTAAATTATAAAGCCGATGGCCCGTAAGATTGCAGACACGCGAATTAATCGTATTTAAGCTTTTCCCACATAACATGCAAGAAACAACGCCAGAACCGTGTAAAAACCTTAATTTGGATTCAACTTTTTTCATTTTAAAAAAGTATGAAGGTACTCAGTAGCGAATGTACCGGGACGAACCCGTTTTCACAAAAACGTAGTAAAGTAAGACATTTTAGAAAGACAATGAATAAACAAAGTATAATAAAATAGGTTTCACACATATTGAAAGCTTTCCTTTTCACGCCTTTTCTACATGGAGAAGTTTTTACAATGGACAGAGAAAATTTCATAGAAATGCACAACGAACAACTTTCGAGAAAATATAAATAAGCAAAACGTTAGAAAATATTTACGTCATATGAACTTCTAACATTCCATTATGTGGGTTTCATCATCATTTACCAGTATTTTTAATAAATAGTAGGTATTTTTTCCCTGCGACAAGATGGGATGATGACATTCGAAGGCTGGCTGGTGTGGGCTGGATGAGAGTGGCCGAAAATCGGGAGCAGTGGCGTGCATTAGGGGAGACCTATGTCCAGCAGTGGACGAGTGTGGGTTGCTGATGATGATGATGATTATGAGGTATTTTTTAATATTTACCGTTTTTCGAGGAACATAATATGTACCCTAAAAGATTAGGTTTTTGCATATAGCTCTTATCAGTCACTTTAATAATAATCATAACCTAGATTTAAATGACCCAATTTAACTGATTGTTTTTATCGGTATTGAGTAAAGTATTTTACCCAGTAAGATTACTTTACCCCACTATTAAGAATCTTTATTTTTACCATTTAATATGCTGTCGCTGTTTGCTTTTTGATTTCATTTTGAACCTTATGTGCAAGATAATTTATTTATAGGTATGTTCTTTGATCGTACTATTAAAATCGAGTTGGTATAATCATCTTGATGAAACACAAAGATATTAACAGCTTCCTTAAGTCAGTTGGAGAAGAAGGCGCACTGTCTTATCCACTATAGATGTCAGACGAGCAGACGGATCACCTGATGGTAAGCGATTGCCACCGCCCATGAACACTCGCGACACCAGTGGAGTCACAGTTGCAGTTGCGATGCCAACCTTTAAACCCCCATTGCCCCCAATAATGGCAGTACCCTCACTGGCGCAGCGAAACACAGCACAGTGCTGCTTCACGATGGTTTTGGCCTTGGTATCACTCCGGCCGAGCCGGCCCATGCATGCCAAATCGTGGCTCTCCCACGGTCGATTACTTATACTTAGTATTTGCTTATGTTTTTCTGTACGTGACGGGTAGGGCACACTAGCGATGCCAACTGATTTAAATTGGTAGCATCTAAACCGGATATTTTTTTAACAATTTTGAAGCTCCAGCCTCTTTAAAAACACTCAGTCGATCATTTCGTTTAAGTTGCGATAAAGTAAATAACATTTACGAACTGTTTTAAGTCAAAGGAAAGTTTCATTTCAACATGAAATTACCTTTGATGTTGAGAAAACTAGTATTTTAGACCAAGAAGCTCTTGTTATAACTGTGCCGAAAGTACACACTTTTGGCTTATATCAAATTTAATTTCACATTTTTTTGCCTTTCTGTCTGCAATATTTTGTTAAACCTTGACCTGCAGGGCACTTACGAAATAAAAAAGAAATTCCATCTACACATTAGCCTCAAGGAACCATAACAGTAACAATGTGCCAATCAGGCGCCGGCGCACATTAGCGGATGCACCTAATAGCAACTAATGCAGAGGTGAACACGAATTTACATTTCCGAGAACATCCCAATATAACATCTGGTAACTTAACGATACCTTTGGAGAACTTTCGATAATGCGTATGCTAATATTTCCTTGCGTGTTTTGATTTTACACGCGAAATCATGCAAAACTTCTGTAATTTTTTTGTGGTAACTTAAGACTTCTGCAGCAATTCGTTTTGGAATTTTTACATCCAAAAAGGTTGGCCGAGAAAAGAGTAAAGTATAATGGCACAGCAAAAACAGCCGTGGTAGGTGACTAGTTTTTACAAAACTTAAAAGTTTTACAATTAAGGTTTTAATTTGGTTGGCACAGTAACCCAAATGAGTCTTTCTTGCTTTAGATATAATTTAATTTAAGCTGCAATCATTTAATAAAATTTATAGATATTATATTGAATTCATAATCTGACATGTCTGAAACTGACATAACACGAATGCATTTAGTATTCAGGGAAGTGATTAGGATCAACGTAATTAACGGATTGATTTTTATTATAACATCATGTTTCCTTGATAATGATTATGTAATTGATGTTAATAATGTATACTAACTTAATACAATGCATGAAATAATTTTTATAATTCAATTCCTAAGACTGAATTATAAGGACATTTTATTTACTGTTTTCAAAATTTTGACATAAATATTATTTAAGAAATGTTGATGAACTAATGAATTTTATCGACCAGTCTCAATAATTCAGCAGTCTTAGAAATTAATTACTGTAATTAGTCATCATAATTTTATTCTAATGTGTAATTAATATTGTCAAATTCTTAGGCATGCTGCGTCATATTTAATGTTTAAGCTAGTAAAACCCAATTTTATTTTTGCTTTAATTACTGGGCTTATTAACGATAACATTTACGAATTTTTAGCCTAATATATTGATATTAATCATAATATAAGAACGAGTTACCTACTAAGAACAATTTAAGGTGACGGGTAGGGCACGCTAGTGACGCCAATCGATTTTAATTTTTAGCTACTAAACTGGAAATATATTAAACAATTTCGGGGTTACAACCTCTCGGCAAACACTTATACTATTTATTAAATAACAATGCATACATTTTGGGTCCGTTTTTGTATTCCAAAAGTGGCCGCTTTTGGTTCCAACATTTGTGCATGGTTATTTAATAAATGGTATAAGTGTTTGCCGAGAGGTTGTAACCCCGAATTTGTTAAAAAAGATCCGGTTTAGTAGCTAAAAATTAAAATCGATTGGCGTCACTAGTGTGCCCTACCCGTCACCTTCAAATACTTCAATTACGTGGTAATTGAAAAAGTTACCAATGACGCTACTATTTTCCTGGTCATTAAATAATAATTGTGAATATAGGGAATCCAAACAAACATAAATATTGAATAAACACATCACGTACATTCTTATTGTATATTCTTAATTGCCCTATGAATCATTCATAACGACCTGTGTGTTCACATGTTTTTTCGTCAATTAGTGCCTTAGTCGGAACTATATGTATAAGCAAAAATCACCTTTTCAAATTATCAATCAAAGAAGTTAAATCGCAATACTAAGTTAAAAGAAGGCATTTTTGTGAACTCTGTCAAAAATCTGTGTCGCATTCTCTGTCGCATAGCTCACACATCTGCAGCCCAATTCTCGTGCTCGTGAAATAAATTGTACTCGTAATTGAAAACATGGCCGATATCACCTCAAAACCATACAAAAAATTTAAAGTAATATATGTCGAATGATAATAAATGTCACGAACCCGATAATTGAACTCCTGACGACATTCAGGCAGCATTTCTTTATCGGCTCAATGTGCCTAGTACCAAGAATGTCGTAAGTTAAGATATCTGTGCCTCACTAAGCGGAATTTTATTCTATCGAGCTTGCGATATCGTTATTTAACCATTGGGAACCAAAATCAAGTCGAAAGCTTATAAACCAATCATTATTTTAGAAGTATTCAAAAAAACAAGCAGATACTCTTAATATCGTAAGTGATATCACCCTTACGACCTTATAGTAACTGCATGTTTGTATTTTTTTTGAGGTGATTGCAGACGAGCAGACGGATCACCTAATGGTAAGCGATTGCTGCCGCCCATGGACACTCGCGACACCAGTGGAGTCACAAGTGCACTGCCAACCTTTAAATGCCCCTTTCCTCCGGATGGGGCCTCCGGTAACCTCACTCACGCAGCGAATACATACAGTGCTGCTTCACGCCGGTTTTCTGTGAGTCCGTTGTATCCCCTACTTATCTATAAATTGTAAATCCTATATTGGCTGTAAGAAAAATGTAACACTGTAATTTTATTTCGAGGGCTGTGGATTTTTGAAATAAATAAATAAGAAATCTACCACGGCCACAGAGGAATTTATAATCAATGTAAGTATTTTAGGTGCGTTTCGTAGTCGTTTAAGTAAGTACCTTTGACCGCAAACACTCACGCATTTTCTGACGGTGGCACAGATTTACGATTTTTCCCGCAATTAGTGCCTCAGACATAGTGTTTAGTCTGCTCGTTATAAATATAATGTGCCCGATAATGCATGCATTTCGCGACTCTTGAGCTAAACTTGCACGGCTAGTGCGACCACAAGTTAAGTCAGAATAACGAGACCTAAATTCTCTTAAATAGTTTCTTAGCTTGCTAATCATCATCCCCGTGCCCTATTCCCAGATTATCTGGGTCGGCGCAATACATCTTCTTCTTCTATTTGTCCCTGTCATTCATCATCGAATTATCCACTTTTTTTGAAATCTTTTCCTAGCTTGCTCATAACGGTCAAAAGCTATTACGAAGTTTGCATTTTCTTTAAATATATTCCGCTCACGGATCTGTACAAGTTTGTGGTCCTCAATTTTAAAACTATACTTGATCGGCGGTAATTTTGTAGGGGTTATTAAAAAACTTTACCACTATTCTAGTACTAACTGGTCTAAGATTGCCAAAATAGGGCAAAACGCTTGTCCCAAATGCCAAGTTGGGGGACCGGGGATTATTAGGGGTTACTGATCCAGCAAGTAAGCACTGACATAGCCCAAAGGATTGCATGCCACAAGTGGCAATGGGCAGGGCACATAGCGAGAAGAACAGACGGCCGTTGGGGCGGAAAGGTCCTCGAGTGGAGGCCACGTACAGGAAGTCGCAGCCGTGGCAGGCCCCCCACAAGGTGGACCGACGATCTGGTCAAGATCGCGGGAATCCATTGGATGCGGGTGGCACAGGGCCGATGTGTGTGGAGAACATTGGGGGAGGCCAATGTCCAGCTGATGATGATGATGAAGTAAGCACTTTTCTGATAAAAAACGCATTTTTCTTTCAATTAGTACAGCTCAATTAAACATTAGAACTGGTTTCCTTGTGAAAAATGTAGATGATAAACTTTGTTTTATCTTATATCGGCAACTCAAAAATAAGACATGGTAGAAATCTCGAAAATAACTATGCCAATATTAGTGACCATGGAAATTTAAAACGATATATTGTTTTATCTTATCTAAATTAAAATACTCTATTAGTACTTACTACATATTAAAATTTAATTACATTAAGTAAGAATCTGCAGGGAAACAGCCACATGCCACATTGACCCTATAAAACCGATCCGCGTCTAAAAAGACCCACTGGAAACTTTGTGCTTTCCCAAAATTTAACCAAATAAGTCTCTCAATTATACGACTCCCAAGTCCCGAAAAACCTTTTACTCATTTTGACAGTTTAAAAGTCTGGTCACGCTACCCAGTCGGTCCACTTGGCGGCGGTCCAGCGGTATGCCCCGTTTAGACCGCACGTCGCGTCGCCCAATTGGTCTCCAATGTCAATCTAACCATAGCCGACCCATATTATTTACACAGTGAGTGGAGATAAACAGTAGAACGCACCGACAGAACTCGACCAGAAATGGCGGCGCATCTATTCACTACTCGCTCGCACACTATTTGCGTCTATACTCGCACTCGTGGGTGTGCGAGCGAGAAGTGAATAGATGCGCCGCCATTTCTGATCCCATTCTTTATCCGCACAGGTTGTGCGTACTTTTTTTATGTCATAGGCGGCAGACGAGCAGACGGATCGCCTGATGGTAAGCGATTGCCGCAGCCCATAGACATCCGCGACACCAGTGGAGTCACAAGTGCTCTGCCAACCTTTAGCCCCCCTTTCCCCGCATTCGGCCTCCGTTACCCTCACTCAAGCAGCGAAAAACAGCAGTGCTGCTTAACGACGATTTTCTGTGACTCCGGTCGAACTGGCCCATTCATGCCAAAGCGTGGCTCTCCGACGGTCTTATGGACAACATCGCAATATTGCGATCCTCTTTAAAACTAAAATAAGTCGTTGTGGAAAATGGATTAGGTACTATAAAGAAGTCAGATTATTACGCCATTATCTAAGCTATTTTTACTTTTACATTGTTAGAAAAACTAGTTAATTTTTTACAAAAACTGTTTCGTAATAATTTCATACAATTATCTCTATAGTGAGGGAAAACATCTTGAGGAAACTTACACGATTCAGATTCGAACGATAAAGGGTTGCAAAGGTCAGACGGCGGTCGCTTCATTGTAATTATCAGACCCCCCCCCCCCCCCCAAATCCTGCATCATAGCTTCGTTGTAATAAATTTAAGCGACTTATGCAGCGTCCTTACAATAATAGCGTGATCCCTATACCGTGAAAGAGAGATAGAGCTCTGCTAATAAATACACGTAAATCGCTATTAGTTAAAGTTCTATAAGACTCGGTCAGAATTTCCACACTGTTTATAATTTCATTATGGTGGCTGTGGTCGCCCTTATAATACTCGCCCGTATTAAATTAAAGCTCTACTGTCGACCCTTAAACAAACACTTTGAACTTGTCTTCGAAAACTAATACTTTTAAGGTGACGGGTAGGGCACACTAGCGATGCCAATCGATTTTAATTTTTAGCTACTAAACCGGATCTATATTAAACAATATCGGGGTTACAACTTCTAGGCAAACACTTATACTATTTATTAAATAACCATACACAAATGTTGGGTCCAGCGCGTACGCGAAAAATTAATTCACGCTAAAATCGGCACTTTTGGACGTGAATCAATTTTTCGCGTACAAAAACGGACCCAACATTTGTGCATGATTATTTAATAAATAGCATAAGTGTTTGCCATGAGGTTGTAACCCCGCGATTGTTAAAAATAGATCCGGTTTAGTAACTAAAAATTTAAATCGATTGGAGTCGCTAGTGTGCCCTACCTAGTGTCACCTTCAGAGCCGATTCAACCAATCTTATACCAACACTAGATCTGTGGTATAGCGCTGTCATTCTATACACATCAGACGTTATACTATATAATTATCCACGGATAAAGATTGGTCGATTCGGGCCTTAGTGGTACAATTTACGGATAAGTATCGGAAAGGGATCTTTGACCGCTAGTAGCTTTCCTATTAACTACGATGAAAGCTACTTTATTCCCTCGTCATGGTAAGTGCTTGTTATATTTTTCCATGTTGCGATTATATTTCTATCTTTAAGGAGCGTATTATATTCTGCAAGCGTAAGGAAAGTTGAAGAGGTTAGAGTCACTGAGCGAAATAATTGCTGAAGGATCGTGAAAGAAATTTATGGTGACGAGTTTCGAAATAATTTGAACCGCATAAAAATTTACTAAGTGAAAAAATATTAAACGAAATTTCACACAAAACATCGAGGCTCAAATTATTTTGTGCAATACTTTGGTACGTATGTATACTTTGGTATTGAGTAATCCCTAAATATATTTTCTTTTTTGAGTGTCTCTTCAGTTCAGAAGGTCGGCCGTCAGTTTTCCAAAATCCTCTCTGTTCATTGCGAGACGAGACAGCCGTTCTACAGATGCGATGTCAGTCCACTCCCTTATATTGTGCAGCCACGATTTTTTCCTTCTTCCAACGCGTCGCCTCCCCTTCTATTTTACCCATCATTATGAGTTGAAGAAACTTGTACCTCTTATGCCTAATTACGTGACCTAGGTATTCGATTTTCCGCTTTTTGATGGCATTCATAAAGTTACGGGTCATGGCGATACGTTGGAGTTTCGTACCGTAACCCCTAAATATATTAGACGCTTAATTTAGGAGCTACTCAAACATCCTGATATTTCTATCCAATACTGTGTGAGAAATCATTATAATTACCAGACTTCCTGAATCCAGGATCCAAGCTTACGCCGAGCTTTGAAGCAGGATAACTGAGAATTACATACTAAGGGCAGATTCGATAGCTATTCGCAGGATAATATTTATTTATTACTTAATTTTCGTAATAAACTCAATTGTGTTCTTCCAAAGCCGGTACAGCTATACCTTGTTTAACGAATGAACGAATGACATTGTAAACCGGCAAAAAACTATATGTACAACCCGTGCGGATAAAGAATGGGATCAGAAATGGCGGCGCATCTATTCACTTCTTGCTCGCACATTATTTGCGTCTATACTCGCACTCGTGGGGTGCGAGTATAGACTCAAATAGTGTGCGAGCGAGAAGTGAATAGATGCGCCGCCAATTTCTGATCCCATTCTTTATCCGCACCGATTGTACTGTTTTGTGATTTATGATATGACACCGGGATATTTTTGTTAAGTAACGTTATACAGGTAATGTCAAAAGTCAATAGCTGCTGTGGCAATGACAAAGCCATTTTGAATTACCTAGGATTTTAATAATTCTATTAAAATTGGCGGCCTAACGATTCACCATTGGAATGGGCGTTGACTGATAATTGAGTAGTTGGTATTACGGGTTTTTTTTTACACTGCATATATATTTTTTTCTGTAACCATAGATTTAGCGTTGAATAAAGATTGGTCGGAAACCTTAAGATGTGGAGGACAAACTTGTGAGTAAGACAACAACATGTTCAAGAAATTTAAGTAATCGAGCGCGAAAATAGTTAAGATAAGATAAGATAAGAAATCATTTATTCGACACTTCACATGGACATTTACAGAGGAAATATCTTAAAAGCTAAGTGCCGAAACGGTCCCTACTCAGCATTTAGCTATGGCCTATAGTTCTATTGTGTAATAAAAAAACAAGTACCTAGAAAATAAAATCACACAGTTAAGCTTTAAATTGTATAGAAAACAGACAGTTTGACCCAACCTTGGCACAATTACTGCTGTAGAGATCATTTTATCAGGAATGGAACATAAAAATATATCTTGTGCGTTTTGGCAGCGAAACAAAGCTACAATTACTTTTTACGGACCAACCCGAACGTTATTGCGGTAATAGCTTTGTTTTTATGGACTTGAAAATGTAATTTTATCAATATCTATTTTTTTCTTTTATTTATGAATTGATACTACAGAATGGATGCCCGAAAATAAGAAGAGAACATGCGGCCGGCCGAGAAAACGATGGACGGTCGAATTCGATGCCCACCTAAAGGCAGACCGAAAACGTTGGAAGGAGGGTAGGGAGGCCTTTGCTCTGCAGTGGGACAGTACAGGCTTACAATTATAATAATAATATTATTATTCATGAATGAAAAACATTTTATTACGGCATAATTGGAAGACGACCCGATGGATCACCTAATGGCATATGGGTACGCCGCCCCCCATGGGTATCGACAACACCAGCTCTGTGAAGTCACAATCGCAAAACTCATAGAAGTTTATGCTAATTTGACAATCACTATCTAGATACAGACAAAGTCCTCCAATCTGTAAGTTCCGTTTTAATTAGATTGAGCCCGACTTTAAGATTGTGATATAACTGTATGAATGAACCCTGTGTCATTTTACTATAAACATTAATACTTAGCTGTTAGCAAAATATTGTGTGAAAATAAGTTTAGTATAATACAGAATATTGTCGGGACTACATCTTTTCTTTAACCCCTACTAACTGTAGGTAGATAATTATATGAATTGAAACCTAAGTGACCCATAAGGACATCGGGGTAATTATCAAAACGACTTTTTTGTTTATAGCATTTTCATTTTAACTGATTTTAATCATTATACTTACCTAAAGGAGAATGTGCGATATGTAATTCAATTTTTTTTTCCATCTCTGAAATGATCAAAATAATCAAATTATTTGGTTCGAATTCCGGCCGTCTATACAAATGTACGAGTATTTAAGTCGTTAATAATATCTTCTGCTATTCTATCTTTACCCACTCTATTCTGAGTTTAACGTAATCAACGAAAATACTATCAAAATACATTGCAAAATCTTCGTCGCTGTTACGACATGTCTACCTATCCTACGTCACTTGATATTTGTGAATGTTCGTTTATTACAAGAAGCAATAAAATCTTGTGACGTCATGAAAGAATCCAATGAAAATGTCATTTCGGAAAAGATTGATCATTTTTCTATGTAGGCGTGTCTCGGCGATGTCTACAAGACTGCTCACACTCACAATGCCTGTAAGACTATTTATATCTTAATCTAAACCTACCTAGTCCATGTTGCAAAAGGCATTACAAAAATATTTGGAAAACTTTTAGCGAAATACTTTACTATCGCCGCATTGAGCGCCTTATGACAACTGTTTTATCAATACTCATACGCATGTAGCTGGTAATAACTTGTAATATACTTTTTTCACTCATGAATGCAAGAAACAACTATGATATGTCATTAGGAAAACTTGAAAACTGGGCCTTTTACTAGTGAATAACCCGATTTTATTTTATTTCTCAAGATTTGCATAATCATTCCTAATTTCCACGTTAATAACGTGACAAGTTTTTTTACGAATCTTTCAAAATATTTGCTTATTTCATTTACAAATTACCAAACTAACACAATTGCTAAATCATTAAAGATAACATTATTACATTTATTTTCGGTATAACACGTTATTTGCAAGCCCCATTAAACTTGATGTTTAAATATGTACAATTTAATGTAGTTAGTTCACGGGTAACATTGTCTCTTGGTTCCCAACACTTTAATAATTATGAGTCTGTACGTACGTACTTATGTACAGGATGTCCCATGGTTTTATTACTTGAAAAGTATAAAAGATGATTTTATTTTGTTTTAAAAATCCATTCAACACTGAGCCCGCCAAATGTGAAGAATGTTTTTTATCATGGCAATCTTTAAATCAAAAAATATGAAAGTGTACAATAAACAATAATATGTTATATTTCAAATATGTCCATTAGTACTAAACTTAGAACGTAGTTATTTTTAAACGGTTTTATTTAGCTCACCCCGTTTGTTTTATTTATTATTTATTCTTGGGTCAAATTTAGTAATTCAAATTTTTCTTTTAGAAAACAAAGGTCCCTTTCAATATGTACGAGTCAACTCGAACATGTTATTGTATGACGTGTATTTTGATGATTCCGATGAACAGCCAAACTACTTTTGTAAAATCAATTAATTAAAATCAGTGCAACAAACGCATTTGGCAGCTATACACGTCTTATTATTAAATCCCATCAGCGGTTGATAGGGCTGCGCTGTCTGACATCTCGGTTACTTCTGGCATCTAGTACCGAACGTTACACAATAAATGCCTTTACAAAGTCCAATGTTTACACCACATTACTACCCTGTGGATAGTCGTGGGACAGCCTGTATTATACAAACCCATTAGCTCTCATAATAACATTAAAAGCGGGCTCATTTCGTCCAGCTTACCTTCACCACGGTTTACTTTACATGGCTATTATCACTGTGTACAGTAACATACTATTATGTTATACTTTTCCAAGCTCTCTGAAAAGTAAAGTGACTATACTCGCACCCCACGAGTGCGAGTACGAGAAGTGAATAGATGCGCCGCCATTCTGATCCCATTCTTTATCCGCACCGATTGTACTGTTTTGTGATTTATGATATGACACCGGGATATTTTTGTAAGTAACGTTATACAGGTAATGTCAAAAGTCAATAGCTGCTGTGCAATGACAAAGCCATTTTGAATTACCTAGGATTTTAATAATTCTATTAAAATTGGCGGCCTAACGATTCACCATTGGAATGGGCGTTGACTGATAATTGAGTAGTTGGTATTACGGGTTTTTTTTTACACTGCATATATATTTTTTTCTGTAACCATAGATTTAGCGTTGAATAAGATTGGTCGGAAACCTTAAGATGTGGAGGACAAACTTGTGAGTAAGACAACAACATGTTCAAGAAATTTAAGTAATCGAGCGCGAAAATAGTTAAGATAAGATAAGATAAGAAATCATTTATTCGACACTTCACATGGAACATTTACAGAGGAAATATCTTAAAAGCTAAGTGCCGAAACGGTCCCTACTCAGCATTTAGCTATGGCCTATAGTTCTATTGTGTAATAAAAAAACAAGTACCTAGAAAATAAAATCACACAGTTAAGCTTTAAATTGTATAGAAAACAGACAGTTCGACCCAACCTTGGCACAATTACTGCTGTAGAGATCATTTTATCAGGAATGGAACATAAAAATATATCTTGTGCGTTTTGGCAGCGAAACAAAGCTACAATTACTTTTTACGGACCAACCCGAACGTTATTGCGGTAATAGCTTTGTTTTTATGGACTTGAAAATGTAATTTTATCAATATCTATTTTTTTCTTTTTATTTATGAATTGATACTACAGAATGGATGCCCGAAAATAAGAAGAGAACATGCGGCCGGCCGAGAAAACGATGGACGGTCGAATTCGATGCCCACCTAAAGGCAGACCGAAAACGTTGGAAGGAGGGTAGGGAGGCCTTTGCTCTGCAGTGGGACAGTACAGGCTTACAATTATAATAATAATATTATTATTCATGAATGAAAAACATTTTATTACGGCATAATTGGAAGACGACCCGATGGATCACCTAATGGCATATGGGTACGCCGCCCCCCCATGGGTATCGACAACACCAGCTCTGTGAAGTCACAATCGCAAAACTCATAGAAGTTTATGCTAATTTGACAATCACTATCTAGATACAGACAAAGTCCTCCAATCTGTAAGTTCCGTTTTAATTAGATTGAGCCCGACTTTAAGATTGTGATATAACTGTATGAATGAACCCTGTGTCATTTTACTATAAACATTCATACTTAGCTGTAAGCAAAATATTGTGTGAAAATATGTTTAGTATAATGCAGAATATTGTCGGGACTACATCTTTTCTTTAACCCCTTCTAATTGTAGGTAGATAATTATATGAATTCAAACCTAAGTGACCCATAAGGACATCGGGGTATTTATCAAAACGACTTTTTTGTTTATAGCATTTCAGTTTTAACAGATTTTTATCATTATATTACTTACCTAAAGGAGAATGTGCGATATGTAATTCTATTTTTTTTTTCCATCTCTGTAATGATCAAAATAATCAAATTATTTGGTTCGAATTCCGTCCGTCTATACAAATATACAAGTATTTAAGTCGTTAGTAATATCTTCTGCTATTCTATCTTTACCCACTCTATTCTGAGTTTAACGTAATCAACGAAAATACTATCAAAATACATTGCAAAATCTTCGTCGCTGTTACGACATGTCTACCTATCCTACGTCACTTGATATTTGTGAATGTTCGTTTATTACAAGAAGCAATAAAATCTTGTGACGTCATGAAAGAATCCAATGAAAATGTCATTTCGGAAAAGATTTCATTTTTCTATGTAGGCGTGTCTCGGCGATGTCTACAAGACTGCTCACACTCACAATGCCTGTAAGACTATTTATATCTTAATCTAAACCTACCTATTCCATGTTGCAAAAGACATTACAAAAATATTTGGAAAACTTTTAGCGAAATACTATCGCCTCATTGAGCGCCTTATGACAACTGTTTTATCAATACTCATACGCATGTAGCAGGTAATAACTTGTACTATACTTTTTTTACTCATGAATGCAATAAACAACTATGATATGTAATAGGAAAACTTGAAAACCCTTTTACTAGTGAATAACCCGATTTTATTTTATTTCTCAAGATTTGCATAATCATTCCTAATTTCCACGTTAATAACGTGACAAGTTTTTTTACGAATCTTTCAAAATATTTGCTTATTTCATTTACAAATTACCAAACTAACACAATAGCTAAATCATTAAAGATAACATTATTACATTTATTTTCGGTATAACACGTTATTTGCAAGCCCCATTAAACTTGATGTTTAAATATGTACAATTTAATGTAGTTAGTTCACGGGTAACATTGTCTCTTGGTTCCCAACACTTTAATAATTATGAGTCTGTACGTACGTACTTATGTACAGGATGTCCCATGGTTTTATTACTTGAAAAGTATAAAAGATGATTTTATTTTGTTTTAAAAATCCATTCAACACTGAGCCCGCCAAATGTGAAGAATGTTTTTTATCATGGCAATCTTTAAATCAAAAAATATGAAAGTGTACAATAAACAATAATATGTTATATTTCAAAAATGTCCATTTGTACTAAACTTAGAACGTAGTTATTTTTAAACGGTTTTATTTAGCTCACCCCGTTTGTTTTATTTATTATTTATTCTTGGGTCAAATTTAGTAATTCAAATTTTTCTTTTAGAAAACAAAGGTCCTTTTCAATATGTACGAGTCAACTCGAACATGTTATTGTATGACGTGTATTTTGATGATTCCGATGAACAGCCAAACTACTTTTGCAACTTTATGTAAAATCAATTAATTAAAATCAGTGCAACAAACGCATTTGGCAGCTATACACGTCTTATTATTAAATCCCATCAGCGGTTGATAGGGCTGCGCTGTCTGACATCTCGGTTACTTCTGGCATCTAGTACCGAACGTTACACAATAAATGCCTTTACAAAGTCCAATGTTTACACCACATTACTACCCTGTGGATAGTCGTGGGACAGCCTGTATTATACAAACCCATTAGCTCTCATAATAACATTAAAAGCGGGCTCATTTCGTCCAAGCTTACCTTCACCACGGTTTACTTTACATGGCTATTATCACTGTGTACAGTAACATACTATTATGTTATACTTTTCCAAGCTCTCTGAAAAGTAAAGTGACTATACTCGCACCCCACGATTGCGAGTATAGACGCAAATAGTGTGCGAGCGAGAAGTGAATAGATGCGCCGCCATTTCTGATCCCATTCTTTATCCGCACAGGCTGTAGTTACGATGTAAACTTATAATCATTACTGCCGTTCATAAATAAATTAAACGTATAACTTTGTTTTTTGGTAAAAAACAAACCATGAAATAATAGTGGCTCCCGGCGAACTTTGTTTCGCCTACTTTTTGTTTAAATTCTCACCTTTTAAACCTTCCCTGGACTACGACGAACATTTTAAAACTAAAATCAGCTCAATCGTTCCAGCCGTTATCGAGTTTTAACAAACATCAATTCATTTTTATTTTTTTTAATTGAAATTCGAACCTTTGTTTGGCATTACCTTATTTTCTTGCCAGTTACCTAGCCGTTTTTGTTTTCATAATTAGAAAGAAGTTTTGTTCTATATAATTTAAATACGGTACCTAATTATTTTTTTTACTTAAATATTGCGCAAAGAGGTTTGAAATAAATATCTACTCTTCATTGCAAATCGAAAAGGCTAATGTTACTCAGTTTTATTAGTTAAAATATCATCCGTTAAGTAATTTCTGTTCACAATCGTTTATTAACATTAAAATCGAATCTATCTTCCTCTTTTATGCCTGTGAACGAAGTCAAAGGGACGTCCCATCATTTTCGCATCCCAGGGAAAATCGTCTTTCGCAATTTTCACATCATTACGTTTACCGATCGCCGGACTGACTGCGTAGTCGGTAATAGTCTTTTTATGACCTGTATTAGTACAGTCGAAGTGGAAAGTGTATGATATGAAGCATAATGAGTATTTAATTAGGAAAACGTGCTGAGTCTTCCCTCTCGTGGCTAATGAGCCGTCAAGCGGTTTTGTTTAGTTTACGAGTAATATCAACGTGGATATTGTATCTGTTTTCTTTTATGAATTATGAACCTTGGCCGTGGGAGACTTGTTCAATGTCAAGTGCAAAATTAATAGGGTTATTGTATTAATTTAATAGAGGTAATAGGTTTTCTTACAAATAGGTTTTCTTTTTCTCTTGTTTCATAGATAATGAGTAACAAACACGAAACTTTATATTTCTTAAACTATAAATCGTAGTATCAAGAAGATTTTTGTACGATTACGTTTTTGATTCCCTTAGAATTACTGATCCGATATATGTATACATAGATGAGATAGATTAACTTTTCGTTATGAAAATGCATATACATGTAAGTTTTATATTTACGATAGGAACGAAAAGATCGTTACAGCCAGAGAGCTGTACGTTTTCCGCCTACACTGGTCTACGAAGGTCGAGGGAGTCGTAGATTACGTGCGAAAGAAGTCCAACTGAGGTCGAGGTCAGTCGGACGCTGAGAGTCGAACAGTTGGAGTCTCGCCACTTCAGCTCATTTGTAGTGAGATTGCCAACCCACTCCCAGGCGATCTTTATTAAGGAGGACTTCTAGCCGCACGGATTTTGTCTTTCGGAAGTTTCAAGGACGGCTGACTCTGCATGCCGCACGTAAAATTAATGAGAAAAAAGTGAATTTTATCATGCTAGACTGCAAGGTATTTATTATATGGGTCAACGAAATATTTTTTATGTATGAACTATTATTACTATTTTTTATATTAGTTCGATAGATTTGGCGTTAGACTGAAAATCACACAAAAATTATTTGCAAATATTATACTATTTTCTCCTACTACTCATAGATACCAGTATGTAACTAAAGATTTTACGTAACCCAAGAATGTCTTGACTTTGATTCGATATTCATTTACACTTACTAACTTACGTCACCAAATTGTAACTGTTATCCAATATGTTTATGCAATTGGTCAGTACCAGCAATTCGAGCGCGCGTCAGCTGTCAGCGCCTATCAGGGGTGATGAGATCGAGTGTCACGACACGGGGGGCAATTCTCAGACACTAGAAATGACGAATTCGACATTGTCCAAATTTAATTGAATGGAAGTGTCGTAATTCAAAAAAGGTTGATGCAATTTAAGATTTGAACGTACATAATGACGACCCGTTTGGAACAGTGGTAGTGAACGCTGCCTTTGGTCCAAGGGTTGCTGGTTCGATCTCCGCACAGTACAAACATTTGTATGCATGAACATGACTGTTTGTATTGGTCTAGGTGTTTTCTATGTATTATAAGTATGTATTTACAAAAGAAAAGTATTACATGTATATATTTGTAATCCCACTCTTGATTCTGATATCCGTAACACAGGTGCTTGAGCTATCTATCTCGCAGTCAGATCAATGTATGTGATGTTGTGAAATATTTATTATTTATTTTATTTATCTTATCTTGAGAAGAATAAGAAGAAATGGCATTTTAAAATTAATCGTACTGGGTGGATGTCGATAAAAATATTGATTTATTAACATCTTCATCATTTCAGGCAACAGATGTCCACTGCTGGTTCTGCGCCGCCCGCATCCAATGGATACCCGCAACCTTCACCAGATCGTCGGTCCACCTTGTGGGGGGCCTGCCACGGCTGCGACTTCCTGTACGTGGCCTCCACTCGAAGACCTTTCCGACCCAACGGCCGTCTGTTCTCCTCGCTATGTGCCCTGCCCATTGCCACTTGAGACATGCAACCTGGGCTATTTATAACACTGACACAGATATTATGATACTATTCATCATTGATAACATTTTGGCTGGCAAGTGTTGAATCAATCAAAGTGACGAACATTCGGCCTAACAGTGGACTGTGACATAACTGATGATGACAAAGATAATCGACTTACTTAGTCAAATAGGATGCGCTAACGTCCCTACTCACATTTTATAAGGAGAAGTCTCAGTTACGGTTTTTTGAAAGTGATAGATGGTAGACGAGCAGACGGATCACCTGATGGTATGCGATTGCCGCTGCCCATGGGCACCCGGAACACCAGTGAAGTCACAAGTGCGCCAACCTTTACACCATTTTCCCCTAGATTGGACCTTCGGTACCCTCACTCACGCAGCGAAACACCGCAAAGTGCTTACTCCGGTGTTCTATGAGGCAGTGGTATCACTCCGGTCGAGCTGCCTATTTATGCCAAAGCATGGCTCTCTCACGGTATAAATAGTTGCAGAGTAGACCTCCTGTCACCACCCTAGGACACGACTAACCGCCAGTTTGGCATTGTCCTATGCTTATCAATGAGATAGTTCTTGTGACTAATGCTACGTATTCATGCATGAGAGATATGCAAGTGAATGCGTAAGGCTTAACCTCGGTGGTTAGCTGGGTTAAAATGTATGAGGAAGGTGTTTGGTAAATATGTTTCGATAACAGAAAATAAATTACTTTAGGTAATAAATAATCTGCTTTAAGGCCGAGAAAATATCAAATACAAGAAACCTGAGTGCCTAATTTAAAGCAGACGTTACGACCGTATCGGAGTTTCCCTCTCTTTCACACGCGCTGTGTGTCTCCTTTGTTTAGGACGCGTTCAGGTATATACTCGTTCGTTACGGAACGGCTTCAAAATAAGGCACCTGTGATTACAATTTGTAAGGCCGACAAGGCCGTTCTGCAATACAAATGTACATTTTGCTTATCACTTTGAATAATATTTTTCCTGAATATCTATGACGACGGTTAGCTTATATTTATCCATATCCATACTCTTCCTATTCGACAATCAAAAGGGAATCAAATTTAGAATCTTCGGCTGCAGAAATCCTATGGAAAACTGTTTCTTAGGCCACTAGAAATGACGAATTCGATATTGTCAAAATTTAATTGAATGAAGTGTCGTCATTTAAAAAAGGTTGATGCAATTTACGATTCGAACGTATATAATATAGATGATTGATATAAGTGCATTTGATACTAATCAAATGCACTACTGGATAAGATTATCATGATGTTAATAAGTCTTTTATCGGTACTTTCAATCCACAGCTGATGATTCTAGAAAAAAAAGTAAACAATCCAATTTGCTATCTGACGTAGTACGCAATGTACCTAACCTGATCTCATAACGTGCACAATTGCGTTTTAAAATACAAGTAATAGTTGTAAACCGCAAATCCAGTTATAGTCTGACGTCATAGTATACTACAATACTATTCAAGAATATCCATGACTGTCTCCGTGGGCGCAGTACCTAGTGAGGCGCAAGTTAGAAGTTCAAACTGCATTTGGGTCCTAGGCACAGTAGATATATACGTTATATATATTGTGTCCCGTTGGTCTAGTGGTTTAAGTACCGGGCTGTGATCTCGGGGTCTTGAGTTCGATTCCCGGGTCGAGCGAAAAGTATGTATAGAATTTTTCGAACATAGCTCGGGTTTGTGATTACCAATCCGCATTTGGCAAGCGTGGTGATTAAGCCTAATCCCATCATAGTAGCGATGACTTGATTTTCTATGATGGAGGCCTTAGCCCTGCAGTGGGATAGTTAATAGGCTGATACTTTACTTATATTGTGTCCTAGGCTTGATAACTGAGTTTTGACCCGGCGCACAGTGGACGGTCGCCTAAGGAAATATCAAACTACCTAGGTGCTTAATATTTCATTTATAGGTGTGTTAATAAGTCTTGTAAAAAGAAAGTTAATGAAATCACGAAAATATTGTAGTCGGTTTCTGTGCGGTGGCCCGTACACACATTTACTTTCATTAACAAAAGATAGAGGTTAGAATAATACGAAAAAACCGTTCGTGACCTTTATTTTAAATAAATAAACCATACGCTTGTTGTATTTTAGAGGTTGCATTTTACAATACGTTCACTTGATTCAGGAATCACTCAATGATGTGGAATGTCAATACTTATTCGATTAATTTATGTATTATTATGCTAATAGATCCGTCGACCTTACATGTGATTTAAGCGGTCACGATTTTATTTAACTACTTTAAGACTAACACCCAGTTGCAGAAACGACAAGAATTCCAACGAATGTATTTTTATTTTTTTTTACTGGTGGTTTAATATACATACACACGGCCGCAGCGTGACGTAGAGTTTTCCTTTTTGAACTTTGGATTGGAACACCCTTATGTCTGAAACACAATTACTATTCTTGCACTGCAGAAGGATAATGTCGTCTGTACATACGTTTCTTGCAACTGGGTATAACTGCTTGTTATACGATTACTAGCTAAATCGTTTGCGAATTTGTGAATGTTAGCTTACAGCAATAAACTTGCAATCTTTCTACTGTAAATAGACGCCTCTTAATTAATGTAAATAAACACTGCATCTATCTCAACTTTGCAATTAAAAAGTATGCAAGCCATAATCCAAGATGCCATCCGCTGGCCTATTAAAAACCTGCTAGCTTGCAATTTTATCCACGTCCTTGCGAACGGAAACTGTTGCACAGATCAACATTAACGTAATGACTGTCCGCGTCTTGTCCGGCTCGGCAGGACCAGCCGATGATTGCGCAAATAAAACAAAATGAATGGGAGTGCTTGCCTTGATGGTAGAGATATCTGATTGATTGGTCTATTAACGGTTCGTGAAGGTTTAAAATTAGAGAAAATATTTGCTGAGAAACCTGCTGACGAAGAAACTATGGCCAATAATTAGGGCCTTATGAACTCAATTTCGAAATAGGTACAAAACTAGGGTTTCATTGAGAATGGAACTGTGGAATAAAAGCGGTAGGTATAAAATGTGGTTTTCGGTCTTCTCACTTAGGCCTAATCCATTTCGTTTTTCACTCGTCGTCTTGTTTCAATCTGTCATCGTCCATTCATCCGTTTTTTCCTTCACTTCCTAACTCAAATCATTCCTTTCATTCATTCTTTCTAGCATTGTAATTTATACTATTAAATGATAAAAAAGTTTTAATGACAATAATGTATTCAAAATTTAACCCAAAAGTCTACTATAATTTAGCGTATGTTAAGTTTAGCTAATAGACTCATACCGTATCCGTAACCACATAATTATAACAGGAAACAACATGTTCAGAATAAATCGATCTTTACGCTCCACTGACCATTAATAAGCAGATCAGAATTACTCAAGTATAGGGAGAAGCCGATACAATCATTAACAAAGCTGTTAAAAACTAATTTCAATAAAAAACTCTTTGAAAGTATTCTACTTCGGTGAATTCTGTACATTTCTTGATTGCTTCGCAGCTTCATTTTTACTTGTTCAGTTTTTTTTATTTGGCTACAAAAACTTTACTAGTTAGTTAGCATTGTCAGAAGAGACTATATTGGTATCTATACAGTATTGTAATAAAATTGGATTTGAATTTCTACGGTCATCGCTTATGACAACCAGTTACCCAATCTCTGAGAGTTACAAGCATACAGACTTCAAAGAAACTCCTTGCAATTTAAGTAATGAGGTTGGCTATAAATAAAGATTTTCTGTGGCATTTAAGCAACCATAAAATTTACGTTAGACTATGTACAATAAAACACCATGAGAGTACACAGTACAGTATGAAAAATACAAAGATTGAGTTGATCAAAATGGTTTGGTTTAAAGGGAAGTAAGTGTTATTCTTGAACCCTAGACTCGTAATACTCCCACAGACTGCGTATAAAATAACAGGTACACGTTATTACAAGTAACAGTGAGGCTTAAATTCGTACCATTACATATAGGTACGTACCTACTTGACTTTTTAAACATTTACCTATGAAGTTAAAGTCGTACATTGTAGGTCTTGCGATGGTTATTATATGTAACATCCTGAGGACCGCATAAATTAAATGATAATGAACTGTAAGTACCTTACCTAAAAAGTTCATTGTCCCTTACGCATTTGGTATTATTATCACGTCACTATAAGGCAGTGGCCAGCTTGCCTTGTAACTACGAAACCGTTACTTTTGCAAACACTCTATGAGTAATACCGGTAGATAAATCATTGAATCGGAATGTGAAATCTTATCCTCATCTTAGTAACCCACTATAACTTAATAAAGGACTTCCAAAGTTACTAAATGTATGTGATACATCACCGCTGCCATATTTTTCATGCTTGTTTTTCTTTAATTTAACCTTTACAAAGTGACCGTCGTTCTTTTATTCGTTCATACCTACAAGTTATTGATTTGATCTTTGGGTCAACAAACGTTTGTTTTGTTTTATCATTATGGACAGACATGTTAATTTATACTTAGTAAATAATTGTATTTTACTAAATGATTTTCATTCCAATGATAAATGGATGACTTCCACATAAATCTACGCAAAAGAGGGGGGTTTGAAGGGTTGGCAGCCCACTTGTGACTTCACTGTCGTTGACCATCAGGTGATCCGTCTGCTCATCTGCCACCTATCACATAAAAAATATGTTTTTAATAAATCTAAAGAAAAGGTTCCTAAACAAGTTTAAAAACGTATTCGCAAATGTATCCAAGCTAGAAAAAACCAATTTAGTTAAAAGCAGTCTCGTGTAAACGCTTACGAGTAAATTTTGACTTCGAAAAAGGGCACATCTTTTCGATGTCTTTTGTTCTTTCTTTTTATCCCTCCTCTCTTCACTGGCTCAGCGACTGAAATAGGATTTTGTCTTTAAACACGAAAGAAACAAAATTACTACTATACTTGTACGTTAGCAATCCTGAGAATTTGTCGTATACAAAATCAACTATAATACTATGATTATGCTATTATTCAAATCAACAATGCACATCATTTTTAATTGTTGTAAAGCTTGAGAAGGTTTCGTTATCAACTTGATCTGGTATGATGGCATGTCGAGGTAACTGAAAGAACAAACTGAATGAAGGCCAATAGATTTCTTATTTGAGGTACATCGGAAAAATCGCAAGTGTCATAATTTTAAATATCATTGTAAAACTTAGTATGCCATATACAAACTATACGACTGAACGGATGGCGCAATTGGTAGTGACCCTGCCTCTTACGCCAAAGGTCGTGGGTTCGATCCCCCTGGACAAACATTCGTGCGATGAACACTTGTGTTTGTTCAGTGTCTGGGTGTAATATATGTATTTAAGTATATATTTGTGTTCCTCTGTTGTCTTATATCTGTAACACAAGTGCTTAAGCTACTTGGTACGGAATCAGGTCAACGTATGAGATGTTATGAGAATTATTATTATTATTATACGTATCGATAAATAGCTACAAGTAAATCCATTTAGCCACTTATTCTTCCTTATATACTGGACACGATTGTTGTACGACTTTGAGATACGCAACAAAAAATTGCAACTTCTCATATAAAGTCGGTCACGACTTGATCATTTTGTTTGGGAAGTCGTCCAGGAGGACCTAAGAAAGCTACGACTCCAAAGCTGTCGCCCGCCCGCCGGGGTACGCCCTGATATTTTTTTTGGGGTGTTACTGTTGTCAATGGGATGTAATTAATTGATACTAATCTTAATCTGTTTGTCGAATGCATTAGAATATGCCCCGCTGCACTCGCTTTAGGACAACATCCGGGTGACAGCAAACTTATAAATATTGGCATTAAACAAAAAATATTTTTCAAGAGGTATTATATCCTTCAACCCACGCTGAGCAAATATGTAAATTCAGATTCATACAGCATTAGCTCATCAAGGATTCGATTTACAGGTAATATAGATCAGTGTATTGTGTTTTTTGAGGTCAGTGATGTTCCGTGTAAAATTCACTAGGACTTAGAGAAATTGAAGTTATTAAATTATACTGCTACGTGGCGAAACGTAGTGTTGGACGCCCTGCGGCTACCGGTATCTGACCGCTAGAGCGCTGAGTCGAACGACGAACACCTTAGGGTTTAGGATCCCACGCGTCCACATTGCTTGCCACATGTGACAAGATAATGTTCATGATGTATTGCGAAATCAGGAAGACGTATGATATGTTTTATGAATTCATAATTTTTTTCTTATGATAGTTCCCTGAGGCACCAAATATGTATAACAACGGAGATTAATGCAAGGATAATTTTATTTTTAGTGGAATGTGAAGGAAGAATCCATTCGATTATTCCGCCAGCAAATTTTCGGAACTTGATCTAGAATTCAATCGGCCAATCTGAGACAGCATCCAGGTCCAGTTTTAAGAATTTGATATAGCAACGTTAGACCGGTTGTACACCGCAAGCGATCCGTTCTCGCATTCTTGGCGGGGTGAATAACCGTGTTCGCGCGCTGCGCAGGCGCCGTCCTTGGTTTCAGACATAGCCTGTTTGTGCACAGCTGGGCTATTCGTAATCATTATGCGTGTTATTCCTGGTTGCGTCCAAATCTGTGGCTTTGGAACCTAGGGTACGCTTAGACCACGATCTAAGTTTTGACGGGCCTGGTCATTACAATGAAACGACTGGCGTCTGACCTTCCCAATCCTTAGATAAGGAAATCAGACTGACTGAACCATGGTTACTTACTAAAACTATTTGAGATATTATCCGCTAAGTGTAAGTTTCTTCACGACATTTTCCTCACCTCCGAGCTAATGATATAAATATGTACATGCCACATAGATTTGAAAAATTCAGAGGTCCAATCGAACCTACAAAAACGCAAATTCATATCCACTGAATTATTACACAGATTGATTCAATTCAATTCAATCTTCTTCCCTAAGGGTAAATGAGACCAATATAACCGAAGGCAGCGAAGATTAAGGGGTCTTCGAATGGTTCGTCAGACTACGAGTATATTTGTATTTACTTACATTGTTACAAATGTGGATTAGCACTTAACGAGATCTAAATTCGTACAAATCTTATTCAGTTGTTGGGAACTACAGCAAAAGATTATCGGATTATTTTGCCATCAAGTAAAAACCTACGAGCTAGTGAATCTACATAGGCTTTTATAATAGCACAGTAAGAAAAGGTTACTAGACACAATGTTTTAAAGTTAATGGCTGTTTCCGGTGATCAATCTGACACTTGTCAGGTATTCGCTTGGTAGAAGTAACGGTATCATTACTAATCACATTGGACCTATCGTTTTTTTTTTCATTGGTAATCTATAGCAATTTTTTTTATCTCATAGGTGGCAGACGGATCACCTGATGGCAAGCGATTGCCGCCGCGCATGGACACCCGGGACACCAGTGAAGTCACAAGTGCGCTGCCAACCTTTAAACCCCCCTTTTCCCCGGATTGGGCCTCCGGTACCCTCACTCACATCGAAACACAGCACAGTGCTGCTTCACGCCGGTTTTTTCTGTGAGGCCGTGGTACCACTCCGGTCGATCCGGCCCATTCATGCCGAGCAGAATAGGCCAATTTTCTATTTTTTTTATAGAAAGGCCAATCAGTATGACCTCACTCCGACATTGACATCATCAGAGATTGCTCATTGGTTTTCAGATTCGTGAGAAATGTTATTAAAGCGAGAAATAACAGCGATCCTCAGAGCTTGTAGTCACAGTAGTTACAAAAAGCTGTGCATCGACTTTAGCGCTCACTAATTGCGTTAGGTCCAGAGGGCCGTTTAACTGGATTTCTAAGTTACCTATTATGTAGGGTTGATCGCTCCTTTTGAATTCCCGGTAATTTTTCTGAGCGTCTTCGGTACGGGTTTTTGCTGACATTCGCAAGTAAACGCGCAAAAATTCCGGGGTAATTGGATTGAAATAATGGAGAGCTAAATCCTTTCGTGCATAGTCTATTATTACAAGATAAGACAAATATTTCGAGTATTTAAAAATTATCAGCGTATTTACAAAAGAGTGTGCGTCATTTAAACTTCACTATTAAGTAATTTGCTTAATAATTAATATGTGTTCTAACTGGTTTATGCTACCATTTCGAAAGAAAAACGATAAACTGTGCAGGTGGTCCAAATTATATATTGTATCATGCTGTTGTATCATGCTTGTATTTTATTTTTGTGCAATAAAGAATATCTATCTATCTATCAGATAGAGAGAGTAGAATAGGCCACCCTCACTCTTACCGAGGTGTCGTAAAAGGCGACTAAGGTAAAGCTGCTGGCATGATCATCAGCACCTAGAGAAGGAAAACTCTGCAATTATATCAAAAACCCTTGCCAACCCGTCTGCCAAGCGTGGTGAGTATGGCAACTACCCCTCATGTGATTGAGGGAGGCCCGTGCCCCAGCAGTGGGGACTTAAATGGGCTGATCTGATGAAATCTGCAACCTAAATCTATCGGAAATAAATAAACACATAAATTTACATCAACGCCGAAGGTATAGAAAACGCGTTTATTGTCATAGCTGTCCCCTCCACCCCGAGTTTTACCTCAGTGTTGACCTTTATAAGTGCATAAGTGGAAACACTGCCTTTATCTCGTAGTTTAACTATACCCCCAGCACCACACAGGTTGGGTGAGTAACGTGCGCAGATATTTGATACGCCTGCGGCGACTTGTAACGCGAGTGGCGTGTGTAATGTGTTTTACGAGGGGCGTACTATTGCAAACATAAGCTATCTGTTCTGGGTAGCGCCTGCGCATCTTAGACGTAACGCGACTCTTTATGACTGGGCATTCTGGGTAGCAAATAAATTTCTTGTTAAATACAATTAAGAGAAAATAGGTACGATTTAGTAATGCTAAGAATTCTATTCTAAGTCTCATATTAAAACCTGCCTAATGAAGAAAGGTTACTATAGTGTACAAGACTATTTAAATGATAAGGATTCTTGGTCATGTTAATTGATTAATCTTTTAAGTTGTTATTTATAGTAGTCTATTAACTTTCATAATTGTATTTTTTTTTTCTCTTCTCAATTGAAACTCTGTTAAATACGTAGGCAATTAAGAGAAAATAGGAACGATTTAGTAATGATAAGAATTCTATTTCAGTTGAACGATAAACCTAATTTACAGACAAACTTTTTTTTAAACAAATGTTACTGATAAAATGATAGTTGAGCTAGTCAAGCTCTCGACTTTTTACTAGAGGCGAGAAGCGAGTAAGCGGCTCACCTGATGGTGAGTAATCATCGCCACCCATGAACATCTGCGAAATCAGAGATCGCTGTTGCGTTTCTGAGAGCCTATTTTCTACATTTAACGAATTTAGAGATTTCCCACATTCGTCCATACAAATCTCTCATTCGACTTCAATGTCGAGTTGACGAGAAAAGGCCCTCTGGCCTTTTAGAAAGGAGTTAGCTCTTCTCATGAAGGTGCCTAAGTCGTTACCGTCGGGAAATACTACATATCCATGAGCTTTATCTGTTGATTTCGTTCTTATAAATAGCTCTCTTTCTCTTATATATTTAATCTATGAATAACCAAATGGTAGGAGAATAATCGAACTTAAAACAAGTTTATCAAATTAATAGTACGGTATATTTGACGACTACACATGTTTGTATTTCTAATTCCACTTTACAATTTTAAATCTACCTCTAGACTAGAACCTCGTAAAATATTTTTATCACACCAAATTCATAGATGCTGTCATTCTAATTAATGACTAAGTACGAGTAAATTTATAGTGCGGCTATAAATTAAGACTTCATATTTTATTAAACTGACGAAGATTTCGAACAGAAGTTCATCTTGAACTAAATAAAGTCGTAAAAATATTATGGACAAAAGAAAATTAGCATTAATAAGAAATTAGGAATTGTAATTTCCTAATGCCCTTTTTCTCGTTCCACCATACAAACGTTGCCTAAACCCTACCCTAGAAGAAAAAAGCGATTAAAACATTTATATTATTGTACTGCATATTTTGTACAATAAACAATTTCTATTATTATAAGAAATTATTTGAAAGCTGAAAGCTTTTGAAAAAATAAAGAAGTCATTTTTGGAACCGCAAAAATTATTGCTCTAATGGAAAGCAATCAATGTTGACCGTGAGAAAGCCATTCTTGGGTACGAATGGACTAGCTCTTAATACCATGGCCTAACAGAAAACTGGCATAAAGCAGAGCCTGCGCTATGTTTCGCCGAGTGTGATTCCACTGGTGATCCGTCTACTCGACGAGATAGATAAGCTGGTAAATCTCTCTAGGCACAGTTGTTAAATAATACCGCACTTCAAAGAAAAAACAACGCCGAGAAATTCCACTTATTTCAATTTCATCATCATCATCAGCCCATTTAAGTCCCCACTGCTGGGGCACGGGCCCTCCTCAATCACATGAGGGGTAATTGCCATACTCACCACGCTTGGCAGACGGGTTGGCGAGGGTTTTGATATAAATGCAGAGTTTTCTTTCTCTGGGTGCTGATGATCATGCCAGCAGCTTTACCTTAGTCGCCTTTTACGACACCTCTGTAAGAGTGAGGGTGGCCTATTTTACTCTACCGGGGACCACACGGCTCTTCAATATTTGCACGGCTATTTCAATTTAAAAGATCTGAACTTGAAACTGCTCTACAACAATTCGGATGTCGGATTATCATCGGTTTGGACATCGGAACGCACAATTATGTATGATAATGCCACTCATTGCTCTATGTTAACAATAAAGAGCCATGTGATCATACAATCGTCGAAAAAACCGAGAACAAGACACAATAAATTACATTGCTTACAATAGATATATAACACAATTGAAGGTCGGCAACGCACCAGTAGCTCCCCTTCGTGTTGTTGCTAACAACAAATGCCTATATCATGGACGCAACTTCCCAGCGTCATCTTCCTGGACAATATATGCTCTAAACCCACAAGTATTTTATTCTTATGAAAAAGTTAATACTGCTTTGATATTAGCCAAGAATATATGAGAACTTGTCCTGTGAACAGACCTGCCCGTCACGTTGGTTCAACCAATCGGCATCCGATTTTTGTTGCAGTGCTCTTTGTATAGGTGCATACAGAAATCCAGCGTCAGGGTGTCTCGACACGTTGGTTTTTCACAAAGTTCCTACAACTTGTGGACACTTTTAGGAAGGCAAAAGAAATCGATAGCAATGAAGTCAACGTGTACTAAAGCAACATCACATTGGTTACTGCTGATAGCCTGCCGGCGTTTTACATAGAATCATACAATATTCTAGTTTCAAAATGACGATTTATTAAAAGCGGCAATCGCTTACCATCAGGTGATCCCTCTGCTCGTCTTCTACTTATCACATAAAAGAACAGCAAAAAACGATAATTTCGTGGTCAAAGCCTTTGTGTGTGATATTGAGCATATAAATTCACCTGATCGTCCGAAAGAAGATCCCGAACCGTCCTAGGCCAAGATCAGAAGTTTTAAAAACTGCCCATATTATAAGGAAAATACAGAATGAAAATCTAAGTACTTTATGTATTTACCCTTTCTTACAGATTCTTCAAAAGGAAACCTTTTCTAGTTAAGTGAAATTAAACGCCGCAGTATCCAGACCATGAAGCCTCAAAGAGATACAGTAATGTCGGTTTTTGTCGCACAACGTTATTGTTTAGCGTAGAGTTACCGCGTTATTCGAAACTTGACACAAAAAGTGTGAACCTCTGAGTTCAGTACACCAAAAACAATGGGACAAACCAGAAACAAACGGTACCTTTGTTTGGATGCTTTCAGGGATCCGTCCGTGTACAAAGGGTTCTATAAAGACCATAGCTTTGAACTTACTACCAGTCTACCAAACAACTTTGTTTTAAGACAACTTACGAGTTTTAACCGAGTTTCAAAGTAGGTATAAAAAGTAACTTGGTACTTAGCTTAAAAACAAAAAACAAAGGACACGATTTTAACCAAGAAATTATATAACAGATTTGTAATGTAGATAGATGAAAATAATAAAAATTACTTATTCTTACGTATAAAGAGGTAAGAAAGTTAGACGTTTAAATATTATGTACATTAGACGACAGATAATTTAAAGATAATATTGTGACAACAAATAAAATAAATCAGCATTCATTATACAGAACCTTTGGACCTTACCGGGTCTGTTTCACGGGGGTATACAATATTACAAAATGACCTATGATCCAACACGTAGTTACAATACTATGACTCAGACAGACACATAAATCTCAACCAACATATTACGAAACTGTCTGGCTGCCAATATCTTTAGTAAACTAAAGAAAAATGTTCAAAAGAATAATAAATCGATTATTGAATATTTTGAATGCAGCAAACGGAAATTAAAATACAGAATTTGGACTGATGTGTTTGGAACTTTACGTGAAGCATGTTAAATAATGCAGTTTACTTGATAAGACTTCAGACGGCGAGCTTTCTATCCCAAGACTATTGTGTAAAGTTCTATTATTAGGTTACGTTTGGACATTGTAATTTGATGCTAATATCTACCCAATGTATGTAAAATATAACTAACACAATAAATGTTTTGATTGATATTGTTTGTACAAATGAATTGCTTCTATTGTTTGTTTACTGATTAGTAACAACAACCCTGATGCGTTGTCGAACTTTCTTCCATTTCAATCATTTTCTTTTGGGTTTTACTTTCGATCACTGCATTCCCTATGGATGATAAATGCTTTCAAAAATTTGCAGAAAAATCATAGATTATACACACTGGTTGTTCTATCACTCAAACCATTGTAAATATTATCACTCATGTGGGTATATGTGTTTTTGTGATAACTATAAATTATGGACAACACATTTACGAAACATTTGATTTTTTGAAGTATTCATCAACTAGGTATTTGACGTTTTATGGTAAAACCTGCATAATTATTATGAGAATCTTCGTTTACGAACTGGAAGACGACAAGTTTTATATCAAATGTATTAACTAAGTTCTCAGTACCTGTTCACTTGTAGAACATGGCGCCCTGACCGCCGTAACAATCATTATGGATCACGTTCTGAGAGGTAATTAAAACCTATATGGGCTATAAATAGTTACCGAAATGTTGCCTAACGGGGCATTTATTGAACCATTCGGACCATCTACACGAATCTACGCATTTTACTCAGTGTTCGATCACGTGATTTTCCACTATTTCTTGTAAGTAAAGTCAAAGCACCTCCGGTTACTAAACTGACTTTCCGCAGAAGATTCTTAAGATTATTTTTGAATAATAATGTCTAACATTAAACATTGTTAGATTTGGAATTTGCCAGCTTTGGAAAGCTTATCGTGGTGTTGTTCCTACTTCTTGTTGAATGCTTTTCTCACACACTAGAATTGATCTCATCCGGTTGTTAGTAGCAAAAGTCACCACACAATAACACTATACGTTATATCATTAAGTCTAATGTATTTTTGTTTAATCAGAGAGTTCTGTTGCTATTCTAAGTCAGTGATCTTTGACTAAGCTAAAGGCTTACTGTCTTTTATTGTATAATCGATTGTTCAACTTATTTAAACGTACCTTATCGTAAGTTTTCAGAACATTCATGAAATAGATATTCAAGTTTTTTTTAAGTTCAAAACAACTCACTCCTTTGATATTATCCGACGAATCTTTTAATTACTTCTAAGAACCTATTACCTACTACGCAATAACTTCCAACCACTTAATTGATTTTACTGTGAAGCTCATGTTTTTGTCTAAATTTTGAAAGGTTTATTTACTTTTAGTTAGTTTAAAGAGAGGACATTGAATTGACTTATTAAGAGCAAGCCTTGACTCTTTGTCGCAGCTAGGTCAAACTGGGTTTCAAAATAAATTAATCGATTATATACTGGTAGGCGCACTTTCATTACTTGCGGGGCTTGGTTAATATTAACTGTAATATTATGAGTAAGTCACGCATATGAAATTGAGTAATGTATTGTTAAAATTGTACATCCACAGTACACAAAGTGCACATAATACCTATAGCTAACATTATGAACAACAACATTTGCTCTGATTTCGCGGATATTCATAGGCGGCATTAACTACATTCCATCAGGTGACACGCTTGCTCGTTTGTCGGTTCTAGCATAAAAAAGTTACGATGTTTTGTAATTCTACAAAAAATCGCATATAGGTTAATTATGAATCAGTTCTTAAAGTTTGTATAGACATAGATTTTTTTTTGATTTCTTTGTTGCAATAAAATCAGTATCTAGCAGGATGTTGATCTTTAAACAATAATCCTGTACATATGGACTTAGACAATATTAAACTTGTTGTTAAAATGTTGATATTCCCAAAGAAAGCCACTTTGCTTCTCCTAGGTTCTATTGTGATTTGTACGTACGAAGATTGCAAGCAATTTCACCTCTGGCCTCAGCTTCCTTTGAAGATGAGCTGATTGCCAATCCTAGGCTGCTTTTGTAAGATTGCTAACTTTATCATGTGTGTGTAAGGTCGAGATTGAGTTCCTAAGTCTTGGTGCAAGACGTCGAAATACAGGTTGTCTTATAAAGCAGCTAAATAAAATCAGGATAAAATATAAATACATGTATAGGAAATTTTATGCTCGCATTTGTATTTGTTTAGTGTCTGGGTGTAGTATATGTATTTAAGTATTATATTTTTAATTCCTCTATTGTCTGATATCCCTAACACAATGCTTTACCTACTTAGTACGGAATCAGGTCAATGTACGAGATTTTTAGAAATGTATTTATTGATAATCCCGTAGTAGTAAAGATTGTTTCTGTGCTAGAGAAGTGTAAAAGAAGTTTTTACACTTCGATTGGTGGAAAACAAAAAGGCCAATATTACTTCGTCAAGGTGACTGAGGTTTCGCCATCTATGATTTTGTTTTTGTCTTAATGTTTTTACTTTATAAATAGATAGAAAATCGACTTAATTGAGTGTATCCTAATTTGAAAATAGGTAATTGGTGCTAATTGTTAGGAGCAGTTGTTAATTTAGTAGGAAATCGGTTAGTCACTAATATACAGCAAAGAATTTGTTTATCTATTTGCCATCGATGTAGCTCTGGTAAAGAAAACTAGAACCAGATAGAAAGTATAAGAAGCAAGCAATAAAAAGCTGTTAATCAAATCAATCATCAATACCCTATTGAGTTATAACTGGCCGTTCCAAATATCAGGCTCCATAAGGTTGGCAGTTCATTTATAGGATTGAGCATAAAAATGTTTAATAAGTTACCTCAGATTTATTATTGACTTGCCCACACATAAGTTTAAATTGTATATAAAAAACTGTTTAATGAAGAAAGGCTATTATAAAATAGACGATTTTTTGAATGCCAATAATTTAGGGACATATTAGTAACACAAAAATTGTACTATATTTTAAGTTAATAGTGACATTTTGTAAAACATTTTTTTTTTAAAAGAGTAACTGCTGAGTTTCTTGCTGTTGTCTTCTTGGCAGAAAACTACATTCCGAACCAGTGGTAAACATGTTGACATTCATAAGTGTTCTGTATGGACCTAAATTGAATAAACAATTTTAATTTCATTTCATTTCAATATTTAACCTCTTTGTTCGTAAAATTTGAACACAATTCCCACAACCTGTATGTTCCTACAATGTTGAACAGTCTAACAGGGAACACGACAACGGAATGACGGGCGTTTGGCAGATTACGGCGTGGACTCAGGAGGCTTGGCGGGAATGTGGCCGGCGGCTGGCCGGTACTGGCAACACAATGGCACGGCCTACTCCCACACGCCACGCGGTTGGGGGTTAACAGTTTACCACTCATAATGTTGACTGGCAGTTGACTGCAGGTGGTAAGAACGTAGAATAATTTTTATTTTTGTCGAATGCACCCGGAAAGATGGACCAGAATTGCCACCCTGGCAACCCGTCGGTCACCGACAGCGGGATAAGCCCATAAAATGATGGTGCGACGACCTGAATAACTTTGCTCAAGATAGGCCACTAAATAGCGTTAAATAGAGAACAATAGAAGGATTTGGGGAATGCCTTTGCCCAGCAGAGGTTTCCCACCTAGCCTATTAGTCGTTAAGACTAAAAAAACGCTATTCAAAGAAACAAAGGAAAGTTGCCTACTCAGGACATGTGCTAAGAAATAAAAAGAACGAGTTGTTGCAACTTATCATGATGGGGAAAGTGGCTGGTAAAGGAGTGTGGGTCGGAGGAAGACGTCATGACTATGTAATATCCGGGTAGGAATTGGAATAGAGTGCCGCTATAGATCGAGAGGGATATCCTATATTGAGGGCCTATCTTCGCTTATACCTAAGTCCGCATGTAAATAAAGATAGATTATGAAATATAATTTATTTATTTATTTATATGTAAGAAAATAACATGAAATTCGATTTCATTAAATGTGCAATAATAATGGGTATTATTACCAAATTACAAATTACAGTAGAATTTAGGTCGAGGATTTCAAAACAGTATCACTAAAATGATATACAACATATTTGTACGAATATTATGGAGTAACTGCCTTTGATAAGTCAGTAGGTATGAAATTCACTTTATGTGACGATTAGGTGTAGTGTAATACATTTTGTAAGTTATCTAGAAAGTTACTTATACCTAGATTATACTTGATGATGTGACGAAACTTGTGTATAATAATATCAACAAATCCTATAAGTTACATCTTAAATTATACATATATTGAACATGGTATATGGCAAAACAATGTCTAAAAACGTAGGTATGATATCTTTTTGCGGTTTTTTATTTCAATAAACAATTCCAATTTATTTATTTATGAATTTCAAACAACGGTAATCACGCTTTAACCATGCAAGCACCAATAGCAAGCACGGTTACATGTGATTGCAGTTGTTTTAAAGTTGGTGAACTTGGCCCTTGATGGGAAGGCCAACCAAACTTGGGAACTACGGTGCGGCGGCCTCCTCGTGTGGCCCTCTCGGTAGTATTTTTGCTCTGTTTGGAGCTGCTACCGAAAGGGTCCTGGCGTCCCTGGGCAACGGCGGGTAGTAATCGGCATCGCCCATTGCTATTCGACGGCTAACAGCTGCACACACACGGGAAGGCTCCTGGAGTCGTTCTGTCGATCCCCAGTTGAGCCCCCCCGGGGCCTAGGACCGGCCTCACGGTTTAGGGCATCGGAAACCCTTCTCCTGTGGCCTTTTTTGTTCTGGGCCCGGGGCCCTGTCCGGCGTCACGCTACGCGTGATAGCGTTTTCGACGTGGGCCCCACTGTGTGGAGAGCCTTCGGGCTCAGCGGCCGTAAGGCCATGTGCTGGAGGTCCGGCGTTGGGTCGTCTAGCCAGGATGGCTCAATGTCGACCGGTGGTGCCAATTTTCTCGGCTCCGCATCCAGCGGAGTTGGGTTTTGCGGCGTTTTCATTCTGAAGCCTGTGGGTTTTATTTCCCCAACCCACTCTGCACTGCAGCCAGCAGTGTATGGGTGGGGAAGGGTACCCGCAGTCCTCCCCCCGGTGGTGTTTGCACTGCAGCCAGCAGTGTGGGCGCCATTCAGGGGGCGGTATTTGGTGGGCCGTGGGAGAGGCCCTAGGTCCGTTGGACCGGTGTGTGGTAAGAGGCCGTACTGGAGAGCCTCTTTCGCCCTGAGCGGGTTCGCGGTGACAAGGTTCGCCCTATAGCCCGCGTTCCCGCTCTGAGAGTTTCTCCCGGGCGAGGGATGGAAACTGTCGCAGAGAGTTTAGTGGGTATACCCCTAGGAGCACCCCAGGGGAGAGCCCCACACTACCCGGCCGACTCCCAGCGGCCGGGTGTGCATAAGGCGGCGCCGACCATCGGCGCCGACGTCGGTTCCTTCTGAGCCGGCGGCATTCTCTCTGCGTTACCAAAAAAAAAAAAAAAGGCCAACCAAACTTTACGTTCACGAGTAATCAATGATTTAAATTTATTATTTTATTGTGATTATAACCTAAAGAAATGCTCACAAAAGATATTCTTCTACAATATGACATGGTTTAGTATGGAACGGATTATGTACTTATAAGCAAAATTGTATCTACCTATTTCGGTATTCACACTCAAGTATTTAGTGATGAGATATGCATCGGAACAACGCGAACGCCTCGCAATAATAAAAATAGCCAAGTATACCTACGTGGACTTCATGCCTGAGTTAAATGATCCGTGACATGCCTTATTGAGCATAATTCTATACATTTGTAAATTACACTTAACGTTTCTGTACTTTTCAATTTGATAGTAATTTTTTCTGCCCTATTATAGTAAAGTATCAGCCTATAAACTGTCCCACTGCAGGGCAAAGGCCTCCATCATAGAAATCAAGTTATCGCTACTATGATGGGATTAGGCTTAATCACCACGCTTGCCAAATGCGGATTGGTGATCACAAACCCGAGCTATGTTTGAAAAATTCGAAACATACTTTTCGCTCGACCCGGGAATCGAACCCAGGACCCCAAGATCACGGCCCGGTACATAACCCACTAGACCATCAGGGCGTTCTATTATACTTGTATATCTTATTAAGTATATATTTCGCTGTCCCCATTACCTAATGAATGTATAAGTACCCCAAAAGATTTTTACTTACAGGTTCTTAATTTGAAATCAGCAACAAAATCCAATAACAAAATTATTGTTATTTTATGTGTCAAGAAAAAGTATTACAAAACACATTATCAACGATGATTCATTATTCAAGTGTTTCTTTCTTTGAAAATTGAATTTTGAAAATGAACAAGAAACTTTTGATAATAATGATTAAGGCTTGTTTCAAATTGACATCGGATCTCTAGTACACTTGAAACTGTACCTATCGCCGTAAAATTTTCTAATGAACTAACAATACCTTGTTTAATAGTAACACGTTCGTGGCTTATCTATTAAACAATCGCTCATATTAAGATATAGATTGAATAGATATCCATTCTACTGCGAGTATATCTGTTGAAATAATAACATGTCGATAGTCTACTTATTTTTAAACATGGTGATAGTCCAGGTATTGGTGACAAAGATAAATATAACCAATCAACACACTTCTGAATAATCAGTATTAATGTCACATACTTCTTAGTAACTCGTTATCGTACACACACTATAACATAGACATTAACATCCTGTACAACCTGTGCGGATAAAGAATGGGATCAGAAATGGCGGCGCATCTATTCACTTCTCGCTCGCACACCCACGAGTGCGAGTATAGACGCAAATAGCGTGCGACGCAAATAGATCCCATTCTTTATCCGCACAGCTTGTACTCACCTTTAAATGAGATGAGCAAACTATCTTGTTATTCTTGCTAGAAATAATTCGTGATAAATTTATAATAGGTTGAACTAAATTAACCATTTTGGAAAGGGTTTATTAAGTTTTTTTTTTTGATGTTAAAGCGTAATAAAAGGAGCCCGTTAACCTATTTGCCAAAATGACGATGATAATGAGAATCACTATGTACAACCTGTGCGGATAAAGAATGGGATCAGAAATGGCGGCGCATCTATTCACTTCTCGTTAGCACACCCACGAACGATTATAGACGCAAATAGTGTGCGAGCGAAAAGTGAATAGATGCGCCGCCATTTCTGTTCCCATTCTTTATCCCCACAGGTTGTACATTATAAAAACGAACCAAAACAATTCAGGTCAAAGTTCAACATTCAGTCGCGGTGAAAATATTTTGCCCAATCGTGATCATTACACATACACTTATTGTTATGACATCGGAAATCCGTCAGAGCAAATGCAAACATTCATTTGATTGAATAGTTTTTCAAACAACTTCATTGCATAAATTCTATTGTGTTCGTAGGTCCTTGTTAAAATAAAAATCAAAACATCATGTATGTGAAGTAATTATTTTTTATGTAGTTTTCGTGACTATCAGAATCCTTATCATTATTTTTTACATTTTTCATAATTTTTTACATTTTTCATAATTTATTATTTCTTTCTGAGATTTCGGGAATTGCAAATTACATCCGTAAAAACCCATAAAGGGTCACTTGTTGATAATTATCAAATATAAGGAAAAATAATAAAAATATATGGTATACGGTGTTAAAATCTCTGCAATCTGTAATAATATCATTATTCTCCGATGCGAAGGTCAGACGGTAGACGCTTCATTGTATTTACCAGACTCCCCAAATCCTGGACCATGCGTCTAAGCGTACCCCGGGCGCCAAAACGACAACTTTGGAATATACGCTAAGATGAAGGAAGAAGTGTTAGGTACCTATTCGTCCATTGATTTATCTTATAAATCTACGGCTTTAACATTATTACAGAGCAATTATGGAAATGTAATGAAGCTACGGTTTTATTACATTTCTATACAATAGGATGTGAAGTTTGCTAGATCAAACGGTAGATTACTAGCCACTGCTCTCTATGTTAAACTAGATTAAGACACTCGAATTAATGTTTAGAGGAAAATTATTTGGAGATTGTAATTTGAATCCATGGGAGCTAAAAGGAGCACTAGTGTATGTGTGAGATAACAATATAATTGCTTTTTTATTCTTACGCTTTCGCCTAGCAGTTTGTATTTGATTAGATCAACATAAAATTTCCACAAAAAACACATAGGGACTTTGTTAAATACTCTATAAAAACTCACCGCGAGTATTTACATAAGAAATAAACTTTCGCCTCCGAATAGATAAAACTATGAATGGAGTAGTGATCTTATCTTGCAAAACAACGTGTGATATATTGCTTTCCTTATCGATGAGTAAAAGCAAACAGCTGATTTGTTTTTTCAAGCATCGAATAGAATCGGTAGTGAACGTGTGGTGACTAATGTCTGTACCACGTCTGTACGATCATAAAGAAATACAAAGCCAGAATCGCAGCAAGCGTTTAAATATAAACGAGTATTAATTGCCGGTTTTCTTAGATAATATCGGCTAGCCGCGAGCTCAGCGGCAGTCGTGAGAGAAGAAAGCCATTGTGCCGATATCACATCTCGTAAGTAATGGTATGACAAACGCGTGCCACTAAAGCGATGTCGGGAGATAACCCCCATTTTCCAGCTTTGAACATAAGTGACACCATTTCGATGCGTCTGTGGCGTTGTGGTGACGATAAATGACACGCCACACAGGACATTTGTTATGAAGTGAATTGATAATGATGGACCATAGTTATAAAATGAAGTAGTCTCATTGAAAGAAATTGCAACTCCGTGAATAGCAAAGCTTTATGGATATTTCCACCGAGATTTCATGTTCTATGTTTTTAAAGACGATAACCAAATATGACTAGCTAGTTTTATAAATATTAAATTGTACTTATCTTTATTTCTTTTACATAAGTTTTTTAGTCTATAAGATTTTCATCGTATCAGTAAATATTTCGATAAAAATATATTTGACTGACACCATCAGGATAATGTTTACGTACATGTGATGCAGATTACTATAAATATTATTACGGTGTTTACATAATGTTTGTTAGTAACGTTTCATGTTTTATAATGTGGTTATACTCGTAATAGTTTTCTGACAAACCAACATTAACACATGCAACTTCATAAGGAATATTATTTTTTAAATCAACGTCAGAAAAGCCGAAAGCAAAATATAAAATACTCATATGTCAGAAGTAATGATCTAATGAATTCTTTTGCAGTTTTTTGCCCCCAAATAAGATAAACGCAAAAACTAGTCCGTGTAAAATCGCTTTATGATTAGCATCTAAATGTTCATATCGCTTAAGTAACAATGAAATGACAGATTTATCTCAAATGGAAGGAATTTAATATCTAGTACTGCAATATTTATACGATACGATCGAGGTTCAGTATCTTTTTATTGAATCATTGTTAACTTATCAGTAACTTTTAAAACGAATCTAACGTTGGAATAAAGTGTTTGGTCATTTTTAAATTTAGATTTTTCCCTTTTTCTCGCCAGCTTGTCGAGACATAAACATCGTAATATTAAAGCATCATCAAATATTATGTATGTTAAATTTACTAGAAATCACCGACGGAGCCCACTTTCTGTGCGAATTAGGATAATTAAAGTGTAAATTGCCAGAGAAAATCTGCCAGAGTTGACCTGACAGCATGACCCGGTCAGTGGGATAAAAACTTACTAAATGTCTGTCTTGTGGTTGCGCACGAGCATGACGCATGCCTATTATGCATACGGACAAGTGTTCAAATAATGTCCATTTCGATATTTAAAATTCTGCAGTGCCGGTTGCTAAAAAAAAATACCTCACTCACTTCATAGCGCGTCACATTCATAATATATAATTGTATGAACTTTGGCTTCGATTCAAAGGGCTTATTTAAAGGTTTCAAAAGGCTAGAAAATAACTTTTCTCGTTAGGTTGTAACCATGTTTAAAGTGATTTGGCACGATCGGCAGAAGCGTAGCGAAGTAGGTATTGAATTAGATTCGATTCCTAGAACTTTTTCAAATTGAATTTGCTCAAACTGAATTTCTTTATTTGTCTACCTTTACCGTATTTCGCTCATGCTCTAATCAAATATAATTTATATTCTACTAGACCACTCTTAGTAATCTGATATTGAAACTTAAGCTGAAGGTTAGTGTAGCCAATAGAAAATCGAATATCGATAGCAGCGATTCTCTATCGATGGGGACTGGTAGTCTATCGATTGCTATCGATAGACTACCAGTCCTTATTATAGATTTCTAGAAAATGCTTCTTCTAGAAATCAGTACTACGAAACATAGTTTTAAACGGTCGATTATATAAAATTCAAGTTTGCATCAATAATATAGAAATACAAGTCGCTATATAATGACATACAATACTAGATTATAGAAAACATACCATCCATACTATTTTTGTGGTAAAATTGTATAATCCTAGACCTTATCGTCGCTTTCCATCAGGTGCGATTGTGGTCAAGCGTTAGCTTATTGACCAAAAAAAAATATCACGATGATTTTATTTTCGTTTTTTTTTTCAGAAAATAGAACAGTATACATGTACCAGCGATAAGACCGCCTAACATTGTTCATTGTATCTCTGTATACCTAGCTTTTAAGTTTTGTATGTTGTGCAATAAAGAGTATCTATCTATATACCTACCTAAGCCCAGAATTTGTCTTGAAGAGATCGCTATTAGCGAAAAGGCCGCCTACATTGCACTAGGATAATATTTTGTGCAATAAACTGTATGTATCTATCTAAGCAGGCTAGTCTGCCATCACGAATGCAGATATAATGCAGAATGCAGATAGCGGATATTTGTTTAAAAAAAAAGAAATAATCGATTGCTGGGCTACACAACACTAAGGTGGTACTTGGCCATAGCTGTAACAGTTAATCTCAAAAGTATCACCAGCTTGAGCGACGCAACCGGTTCTGCCGAGCATTAATGTGCCTTATATGGCCAGCCGTAGGTACTCTGACGGACATGTGCTAAATACCTCTAATTACGTTACGGACCTTTTACTTGTCATACCATAACATAGGTATTTTTTATCATCATCATCTGAAGCCGTTTTCCACCAATTTGGTGTAGGTCTCCTTCATTCATCTCCATTCTATTCTATTTTGAGCAGTTAAAGTTGTACCCGGCAATCTTTGATAAGTCGTTTCTCCATCTCATTTGTGGCCTTCCGATAGGTCTATTCTGATCTCATAGCCTCCACTGCAGCATTTCCCTACACCACGTGTCTGTTTTTCAGGCTGTATGTGCCGCCTATTATTTTTAGTATTTGTGTATACTTAAATGAATGCCATATCTGATATTAAATGGTTTCTGCCGCTCCTAGACATCGTCAATGCCAACACACAGTCAGTCACACTGCTTCTATCGTAAAGAAACTCTCTTAAAACCTTTTTAAAAAGACATAATTATCATTTCTACAACAGGGTGCAATGTAAAAAAGATAACTAATATTCTGACATCATCCTGTAAAAAAATGTCCTCCACGCCGGATTTTAGCAATCTCTCTCGAAGGAACAATATTGTTTTAGAAGTATCCTTGATTGGGTACAAAACGCTTTTCCTCCTCCTTCGAGATGCGCAAGAGTGGAACGCCCTGCTAGCGTCTGTTTTGCCCAGTAATTATAGCACCAATATTTTTAAGCTCGCTCCATCGTAGGTTTCTTCTCAAATCTAGAGTTCAGTGTGAAGCCAAGAGCAAATCCATCATCAATAAAAAAAAGTATTACGAATTTACTAGTGTAATTGCAACTTAGGCTCTTCTCTTGCTTACCATCAGGCTGAGGAGAGCCAATATACTGTGTCTCTATAAAAAAAAGTCTATTTCTTGTGAAATATGTATGGAAATTAAACTTAGTTCTTTTTTAGCCTTAAAGGAAAACAAAAGAATAAAAATCAAAAGTTTTGATTCTCTGAAAGCAATAGAAAAATATAACAAGTATGTGATAGTTTAAACAATTTACTGTTACTTAATTTAAATAACGTACCTAATCAACTCTATAGATATAGTATATTTTTATATCAACATATATTAATGAACGCTTACTACGAGTGTGGGTAGTGTCGTGAGTCGAGGCACTCGTAAGGTCGACGACCCACTTAGACACGATTACGTATCTTGGTTTTTTAAACTATTACCAGATAAATTGAAAGCTGCTCTGGTAATGCACCGCAATTAATTGATTACCCCGAAAGGCCGAGATACTTTGGCTTCGGAATCTATATTTGGGTCAACAGACTAATACTCGTAGTTGATTAATTTTAAACTGATCAAGCGAGTCGATCCGAATTAAGGGCACAGATTAAATTATTATTGTAAGGTATTAAAGTCTTATTATAATGAGTGCATCGGAAGGTTAGAAATGTAAAAGGCCCTCTCGCCACTATTATAACCTTTCTTAATAAATATAAGAAGGTATCATAAGGTATGGTAAAATAACAGTCAATCATGAAAATTTTATTCAACATTATGCTTTCAAAATTGATCATCTAAAATAGTTGTTATTTGATAACTCTCACAACAAAATGATAACATTTATAATAATCGATATGCCTACCATACCTAATCATAAATCTTAGGAATCAGTACATATAAAACACAGAGTGAATTTTTAAGATGAACCTCTTAATAAGTTAGTTTAAAAAGTCATGATAGAAAAACATCATAAAATTAAGAGATCGAACTGAAAAATCCCCAGTTTCACCATATCCGAACCGAACATATACTCGTCGGATAGCTTTTGTCAATGCGGAATTAATTCCTTACCCAAAAACCCAATTAAACCCCAAATTTCTTGATCAGCTTGATTAATTCCCGCTTTTTGGTAATTTCAACGATACAATAGTGCGTGTTCTTCGAGATGAATTTTGACAAGACTATGTAATTATCTACTTACACAATATATTAATAAAAAATAACTTTATATTTTAACGCGGGAGAACCGCCATAGTTTATTCCCTGGCTGAATCTTCTTATCGCATGACAAATATATAGAGATATTTCCCAATAATTATATTATTATCTGATAATAGTGAAAACACCGACCTAAAAGTTATGTGAAGAAAGAAGCTACGGACGGAAGTTGATTTCCTCTAAAGTGTTCTTGTATTTTTTCGTATCTTTACTTTTATGACCCGTATTCACATATTTTACAGTTAGCTCTACTATCTATCTCGTTTCAGAGCAATAAAATCTTCGAACGAGTCCTACATACCGACTGGGTTGTAATGTTTTATGTGCGATATTAACATTTCATACAAAGGTTGTGTTTTAAAAGGTTACTTCAGTATGTGCGTACTTTATGGTTATTGGTCATGTTTAGAAGGTAAAGCCTCTAAGATCCGTATAGAGTCCTATTTTATACTATAGTTTGAATGTTAACAAGTCATCGCCATCTTAACTTATCATTCCCGGTTACATCCGAAGTCGCTTTTGGGCCTGCCAGGGAGTATGTCATTCACTAACGACATGCTGCCTGGCGGGCCCACTTTGATCTAGGTAAATTTAATTAGAATGAAAGAAATGTATAAAATATGTATAAAATTTTAGTCTTAATTTAAAAAAATGTATATCTATTGTTTCATTATAAACATTATCTGCCACACTCAGAGTCGTTGATTAACTTAGTTGACTACTTAAGAAAAAATATTGACACTTATTTTGATACGCATAAAGACTACCGATACTAAAATTAATGAACATTAGCTTAAATGACGTCTCTGAGTGCGGCCGTAAATCACTTTATAGCGAAACTATAGGTATATTTTTTTAAATAATGAGACTCAATTATGATATAATTTTTTTTCATGATAATTAAAATGACCTTCAACAAAGTGGGCCCGCCAGGGAGCATGTCATGTCCACTTCCTACTATGATGTCCCCACCACTTCGCACAATCGTTGGTGGTAATATTACATTTATAAATGTTAAAGAAGTACCTAGACTAAATACTTGTTTAAGTAAACGTCATCCTAGCGTGTCTTTCCCAGTGTCGTCCAAAGCTGTCACTTTGGAACCCGCTGTGCGCTTGAACCATGATCCGGGATGTAAGATGTCTGGTAATTACAAAGAAGCAATCCTTAGACATGGGAACCAGACCAACTGGATCATGGTTACACCTTCAGAATAATATCCGAATCGTACAGGATTCGTTACCATGTTCTCCCTCACCGCTGAAGTAAATGGTGGAGATGCACATGATTTCATCAAACTATGAACGAATATGTTAGCGACCTAATGTATTTTTTTTTAACCATCATCACGATGGAAGGCGGTCTAATACTGTGCGTTTCTCGCGGAACTTACTACCACGTAGTTCTGTGGAAATGTTTGGCTTTCCCGACGGCTACGACTTAGGGACCTTCAATAGAAGAGCGTACTCTTTTTTAAAAAGTCCGGCAAACGGCGGCGTTGATTACTATCCATCAGGCTACTCGCTTGCTCGTTTGTCGCCTCTAGCATAAAGAAAAACTTAGTTACACATAAACTGATCCAAAATCCATTCATTTATTTGGCTTTAATTTTCGATTGCACGTACAGGCGGAGAAGGCATACCTTTCCTTCTATTGCAAATGCAATTCAGTTGCCATATAGTGTGGGAAGGTAGTAGTAGTAATTGATGCTAATAACTAGCTTTCGTAACAAATAAATACATATTGCCTGAGAGTAGGTACATCTACAACATTACGTACAACTTTTTCGATTTTAGTCGGCTGAGTAATTCACTTGTACAAAGTTCTGTGTCTGACAGTACATTTCTCCTTCAACTATCCGTCAAGTATCCAATAATATTTAGGTGTTCCTGGTTTTGCTTATCAACAGTACAAATTCCACTATTCCGGCAAGTCGGTTGGTCATCAAAGATTTTGTAATAAAAATCTTCGATGCTGCGTTTTTAAATCTGCTAGTCAAGAACTTATCGCTGGCAACATTGCCCGTCGGTTTTCGTTCATCACATCTCGACGCAGATTTTGCAAACTGATTTCGCCTGAAGAATTCATAATAGCGCGTCTGATAAGAGCCCGAAATAACGTATGGGCCATTATGCTGTTACAGTGCCGTAGTAGGGAATCAGAAACTTCAATGCCAGAAAGACTAATGGGGCTGCTATACGCCCTACAGTACTACTAGGGTACAGAGACTGGCAAGAAATAATGACTGAGGTCTTCGGTCGTAGTAGTTAAAAGCTGAAGTAATCAATTTATTAAGAACAGATTTTTCTCACGTCTAGATTTGCCGGCAGGACCACCCGGCTATCTTAAACAGAAAAATGGGCAAGTGTTCCAAGTTAAAGTCAAAGTGGGCTATCGACATGCCAAACTTTAAAATGCGTCTCAAAAAGTGGTTAACTAAAAAATTTTTTAATAATTTAAATGAATATTTCAACTGTATACACTAACATTTCTATTCCTATTTTCAAGTTACTATTTTATATTTTGTAAGTTGTAATTAATAAGTACTATCGATAGTACTATACTATTTAGCAGTCTCATCTTAACTGGTGGTCAAATATTTGTAATAATATTTCCACTAGATATTGTAAATATGCCTACAATATTGATGAGACTATCGACGGCTCATGTCGAATCAAGCACTTACAAAATTCGTCGGCTTAATAACGCATTCAGTGGTCTAATTGGTAGAACATTCACCCGGATTGTGGAAGGTGTGGGTTCGAATCCCGCCTGAACGCGAGATGGATTTTTTTAAGTGTGTCATTTACTTAAGAATAAATTGCAAAAGATTGCTATAAAAAATATCAAGTATTGCATACTTGATATTTGCTAGTTAGCTGCTAGTAGGAAAAGGCGAGAAACAAATAAAGGCTAATAAGCATTGTTCAAATACATAGCAGATTGACTCACGTACATAGGAGAGTCTTAAAACCAATTATAAGAAAACACTTAGATATTCTTATGAGTTGAAATGACTAAATAAAATGTTCAAAAGACACATACATAGCTATTAGTAATAAATATTGTAATGTGAAAGTCAGTTGGATTGGTCGCTTGTTTGGTTAGTTCCGTGTTGCTGGGAGGTTAAAGACTCCAATGCTCATAGGTAGTGAGTATCGATCCTACATGTATATTTAATTTGTGCCGTAAATTCTTGACAGTATTCAAGGATCAACGTAATTCATCTTGAAAGTTATAATTTACATTGCAAAATATTGCTGTCTCTCAGGAAGTAAGAAAGCTTGTACTTTCGCATCAGAATCACTTATGGCCTTAAAAGCAACAGTAGAAAATGGATATTAATTTCAATTCAATTTTATAAACTTTGTAGGTATGAAATAATATTCAACATAAACGATATTGTTAACTATCTGATAATCACTTTTCAAGTATGCCTTAACAACAGTATCAGATAAAAGATTCTCATTAAATTATATGGTACAACTATCAACACATTAAACTACAAAGCTATTTATGTAAATTATATAAAAAAATGTAAATGAACACGTTAAGACTATCAACAAATTAAGCCTAAGGCGTTTATGTAAATATTAAATAATCACGCACATAATTCATCGTTAACGTCCGTGAAATTTAACTGCCTGTTGGCAGTTGTAGCACATGAGAAGATATAAATGTAAGTATAGATAGAGTGGTAAGGAACCAGAACAGTATAAAGACACAACTGACCAACCAACAACGCTCTGCAAAGATGCACTACTCCGACTGAGAAGAGTCAGTTTTAGTAGTGACAGTGTAACATATAACAAATATGTTTTGGCTCGATGAAAAAATTGGAACTATGGATTTTCAGCAAGTTTCAAGTTAGTGACATGGTTACAGATACATCTTTATAGAATACTAGCCGCCCGCCCTCACTTTGTTTCGGGACGTTTGCTTCTCAGTATCAATACATGGCGCTGGGTGTCAATTCTTGCGCGACGGCAAGTGTATCACTTTTTCGGTTTACCTATAAACGTTTTGTCGTGGACTTCATAATTTACCTCTTTATAAATAGGTTAGGAAGTATAGATCTTCATAATACAACGTTCATCTAGCAATGTCAATTTATTTGACAAACATGTGTGTGCCTCTCAATCAATCAACCAATCAACATTATGTATCCCACCGCTAATAGTGTGTGAGCCTCCCTTCATGTAATTCACTCCTAGGCCTCATAGGTCAGCAGGCTATGCAAGTCATCCCACACTACGCTTGCCTGAACGCAGTCTCCACTCCAAGTCATGTCTGCTCCAACGATTTACGTCAGTTATGGCCAGCCAACTGCCACTTTGCGGCAAATCTAAGCTCTCTTAAGAATAAGAATAAGAATAAGAAATAATTTATTGACCACAACACATTACATACAAATCTGAATAAGGACAAAACATTATCAAGTTGCGGCCAACAAGGTTCAGCCTCAGCATGTGCTACAACAACCGCTAAGCAGCCGCTGCAGCGCTGATTTTCAGGCTGTACCTTCGAGCGACGACTCATAGTAAAACATACAACATAAAAAAAAAAACTGACACACACAGAAACTCTCTTGTACTTACTTATGCACAGCGGGCTGTTCCTAACTTCCACTCTGTCATTACTTACTCGCGTAGCTGCATCGCGTAACCGCATTATAATAACAAAAAATCCTAGACGTAAAATGGTTGTAAAACTTTTTGTTTATTGTGGCTTAGTACTTTGAAGATCATTCAAAGGGGATCGCAAACAGTCTAAGATAATTATGTGGGAAGTTAGAACTTAGAGTTTAAAAATACAGGAACCACTTTTAAAACTGCTGTAAGTATAGAAAAATGAAAATAGTTCATATTCATCATCTAACTACGAGTAAAGCACTCACTCTGACACGCAAGCAAGTTTTCGAAATTTATCAGGTTCTCTGTGGGTTCCTTGAACCAGTTTTTGAACTGCTTCTCAAATATTACTGTCATTAATCATCATAGGATTACGATAGAACGATCTTTGCAAAGTAAAGGACAAAAATATTTTATTTTTAGGGTTCCGTACCTGAAAAGGAAAAAACGGAACCCTTATAGGATCACTTTGTTGTCCGTCCGTCCGTCCGTCTGTCAAGACCCTTTTTCTCAGGAACGCGTAGAGGTATGAAGCTGAAATTTATATCAATTACTCAGGTCTACTGTCCCTTGAAGCTGTGAAAAAATCAAACTTCTAAGCCAACGCAATCAAAAGATACAGCCGTTTATGCCGCAAATTTTCGACACTTGCAAGGGAATCAAAACCTACAGGGTGCTTCCCGTGAACTCAGAATCTTGAAATTTGGAACGAAGCAACGTCTTATAGCATAGATAAAGGAAAAATTACGAAAACCATAAATTTTTAGTTACATCACATAATATATATTTTTTTAATAATTTTAAACTTACTACCCATTTCCTCATAAACACGTAGAGGTATTAAATTGAAATTCATACCAAATACTCAGGTCTATAATACCTTTAAGCTGTAACAAAATCAAACTTCTATGTCAACGCAATCAAAAGAAACAGCAATTTAAGCTGCTTATTTTGAAACTCGCAAGTACTCGCAAGGGAATCAAAACCTAAAGGGTACTTCCAGTCGACCTAGAATCTTGAAATTTGGCATGAAGCAACGTTTTATAGCACACATAAAGGAAAAATTCCGAAAACCTTAAATTTTTAGTTACATTACAAAATATTTTTTTTTAATAAATATAAACTTATTACTTTTTTCCTCATGAACGCGTAGAGCTATTAAGTTGAAATTCATATCAAATACTTAGATCTAATTGCCTTTAACCCGTGAAAAAAAAAAATTCTAAGTCAACGCAAAAACGCTAAACGCAAAAGTACAACCATTGATACCGCATATTTTGAAACTCGCAACTACACGCAAGGGAATTAAAACCTAAAGACCACTTCCCGTTGACATAGAATCTCGAAATTTGGTAAGAAGCAATAGCTTACAGCACAGGTAACAGAAAAATTCCGAAAAGCTTAAAATTTTAAGTAGTTATACCACCAAAAAAATTGTGATTGTAAACATAATTGTAGTTACAGCAATGACCGCGAGTTATTATACTATGTATGGGGAGGGCAACATTTAAAGAAGACGAAATAGCCTTCTTCTTTATATTTCGACGTTCTTTTATCGAAATGATATGTGTTAATATAAGAAAGAAAGAAGAAAGAAAATACATTTATTGACCATCACAATACACATGAAACAAACATATACAGTTGGTACAATATAAAATAAAGGATTACTTAAACGATAAAGAGATCTTTGTCTTAAATTTATGCTCCTCCATCTATCCCCATTGTAATGTTATGAATTTCATTTTGCAATAAAAATACCATAGTTATGACTCGATTGTCGTAATGAACGAACTTTGTAAACCTTGCAGGTTTGTACGGAACCCTCGGTGCGCGAGTCCGACTCGCACTTGGCCGGTTTTTTTCCTCATGTTCACAGAATTGTTCCTTAAACATTTACAAATTAGGAAACAGAAAATAAAATACCATAAACAAACAAAACATTTCATCCGTAAGCATTTATTATGCCACCGCTCCACTTCTACGAAATGCTGAGCTGTTGAATTTTTGAGCAGCTTCAACCGCAATCCCGTTTTACAATATCTTTTGTATAAAGAGACATTGTAATTTAAGTACTGAAATATCTGGCAAAAGAGTATAAGTATGATTTATATTTTAACATAATTAACATTTTTTAAATTAAGGCAATAATTAGAAGGTAATGATTTCTCAAAGGAGAACTACCTTGTATTTAAATATCTACCAGTATAATATAAATAGGTAAATAGACTTCCTTGAGATATGTCATTGATCAGTTTGAGTAGGTACTTGAAACGGTTTACTTGCCTCTTAAAAAAATTTATGTGGACAATCAGTAGTGGTCATCAATCTAAGCTGTTATGATACAAGAATCCCAATAAGTTCAACTCCATCCGTAATTAAAGACAGACACACGCCAGTTCCACCGCTTCCCACAAATTAGATTCGATTCGGATCATTAGGAGTAATTCAGATTGATTCCAAATATTTTTTTTGTCCGATCGAAATCTCATTTGTTCTAAAACGTTTCTCTTCATCGACGTTAATTATCGCGTTTCTTTAACTATTTTGGAGGAAGTTACTTCCAAAAATAGCCACACCTCAGTCTTCATTCGTTTGCTGACACATTTCTATTTCCTCTCTTGCGTTCATGATGAACGTGAAATTGTGTCTGCTTATCTGACCACGTGAGCTAACTGAGCTCACATAAAATATTTGTTCGTAAACAAACTTGTACCTGACAATGTTAAAGTTTCGTCCAAGTTTGAACCTTCGTGCAGTGAGTTAAGCGATGTCGACGCTCGCTGGTAAGTAAAGGCAAACTCGCTAACAGTACTTCAAGATAAACCGACCTAACTAGATGCAGGTGACGCAACGGCGCAGGCTGCAGTACCTATCGACCGGGCTAACTGCATAAACCTCACTCCCGGTACACCTGCGATGCATTTGATAAATTACACGCTGGCGAACGGCGAAATAGAAATGATAATTAACGTAAAATTCTTAGTACACTAAATTTTTTTATTTATAAAAAGTGGGCGGTTGTTTCAAAGCTGATATTCATATTTTGAATTCTATAATGAACAACAACTAAGTATTTTATAATGTAAATTCTGTCGAATTCACTACTCATAGTCTTCTCAGTTCACATCTACCCATTGCTGAGTATAGGTCTCTTCTTCATTTCGTCATCCATTTATGTTATCTGCTAACTTCTTTGACGACCCGTTTGGAACAGTGGTAGTGAACGCTGCCTCTGATGCAAGGGTTGCGGGTTCGATCCCCGCATAGTGCAAACATTTGTGTGCATGAACATATCTGTTTGTATTGGTCTGGGTGTTATCTATGTATTATAAGTATGTATTTACAAAAGAAAAGTATTATATTCATATATTTGTAATCCCACTGTTGATTCTGATATCCGTAACACAGGTGCTTGAGCTACCTATCTCGGAGTCAGATCAATGTATGTGATGTTGTGAAATATTTATTTATTATTATTTATTTATTAACTTCATCCACTACTTCCAACACATAGCTGCAATCTCATCGGACTATCTAGCATGTGGTCTTCACTCAGGAATCAAAGTACGTACATACCTATTTAATGTGGGTGATTCTTTATTAGCACTTCAATAATGTATGTACTTTCAATAGGATACTCGCTCTGGTTTCTCAGTAATAACAACAATATTAAGGATAAATATTAAAAAGATAGTTGTTCATGAGATGAACATTTTATAAACTTATACTGACGTAAGCGCGGCCATATAAAATTGATTGGACACAAGATGCTAAGGAAAGATGTGTTGTAAATAAATTATTAGCTGTAGCTATGTTAAATTTGTTATTTGAAATAAAGTATTCAAAAAAGCTACAGTAAAATATGAACTAATTAAGATCTGTCAGGTTAGATGACGCCTAGAAAACAAATTACAGTCTAAATCTAAATTTAAAAACTTGACTTGAAATAGAAGCAAAAAACAGACTCGTCTAAAGAAGTTGCTTTTAACAATCTACTGAGAAGAAAGAAGTAAAAACGATTCTGTAAGAATTTCCTCGCAGTTAGGACGTGAATTGAAAGTAGGTATTTGTAGATTACAGTCTGAGAGGTTAGAGCGAGGGACGTCCGCTGCATTCCGGAGCTCCTTTCACACAGCTTCGCAACATTCTGCAATATGCCAATGGTTAAATGTCGAACCGCAACTTCTCTGCTTCACGTTCATACCTTACAAATACAATTTGTTATATATATAGTAGCTTGTTTTATCATAAATTCGAATTGCGTCAAAAAACTGTTGCAAAACTATGATATCATAACATTAGCGTCCACCATTCAGCAAAGTTTATAAAAATTGTTGTAGCTCCCCAAGTTTTTTTTTTATAATTAGCGTTGGCGTAAAGGGATTCATAACTAAGTCATTATATGCCTAAAACCTCAAGGTTGGCCAAAGTCTTACCTTTGTTTCTATACGGTATGTGAAATATAATAAAGCCGCCGCTAAAGTGTAATTTATTTGACTGCATTTGCTAAATTGTTGTCACAAAACCATTTCACTGCATTGTGCTCTATGAAATACATTTAAACGTTAGCTTTACAGTTACAGTTTTTCATTTCGAGAAAAGAAGTAATATTTCAGTTTATGAAATACTATTTCTAGAAGGAATGTTTTAAAGTATCTCTTTATCCAAAACTTCACAGCGACGCCATCCAATTTTTCAATATCCGCAATCGACAGACCTCGTTTCGATGACTGATTTAAAAGCCAGAACCAATAGATTTTACCCAATTATATTCGCTTTCCGAATCTGATTCCCTGGGGTACTCGATTATAGATAGCCACACTCTGACATCATCTCCTAACTTTTTTCCTTAAGTGCATACCGTTTATTATTTTAACTGACGAATATCTCAATTTGTTTTATATCCATCATGACTATCCTTCAAAGGTATGATGAAACTAATTATTTAAAATCAAAGCAAATTATACGTAGGTGGTCGTTTATTATACAGGAAACAGCCATCGCGGCAGTCGTGGCGTCACGACAAACATAATCTTCTGGATAGCACCATTAACTGGAATCAAAGAGAGCCCGACAGCATCTTATATCTTCATAATTAATGCCACGTTCCTAATAACAGTCGACGGATGAAAGTATAGAAACAAATGAAACAAAAGCCGAGGAGGAAGGAAGGTTTTTTGTTAAGCCATTGGGCCCGGCCAGTCACCCTGCGGCCCTGAGGCGCGGGGTGCATCTACTACTCACATCACTCGTGGAAAGGACAACTTACGGTATGTCTTCTTAGACAAATATTCCATTGAGAATATCCGCTCTTTCCAAGTTGAATGTTGTTTACTTTCAACTTATGAAGTAAGTAGTACATAAAACAAAAGAAGGGTAGATATGCGCATTACGTTTATGTAGATGTGTGAATTTTAATAATTGGAACGTGAGAATTCGTAGATGTTTGAAAAGCTTGCAAGCAAATATTGCAAAAACTTCTGACACATTTGAAGAATTATTAGCCATATACTTGCTTAGCTTATAAAACTTTCAGTGAACTCGATAAAAATATTTTCCAATACTTCTAAGAAGGGATGTGTTGCATCGTAAACAAAAGGGCACGTGACGTATAATAGCAGCAAGTGCCGGCAAACACATCTTCGCACGGCACTCGACAACCATTCAACCGCCCCACCACCAAACAAAGGTATGGGGACAAAAAAATCTTGCGAAAGGCCTCCGTTCAACTACCTGCTTCAAAGAGTCAAGAAGGATTCCAATGTCGATGACTCGTAAAAGACCCGAGACGCTGATTTCGTTGTATCTTCACTTGAGGCACCGGAGAATTTGGCACTTGACGCTTATTTTTAGCAGCTGATCTGTCACATAGAGATGAGTCACGAATCCCAAATGTATAAAATGCAAAGTTATTCGAGGGCAAAAAAGTCGACAATGATGAGGCTTCAATAGGGGATATTGAATCACGAACTCGTTTATGTTTGGCATTAGTGAATCCTTTTGTAATATAGTGTTTGATTTTGAATCTTTCAAATTCCTGTGGAGAATGGAACATTGCATGACGAATTATTCTTATTGATAATTTGTAGATAATTTACTTTTTACTGAAATTTCTTGATTAAGTAATATAATAAATATATTAAATATACCAAGAAATGTACACTAAGAAATTTAATATTACAAAGTAAAAAAATAAAATAAATACTATAAATAAAGGTTGAACTTACATAAGTCCACCTGTTGACGCCACACCTGGCACATATTAGGGGCGGCGTGTGTTCTGGGACCAATGTTTATCTCGCAACTACAAATATTTAAACCTTGCGTGACTACATCCTAAGACGATCTCAAATTGGACGCTTCGGGGAAATCTCCGAGGCCTTTCAAACTCACAAGAGCAATCCTTTTTCAAAGGAACAGAATATAACTATAATTACTACCTTTCGAACTTAGTCGGACCGCTGCCTGCACTATCTAGTAACTAGTATGTACAATATCCGGTTTCCCTTACCTTATTCGCTGGCGGCATCAAATCCTCTCCAGGTTCAGATATTTGTCGTGCTTCATTTAATTTATGGGCAGCTATCACTTTTAAGTTATCGAACCACCACACTTTACACAATACACGAAAACATTTGCGGTCCTCTTGTTTCTAAAGTTTTTGTATTTCAATTACGATTTGCACTACTTTTGTGCTTTGGCTCTGGTATGAATGTTATTTGCGATGTTATTTTCATTTATATTTTTCACTTTTAGATTTTGTTGTGTCTCGGAATTGTTCAAGAGAATTGGACCGCTTCATGTATGTAAGAACGCCAGCGGTTGTTGGCCGTCGACTGGTGAGGCAGTAGCGTACTCGCGGCGCGGCGGCATCAGCGAGTGGGAGGGGCGGAGACAGACATATAAACAACGTATGAGTGGGAGAGAGACGACAGCATTCGTCATCAGTGGTACTTTTATAAGGCAACTAATGAAGTCTGTCCTCTGCAGTAATGCGATCAGCTGGAATCGCGCTCGTCCACATTTTCGTCGAGTAATACTGGTTTTACCTGTGGTCGACCGCGTGCCGATAAGGTAATTTGAATTCCTGCAGAGTGAAAAAGACAGAGGTTCCAAACGAAGGCTATGTACCTATATGATTCGAAAAGAAACGTTGATAAAATTTGAATACTGGGTTCGTTAACGGTCAATGCAAGTCACTTGGATAAATAAACATTAAAGATGTATCCTTTGCATGTCTAGTTGAATTGGTCTTGATAACATTATCGATTAACAAATTCCTATGTTCTCTAACTGTGTTTTTATACATATAATTACTTACAACATTAATTAATACACGCCTGGCGTTGGGACCGTGACTGGTAAGTAACGATATTTACTGTAACTGCAATAATTGCCTTTTTACCTATCGAGATAAAGTTATACCTACATATATAGCTAACACCAACTAGGTAAAAATACCACTTATAAACACCGAGACGCGCCTACTGCTTATCAAGTCGACATAACCTGTCTATTAGACTTAACTAAAATTAAGTTGTTATTTATAGAAATAAACCCTTAGGGTAATTGAATATCACAATCATCATCATCATCATTTCAGCCAACAGACGTCCACTTCTGGACATAGGCCTCCTACAATGTTCTCCACACAGATCGGTCCTGTGCCGCCCGCATCAAATGGATTCCCGCGATCTTCACCAGATTGAGCGAGAACAGATGGATGGGTGAACACAATACCAAATAAAAATAAAGTTTAAGTAAATACAAAACTGGGAGTTAAATCCAAATTATTTAAAACTAAACAAAGTGGAAGTGTCCCCAAATGGGTATTAATGAATCATAATTTTTTTATTGCTCCTAAAAGTTTAGTTTTCAGACTTTTTCTACAATATGTGTCTATAATTATGGTTTTTGCCAAATTTCATAGTTCTAGATCAACGCGAAGTACCCCATAGGTTTTGATTCCCTTGAACGAGTCGAAATACGCGTTTTTTGCTGCATAGACGATTATAATCCTAATATTATGTAAGGCTAACCTTAAAGGTTTGTTTTCTTTCACAACTTAAAGAGACTGTACCTATCTTAGTCTCGATACCTTCACGCGGTGCAATTTGATACTACTAGATCGTGGAATAAATAAAAAAAGCTCCCATTATCGAGATTTCTAATCTCTCATGCACACAGTAAAATCCAGAACAAAACGGTCATAATGTTACTATGTACATCCCTTATTTATTTATTCAAACATGGTCTCTTACAAACTAACAAATCATAAATATCCAAAGCGCTTGTAAGATAATAAAAACATAAATAAAATAAAAATACGTTTATTGCTTTCTCATACAACAGAACTGGTAGGTATGTAAATAGGTATTCCCGTAACTCTCCGTAACGTAAAAAAAACTTAATCACAATACAAAATTACATACTTAGATGCAACCAATGGTTTAATTTAAGCTACATCCTAAACTTTTGAAAACATTACAAAATAACCATTTTAATGGAAACTTTCTGATTACAAAAAGTAATCTAATTAAAAGATAAAAGTGAAATGGTGGCAACAAACTGAGACAATAACAAGCTTTGGGCCTGGTTTGGTGCTACATAGGCGATAAATAGGCCTCTTTGAGACCTACTTACTTTCAGTAGGAACACCGCACGTGTTAATATTTGCGGACAATGTTAAAAAAAGTGGCTAAAAACCTCACGTGATTCATTGACGACCCCAGAGTGGAGAAAGTCATCGCTTCTATAAAAAACATACGTTTGTCGATTTCGCCAAATAAATAATTAAGAAAATCAAAAAAATACCGACTTGACGTCAAAGGAAAACGTGACGTGAGCAGCCCCTGCGCTCTGTGAGTGAGGGTACCGCAAGCCCAATTCAGGAGGAAGGGTAAAAGGTTGGCAGCTCATTTGTAACTTCAAATGGCCTTCGTTCGCATTAATTCTCCATTGCATAGTCCCATGATGGAGCTACTGAGATTTATTTTATCCCATTATACGTCAATATGTAATGATGGAAATACTGCCATTACTCAAATTATAATTCTCAATTGTATCTACCATTATGTAAATCATGCATGGAACGCTAAAAAGAAGCATTCAACTTCAGAAATTAATTCGAGGAGCACCTGCTCCTCGAATATCCTCCTCGAATATCGAGAATCCTGGAAAGAAGTTATAAAAGACAGGGAACCTTTCCCTGTCTTTTATAACTTCTTCACAGTGTTCATTAATTTTATTTCTTCAAAAATATTGTGTGTTATATCAGGCGCGCACGCACTCAATGCAATGTGACTTCGCGGTTTAAAATATATTTTTGGTCCTATTCGACAAATAAACATATTATTAAAAATTAATTCATTCAGTTTTTTGTTTTATTTAAACGGTATTATAAACTAGGTATGCATAAATGGACAGGGTTACAGATCCTGCACATTTTGATGCTTTGCAGCGCCAATTTCTTCGCCCCTTTTTGTTAGTAGTACCATCATGGGACTAAGCAATGGAACTAACATTAGCGTTCACATGAACGCTAGTTCCGTTTACAAGAAGAAAAAAATGGAGGGTCAAAACACCAACTCTATATGGAACACAACTTCATAGTTCGAAAGAAGTTAAATATCAAGGTGTGATCCTAGATAAAGAACTAAATTGGAGCAGCCACATGGACAACGCCATTAAGGGTGTTTAGTATGTGTCGGACAACCTATGGTAAAACATGGGGACTAAAGCCGAAGATATTAAGATGGATATACACGATGATGGTCAGACCAATACTGACTTATGGTAGCATTGTATGGTGGTACAGAACAAGGCTAAAGACCTGCCGGGATACACTGGGAAAGATGCAGGGAACGGCATGTCTTGCAATCACGGGAGTATTCAAAACAACTCCAACTGCAGCAATAGAGCTCCTGCTAGACCTTCCTACACAGCATGTAGTGATAGAAACGGAAGCAAGGAAAGCTGCTCAAAGGTTGAAAATAGCAGGAATATGGGACGAGAACAAACCTCGAACGAACACTAAATGGAACGAGGCACCTCATCTCAACAGGATAACCCAAATGGGATATGATATGTCCCAGATATAGGTTTCAAAAGGATTTCAAGATAATCATACCAACTAGGAAAGAGTGGAAAAAGAACCCACCAAAACCTGGAAAGGACAGTCTGATCTGGTACACAGATGGTTCCAAGATGGAAACAGGTACTGGAGCAGGCGTTTACGGACAAAACTATGAAGAAAGTCAAAGTATGGGAGAAATGGCAACAGGTTTTCAAGCTGAAACATAATCACATGTGCAAGGAGGAACATAAACCTTAAAGCAAAGAATCGTACTATATACATTCTTAGTGACAGCCAAGCGGCACTGAAGGCATTGGCCAAGCCGAAAGTGGACTCTAAGTTGGTGTGGAATGCCATCAAAACCCTAAACTGCTTGAGACGACACAACAAGGTAAGGCTATTGTGGATACCGGGTCACGAGGGCTACACAGGAAACGAAAAGGCGGATGAGCTAGCAAGAAAGGGCTCTAAAGCAAAATAAATTGGACCGGAACCTTTTTTTGGACTGTCGAGCTGCACCATCAGTATGGCCTTCCGGCAATATGTATACGAAGAGCAAACTAAGGAATGGAAGAAAAAACTAGGAATGAAACATTCAAAGGCCTTCATAGGAGACAATACAAAGATATGGAAAAAATATCTTTTCGGCACCAATAGACAAAAGACAAGGATGCTCATAGGAGCGTTAACAGGGCATTATGCAACGAACAAAATGCTGATGAAGATGAACATAACATCGAACAGCGACTGCAGAGCATGCAAGGAGGAGACGGAAACCATAGAACATCTATTATGTGAATGCGACTCACTAGCCACAGGCAGAATGTGTCTTCTAGGTAACGCTTAACCTAAACCAGGAGACTACAAGCACTTCAATCCGAAAGACATCATGACGGTGATGAAACGAATCAAAAAAAGATAGGGGAGTCACAAAAGATCCCTTAGGGTCGACGTGCCTCATGAAAATGTCCCCTAACAGATAAGATAAGATAATGTGAACGGAGGTACTGATATCCATATCAGGTTTAGGTGATCCGTCTATTCATCTGCCACCAATCTGAACTCATAAATATAAGTTACTAGCGACCTGCTCAGGCTACGCAAGGGTGTAATAATTTTTATTATATGCGCTCCGAAGTTGCCATCTCACCGAAATGCCAAATTTTTCTCCCAAAATCACCATCTTGGATTTTGAAAAATAAACTTTCCTCTTGATTTACTCTATCTGTTTAATAGAATCGCATCAACATCCTTTGTGTTGTTTTAATGATCTACACATACATAGGGACAAACACGGAAACGGATGTTTTTTTTTTATCAGCCTATAACTGTCCCACTGCAGGGCAAAGGCCTCCATCATAGAAATCAAGTTATCGCTACTATGATGAGATTAGGCTTAATTACCCCGCTTGCCAAATGTGGATTGGTGATCATAAACCCGAGCGATGTCCGAAAAATTCGAAACATACTTTTCGCTCGACCCGGGAATCGAACCCAGGACCCTGATATCACGGCCCGGTACTTAAACCATTAGACCAACAGGGCGTTCCACTAGACCAACAGGGCGTTGGTCTAGTGGAGTGGTATTTGTTTTATACTAGGTGTGTAATGATAATTAAATATGGGTCAACTGTTGTGTTATCCGTCTTCTTCTTAAAGTGCCTCTCCGACTAGCGAAGGTTGGCCGTGAATATAGCATATTCTTCTCGGTCTCTAGCGAGGCGAAACTCGGCGGCGCTCGCGATTCCCGTCGACTCCCGGATGCGTTGTCCGTATTTTGCCCTAATTATCAAGGCCACCGTACAATCTCGATCGTGATTCAGTTACTCGCCTACTCCTCTATTTGCCTTTCTTATTGGCGGTGGACAAAGAAAAGCTTCACTTTTACCAATTAGCTGTCGGCGCATGAGTGGAGACAGCCGCGCTTTGTTTCCAAAACGAACACTTTCTGTAGAAACGTTCCACGCTGTGGGCAAATTAGCGATTGCTAACAGTACTTTGAGATTATAAGAAAAGGTGGATACTTACGAAATTTTTTGAATGTCTGTTTCATCTTTTTAAGACGATGTAGCTACTCAATTTGTCTATGATTTTTAATTTTTATAGAAAGAAAGAAAGAAAGAAAGAAAGAAAAATTTATTATTTTGGACATCACAACACTACATACGAGTACAACATTAGTTATAGCTTTTTCATGTGACAGATGAGCAGACGGATCACCTGATTGTAATCTATTGCCACCATCCATGGGTGTCAATAGGTGGTGGCAATAGATTACCACCAGTGCTTAGAGTCCAAAGCAACACCAGTGCTTAAAGTCCTATGTATCTACGGTAAAGTAAAAGTAAAGTATCAGCCTATAAATGCCCCACTGCAGGGCAAAGGCCTCCATCATAGAATTCAAGTAATCGCTACTATGAGGGGATTAGGCTTAATCACCACGCTAGCCAAATGCGGATTGGTGATCCCATACCCGAGCTATGTTCGAAAAATTCGATACACACTTTTTGCTCGACCCAGGAATTGAACCCAGGACCCCGAGATCACGGCCCGGTACTTAAACCACTAGACCAACAGGGCGTCTAGCTAGCTACGGTGCGCACTACGTTTCGTAATTACGTACTCTTATCTACGAGTAATGTGGGAGAGCCACGCTTAGGCATGAATGGGCCGGCTCGACCGGAGTGATACTACTGCCTCACAGAAGACCGGCGTCAAGCAGCGCCCAATGGGGGGAAGGGAAAAGGTTGGCAGCGCATTTGTGACTCCACTATACTATACTCCATACTATACTCTACTATACTATACTCTATACTCCACATTATTACATAAGTACTTATAAATAGTTTTAAATCATTCAAATGTATGACGATTTGTAAGTGCTGTGTACAAGCCTATGCAAATAAAGAATTATTTGATTTTGATTTTGATTTTGACTGGTGTTGCGGGTGTCTATGGGCGGCGGAATTGCTTACCATCAGGTGATCCGTCTGCTCGTCTGCCACCTCTCATATAAAAAAAAACATAATAACGAAACATAGCGGGCTACGGAAAAATATGATTCTACTAGGTATACGGATTTACTACGAAGAATAACTAAAGTACTGCGTACGCAGCGTAACGCAGTAGACATAATACGAAACGCAGCGCACTACACAAGATCCCTACGTACTAGTAGCTTCATACTACGCGCTATAACTACAAACCGCGTACTACGAAAAATCTCAACGCTGCGTAACGTAGCTAGTACTACGCACGCCTAGAACAAAGTGAAGCGTACAATGTTTCTCATCGTCATCGTGAGCCCATTTAAGTCCCCACTGCTGGGGCACGGGCCTCCCTCAATCACATGAGGGGTAATTGCCATACTCACCACGCTTGGCAGACGGGTTGGCGAGGGTTTTGATATAAATGCAGAGTTTTCCTTCTCTGGGTGCTGATGATCATGCCAGCAGCTTTACCTTAGTCGCCTTTTACGACACCTCGGTAAGAGTGAGGGCGGCCTATTCATTCTACTCTGCCGGGGACCACACGGCCCGAATGATAAATATATGTATAAATTTGATTTTTCATCATTAACAGAAAATTACACAATCGTGATTTACACATTACATTAACAAGTGGTTACTTTGTGCTTGATAAAGTTTTAAAATAATACGTGAAAAGTAAAAGTCTTACCAAACAGCTTTTTATAAGACAGCGATTAATTATCTTGCTACAAAGTCAAAGAGAAAAACGAAGAACCTTCGTGTTAAATTTCTTCAATGAAATCGAGTTTGTACAAGGATCGCTGGTATTAGGTTAGTATTCCGGGCAATGGCGGCATCTGGCGACGATGCGGCGTTCCCCCTTCACTTTACCTTCATTACCGTTTAACTTACTGCACTATACAGTCAACAGCAGAAGTACCTGCTTATATTTCGCAGTTTGTAGTTCTTATTCCGTGGAGGGTAAGAGCGAAGAGTGTGCATTAACTATTGCTGTTGACTAGGTTAGTATTTATTAACTCTTGACTCGTTCAGTGGCTATATTGGATCGTAGTTAGCAACGGCTGCGCTTGACATCCCAGGTTCGATACCTGGGTCGGGCCAAAATCTGCCTGTGCTGAATTTCTCAGTGTCAGCCGTCTTGCCGCCTTGGACCCGCGTACTTCGGAAAGCACACTAAGCCGTTAATCCTGCACCGAATACTTCTCTAGAGTCTCTTCGAAATGTGAAGAGGAGAAAATAGAGAGTGCTCTTATTTATTCATTTTTTTTATGTAATAGGTAGGCAGACGAACAGGTGGATCACCTGATGGTAAGCAATTGCCGCCGCCCATGGACACCTTCGACACCAGTGGAGTCACAAGTGCGCTGCCAACCTTTAAACCCCCCCTATCCTCCGGATTGGGCCACCGGCACCTTCACTCACGCAGCGAAACACAGCACAGTGCTGCTTCACGGTGGTTTTCTGTGAGGCCGTGATATCACTCCGGTCGAGCCGGCCCATTCATGCCGAAGCTTGGCTCTCCCAATCATTTTGTTTTATTTGGAAGACCAACAGCTGTCTTAATACAGTAGCATTTACAATGGATGTCTTAGAGCTAATAACAGGTCTTCACTAATAGAAATAAAGTAGGTAACAGTTTTAACATGCGAAGACCACGGAAAGCAACAAATCAAGTTGGCAATGAAAAAGTAAAAATAAATTTAACAACACTGTGACATACTGCTGCCGTTATTGGCGGCTTCCGCAGCCGCAGAACAGAACGAATATGTAGGTAGGTACTATGCCTAATATCCTCAACAAATGAAAACTAAATTAGTGTAAAGATTTACCTATCGTGTGTCTACGCAACCACTTTTGCACTAAAATATGTTCACTTAGTTCTGCGCTTAGTAATAGTTTCCACTGCGAGCTATAAGTTTTACAACATCGTAAACACTCCCCACTATTTTCATCCAAGCAAACTTAACGCCACTCAATCACAAACGCTTAATAAAGTTCACCGATACGGGGTCATTCAATATGAATCTGGGTCGTTAAACACATGGCTTTAACCTCAACCAGAACGTGCCAAGCCACTGGAAACGTATTTATCGGTATCAGGTTAACGATAGAATCCGATGACGAATTCGTCGGCACGCCGCAATCTAAGTACTACTGATGGATGTATAATGGCTGGACAGGGATGGACTGCGGGATAAGTATCGAAAATAATGGTCATTCCAAAAGCTATTTAAAGTGTGACAGTACTCAAGATAGCGAGCGCTTTCACCTTGCTAGAGACCGAAAGGAATATGCTAGTTCACAGAGTATTTTTTTTATTGCTACATTGACGGCCAACCTTCTATAGCCGGAGAGGCGTAAAGAAAAAGAAGACGCAGTCAAAACGTATAAAGGCCCTTAAAGTGCTTAAGGCAAGATTGAACAGGCTTCTTTTAGGCAAACGATTATCATCCTAGACCTCATCGTCGCTTTTCTTCAGGTGGGATTGTGGTCAAGCTGACGCTATTGACCAAAAAAAAGTTGTCACACATTTAATTTCTTCCTACTAGGTGCCACAAAGCCACAATCTCAACAATTTTTGGTGTGGTTTTCCGAAAGGTTCAGTTTTCCTCACGGTGTTTTCTCTCCGCCGCTATGGTAGTGGTAGACTAGACTAATAACGTATCGCAAATCTAGAAATGCGTAGGTACTTAGATTTCTAAGATACTTAACATAGGTCCTTTTCGGATTGTGTTGTCATAGTCAGTCATATTATTTATTTAATTCATGTATTATTTATTGTTTTCATGTCTCGATAATACCCCGGTATCGTTTTGGGGAGACGAGCAAAAGGACGTCAAATTTTTGTCGGCAAAGTAGCAGAGCACTAGCGGAAGATAAACCGAGGTCAAGTTTAATCGTGTTTTCTGTTGTCAAAACTCATTTTGGGTTGCAAAGCTAATCGTAGTTTAGATACTTAGTTGTTTAATTATTGTTTGACGATTCATGCACCCCAAGTCCGTCCCTGGTCATAATGTGGCTCGTGTCGCGGACAATCCGCGTACGGTCATAACTATTCCACGTGCAACCAGGTCACTTGGGTTTGGCATCCTACGAAACTCACTTTTCATTTATATGGATGCAGTGCAATTGAGCGGTATGCGGAACTCCACAACTCAGGATGTTTTAATGAACAGACTACGGATCATACCAGGTCAGGAAAGTAAGTGAACATTTTTAATCAATTTTCGAACGAAAAATAAACTATCTCAACACTGTACCTGACATAAACATAGGACGATCACAAGACCTGTAGAATTTAAAGAATTCTTCTGGGTTTTGCAATACATAAATAGCGCACCTTTTTTTATACGCTATGTTTTAGGGAAGCAATTGCCGCCGCCCATGGACGCCGCGACACCAGTGGAGTCACAAGTGCGCTGCCAACCCTTAAACCCTCCTTTCCGCTGGATTGGGCCTCTCGATACCATCACTTACGCAGCGAAACACAGCACAGTGCTGCTTCACGCCGGTTTTCTGTGAGCCGGCCCATTCATGCCGAAGCGTACCTCTCCCTCGGTCGAATTACCGCAATTAGAGAGAATTAGAGAGTTAAGAGGTTTGAATCCTGTTTTCTTATTCGTACTGCGAAACAGTGGAATCAGTTGCCTGAAGGGGTGTTCCCTAGTGGCTACAATTTGGAGGTTTTCAAAGCGCGAGTGAATAGGTATCTTCTAGGTAATCGTGCTACATCTTAGACCATATTATCACTTACCATCAGGTGAAATATGGTTAAACGCTTAGGTACCTATCTACAGTAAAAAAAAAAAAAAATTAGGTCGCACCTAATTCAAAAGCAAACAATTATATACAAAGGCATTATATGCCTTTGTATATATTTTTTTGCTTGAACCTGTATTTAACCTTTTTCCTATTGTCAAATACTTAGCTAGCTGTTAGCCGCGCATAGCTAAAAGCTAGCTAAATATTTGACAATAAGAAAAAGGTTAATAAAAGTGACGTTAAAAAGACCTAATGCCCGATTCGAAATAACTTTTACTAGAGTAGGTTAAATGGCTATTAGCCTTGTGTTTCTAGTTGTATGCCCCAAAACAGCACCATTAATCACACGTGTAGATTGCTGATAAGGTTTTCTGATTTAATCATAATAAACTGTTTACGCGGGGACGTCCGAGATATAGAGCCTTTACGAGTGGCAAACTTACCGCAGAGTTAGGCCTTACACAAACGTACTGTCAATAATTATTACTTTTGATATATTCAATTCATTTTCTTATATGATCCGGCGCGATGGACTGGCGATTTGAGAAAGATGGCTGGTGTGAGCTGGATGCAGACTGCTCAGAACCGGGTTGGTTGGCGCCGTTCAGCAGTGGACGGTGATAGGCAGATTGATTGGTTTTATTACATACTTAATTAAGTTTATTCTTTTATGCTTTTTTATTATTTCATTATTTAGTGACATTCGGGTTTTATTTTTATGATCTAATCAAGGTATCTTGCCAAGATCTTGCCAAGGTCTGTTTTTCCGGACCACTACAATCTGGACATCTTTAAGGCAAGAGTGAACAGGCATCTCCTAGGCAAACGCGTTACATCCTAGACCTCATCGTCACATCAGGTGAGATTGTGGTCAAGCGTTAGCCTACAGTTCGTAATAAAAAAAATAAAAAATTTCGATATGCTGTTTAATTGGTTTCAATTAATATTTTGATTATTTTATACTACCATGATATATTTTTTTAATAGTAAATTTACCCTTTAAGCGCTTTTGATACCGAGTCTTTTATTTCAAACGTCAAAACTGCTCTGTAACACCCTTTTAGCTAACAAAGGATTGTTGAACGTTTATGAAAAAAGCCTTATTGTTAAAGTGGAAGCATAAAATTTGCTCGGTGGTGCGGGAAGACCTAGTGAGGAAACCTTTGATATAGTTTCTGAAACGTGTAACCATGATTCATTTAAGGGTTGGGAAGGGTGGAAGGCAACGCTTTTACGAGTTAATGATGAAAATGGCAGGCACGTGAATGCCACCGAGTGATCGTAACTATTAGCGCGGAGATCTGCATCTTTTAAGAGTATGTAAGTAAGTAAAACATTTAATCAAGACGGGAATTAACACAGTATATTTGGGTGTACATAAAGCTTCCAAAATTGAAATTGCTTTTAAAGTAACGTTTTGAGCGTACTTCCGAGAACGCGCGTACAAAACGCTAATCTGAAACCGCCCTTACCGTTTAATTGTGTGTGGACGTAATGAGTAAACTGCGCCCAGTTAGATTGGAGTCTTAATGAACGTGAGCTGCACTATCTAGTGCTGCATATAGCGCAGGGTGTGCCGGCCGGGAAATGGGTATACTTCCCTATAACTATGCTGAGTCCTCACAATTTTGTAAATGAGACTTATTTTAGTAGCATGAAAATGTACATGACGAGATTGTAGTCCAAAATTATGTATGCCTAAAAGCTCAAGAGTTAATTAACACAACAATAAACAAATTAAGTATTAAATTATAAATTAAATTAAATTATAAATTATGCCAAATTATAAATTAAATGTCAAATCATAAATTAAATGTCAAATCATGTTTTTGTAAATTGGAAATTTATTTTTAAGAAAAGCCCACAAAAGGTACTTTGAGATCAACGACGTGGATGAAAAGAACTGAAAATTTTGAACAATCTTGACCAGGTTCAGATGACAAACTGATACTTACCTACAATATTTTTTAAACTCACTTACCCAAAGCTTTAAAATATGTTTGAAAACAAAGCATTATTCTTAGTTTTATTTGTCACACAGAAACGAGTAAATAAAGACCTGCAAGGCTAAAAACATTACTGCCATTTTGTAATAGTTACGTTTATCCATTAGCCTTGTAATCTTATACCATGGAATGCACTATGCATTATTTCATTGCCCTAATTTGGTGCAATTTATATCAACAACGGTGCAATTTAGACCAACATCTAGAGACGCCCTGTTGGTCTAGTGGTTTAAGTACCGGACCGTGATCTCGGGGTCCTGGGTTCGATTCCTGGGTCGAGCAAAAAGTGTGTTTCGAATTTTTCGAACATAGCTCGGGTTTGTCACCAATCCGCATTTGGCAAGCGTGGTGATTAAGCCTTGTCCCATCATCGTAGCGATGACTTGATTTCTACGATGGAGGCCTTTGCCCTGCAGTGGGACAGTTATAGGCTGATACTTTATATCAACAAGAAGAAAAAAGGAATATTCATTTCATAATGGATATCAAATTAACTTTAAAGCTCATCCATCAATGTGTCGACATTCCATTTACTCAAGTAATATTTCACATGTCATCGGTTCTTTCAGTGAATATCTGTATGAATGTGTACATACACACAATGTACAATACGATACAAAATACAACCCTTTTCAAAGGAGAAAAGGTATAATTATCATTAAATACCTACAACATTTATATTGTCCTGTCACATATGTATCTTCAATGTAAATTATTTTTCATTGTAGCGAAGATGTTTAGATTATGTTATATGGTAGACAAGATATATAATACTGATTTACTGCCTCGGTGGCGCAGTGGTTAGTAGGTCGCACTTTAAAGCTACTACTGCGCAAAAGGTCCCGGGTTCGATCCCCGGGTCGGGCCAAAAATGTGTACCAAAGTTTTCGGTAACAAATTCTTAGTGGCAGCCCGGAGTCTGGAAGTTGGAGGTCTTGTACCCCCGAGCCTCGGGAAGTACTTTAAGCTATTGGTCCTGCGCCCGATCCTTCTCCGGTCATGTCACAGTAGTGTCCCATCGGAATATGAGGGTAAGGGAATAGATAGTGCGTGTTTGCGCTCACACTTGAGCACTATATTAAATCCTGCGTACGTGGCTGATCGTTGAGATTAGCCGCCGTAGCCGTAATCGGTTGGAGGATAATATAAATACTGTTTCAGGAGCCTCAGACGATTTTGTTCTTTCGTTACTCAAAGAGATTTTAGTTTCATTTGTATTAAGCTGTAGGTACTTATGTGTATAAATGGCGTTTGCTGCAATAAACATGGCTGTTTTTAAATTATATAAATACATTTCCATTTCAATAACTACGTACCTATATGTTATAAAATATGTAACTATATCAAAAGGATTGCACCACCCTCCCCTCTTCTATCTAATGTCCTTTACCTGAAGGTTGTCTGGGGGAGATCGCTCCCAGCGATAAGACCGCCTAAATTGTACATTGTATCTCTGTATACCTAGCTTTTAAGTTTTGTATGTTGTGCAATAAACAGTATCTATCTATCTATCTACCTATCTATAACGGTGTCTCATCCATTACTTTTAATCTATAATTCTCAGGCTGATGTTCATGAATGTAAACGAGTTTAATAATTTACAATTTCTTGGCTCCAAAACCACTGTGGATTACGTCACTTGTTAGTAGGTATGGATTGTTCCTGGCGCCCAATTCTCGTGCTCGTGATATTTTGGAAACATGGCGGATGTCACCTGAAAACTATACAAAAAAAACTATGTTTTAGTGATATATTTCGTATGAAAATAAATGTCACGGGCACGAGAATTGGGCTCCAATTCGTTAATTTAAAATGTCACAGGCCGACTTCTAAGGAATATGCATACTTTAAAGTTCTCCTACTCTGTTTGTCTCTCTCTCTCTCTCTGTCAGACTTAGGTATTTAGTCGAACTGGGTCAAATCATAGAATTGGAAAGAGCGGCAACCTAAGTCTGTGGATCAAATAGATTTTAAAGTTTTATCACTGGCAGGACGGCACAGATAATAGATCCACTCAGTGGTGTAGGATTCCAAGCTAACTACTATATACAGGGTATATCTGTGGACATGTACATCCATTTTAACACGTGTTCTACCAACCATTCTGAACAACATTCTACGTTCTACGACTTTTGGAAATTAGTCGAAAATTTTTTCGACTCCCCTTACAAAATGACCAAGTCACGTGACCGTCTTTGTATGAGAAGTTGAATTTTTATTATGCGAATTTCCAAAAGTCATAGAACAAATACTGTTCAGAATGGTTGACAGAACACGTGGTTAAAGGGATGTAAATGTTCACAGATACACCCTGTATACATCGTTTAAACAACAGATGGGATCATGGGATGTCGAGAGAACCATGATGGTTGAATACCCAAGGGTTTAATGACGGAAACCAAGAAACGTGGATGCATACATAAATCCTACACGCATATAATTATATAGGTACGTCATGAGTTTTTTTTTATATTTTCCGGATGTGTCATCATCTCAACTAGCAGTCGGCTAGCATAGTGATTATGTCTGATATCCATCTCTAACCTTAGCCTAATTTACTTGATTATAGTCTTATAAAATCATAATCACTCCATGGCTAACGTTCATCACTACTAAAGGAAATTAGCAAACCATGTAAAAGTCTCCATCAAAATATTATGTAACCATTTAAACAACATTTTTATTTCTGAATTCATTAATCTATTCTACAGAAAATCTGCATTACCTAGATCATAGAGTAAGGTTACCTAGATGTTGCAGTTAGAGTAAAGTTCTCAGCCAAGACGAACTTGTCAAATCACATCGAGTTTGTATATGCATCTTATGACACCGATGTTATAACAATAAAAATATGCGGTAATCTGTTCCCATATAATATTATAACACAACTAATTTTATTATATTGGTATAAAGTGGGATTAATGTTCCGAAACGAAGTGAGGACTGCACACAGACTTCTTATGGGTACACCCCTTGAGCGATGGGCGGGACAGGATATGCCAACAACGTATGACAGAACGCAAAAATGCCAGTATGTCAACAATCTGTTTTACGTCAGACTGACGCTACACCGACACTCACGGGCAGACGACAGCTTTCTCGGTCAAAAACCGTTTGATCTAAGATTAGATTAACAACACGACAAGGGGACGATTTGTGAGCCAGTGTGGACTTTAGGTAAATGTAATTTAATAATATTTTTATCAATCGCAAAATTTCTGGGTCCAGTAAAAACACAAGACGGTAGATAACTGAAGAATCCGCACAGATGCCGAAATAGAGAAGATTGTGGACTCCAACATCCGGGATGTTGAGACCCCATATCAGGGAGACCGAAGTGTCTCCTCTGGCTTGGCCACCTTTTTTTTTATGTCTTAGGTGGCAGACGAGCAGACGGATCACCTGGCGGTAAGCGATTGCCGCCGCCCATGGACACCCGCGACACCAGTGGAGTCACCAGTGCGCTGCCGACCTTTAAACACGAGAAAAAGAAGCGAGAATTGCGAGAGAGAGCATTGCGAGAATGGAAGAAGATCGTCTCGTAACAAAAACATACCAGGCCCGACCGGTGGGTCGACGACTAGTTGGTCTACCTAGGTATCGCTGGAAAGACGTACTCGAGACTGGTCTGCGAGAACTTCAGGTCAATGACTGGCATGAAGTAGTGCAGTATTGACCAAAGTGGCGATCTCTTGTTTCGGAGGCCAAAACCCGATTCCCGACCCGAGTCGCTGAGAATGTCTCAGCGATCATTGTCATGACATTTGCATGTCAATCGATCCAGTCTAAGATTTCATCCAGGAACATGATCTAGCGGTTTTGTGAGTCTGGTTAGTTACAATGCAGCCACTGCCTTCTGTTAGTCTAGTGGTTTAAGTACCGGGCCGTGATCTCGGGGTCCTGGGTTCAATACGAAAAGCGAAAAGTGTGTTTCAAATTTTTCGAACATAGCTCGGGTTTATAATCACCAATCCGCATTAGGCAATCGTGGTGATAAAGCCTAATCCCATCATAGTAGCGATAACTTGATTTCAATGATGGAGACCTTTGCCCTGCAGTGGGACAGATTATAGGCTGATACTTCACTTTACTACTGCCAATTGCCTTCTGAACTTTGTTATCCTTACAGGCAACAGGGGAACTAGACCAACTGAATCATGATTGCACTTTCAGAATCATCACCTCAACCATTGTGGGTATCCGAAACTTTGTGACTCTACTCGAAACGTGCAGGTTTCCTCTCGATATTTATCACCGTCACCGTCGAGCGCATGGTTGAGATAAGTGTGATGCACATCCAGAGGTGCATGCTCAGGCTACGATCTTCCGTACAAGGCGTACGTTTTTATCCACTGAGCTACCATAGCATCGCTTTTAACTTCCACTTTTAGGTTCTGTAACATTATCTGAAATAAATAGTAATGTCCTCCAAACCGATATTTCGGTCGTGGCGGCCAATCTTAGAGATCGGCCATCGACGCAGGAAATATTATAGTGCACAAGTGTTTGCGCAGACACAAGTGCAGTCTCTAATCCCTTACCCTCATATTTCGATGGGCCACCACTGTGACACGACCGAAGAGGGATCAGGCGCAGGACCAACGGCTGGACGTTCTTTCCGAGGTACGGGGTACAAGACCGCCACCTTAAAGACTCCGGGCGGACACTTCTAAACAGAAACACTCAGGTACACATTTTGGCCCGACCCGGGGATCGAATCCGGGACCCCAAGCGCAGCCGTCGCTTTAAGGTGCGACCCACTAACCACTGCGCCAACGAGGCAGTCAAATAAATAAATAAATAGTATCTACATATATTGCAATAAATAAAATCAAACGGTGGCGCTAGTGGACGGAATTAAGCTTTGAAGTTCTAACGTGATTTAGTACATAGGTACTAAATCGCGTTCGGACTTCAAAACTTCAAAGCCTTTGCCCTTAGGATAGAGATTTAGAGCTAAAAGGTTAGGCTCTTATCCGGGCTTCAATATTTCAGGGAGCATTTGCGAGTGAACAAGATTGTGTGCCTACTCCCGTGCTATAAGTAGGTATTATGTATGGACTTACGGAGCATCGTGAATAATCAGGGTCGAACCATATTTAAAATATTATTAACCCCATTTACAATAGGAAAAAAGTTTAAAAACTAAAACCCGACTACCAAAAAACACGCTGTAAAAAGTACGAAACAAGAAAATTTTCTTTGCTGAAATTATTATACCGTATTACAGTGATCGTATGCCAATATTATTAACCGCATTCACAAATTAGCAACCACATTTACAATAGGAATAACATTTAAAAACTAAACTTCTCTCTTTTTTCTTCTTCTTCTCATATACTTACTAGAGGAAGTATGAAAGTGGTAAATCACTGATAAATTGAAGGCATATCGTCTTTCCTGGTATGACCATGTAATGAAAAGAGGGGAAGAACATGTAACTATAAGAGTGATGAGTATAAATGTAAGTGGGTGGAGAAACAGAGGAAAACCGAAAAAGAGATGGATGGATTGTGTGAAGAATGACTTGGAAGTATGGAAAAGGAAGATATACTGCGCTGATCCCAGATAACCTGGGAAAAGGACAGGAGGATGATGAGACTTCTGTCTTTTCGCTGCATTCTTGATCTAACGTCTGACCAATCAGTCAATCACTGCTCATTGCTGAACTTACGTAGAGCTCCCTCAAAGACTTAACTGTTCTTTTCTTAAAAGCCGGCAACGCTTGGTGATGCCTCAGTTGTTGTGTTTGTAATGGCGGTGGTGATCAGAGCAATAAGGCGTGTTTTAGTTTTAGAGAAGAGTCTAATTTATATTAATTTTCCGAAATACAATCTGGGTAACGTTGTTTTACTTCGTATCCTATCATAAAATTAAATTGAAAATTTAAAAAAACCCCGACGGCAATTAATATATTCTGCTACTCAAGCCCTTTTATATATTACCCATATTGTTGGAGTTGTATTAAAACATACAATCCATATCTTTGTGACGGCGGCCATCTTGGATCGATTTCTATCCAACATAGGTAAGAACACTCTGGCCCATTTGTTCGGGAGCTACGATGCCGTAGAAAGACACACAGACACGTCAAACTTATAACACCCCGTCGTTTTTGCGTCGGGGGTTAAAAAGCTAGGGGAAACCAGTACGAAACGCAAGATATAATGCATATACAAACATAGTTTTAATATTCATGGCATGTTAACGAGCAAGCAAAAGCCTGAAACCACATCCGCGGCCAACGTTTTAATTAATTAAATATTTGAGCTGGTTTCATTTTAGTTCAAATTCCAATATGGTCTACACATTTGCTATTAAAATTTTCATTTGGGGAACTAACGACGGATAAATAATGTTTATGATAAAATTACTGCTTGATTTTGTGCACAGCTACTACACACTGGTGCTTCATATTTACTAGTATGATGGTTAGCGGGTCGCACTTTAAAGCGATAGTTGCACAAGAGGTCCCGGGTTCGATTCCCGGGTCGGGCCAAAAATTTGTACCTAAGTTTTCGGTAAGAAATTCTTAGTGTCAGCCCGGAGTCTGGAAATTGGCGGTCTTGTACCCCGTGCCTCAGAAAGCACGTTAAGCCGTTGGTCCTACGCCCAATGCCTCTCCGGTCGTGTCACGCTGGTGTCCCATCGGAATATGATGGTAAGGTAATAGAGTGCACTTGTGTTTGCGCACACACTGAGCACTATAATATGTCCTGCGTACGTGGCTGATCGTTGAGATTGGCCGCCGTAGCTGTAATCGCTTGGAGGATATTATTTATGTCAATACTAGCTAGGCAACGCATCTAGGAATGACGCTTCGTTGATGATTCTGATTAAAATCAAACGGCGACGAATGGACCGAACAATTATCCATAATAAAGTAACTGACCGTGGGAGAGTCCCGCTTTGGCATGAATGGGCCGGTTCGACCGGAATGATACCACGGCCTCACAGAAAACCGGCGTGAAGCAGTACTGTGCTGTGTTTCGCTGGGTTACTGGAGGCCGAATTCGGGCGAAATGGGGGTTTAAAGGTTGGCAGCGCACTTGTGACTGCACTGGTGTCCATTGGTGGCGGAAATTGCTTACCACGTCGTACCAGGCGATCCGTCTGCTCGTCTGCCAACTATGACATAAAAAAAAACTTTACCTATCTTTACTTTGTACAGTCAACTCCAAAAATATGTATACACTTTAGGGCGTTGTCACAATATATAATATAAGAAAGTAGACCTCTACTTTCTTATAGGTAAGTATTGTGACAAAGTCCTAAAGTGTATATATTTTTGGAGTTGGTAGGTATTATTGTCAGGCTGACATGTGATATCGTACTTTCCACATCAACACTGCCGGAACAGTAAGCTCGAGGCTTTATATTGTAAGTTATCGCGTTCCAGTTCATTTTGACGGCATTGGCCCCATTTATTTTTTGTACCGGGACTCATAATTTCCGCACAGTTGTGGCTTTGCGAAATAAGATGAATTTTACAGAGAAATAGATTCATCCATCTCATCTCCAGTTATATCCCTCGTACACTTTATACCCATAGCAACTTTTGTCTAAATTTTTTTTAAAATTCCATAAAGAATAGTCATTTACGAGATTTCTACCATGTACCTTATTTTTGAGTTTCCGAAAAATAAGGTACATGGTAGAAATCTCGTAAATTACTATTCTAATGTTAATGACCATGAAAGTGTTAAACAATATATTCCATAAAGAAAATCTAATTTCATACGAAACCAGTCGTTTTTTTAGGTTTTCTTAGGTTTTCTTAGATTTTATTAGGTTTTGTTAGGTAAACGCTTTTGTGCGAATTAAAAAATACATAAGTTGTTCTGACTGGCAAGTAGCTATGTAGAATACCGTGTTTAGGTGGATGAAGGATTCGACGACCCGTTCGGATCAGTGGTAGTGAACGCTGCCTCTGGTGCAGGGGTTGCAGGTTCGATCCCCGCACAGTACAAACATTTGTGTGCATAAAAATGTCTGTTTGTATTGGTCTGGGTGTTTTCTTTGTATTATAAGTATGTATTTACAGAATAAAAGTATTATATGTATAGTATTTGTGATTCCGCTGTTGGTTCTGATATCCGTAACACAGGTTGCTTGCGCTACCTCTCGGAGTCAGATCAATGTCATCGTCATCGTCAGCCCATTTAAGTCCCCACTGCTGGGGCACGGGCCTCCCTCAATCACATGAGGGGTAATTGCCATACTCACCACGCTTGGCAGACGGGTTGGCGAGGGTTTTGATATAAATGCAGAGTTTTCCTTCTCTGGGTGCTGATGATCATGCCAGCAGCTTTACCTTAGTCGCCTTTTACGACACCTCGGTAAGAGTGAGGGTGGCCTATTCTACTCTGCCGGGCACCACACGGCCAGATACAGATCCACGGTACAGATCAATGTACGAGTATGTGATGTGAAATATTAATAAAAAAAATAGTTAAGTTAAAAAAAACGAAAGATGTAAATGTAACGTTCACAGACAGCACATGATACAGCCTGTATAAGGTACCTAAAACATTTATATACTTAAGTGCTACTATATCCTTGATTGAGTATTACCTATGTGAAACAAGCTTCGTAGTTTGAACAAAACGAACTTTACACAAGGAAAACTAGCAATAACAAACTTGCAGATCACGCAGTGTGAGAAGAGAAACTCACAAAATACCTACGCAATTTTCACTTTCCTCGAACATACTTAACAAGCCACATGACATCCCAGTCGTTTTCTCCTCACGTGTGCGACTGCCGGATGTCGCCGTGTAATATACAGCTTAGTCTGGTACGATTAAGTGCATACGTGTTAGAAGCACATGCATACTTCATGATGATATTTAATTTAAATTTATGTTACATGTTTTTAGGGTTCCGTAGCCAAATGGCAAAAAACGGAACCCTTATAGATTCGTCATGTCTGTCCGTCTGTCCGTCTGTGTGTCCGTCCGTATGTCACAGCCACTTTTCTCCGAAATCTATAAGAACTATACTATTGAAACTTGGTAAATAGATGTATTTTGTTAACCGCATTACAATTTTTACATAAAAATTGGAGAAAAAAATTGGGGGGTCTCCATACTTGAAACTGAAACTCATTTTTTTTTCATCCAACCTATACGTGTGGGGTATCTATGAATAGGTCTTTAAAAATGACCAACCTATACGTGTGGGGTATCCATGAATAGGTCTTTAAAAATGACGTTGAGGTTTTAACATATTTTTTTTCTAATCACAATACTTTGCGCAAGATACGCTCCCAAAGTGTTAAATTGGGTCGTCTCCCCCTCCCCCTCTCTAACTTCTATAATTAATGAATTATAAAACTAAAAAAAATATATGATGTACATAATCATGAAAACTAACAACGAAAATTGGTTTGAACTAGATATAGAGTAGTTTTTTTTAGTTTTTTTTGCTGCTACGGAACCCTTCATGGGCGAGTCCGACTCGCACTTTGCCGGTTTTTATGCTTGAGATGACGGATGAACCAGCAGGTCATTTAATGGTAACATCTGAGAGGTCGTTTATGCGTTGTCGGCCTTTTATAAGGTCCCTAAGTACGCTCTTCTCTTGAAGGTCCTTAAACAGTAGCTGTCGCGTCTGAAAATGCTGCTGCAGCAAAACCGTTCCACAATACCGAGGTACATACAGCTTTTTACATTATTTAATGTTTACACGATTACAATGTTGACAATTTTGAGGATAAAAAAAAGATGGTGTATGGATTTTATACTAAGGATTCAACAGCCATAAGATTTATTTTAGGAGATATTTTACCAATTTCAGTGTAATATTAGTAATATTAGTCAGTGCGATAAAGGTTTTTATATTATGTAGGTACTTGTTATTCTTACAATAAAATTATTTTTAGAATATTTTTTTTTGTAAAAACGTTATAAAATTCTAAGAAATAAGAGATTCTAAGCAAATATGTGAGTACATTATATGTGAGTATATTTTATTATTATGAACTGGTCATTCTAACAATAAAATTATTTTTAGAATATTTTTTTTCGTAAAAACGTTATTAAATTCTAAGAAATAAGAGATTCTAAGCAAATATGTGAGTAAATTATGTTGTATCATCTCATAGTAAATTTCGTGTTAATCCCCGTCTAATTATAGTTATATTGCAACGCGAAAATCTAAAAAACTATTCTAAGCAATATTTCCTATGTTAGGTATCTGGTTATATGTATATTGTATACCTCTGTAGATTTTCAAACCCACTAACTTTATTTATGCAATTTTACACGCTTCTCCCGCCATCATTAAAAGTTGAAACTGTTCCCAGATTTTAACAAGCTCTGGGCAAAAATTTTAAAATTTCAAGTACTATTAGTACAAAAAACTTTTACAAAACACAAGCTATTTTATAAACTTGTGTTTTAGCGCTAGTTTGGGGTATATTACTGAAAAAGTTTCTAAGTAATAATAATTATAGGGGCAAACCTTGGTTTCTTTCAGAAAAAGTAAAAATTACTGTGTAATTAGCAAAAACAAATGTTCCACTGAAATGTCCCGACTTGTTTAGTTAATTAATTAGCTCCGCCATTGGACATTTATTACCTAATTGTGACGAGTTTAAGACACTTAAAAAATGCTATAGTTACTTTTATTTGATCTATACGAAAATATTGTGATTTAGGGATCTTCAAGAGAAGGATGTATTCTTTTTAGGGTTCCGTAGCCAAATGGCAAAAAACGGAACCCTTATAGATTCGTCATGTCCGTCCGTCTGTCCGTCCGTCCGTATGTCACAGCCACTTTTCTTCGAAACTATAAGAACTATATACTATTGAAACTTGGTAAATAGATGTATTTTGTTAGCCGCATTACGATTTTGACACAAAAATTGGAAAAAATAAAAAAATTGGGAGGGTCTCCATACTTGAAACTTTTTTTCTTGAAACTCAAAATTTTTTTTTTCATCAAATTTGATTCACGCCAATATTAATACGCATGGGACCCAACATTTGTGCATGGTTATTTAATAAATGTATAAGTGGTATAAGTGTTTGCCGAGAGATTGTAACCCCGAAATTGTTTAAAATAGATCCGGTTTAGTAGCTAAAAATTCAAATCGATTGGCGTCGCTAGTGTGCCCTACCCGTCACCTTAACGTTGAAGTATACACTGTACTTGAGTACCTACTTACTTGTCTAGAATCATGTTTAAAACAGGTACTTAAATTGCGATAGTCGTGGCATTTAAAATGAGCCACTCGAGGCTTACAATGACCTCATAAAGGGATTATCGGATGCCATTATTTTAGCCTCATTAAAGTTCTATTGTGGCGTTATTACGGTATGCTACTATTCTCAAGTCTTATTATACCACCCAAAAGTCTTTGACGGCTTTGATAACAATAGAAGTTATACTTATTATAAAACAATAAGCTAGAAGTAGAGCAGCCAATTGCTTTGTGTTCGAAATGGCACCAAGTAGAAAATTGTAAAATTACTATAATAGACATTATAGCAGATTGGATTTCCACGGTTTCTCTTACGACTTAATTTCTTTATTTCCTTTGGATAAATTGCTATATAGATGCGTCATTCATTGGCAGTAGTTTTATTAATCTACCTTAAATGCAGGAAAGCACATATTACACTACCGTATTACCTTAAGATAACTTAATTTTTATAACAATATTTATAATGATGTGAATAGGTATAATAATAGCTTTCGTAAGAATAAGAAATTCACTTTCTACGTACATATTCTTAAAACAAGTGACTACTTTTTATGGACGCACTTTATAACTGTAGCTTCTGGACAATTTTTATTTTTAACCTAGTAGGAAAACTGCATTTATATCAATACCCTCGCCAACCCGTCTGCCAAGCGTGGTGAGTATGGCAATTACCCCTCATGTGATTGCGGGAGGCCCGTGCCCCAGCAGTGGGGACTTAAATGGGCTGATGATGATGATGATGATGCCTAAAAAGTCACCCAGAGAGCAATGGAGAGGGCTATTGAGTCAAACTGGGAAAACATTTTTGCGTACAAAAACGGACCAAACATTTTTGCATGGTTATTTAATAAATAGTGTAAGTGTTTGCCGAGATGTTGTAACCCCAAAAATGTTTAAAATAGATTTTGTTTAGTAGCTAAAAATCAAAATCGATTGGCGTCGCTAGTGTGCCCTACCCGTCAACCTATTTATTTATTATTTATTGTTAACCCGTTTGGCCTATATTATGAGTAAATAGATGGTTTTTCATTTATAACGTGACTTGTACTTTGACACAAGATGTGAGAGCACTGTTTGTCGAAATACAGGTTTATCAAAACCCAGTTCAGCAATAGTCGATAATGTAATTAATGATGTATACGGCATTTATAAACTTTACCATGTGTTTGTAAAACTTTGTATGCAATAAAGATTTTTTGTTTATTATATTTATTATTGTACACCTAAAAACCAAAGACTGCAGAAATTACTCATCATCACTTATTGAATGCGCGGCCATCATAGAAGAGCGGGCGTGTTGTGAAGCTTGCCACACACCTGAGGTGATGACCATAACCACTTTGTCAAGAGTGATAGCGACATAGAAGAAGAAAAAACCAAAAGGAAGCCAATAAGGACCTTGTCAATGTTTGAGGAACAACATATTATGACAAGCTAACGAACGACCTTTCGTTCATAAGGGACAAGGGTCCGCGTGCGAACCCGAGTCATAAATGCATTCTATGGACTTCTCAAATCTATGTGCATATTTCTACCACTAGCTCTGCGATGAGGGAAAACATCGTGAGGAAACTTGCACATTTCGAATAATTTCTGAAACGTGAAATTTAGGAGATAAGTAATTCTTGCAGGAAATGCTTGTACGCAGTTAACGCTGAAACATCTCAATCTTTATTTATCATTTATTTTTAATCATCCCAAGGTAAAAAAAAGTAAAGTATCAGCCTATAAACTGTCTCACTGCAGGGCAAAGGCCTACATCATAGAAGTCAAGTTTTCGCTACTATGATGGGATTAGGCTTAATCACCACGCTTGCCAAATGCGGATTTGCATGCCAAGGTAAATACTCAATGTACAAATACCGCTTTTGCCATAAGTAAAATGCATTTTCTCCGTGGTGCCTCCGTGGGAAAGCCTGAAAAGCGGGCTGCTTTTCAGACGTTCACTTGTTTTTGAAAGACACTAAATATGAATTAAATTTGTGAAGAAGTGAGATAAACTTATGAAGTAGCCATATGAGTGAACCGATTTATTACCCACGTAAATAACATCAGCACAGCCATACACTCCCTATACAAAAAAAATATGAGTCAATAACGCTAGAAAGAAAAGAACTATGGTTGAGTAGCGAGAAAGTTGGTTCTTCTTCGGCAACTGGTTGTGAATCTTAGTTGTCAATGTGGCCGGAGGGAATCAAACATACCAAACACACATAGTTACTCGTAATAGGCTTATGTAATAGGTCAGAGATTGGCAGATTTTTTAAATAACATTGAAAAATAACGGTCTAAAGTATGTACAAAATTTCAGCATGAAACCTTATTTATTATTTTTGTTGCGCCCTCAAAGGCAAAGATAGGCAAGTAAATTTTAACTGTAATGTATCAATACGGGGATTAACACGATATTTATTATGTGAAACAACATTGTGCACTCACATATTTGGCCCGACGTACGTTACAGCAGCCGTGGTCACGAGCGGCCTCCCGCTCGCGACCACGGCTGCTGTAACGTAGCCGAAACAATGTTGTTTCACATAATAAATATCGTGTTAATCCCCGTATGATATATTATAGTTATAATGCAACGCGAAAATCTAAAAAACTAAGTAAATTTTAAGTCTTAAATTTACGAAATATTTATATAGCAATCGATATCTTATTCAATTTATAGCAACTTGTGTTAAGAAACCATGTTCATAAACGCACTATTTAATTTAGCTATCGCTATCTCGCGATGCGCACAAACTAGTGAGGGCTGATGTCACACCTCGCGTCGCTGTTTGTAGGGAGCATTTTGGGCAAGTCTATTTTAAGTGATTTTCAAATTGTCCTATCTCGAAGAGTTTCCAAGCTAACCAATCCATTCTTTCACCGATGTTTTCACTTTTGAGGGGTGCTTATATTACCAACAAGAGAAAAAAATAGGACACAAGCCTATTATGTCACTCTGCTAACCTCTATAAAACACCTTGTTTTCCCACATAATTATTATGTAAAAAGATATTGGTTGGTGATGGATAAATCAATTGTGTTAGCCACTAATAAACGCGGTGACCTATATTACAAAATGCAGCCAGCCACTGTATAAACTGAAACCTACACGGGCCAGCAAAAGCTGTTATTATGTTTTTACGTACATACGATAATACGTTTATTTGTGAAAGCTGGATTTTTCAATTAACTATTTTACATTTATTCCAAAAACTCATGAAGATTGAACAAAGGACCCATAGCATAATCGTAAACAAAGATCTAGTTATCCTTGTAACACTCGAAGCTGTTTATCGCCTGTTATATTCGTCCTCAGTTCTCGTAAATACCATGCGCATCATAATGGGATATTTAGAACTCATAATACAGGCGGTATTGTGTATTCTTTTTTGAATTTGAAAAATAAATAACACACCTATAGATTGTCTTGTCTCGTTGAGCGATGATAGCGACAGGAGATAAGAACCTGCGCCTTCTTACCGAGACGTCCAAGTTCTCAAAGAAAGGTTCGAATCCAAACATACATTTTGGAATTTTACAAATCTATGTGCATATTTCTACCATTATCTTGGCCTGCACGTTTTCTAATATTTTCCCAAACTGTTTATACTCAAAGTAGATATCTTAGATTAAATAAAACATTGGAAATCTTTTTGATTAAATCTAAGATTGAGATAATGTTTCTAAGCGTACAATTATGTTCACGCTGGTATGCTTCCCCTTTCAGATGTCCAGGTTTGCGCGAAGGTCAGACGACAGACTCCTCATTATAATTACCAGATTTATAAATATTATATGTTGGACCAGGGTCATGAGATGGGCAGACAGCAAAATAATCGATAAGGAGCCCGCCCGTTATTTTCCATTTGAGCTCTGGAGCTCCAAATCAATTTGAATTTTGTCATGCCCGTCTCGTTAAACTAATTCTTTGAAACAACAGCATGTATAATGTCCGTAACCTATACACAAATGCATTCAACATTACGTAGCTTGCATACTAATGAGACAGCTCAATAGCTTTACCTGCACCTAGGTATGCAACTATGGTTTCTATTTTCCTGTGTTAACATTTACAAGGCTTTGACTAGTAAAAATCACGTCTATCGAAAAGGAAGGAATTAGGGTCGAGGATAACGAAACTTCATAGATTTTGTTATCTTATCAACACGATACATAGTATATTTATTTTTAGGTTGATACCTAAAATCTTTCATTTTACGGTCTCTTCGTAATTCTCTATCATAATTCAGCTGTTTTTTTGCTCATCATGTGGACCCAACTTGCTAAAAAGAGTATTCATGATAAAACAAGTGAACTACGGCGATAAAACGGGTAGAACACAAACGACGCCGCGAGCTTTAGCTAGCTACATAGCCAACAATGCGGTTTATCTTCCATCCGCAAATATGAATAAAGTAAACTCAATCAAAATGGAATTGGGAACCATTTTGGCAGAAGCAATTAACTTTGAACATAATCGTCCAATTTTCCAATCGACTACATAAAATATAATTAATTAGCTGTGTAGGCTAGATTTTACACAAAATCAATATGTAGTTACTATATTAACCGTTAATTTTATACGTAGATACCTAAGTAGGTACTTATGGAACTTTCCAATACTCGACAACAAATTACCTAGATTTTACCAACTTTTCTACGGTAATTATAGTGGTTTGGTTATATTACTTCGTGTGGTATGCTTCTTCAAACAGAAGTTCCATACGCACTTAAGTTCCTTCGATTCTCCCTCATCGCCATAGTAGGGAAGATCGTGGTAAGCAGCTTAGCTTGCAGCCTAGTCATGCCCACGACAACTGTTCTTCTGAAGAGCTTTATCTTATCAGGACTATCTTCACATCCTGATACGTTTATTAACTCGAATACCATAGTATTTTTTTATTAATAATGTTTTAAATATTACGGATAGACAATGCTACTGGGAATTACACGCTGAGATGAGGAGGAGGAAAGACGAACCACTTTCGCGATGCAATAGACACCCAGCGCCATCTTGATACAGTTTGGAACACATTCACCCAAACAAACTGCTGGTGGGTCACTAGTTTTACATAAAAAATCTGAATACTTACCATTCCCAGAGATGGACGAGGCAGTCGAACATGACGCAGCCATGTTCAGTACTCATGCAGGACGCCGCAGGCGCCGTCGCCGCCATCTTGCGGACGTCACTAAAGTTTACAATTTCACTTCCAACCGAACTTCACCACTCCACTAAAGCCGTCCACACCGTTGTACTGTGACGTCATCGAGGCAATTTTGCGAAGTTAATGTCTGGAAAGAGAAAATTGCCAATTAGAGCCTTGACGGGTAAGGTGAGCATTGATGAAATTAGCCGAAAGTGAAATTATGATGGGGTGTTATGAGATGATGGTAGACGATGTCTGAAAAGTAATGGGAAATATGAAAAGTCGTTAAGAGTGACATAAAAACGCTTCCGTCGTAACCTAAATAAATAAATTATGTTTTCCTTTATTGACTGATGAAATGAGGACGATATACTCCACTTACGTCCTCATTTCATCCTGAAAATCTTTGCCGGTCGCTGTATAGTGTTCATTGTTTATTTATTGTTGTTCAACAGCAAGGACATGGTATAAAAAAAGTAAATCCCTTGACTTTCATTAACTTGAAGGTGTTATATAAGATTCAATGTGTCAGAAACTCTGCAGAATTTGTTGTGAGGGAAAACATTGTGAGGAAACCTACACGTTTCGGATAGTTCTGTGAAAAGTGCAATCATGACTCAGTTAATCTGGTTCCCGTATCCCCGGATGGCAGTCGCTTCATTGGAATTACCAGACTCTCCAAATCCTAAATCACGTTCTAAGCGTACTCCCGGCTCCAAAAGTGACAGCTTTGGACGCAACCGGGAATTACACGTTAAGATAAGGAGAACAAATTGCCAGAAAAGTAGACCTACAAAACCACTTTTCTTTTAAACTTTAAGAAAATTATCGTATACCCATATTCCCAAATATACGTAATATCCTCGTTATAATACCTATCCTTTAATAATATCCTCGAACCGATTTCGACTACGGCGGCCAATCTCAACGATCAGCCACGCAAGTTGTGGCGTAAGTACGCAGGATATATTATAGTGCTTAAGTGTGTGCGCAAACATAAGTGCACTCTGTATTCCCTTACCCTCATAATCCGATGGGACACCAGCGTGACCGGAGAGAGATCGGGCGCAGGACCATCGGCTTGACGTGCTTTATTTATTTATTATATCATTGCATGTCACATATATATAGGTGTAACATTAGGGTACAGAGTTTTTGAAACCCTGCAAGGGCGAAGCAACATGAGAGTGCTCCAACTTCCAGACTCAGGCGACTCTGACACTGAGAATTTCTTTACAGAAAAACTCAGGTACAAATTTTGGCCCGACACGAGGATCGAACCCGGGACCCCAAGCGAAGCCGTCGCTTTTAAATGCGACCGACTACCCACTGCGCCAACGAGGTAGTCACGTACATGATACTGAAACACCATATAACCAGATGATTTTAGACTTAAGGTGACGGGGCACACTAGCGACGCCAATGGATTTTAATTTTTAGCTACTAAACCGGGACTATTTTAAACAATTTCGGGGTTACAACTTCTCGACAAACACTTATACTAACATTTGTTTATTTATTTATTATACTAACATTTGTTTTTTTTATACTAACATTTGGTTATTTAATAAATAGTATAAGTGTTTGCCGAGACGTTATAACCCCGAGATTGTTTAAATCGAAAATTAAAATCGATTCGCGTCGCTAGTGTGCCCTACCCGTCACCTTAACTGATTTAAAAAAGCTAAATCATAGTCATCGTCATCGTCAGCCCATTTAAGTCCCCACTGCTAAGGGCAAGGGCCCCCCTCAATCACATGAGGGGTAATTGCCATACCACGCTTGGCAGACGGGTTGGCGAGGGTTTAGATATAAATGCAGAGTTTTCCTTCTCTGGGTGCTGATGATCAGGCCAGCAGCATTACCTTAGTCGCCTTTTACGACACCTCGGCCTAATCTACTCTGCCGGGGACCACACGGCACGCGAAAAAGCAAAATAATGGCACTCAATAGTTATTGTATAATACCAATTAGTCGTACGAAGCTACAAGAGCATTCGCCCTAGGCGGAAGAAGTAGTTAGAATTAAAAACGATGGACGTTATTAAGAACATCCTGTACAACAACAGTGTGACAGTTATTTTAAAGAGCAGATTAGAATATTCTATTACAGTCGTATAACTTTAGGCCTAATTGTGTAATGCGTTCGCAATGTTGTCCACTAACAACAACATTGGCACTTGTCGGTTATTTCTACCACAAAAATATATGTAACTGGCGTGGAGCAGCACTGTTTTGACCGTTGGAGAGCCACGCTCCGGTATGAATGAGCCGGCTCGACCGGAGTGATACCACGGTCTCACACAAAATCGGCATGAAGCAGCATTTTGCTGTGTTTCGCTGCGTGAGTAAGGGTACCGGAGGCTCAGTCCGGAGAAGGGGGTTTAAAGGTTGGCAGCGCAATCGCATAACATCAGGTGATCCGTCTGCTCGTCTGACACCTATGACATAAAGAAAACTCACGTGACGACAAAATATCTCAATACTTTTTAATATAGATACATAAAACATCATCAGAATCAATCTATTGGTCCAAAACTAAGGTTTTTCATTGTACTGTACTCACTATGGAAATCAAAAACATAAAAGGTACAGAAATACCCAAACTGAACGCTATATCTGTTCCATCAATAAACATTGTTTATGCGGGATAGTTCTGTGAATGCGGGAATGTTAGTGCGGGAATAGAACCCGTGACCTTAACCACAGACAGTGTTTTAAACCACCGTCGCGTCGCGATATACAGGAAGTCATCACAAAATAATCTTCTTCTCATACTTATTATGGGTTAATTTCAAACAGAAATAGCAGAGGTATCTTTTTTTATTTGATAGGTGACAGACCAGCAGTCGGATCACCTGATGGTAAGCCATTGCCGCCCATAGGCACCTGCAACACCAGTGGAGACCCAAGAGCGCTGCCAACCTTTGAACTCCCCTTTCTCCGGATTGGGCCTCCAGTACCCTCACTCACGCAGTAAAACACAGCACAGTGCTGCTTCACGTCGGTTTTTTTGTGAGGCCGAGTTATCACTCCGGCCGAGCCGGGCCATTCATGCCAAAACGTGGCTCTACTTATGTACTGGTAAGTCATAAGTCATAAGTATTTATTCCATAAGTAACAATATACATTGTATTGGAAATCACATCTTAAATCTAATATTTATAAATTAATCAAATAAAGCACAAATCCTAGTTACTGAGGTATCTACTTACTTATCGAGAAAAATTTCATCGAAAGCTTAAATTTAGCTGTCAAGGGGCTAGTAAATTGACCAAAAAAGGTGTGCAAGCGCAGGAAGCCCGCACTTGTAAGGCAACACGCTGCGGATACACGCACAATACACTTTATACACATGTTTTGTGGTTTGAACCAATTCGTTGCATTTAAGGTCAGTGTAAACAGCTTGATGTATTACAAACAAACGTAAACATTTAATAACTTAATTTTCCACTTATCAAGTTTCTACAAACTTCTTTTGTAGAAACTTGATAAGTGGAAAATTAAGATATGTTTTAAGATGTCTAAAAAAAGGTAAAAAACTGTTACCCAGTTCTAGAGAACTCCGGATATATAAATGCATAGAGAAATGTTATTCCCTACTATGTGTATGTAATAAATCTCATCCCAGTCAGCCAGTGTCCCATCGAAATAAGACGGTACGGGAATAGAGAGTGCACTTGTGTCTGCGCAAATACTTGTGCACTATAATATGTCCTGCGGCGATGGCTGATCGCTGAGATTTCCCGCCATGACCGAAATATCGGTTTGGAGGACATTAGTAGGTATGTAATAAATAAATAAGTAATCTTCATGATCGATCTGTCACAATCCACTGTTAGACATAGACCTCTTCAAATATTCGTTATGACCTTAAAGTTCGACTATAGAGTCGTATATTTAAATTTGATGGCAGTATGACCCGTCTCCTCGTCTACCAGCTACCACAAAAAAGGCATGTTCTGGCACCTGGAGCAAGTAGGTATGAAATCGTTTTTCGCATCGAGCAATCATGGATTGATGAGTATTTGTGTAAAGACCGGCTTTTTGTAATTCCCTTATTGTTCTTAGTTACTCTTACACTAAACTTAGCCGTGTGGTCCCCGGCAGAGTAGAATAGGCCATCCTCACTCTTACCGAGGTGTCGTAAAAGGCGACTAAGGTAAAGCTGCTGGCATGATCATCAGCACCCAGAGAAGGAAAACTCTGCATTCATATCAAAACCCTCGCCAACCCGTCTGCCAAGCGTGGTGAGTATGGCAATTACCCCTCATGTGATTGAGGGAGGCCCGTGCCCCAGCAGTGGGGACTTAAATGGGCTGATGATGATGATGATGATGATGAAACTTAGTACCTCGTGTAGCTTACCCACCTACTACCTTAGTAGCGTGAAGCAGCACTGTGCTGTGTGAGTGAGGGTACCGAAGGCCCAATTAGGGGAAAAGGGGGCTTTATAGGTTGGCAGCTTCACTGATGTCACGAGTGTCCAGGGGCGGCGGCAATCGCTTACCATCAGGTGGTCCGTCTGCTCGTCTGAAACCTATCACATAAAAAAAATAGTACTTAAACCGATACTATGAAAGGTATTTACGTGATCTCGAATTACTAATCCAACTCAGATAGCAGTAGATCAATGGTTCTATGCCACTTTAAAATAATGTCTCAGCAATCGTAAATTCAATATAAGCAAAACCAAGTGGAATTGGCAGCATTCCTGGACGGCGGAAATAATTTTGATTTCCACCACAAAAATGTCGTAAAGACCTAAGAATTGTGGCTTGTGGCGGAGGCCTAGCGGTATTGGCCGGTTTATAGCCGGAATATAATGGATATCATAAAGCCTAAGAAAATGTTAGGTATTGACATAGGACCTTTATTACTTTGAGCGTGATCTTTCTGGACATAACTCTGTCTATTTTTAACGTTTAAGGTTTAATTTTTAGCTACTAAACCGGATCTATTTTAAACAATTTCGGGGTTACAACCTCTCGGCAATCACTTAATATTGATTCACGCCAAAAGCGGCCACTTTTGGCGTGAATCAATTTTACGCTTACAAAAATTGCCGAGTGGTTGTAACCCCGAAATTGTTTAAAATAGATCCTCTTTAGTAGCTAAAAACTAAAATCGATTGCCGTCGCTAGTGTGCCCTACCCGTCACCTTAATAATATTTATTTCTCTAGTTTAATTATACATATAGTTTCCTTATAGAGAATGCGCTGTTGTTATTTTAAAAAGCTATGATGTATGTCTAATAAGGAATGTTAACCCCAATATATTATTATTTCCTTTAAAAAGTGGCAAATATAAACATATGCAATTCATTGGTTTTGAACCTAACTTCCCTACCCTAAGCACATATAAATTTTGATTGGTGTACCTACTCAATTACTGACTGTTAAAAATCTGATCCTAAGTTGGTAGTGTCTGAGAACTTATGATGTTTATAAAAAGTTCCAAATAAATGTCTTTGAGAATCGAAAGATAGCACAATCTTATACAATCTCCACCTCTATAGTTTTATAACCGATCGTCAGTATTTGTAACCCCAAAACCTTATTTGATTGTGAGCGAATCAACAATAGGTGTGATGCCGAGCATAACATTATGCAAACGTATGAAGTTGAGATTGCTGTCGCAGAGACGTCTATCGAGTGACAAACTTTATATCATACTTTCTAATAACGTTATCTAGTAGATCAAATGTTATGGTATTTGGTAACTGTCTTGGCTGTCTGTTATCTTCTTTATGAAAGTTAGTGAGTAAAAGTGATTTGCAATAAAATCGTTATGAAGTTTCGCAGTTTATCCATCGTGGTTTTACCATTACCTTAAGGCCAAATCTCGCCCTCCTTATCCCCATTATTCAAAGATGATAAGGGAGGGGTACTTTTGCAAAATCGAAGCTTCATTATGAATACGTTTCAAATCACTTCTTTTCTTCTGGCCAGACCAGAGATAATGAGGCCAATCCCACGGGGGTTAACATAAGTACCTACCTACTACCACAGTATACCAAGAGCTTTCCTAAAGCTCTTGTTTTACTCTACTACTGTATGCATATAAAATGCCGCAGCAGTTTGGTAAATACAGCTGGTCTGAATCAGGTGATGTTCAAAAGAAACAATTTCCATGCTCCGGCAGATACTTTGACAGAAACGTTATCAAATCACACCAGAGTCCTCACCATCATCATCATCTCAGCTTGGTATTCCCGGTTGCGTCCAAAACTTTCGCTTTGGAGCCCGGGGTGCGTTTGGACTATGATGCAGGATTTGGTAAGTCTGATAATTAAAATGAAGTCTGCCGTCTGACTTGGAACTCTTAAACAGGGGAACCAGACCATCTGAATAATGGTTTACTCACTATGTTTTCCCACACCGCTGAGCTGATGCTAGAAATATTAACATGTATTTCAAATATCTAGTTACATGTTTGCATTTGAACTTGCGGCCTCCTGTTAAGAAGGCGCACTGAGCTATACTGAGCTACCACATCGCTCATAACTCATCTATAGCGCGGTTTGAATCTCTATTACCAGCTCACACGATAAATTAGTTGTCCCTAAGGTTACCAACTACTATGGTAAACAAGAGCGTAGGTGGCTAGTACCTACTTTGATAAACGAATTACCACAAAATTTGTTAGATAATGTTTCATCGAAAAACAGGCTTAAACAGAGGCTAACAAAACATTATTTGTCCCTTTGTCCTTGACTGTCAATACAGGTTATTTTAAAGTGTGTTTATGGTGTTAATTAAAATAGTTTAAGCTATAGCCATATAATTTTATATAAGAAAAATGTGAACGAGAACACCTGCCGACAAACTGCGTGCGCAGTTTGGCAGACAACATTACATGATAGCAAATATTTTCTTGTGTGAAATAAATAAATAAAAAAGAACAAAGAGGCCATTTTAAAGTTGGTTTTCGTTACTAAATTCGAATACGTATGTTTAGCAGCAAAAAACTAGTAAGTAACAACCTGAAGCTTAAAACTCAGAACCGACATAATATTTTACGTTCACTAAAAACCCACGTTAACCCTGAGGCGTGAAAAGTTAGCTAACTAGGTTGAAATATTTCTTCCCTCCTACTTTCCAAGCTGTAAATCTTTTAGGGGATAAAAGTACTAACCAACTCAGCCGTAGCAGGTACCAATACTATCGATGGTCTGAATGATTTTCCAGTTCAACTATCAAAAGTTTCTCAACACTTTCAGCAACACTATTTCAGATATTTAACGCCCTGTTGGTCGAGTGGTTTAAGTACCGGGCCGTGATCTCGGGGTCCTGGGTTAGATTCCTAGGTCGAGCGGAAAGTATGTTTCGAATTTTTCGAACATAGCTCGGGTTTGTGATCACCAATCCGCATTTGGCAAGCGTGGTGATTAAGCCTAATCCCATCATAGTAGCGATGACTAGATTTCTATGATGGAGGCCTTTGCCCTGCAGTGGGACAGTTTATAGGCTGATACTCTCTCTCTCTACTACTCTCATTTCAGATATTATAGGAAACGTGCAGGTGTCCTCAAGATGTTTTCCCTCGCCGCCGAGCTTATAATAGAAAAATGCACATTTGAAAAATACAGAGGTGCACGTTCTTATCCACTAATCTACCATCGCTCAACATACTCAACATTCGAACCTTCTGACCGAATATTCGAATGTCCGGAACAAGCTGCCGGAATTCGGTTTGACCGTACGCGAATGTAAACGGATTCCGGCCCATCCCTACTTTGAATTCTTATCTGGTAAGTTAGGATAGATTATTCGTGAAAGTTATGTAGTTATAGGCGAATTACATAGGTACTAAAAGTATTTAGCCTGTTAGCGTTATGTAGGTACTAGATTCTTTGAGGCCATGCCTAACCTTAACTGCTTAGATATATACATGTTATCATACATCAAAATAAGTGCTTCAATAAACTGATTAATTGAATAACGTACGTAGTGCGTACAGTCACGAGCACTAATAAGTACGAGTACACAACCTCATTCGAATATGAACCTTATTAAGGTGGAACACCTTAAGAGTAGAGGTGTTTACATTTCACGAATGGAGTAGATTTATTTGCAGACAGTTTTGATCAATTATGTTGTAAAGCTCGTTTATATATCGACAATGAGAGCTGCCTTCAGATATCTATACTCTTACTTCGACAGTGCTTCTCACTTTATATTATTCTGGTGATCAATTGAGTAATTATTGTATTTTTTTGTAACAATATATTTTGACATTTATTAACACTATGTAATTAATTTGCTTTGACAGATAATATTTTTGACATTATATTCGTATTGTATTATTATTGACTTTTTTGATATTTTATTAATTTGACTGTGCATTTTCGCTGTGGCGTTTGACTATGTACTGTGATTGGCATCCTGATTTTTCGGGCATGCAGTTTGCATGTAAGTAAGTACCTACACTCTGTTCATGAATATTAATTTACCGAAAAACTCTATGTATGTATGAATATTCTTGAATTGTATAACGCTTTGGTATTAAACCTTCATGTTATGCAATTGCATGTTAATAAAAATAAACAAACTTCATTGCAGGCAATCATTCATTCAATTGTAGGTGGGTAAGTCCTACATATTATGTAAAAGCCTTGATGGCGTAGTGGACAGTGCGTACGTACTTTAAGGCGAGATGCTTGGGGTTCTAGCTTCGATCGGGGAAGGTACGTGAGTTTTTGATTCTCATTCTCAGTGTATTTTGCTCCGTTGCCTCGGAAAGCACGTTAAGTCTTATGTCCTGCATCACTCTCCGGTACTGTGTTCCAACTACCTAAATATGATGCTATGGGAATAAATATTACATTTGTAGCTACTCAAACAGTTGTGACTTTAATATGTATATTCGTAGAGTTCTTGACCGTTAAAATTTGCCGAACAGCCGAAAGAGCACGATAGAATTATAATTATATATATCTAAATTTAGGCTGGCCATACTGTCAGAGTGCACCCGGAGAGATGGATCCATGTTGTCACGAAATGGCAGCATGTAGATGGCCGTCGCCCACGAGGCAGGCCCAAAAAGAGATGGCGTGACGACCTGGACCAATACTCCCGTAACTGACAAACACTGGCATTGAAAAGGGAGCAGTGGAAGCAATTAGGGGAGACCTTTACCCAGCAGTGAGACTATTTAAGCTAAAAAAATATATCTAAATTTGAATTTTATAGAAATCTGATACTGATGAACTTAATTGGGTAAGTACCTAAGTCTACAATTCGACAAGCCCGTTAGCATGTTAGTGGCAGTGGTTGTTGGTTCGATTGCAACTCCAGAATTCGTGTGATCCCTTTGTTTGTTCAGCGTATGAATTTAATATTGTTTTACTTATCTGTATTTGTATTTCCTCTGTTATCTGATATCCGTAACACAAATGCTTAAGCTACATTACCTATACGAAATTGGGTTAATGTAAGCTTCTTTGTGATGTGATGCTCTATGAATTTATCGATCATCATCATATAGATCAGTGTAATGATTCTCTATAGAGCAGTGGAGTAGCGGTTGACATCGCTTGATGCGCATCATCGCATCGGATCGAGTACCGTTTCCTCGGCAATTTGTGGATGCGAAATCCGATGATACTGGGATATTATAGCGTGGCTTTGAGGCCTATCGAAAACGGTAAACGGCTGGTAATTTTCATCTTCGACAGGTTTGAGTCATCTTAAATCCTTAAGTGGTCCGTACCTAATGGGTTAAAACGGGACCCTATTATTAAGAATCCACCACCTACCGTGACTAAACCATACAAACCGTGGGAGAGCCACGCTTCGGCATGAATGGGCCGGCACGACAGGAGTGATACCACGGCCTTACAGAAAACTGGCGTGAAGCAGCACTGTGCTGTGTTTCGCAGCGTGAGTAAGGGGAACCGGAGGCCCAATCAAGGGGAAAGAAGGGTTTAAAGGCTGGCAGCGCACTTGTGACGCCACTGGTGTCGCGGGTGTACATGGGCGGCGGCAATCGCTTACCATTAGGTAATCCGATTGCTCGTCTGCCACCTATTGCATAAAAAACCTATCTATTTGCCTCCCACCATGAGATAGTCTTATGAAACGTGACATACCCACAATTAGAATTTTATGTTTACTATATGTACCTACTATAGCGATGGTAGCTCTGTGTTTCGGAATGCGGAAATTCCATACTTTTCAAATCTATGTGCGCATTTCTACCATTAGCCTGGCGGTGAGGGAATACATCGTGAGGAAACCTGCACGTTTCGGATAGTTTCTGAAATGTGTAACCATGATTCAGTTCATCTGTAAAAGGGTTGCGAAGGTTAGACGGCAGTCGCTTCATTGTAATTATTTATCAAACGACCCGTTCGGAACAGTGGTAGTGAACGCTGCCTTTGGTCCAAAGGTTGCGGGTTCGATCCCCGCACAGTACAAACATTTGTGTGTATGAACATGTCTGTTTGTATTGGTCTGGTTGTTTGTAAGTATTATAAGTATGTATTTACAAAAGAAAAGTATTATATGTATATATTTGTAATTCCGCTGTTGATTCTGATATCCGTAACACAGGTGCTTGAGCTACCTATCTCGGAGTCAGATCAATGTATGAGATGTTGTGAAATATTACAGATACAAAAGGATGCAAGTTCTGATGAACGACTAAACTATGTATTTTATAAAAAAAAAATTAACATACTCCCCTAATCCTGAATCATGGTCCACACATACTCCGGGTTCTAGAGCGACAGGTTTGGACACAGCAGTGAATCACACTATAGGATGAGGAGGACAAATGGGTTCCTACTAGGCACGACCTTCGGCGTAAGTCATGATGTATGTAGGCAAGCTTACTACGCCCTATCGGGGCATCCCAAAATATGCGAGTAAGTAGTTGGCTCTGAAATCTTGGGAAAGAGTATGTCACCCCCAACATAATTAAGTATATAACTTAATGTCCTCCAAACCGATATTTCGGCCATGGCGGCCAATCTCAGCGATCAGCCGCAGGACATATTATAGTGCACAAGTGTTTGCGCAGACACAAGTGCACTCTCTATTCCCGTACCCTCTTACTTCGATGGGACACTAATGTGACGCGACCGAAGAGGGATTAGGCGCAGGACCAACGGCTTAACGTGCTTTCCAAGGCACGGGGGTACAATACCGCCAACTTCCAGACTTCGGGCTAACACTGAGAATGTCTTAACAGAAAAACTCAGGTACAATCTGTGCGGATAAAGAATGGGATCAGAAATGGCGGCGCATCTATTCACTTCTCGCACGCACACTATTTGCGTCTACACTCGCACTCATGGGGTGCGAGGTGTATCTGATCCCATTCTTTATCCGCACAGGTTGTACAAACTTTGGCCCGACCCGGGGATCGAACCACCAGCGCAACCGTCGCTTTAAATTGCGACCCACTAACCATTGCGCCACCGAGGCAGTCTAACTACAGAGGTTGACGCAGTAGGTTTATTTAATTTAATTTAAATATTACATTTGATCCATTATAGCTAGTATGACTTATAATTAGGATAGCATATTATTTATTGCAAATAAAAGTTATTTAAGAAAAAATATATAACAATTAAAATAATGTGAAAAGCTGTTATTTTTTCAAAATGTATTCTTATAAAACATTTGGTACCAATTTATACTTTTTTAATATTTTTGAAGGTAAAATTGATTTTTTTTATTGATGTCATAGGTAAAACCCACCAGGGGTTACGAGGTTAAAATGGAACACACGTTTTCAAATGGCCGCTTTGTTTGAACTATTTTAATAAATAGTTTAAGTAGTTTATGTTAGCAGTTATAAAAGCACTAGCATTATTAATATTTATAGAGATTCCTTTACACGATAACTTGTAAGTTACAAGAGCCCAGAATTAGACTTTTATGGAGTTTTATGTTGCAATAAGGGTGAAAATACGCAGCTTAGCCGTTTCCCTGCTTAGCCCGTATTTTGCGTTCCCGTGGGAATTCTAAAAACCTGTAGTGGATTCCGGCCGCAACCACACATGTATGTGGTTTAGGCTGCTTGGATTATTTAAGTACATGTAGCTAGGTAATGTAGGTTAGCTTAGGTTAGAAGTATGTAGATGCATGTAGATTAAATATCAGGAATCTACGAATACGTAGGTATTCGTAGACTCCTGATACGAGTCTGGTACGTGTAGTCGTATACCCAAAGGTAGGGTAGGGTTAGGTTTGACATAAACTTCGTTCGATTCGTGACATTCGTGTGATGAACACTTGTGTTTGTTCAGTTTCACGTAATTCGTAATTCCTCTACCGTCTGATATCCGTAACACAAGTGCTTAAGCTACTTCGGATAGACCTAGCCTTAGCCTTACTGAATCAGCTCAATTTATTATATGTTGTACAAATAAAAAAAAATTTGAGTGGTCTACCGAATAAAAGTTATAACTATGCATACTTTTAAATATTCGTGTGATGAACTAACTTCAGATAAATATTTGTTCAAGGTGGGAAATTATAACCCACGACCTTTGGCGTACACAACAAAGTCAACAACTTTTTTAAAAGGCCGGCAGCGCACTTATGACTCCTCTGGTGTTGCAGGTGCCCATGGGCAGCGGTGATCGCTTACTATCAGATGTTCCGTCAGTTCGTCTGCCATTATCTCCTAAAAAAATCGGTACCATGTGCGCTATCGAGCCAGTCAATGCAGTCAAACATACTACAGGCGTTGCCTTAATTCCCTCGTCCCATCGTTATCCAATCACCGGGCAGGGCAATTACTGAGTTTCCCGCGTCGATGTAGGTAACACTCAACAGCGATGGGCGTGCGCCGCGCCCGAGTGAAAGTGGCCCTACCAAACAGTTAGCGGTACTTTAGTACTGACTACGGACCCCACACTCACGGAAACTTCGTGGAGTCTGAAACTCTATATAGTGAAACAATTATAGTATTTCTCCGTAATTCTTCTGTTAACGTGGCGAAGGACGCCTTCAGGTTAGGTGGAGTAACGATTGACTCAAAATGGCTGGCAACAGCTGGCTCAAGTTGGCTGGCAACAGCTGGCTCAAGATGGCTGGCATCGGCTGGCTCAAGATGGCTGGCAACAGCTGGCTCAAGATTCCTGGCAACAGCTGGCTCAAGATGGCTGGAAAGAGCTAGCTCAAGATGACTGGCAAGCTCTGTATGCGAGTAGCCGAAGATCGAATAAAATGGCAAACATTTGGAAATGCCTCTGTAAGTTACCTACGATAGACTGAACGATTTGTTTTGAAGGCTCGACGTAGAGATAAGGTTCGGGGCTGGAGACAGTACACATTCAGTGCAGCACACTAGTTATGAGGGTTTCTTTGGAAGTAGGTCCTACCCCGGAAACATTTTCCCGACTCTCCACCACATGAAACATTAAAGAAAAAGTTATTCAACATTTCGTACGGAATGTAACATTTCACTGGTTTGTTGACTTGTCATCTCTTTTATTTATTTTTTCTGTAGATAGGTAGAGGTTTGACCATATTTCACCTGATGGTAAGTGATAATATGGTCTAAGATGTAGCACGATTACCTAAAAGATGACCTATTCACTCGCGCTTTGAAAACCCTTAAATTGTAGCCTCTAGGGAACACCTCCTCAGGCAGCTGATTCCACTGTTTCGCAGTACGAATAAAAAAACAGGATTCAAACCTTTTTGTGTGGACTTTTGGTATTTTTACCATGTACCGGTGTCGATTGAGGGTCTGCCTGGTGGAGTAGTGGAAGAACGGAGATGCTCCAATGGCATTGTACAGTACTATTGTTTTTAATTATTATTTGTTTTATGTGCTGTGGTCAATAAATAGTTTTTCTTTCTTTCTTCTTATTGTTACTCGGAGTACAGAATACAAGAAGTTGAAATAAAGCAAGGTTTGTATTATACTTATATTCCTTTACAAACAACCGAACCGAAGCTGCACCACAACAATTCCTGTAACAACATAACGGGGTACATATCCTCAAACAAAACAAATTGAGGGGTAGAAGCGACGATGCAGCACAGCGCTTCTTGTTATGAATAAACGCCAGCATTTCAAAGGGAAATGAAAAGCTGTACAGCGTGACAGCCTTTTTATCATTCTGAGCGAGGAGCCTCCCGCGCACACAAAGAATACGGCCCACAATGCCTTTACAAGGATCTTTGCATGTAAGTACTTCAGTTGCAAGCTTGAGTCATGTTCTTACGTTGATCGTTTAAATAAATTATAAACTACGTATACATCGTAGAGTAAGATAACAATAACCTGGTTAGTATACCGAGTTAGCTAAAGATATGATTGTATGAAGTTTTTATTTTCTCCTTCCTACAATATGGATTATTTCAAACGAAGGGTCAAGAAGCATCTCGCGGGCCAGTTTGGCAGTCCCATCGGAGGCCGAGGTGATGCCTGACATCGCTTCCATTATAATTGCAACGTGGGCTCTTCTCTTGCTTACCATCAGGCTGAGGAGAGCCAATAATACTGTGTCACTATAAAAAAAAAAACCTAAAAGGTGGCGTATTCATAATGGTCCGAATCCTCAGATTTCATAAAAAAGGTAAATCATTTGTTGGCTTAAGTATTAAGATTAAGCTGCTCGAGTCCTATCTCGGAGTCAGACCAATGTATGCGATGTTAAATGTTTATTTATTTTTTTATATTCACTAAGCTACTAAACCTATAACTAGATAAGTTAAAGTATCGTTTAAAACCTGCCTAATGAAGAAAGCTTTGATTATCAAAGGAAGAAAGGTTACTATAGTGTGTAAGACTATATATATGATAAGGATTCATTATGAAAATCTTTGAATTTTTTTCTTCTTCTCAATTAAAACTCTGTAACATCATCAATATATGAAAAGAGTAACAGCGGAGTTTCTTGCTGGTGTCTTCTCAGTAGTATTTTGACATTCATAAGTGTTCTTTATGGACCTAACTTGAATAAAGTTTTTTTTATCTTTTATCAGATCTTTATGGCCTCTATAAAATTTAAATTTCTTCTAACGCAAAGGCGTCACCCAAGGTCCAGCCTGAAAACCAGCGCTGCAGCTGTTGCTTGCGGCAGTTGCAGCATATGCTGAGGCTGAGCCTTGTTGGCCACAACTTTTATGCTCTGTACCGTTTTTATTTATTATTTGTTTTTTGTACTATGTATTGTGGTCAATAAATAGTTTTCTTTCTTTCTTTCTATAAAACATCTACCGTGGGAGAGCCACGCTTCGGCATGAATGGGCCAGCTCAACCGGAGTGATACCACGGCCTCACAGAAAACTAACGTGAAGTAGCACTGTGCTGTATTTCGCTGCGTGAGTGAGGGTACCCGAGGCCTAATCCGGGGGAAAGGGGGATTGAAAGGTTGGCAGCGCACTTGTGACTGCAATGGTGTCACGGGTGTCTATTGGCAATCGCTTTCCAAAAGGCGATTCATCTGCTCGTCTGCCACCTATCACATAAAAAAATCTACAGGCTGTGGCACGTAAGTGTAGCGCTCGGCGTAAGTGGTGGGGATGTTTACGTACTTGTAAAATAACTCACCATTATACTAAAATTGATTTCTGCGCACTCAAAGACCCCGCTAAGCTTATTCGCCACGGCCTGTACAAAATCTTAGCGCATAGGCTAGCAAATATCTTTGGGAGACCATATCCTTTTTCCATCATGTGACGACGTGCCTTTTACCGTTTTCAAAAAAGGTATTTTATGCTTCCATTGATTTTCTTTTTCAAAAGGTAATAAAATATTTATTAATTAAGAAAGCGCACAAAATCAATTTCCTGTATTACTTGTCTGTACGAGTACAAATATTTATAAATTTGATTTCATTATGTTACTCGTATGTCTTTGAAAATACTGCGTGAAAACGTAGGAGTTTATAAATTCGTCATACTTTCATCTAGTCTTTTACTTTTATATTTCTCTTACTTTTTTACTAACTTATATAAGACAACAGCTAACGTGTGTTACGTCTAATATTTCGGTAATTTATTTTTATTTGTCTTTTTCCATAATACCAATTTGGTAAAGTTTGTTATTAAAATCATTCCTAATCGATATTTGCAAAAATGATATTTGCATAATGTGTACATACCAAAGTATTAGACAACAGCTAACGTGACCCAAGTTAGCTGGAGCCCAATTCTTGTGCAACGTGCCATTTATTTTCATACGACATATATCACTAAAACATAGTTTTTTTTGTATGGTTTTCAGTTGATATCCGCCATGTTTTCAAAATATCACGAGCACGAGAATTGGGCTCCTGTTGTCTAACATTCAGGTAGGTAATAATATGTAAGTACTTATTTTATTTCTCTTTCGTCATAGAACCACTTTGGTAAAGTCAATCCTAAATCCTAATCGATATTTGGGAAAAATATTATTGGCATAACGTGAGGACAGAGCAAAAACCTCCTATGTTACATAGACGTACTTGTTCCCCCTTGATAAAGTAAAATATTTGTAGCGTAAGTATTTACTTGACACGTACATCTTTATGTACATTTATGTGTGTAAGTTTATAACAATATTTTATTTTATTTTCTGTATGATGCATTTTTGTCATTGTATTTGTAAGTAATATTGTAATTTAATTTAATTCAGGAATGGTTTTCCATTAATGTATAAATGATATGGATTCTGAATCTGCAATAAACATGATTATTAGTATCTTTTTATTTTTGTTATCAGCTTGTAGCTGGTATTATAGAGACTAGCCACCGGCATCAAAGCCAAGTAACTAGTCTCTTTTATACTGAATTTAGGTTGAAATTACAGTCGTCCTTCAGCCAAATGCCAGGCAGCCTTCTGCATAGTAATATAAGAATTTTCGGAGAGACCCAGTAGACGAATACACTGGGAGAGATATTTCGGAATTACTCCTGTACTTGAGAGCACCAACGAGACTATAGATAGATAGATAGACAGATACTCTTTATTGCACAACATACAAAACTTAAAAGCTAGGTAAACAGAGATACAATGTACGATCAGCAACAAAAGTAGCTTAACACTTTAGTACCATGTCAAAGTAGCATTTTTACGTACATGTTAGAAACTGACTATAATAGGCAGAACAGTTACATTGACATGGTACTAAAGTGTTAAGCTACTTTTGATGCTGACCGTACAATTTAGGCGGTCTTATCGCTTTGGTGGTCTTATACTTTTTGTATATATTAGTCCTCCACTTCGCGCGGTCTTGTGCATCCGTAGTGGTCAGTGTATTAGCACGCATGTCTTCCCTTACGATGTCAAGCCACACCTTTAAAGGTCTACCCCTTCTAATAATTGCCTCTTATACTTCAGAATATTTATGGATTATATAAATTATTATTATTTATATTACAAAACCCATGGTCACTGTCGAGCTTTCCTCCCGTACTCGTCACACCACTTCACTACTATCGACTGGCTGACGTCGTCGTAAACAGCTTTCCACGTTCAAGGGCCGTATTCCGACTGGTGTGGCCAGGCGACCAGAGAATGCGGGACACAGGCAGGCTTTTTGGTTTTGTGTCTGGACAAATTAGACTGGGTCCCGCTTATGCAGCTTACGGTAGGCTGTTTTTGGTTTGGTTTACGGCCATAACCATTTTCTTTATTTTAAATTATTTGAAACAATAAAGATAAGGTTCAAGGTTTTTTCCTATTACAATTCGATAACATTTTTAAATAAATGATAGAAAAGCCTAGATTTGCTTCTATTTTGTTCTGTCTGTCCCGTACCTAATTAGTGTGATACCATCTGAAATAGTTTACTATAGGATTGATTGATTCACGCATACAGTATTTAATGTAAGCGTATTGACATTGAATAAATTATTTTTATTTTTTCAATATGAATTGAAAAATTTTGGCACTTAATATATAACTGTCTGTACATAAATGTCAGATTTTACGTAAAATGATAACGTGTAATAATAGAAGAAATATAAATCAGCAAATGGCATTGAAATGGGTTCCACTCAGCATTTGTAAGACGCTACTACGCTGGTCTTCCGTGGAAACCAGGAGAATCGGAGGTCTTTACTGCGCGTACAAACGTCTCACACATCATTACTTGAACTTGAATTTAATAATTACTGAACTGAACGTGTTTGACATTAAAATGAGAATCGACTGAAGAAAATGGACGATTTTGTATGCTTTGATGTGTGACTGTAAGTACAGTCAAAGAACGCAAAGCTTCATTAGTTTTCAAATTGATTCATTTGATATGCTATGTGCACTTTTTACCTTTGGTAAATTTGTCAGAGTGATACCTGTTGCACAGAAAATTATGTTTAACTGTTAGATCAGAAAGTTCAGATTTGCTTATTTAAAGAAGGTTACCAGATCTTTTTAAAACAGTATATTGGTATAACTGATTCTTGCCGTGCGAGCGAAAATTTACCTTATGGTGACGAACCTTTTTATTCTCTGTACCGTACCTCAAATCTAAAACTAATACCAAAATTCTAATCCTTAAAGCATATACAAATTTTTTACCCCTCTAGGTTTATTTTGAGGGGATTTTTACTATGACAGAAATGTCCGTCCGGTTTATTTGGTATTTGTCCGGCATTTGTTTTGAGGCCTGGCAACCCCAATTCTGTCCCATCCCATTATGCATCACATCCTTATATCTGTTTTCATAGGGTCCAAATTGAGCCAGCAAAATCGTCCAGATAATTTACTGTTCGTGGTTTGGACACCTCTTGTTTATGATATAACTTCATGTAACATGACTATGGGTAGGTTTGTTTCACAAAGAGTGAAAGCTTATTCACACGTTTTAATTAACGCTGACCTTTGATTTAAAAAATGCACGGGAGGTGGGACGTCGAGTTTTTATCATTATCATCAAGATGAGGAAACATTGATAACATTAAAGTAACTACTGCCTCGGTGGCGCAGGTTTAAAGCGACGACTACGCAAGAGGTCTCGGGTTCGATCCCCGGGTCGGGCCAAAATTTGTACCTAAGTTTTCGGTAAGAAATTCTTAGTGGCAACCCGGAGTCTGGTCCCGAGTTGGCGGTCTTGTACCCCCGTGCCTCGGAAAGCATGTTAAGCTGTTGGTCCTGCACCCGATCCCTCTCCGGTCATATCACAGTAGTTTCCTAGTAGAATATGAGGGTAAGCGAATAGAGAGCGCACTTGTGTTTGCGCACACACTTGAGCACAATAATACCTAGGTATATGCTGCGTGTGTGGCTTGTCATTAAGATTGACCGCCATGGCCGTAATCTGTTGGAAGTGAAAATATAACGAAGTTTTTTTTTCAGTATAAAAGCTCATAGTATTTACTTTTGATTTCTTAATTTGAAGGTTATGACATGAGTGTATACATATGTTACGGCACGGCACACTTTTTTACAAATATACTTTTTTAAAACAGGGATTCCGCCGGAAGTTTTTATGGAAAAACTAATATCGAGCGAAGCCACAAGCAATCCTAAGGCCTTAAGTCTTTCTGGCTCACTTCGTGCTTGGCACTGGGTTTTCCTTGGGACGTGCAGACGGATCGCCTGTTGGTAAGCATTTGCCGCTGCACATAGACACCCGCGAAACCAGTGGAGTAAGAAGTGCGCTGCAACCTTAAACCCCCTTTCCCCCGATTTGGGCGTCCGGTACCCCCACTCATGCAACGAAACACAGCACAGCGCCGCTTCAAGCCGGTTTTCTGTGAGGTCGTGGTATCACGTTTAAAGTAAATGAGAGCGCTGTATCACCCAAAGTTTAATTATGTCATTTGTGTGACTAAGAATATTACATTCAGGGGGCTGTCTATCCCAGATTAATGGGGTAAAAGATAATCGCGAATATTAATTCTGAGACGGGATTACGCCGGAATATTTAATGAGACTGTGGGCGGGTGGTTATCTGCTTTCTTACCTCAACATTATAAAGGGTTCTTGCAAATTACGAGCGAAGGAGGTCTTTATTGTTTGTGTTAAACTCACATATCACTCACACATCCGCAACAAAGAACTGGCAGAGTTATAAATTACTATAGCAAAGAAGACGGTATACCAATCCTCGTTCTGTCTAAGATTTAACTATACACACCACGACATTGAAAGTGGCAACAAAATAACCTTCAAAAAAACTGAATTCATTTAATTATATAATAACTACATATTATTGCTAATGGCCAAACGGTCGAAGGCCAGTTTTACGTCCAAGATACCACTGAAGAGACGAAGTCGAAAAGGATTTGCGCGGAGTTCTGTCGTATGATTTCGGTGGCGCAGGACCGACCTATATCATCATCAGCCCATTTAAGTCCCCACTGCTGGGGCACGGGCCTCCCTCAATCACATGAGGGGTAATTGCCATACTCACCACGCTTGGCAGACGGGTTGGCGAGGGTTTTGATATAAATGCAGAGTTTTCCTTCTCTGGGTGCTGATAATCATGCCAGCAGGTTTACCTTAGTCGCCTTTGACGACAACTCGGTAAGAGTGGCCTATTCTACTCTGCCGGGGACCACACGGCATGAGACCTATATGGAGTCTCTTATTATCAGAGGTTAAGGCTCAGTTCGAGTCGCTGCGTCAGCTAACTAGGTTAGTTGGCGTTGACTTTCGTTTCTGTAACCGATTTGTTGAATCATCCATGGATCATTCAATGACCTGAAACGATTTGACTTCTGAACACGAAATACTAATGACAATATTGCCTTAGACAGATTTACAGAAGACGTACCCTTTAAAATGTTTTTATGTCGGTATTCAACGACATAAAAAAACCTTAATTCTAATAAATCATGGTTCCAATAACGATCTTGTATTCTTTTGACGAGTTCAAAAGTTACTACCTAACTCAACGAAAACCTCACAAAATAACACAAGAGAGGAAGCCGCCCATGAAGGAAATGTGAGGAAAACTCGCCATGTTTGTCTGCAGTCCGTACGTACGTACCACAATACGAACAGTGTGTAAGGACAGCACGCGCGGAAAGGCGGTAGGGTTGATTGTACACATAGATTATACAAGACGAAAAATGTGTGCCGTACTGTACATAGGAGCACAGATAGATATATAGATATACTTTATTGCACAAAATACACAACTGAAGTACCTACTAGGCATTATGTACAGAAATTTTGTGTACGATTTCGGCGGTCTTATCGCTGAAAGCGACTTCTAAAAAAAAATCAAAAATCAAAAATGTCTTTATTCAATTTAAGTCCATACAGAACATTTATGAATGTCAAATATGATGTAATCTACCGCTGATTCGGAATGTCAATTTCTACCGAGAAGAATCAGCAAGAAACTCAGTAGTTACTCTTTTCAAATAATATGGTAATTACAATATTCATTCTTACACAAATAATGATTACAATGACAGTATGATATACAATATTTATAATCAATATCGTTTAGATAAATCGTCAAAGAAAAAGTATGAAATGAATTATACATTAGAGGACAGGCGAAGAGATCAACATGTCCAAGAATCCTTATCATTCAAATAATCATCTACTTTATAGTAGCCTTTCTGCATTAGGCAGTTTTTTACATGCAACTTAAACTTATGTACAGGTAAATCAATGATATTTTGAGGTAACTTATTAAACATTCTAATGCTCAATCCTACAAATGAATTTCCAGTTTTATGAAGTCTTAGAGTTGGGACAGCAAGCCCAAGTTTATTTCGCGTGTTAAAGCTATGAAAATCTGATTTTTGCGAGTAAAGATGCAAGTTCTTGCGTACAAACATAATACAATCAAAAATGTATTGAGATGATACGGTTAAAATATCAATTTCCTTGAATACTTCTCTGAGTGAGTCACGTGATCTAAGACTGTTTCTGTGTTCGTAAATGGCACGGGTGGCCCTCATCTGCAAAATGAAGATGGCTTGTAAGTCAGCACCGGATCCCCACACTAGTAGACCATATGACATCAGACTATGACCAGACTATCTACCAGACAACCTTTTGGTACAGGACATTTAATTTTAAAGGAGGGGTAGGTAGTGCAATATTGACTAAGCATAGCTCAACGCAAGGACTTGCGGCAGACGGTAAAATATTTCATTTATTAATAAATGAAAAACCGTCATATTTGTCTTCAGACTGTATCTAGATTACAAACGGCATGTATGTAGGGACGGCTGACTGGCACGGGCGGTGCGCTGCCAGGGTTGACTCTACGTGGCAAGATTAGCTTCGAGAGTTAGCATTTAGCAAGTCTGTCGTTATGTGAAATTTCTGGAAAAACTCGCCATGTCTGTCTGCAGACCGTAGCTCGATTATAAACGGCATGTACCATGTAGAGACAGTTGGCTGGCACGCGCGAAATGGCGCTAGGGTTGACTCTACTACATGGTAAGATTATGGTAGCTATGAGTAGTTAGGTCTATATGAAATGTGAGAAAAAATTCGTCATACTTGTCTTTTTTATGTTATAGGTGGCGAGCATTTGGATCACCTGATAGCGATTGACACCCGCGTCAGCAGTGGGCCTCTGATACCCTCAATCACGCAGCGAAACCAGCACATTGCTGCTTCACGCCGGTTTTCTGTGAGGCTGTGGTATCACTCCAGTTGAGCCGGCCCATTCATGCCGAAGCGTAGCTATCCTACGGTCAAATCTGTCTGCAGACTGGACAGTGCTGGTTGGCGTGCGCGTAGTAGGGTTTCGTACATGGCAAGATGATTAGCAAGCAGGTATGTCGTATTATTAAATGTATTCGACACAGTTGTTAAACAAAGGTGGCTGTTTTCTAACACTTACTGTAATTGCACCCTGTAAAAGTACTGAATATATATTTTTTTTATTTTATTTCAGTCTCCCTGGCTGATGCTGAATCCTGAGAGAAAACCTTATGAAATATTATTTATTTTTATGTTATACGACGTATTTTGAGAATTAGGATTATTTTATATAATTTTTAATAAATATTTATAAAAGATGTAATAAGCTCGTTCATTAAATATTGAAGCCTTTAATCGAGACTAATCTGTTTATCCACCTTCTTACTGATATGGTAACGGTTACCAATGCTATTTTAAAAATACTCAATATATATTAACCATTTATAAACTCTTATTGCAATACCTGTTTATATACTAGTTTAATTTTATATTTGAAAACCATTCTGAATACTAATAGTCAGGTTTGAACTTTTCAGAGTGTAAATACACTACACAATCCCTGTAACATTTTTATTGTTTGCTTGAAGGAGACAACCCTACCCGACGCTCGGTCAACGACCACGCGTTTGGCATTTCGGGAAGATGAGTCTGGCGCTTTTCGCATCTACGCAGTTTGGGTATGTTTTGTACTAGTGTTGCGAGCTATCGATAGTTTCCCTTTCAATGGTTGACCTCTAAAATCATTCCGACTATCGATAGTATTTCTTTTTGTATTTATTTATTTATCAAGCAACGCACATACATTTACAAAAATATGTTTCTGTCAAACTGTGCAACAGTTTCTTGGCAGAGCTCTCGCGGGCATAGCACAACTTAACTATATTAATTAAAAGCTATGCTTTAACTTAATTCTAACAATTTAAAGTTTTTTATGTTCAGACTGCCACTCACTAGGCTAGCACTATCCGCCAAATTTCCCCAATCGACACTGCACCAAAAGTGTTTGCCATTAAGGTGAGAATACAATGAGGAAATCCGACAGCCTTGCATACCCCGACGTGTGGTCGTACGGCTAGTAGTAGTAGGTATTGCTATTTGTATAATTTGATAGAAATGCCCGATACTATCAATAGTATCGATATTATCGACACAATACTATAGATAGTATTGTGTTTCCTAACAGAATTAATCAAAAATATTGATACTATATAAGTAGTTATGTACTATCAAAAGTCAACTATGTTTCGATTGTATTGCTGATTAAATGTGTCCGATACTATCGATAATATCGGACATTAGACAATCGATACTATCGATAGTATTAGCGTTATCAATAGTATTAATCTAATTTTACTATCGATACTATTGATTTTACATTTACTATCGATAAGCAACACTATTTTGCACGAACTGTAGCTTAAACCGGGAGATCGTTTGATACTTACTCATGGTTTTATGTACCTACTTAGCGAGGTTCGGACTTTTCTATAATCTACTTTTATTGTTTACTTGAAGGAGATAACCCTATTCAGTATCCATCCAGAGGTCAATGGCCGTTTGGCATATTGGAAGATATGTCTTTCCTAATATTCAATGTCCTCTGTGATAAGTCTAAAGCTTCTACGCAATAGGTATGTTTAATAAGAACTACGGCGCACTTAATGCTAACTTGAATATATTATCCTACCCAGAGCGCATCGGTCAAAAATCATTTTCGTTTGCAGCAAGTTTTATACTTAAACTGTGGGGCTTTGAATCAGGAAAATCGGTTGCTACGTGCTCGTGGTTAATTAGAGTATATTAGCGCCTGACCTTACCTATGTATCTTATTTAATTCCCTTTAAGTATTATACTAGAACCGGCAGACGAAATCCGGGTCATTCGGTGTTACAATGGGTTGATGAGATCACCAAAATCGTGGGGACTACATGGATCCGAGCGGCTCAAGACCGGGTACATAGGCGTAAAGGAAAGGAGGCCTATACTCAGCAGTGGATACAACAGCGCTGATGATGATGATGATTATTATTATTAATAAACGTAAAGACAATATTAATAAATGGAATACTTTACCGTATTTTTTAGATCATTAGAGTAGGTATACATAAATGCTCTAAGGTTTGGACCTTTCGAGCTTCTAAGGAGTTGGGCTACAGTCCACCGCTCAATCACTAACCACGTTTGGTATTTCAGGAAGACTAGAGTATACGTAAATACTCAAAGGTTTGGACCTTTCGAGCTTCTAAGGAGATATATAACCCAGCCCAGCGCTCAATCATTAACCGCGTTTGGTATTTCGGGAATATTAGAGTATACACAAATACTCTAAGGTTTGGAACTTTGGACCTTTCGAGCTTCTAAGGAGATAGGTAACCCAGTTCAGCGCCCGGTCACTTAGCACTTTTAATATTTCGGGAAAAGTAGAGAAGATATATTAGTACGTAATATTAGGGCATATGGCCGTGTGGTCCCGGCAGAGTAGAATAAGCCACCCTTACTCTTACCGAGGTGTCGTAAAAGGCGACTAAGGTAAAGCTGCTGGCATGATCATCAGCACCCAGAGAAGGAAAACTCTGCATTTATATCAAAACCCTCGCCAACGCGTCTGCCATGCGTGGTGAGTATGGCAATTACCCCTCACGTGATTGAGGGAGGCCCGTGCTCAGCAGCGGGGACTTAAATGGGCTGATGATGATGATTAGGGCATATTAGTACGTAATACTATACGGTTCCTTTGGAGCTTCTACGTAGTAAATGTTTGCACCAAGCCACGTTTGTATGATTTATACAGCGAGCTTAGTCCGATCCGGGAAAGGAAACTTTGAAATCGCGTTGGAACCGAGTAGGAAAGTGCTTACTGCGTAGGCTTCCATGTGAATGAATGAATGAATCTTTATTGTTCTGAAATGGCTTACAATAATTAGAGAAGGATTTCCGGGGCTCAAATAATATCATTAGGTACGGCGTATAATGAAGACTCGTTTAAAAATCTATCAATATGATAACTATTTATATGTTTTAGATGGCAGACAAGCCGACGGATCACCTGATGGTAAGGTGCTGGCGCCCATCGACACACGCAATACCAGTGGAGTCACAAGTGCGCTGCGAACCTTTATACCCCCTTTTCCCCTGGATTGGGCCTCCGGTACCTTAACTCACGCATCGAAATACAGCGCAGAGGCCGTGGTAGGATCACTCCAGTTCAGCCGGCCCATTCATACCTTAGCGTGAATTACCTACTAATTATAGCTTTCCTGCAATAACGCTGCTCCAAAGGATCAATACAACATAAGTAATGCAAGTACGGCAGCAGACATTACAATATTAATGGCCCCTCTAGCTAAAGACGGATAGATTTGGCTCGACTCTTCGTCTTCTTAAGGTGACGGGTGGGGCAGACTAGCGACGCCAATCGATTTTACTAAACCAGATCTATTTTAAACTTTTTCGGGGTTACAATCTCTCAGCATGCACCTATCGTCATCGTCAGCCCATTTAAGTCCCCATTGCTGGGGCACGGGCCTCCCTCCATCACATGAGGGGTAATTGCCATACTCACCACGCTTGACAGACGGGTTGGCGAGGGTTTTGATATAAATGCAGTGTTTTCCTTCTCTAGGTGCTGATGATCATGCCAGCAGCTTTACCTTAGTCGCCTTTTACGACACCTCGGTAAGAGTGAGGGTGGCCTATTCTACTCTGCCGGGGACCACACGGCGATAAGCACCTATACTGTTTATTTAATACTTATATTTAACTGTTTGGTCTGCTTTTGCACTCGAATTTTGGATTACCGCCAAAAGTGGCGGCTTTTGGCGTGAATCAATTTTTCGCGTACAAAAACGGATCCAACATTTGTGCATGGACCGGAGTGATACCACGGCCTCACAGAAAACTGACATGAAGCAGGACTGTGCTGTGTTTCGCTGCGTGAGTGTGGGTACCAGATGCAACTGGGAATAACGCGCTGAAATGAGGTGAGAAGAGCTAACATCTATATATTCCTACCAACCAACCAACAACAGTTCCTACCAACACCGGGGATTTACATCAAATGGAAAACTTAAGGTGACGGGTAGGGCACACTAGCGACGACTTGACAGTGAACCTTTAAGAAATGGTTTGAGTGCTTACCGCGGTTGTAACCCCGAAATTGTTTAAAATAGATCCGGTTTAAAAAAAAAAGTATCAGCCTATAAACTGTCCCACTGCAGGCCAAAGGCCTCCATCATAGAAATCAAGTCATCGCTACTATAACGGGATTAGGCTTAATCACCACGCTTGCCAAATGCGGATAGGTGATCACAAACCCGAACTATGTTCGAAAATTCGAAACTTACTTTTCGCTCGACCCGGAAATCGAACCCAGGACCCCGAGATGACGATCCGGTACTCAAACCACTGTCTAGTGGTTTGAGTATCGGATTGACGAACAGATCCGGTTTAGTAGCTAAAAATTAAAATCGGTTGGCGTCGCTAGTGTGCCATACCCGTCACCTTAAGTCATCATCATCATCATCATCAGCAACCCACACTCGTCCACTGCTGGACATAGGTCTCCCCTAATGCACGCCACTGCTCCCGATTTTCGGCCACTCTCTTCCAGCCCACACCAGCTAGCCTTCGAATGTCATCATCCCATCTTGTCGCAGGGCGTCCTACACTACGCTTACCGAGCTTCACCTTAAGTAACTGATATGAATCAAATGTGTTTTATATTCAAATGAAAATATATAGAACAACATGTGACGAGAGTAGTAACTCAAACGCATTTAGTTATCTGTGTAAACGGTCTCCCGATTTGGTGAAGCCTTTCGTAAAGTAGGCACTTATTTGACACTCAACTCTATATTTACAGACTGCCGAGTTATGTTAACAGAATAGGTACCGTCCCTATAGAGAGAATACATTTAAGTCCGGTTGCCTAGTCAACGATCCTTCACACAATTGCCCAACTGCATTCATACGAAGCCATAGCTGATGCAATTTTGATGCCCAATTTTAAAGTAATCTTTAATCATATTCATTTACCTCATGATGTCAATCCGAAGTCAGAAAATCGATTATAATTTGTCCTTTAAGTTATTTGAAATCCGTCATAATAACACAATTTGACTGACCGGATGGCGCAATTGCCTGCCTCTTACGCCAAAGGTCGTGTGTTCGATCCCCACCCTGGACAAACATTCGTGCCATGAACACTTGTGTTTGTTTGGTGTCTGGGTGTAATATATGTATTTAAGTATATATTTGTGTTCCTCTGTTGTCTGATATTTGTAACACAAGTGCTTAAGCTACTTAGTACGGAATCAGGTCAACGTATGAGATGTTGTGAGAATTAGTATTATTATTATTATGAGCTATATGGGAATAAAGCAAACCTTTTTAGAACGGAGTATTCAAATCACAATATGTACTGGTAAATTTGGTATCTATATGTTATTTACATAATTTGAATGCCTCGGTGACGCAGTGGTTAGTGGGTCGCACTTTAAAGCGACGGCTGCGCAAGAGGTCCCGGGTTCGATCCCCGGGTCGGGCCAAAAATTTGTACCTAAATTTTCGGTAAGAAATTCTTAGTGGCAGCCCGGCGTCGGCAAGTTGGCGGTCTTATACCCCCGTGCCTCGGAAAACACGTTAAGCCGTTGGTCCTGCGCCCAATCTCTCTCTGGTCGTGTTACAGTAGTGTCCCATCGGAATATGAGGGTAAGGGAATAGAGAGTGCACTTGTGTTTGCGCACACACTTGAGCACTATAATATATCCTGCGTACGTGGCTGATCGTTGAGCTTGGCCGCCGTAGCCGTAATCGGTTGGAAGATATTATAATCGTGTTCAAATCTACAGAAAGTAAACAACAATAATGTATAGATAAATGTTGTTGGTTGGAACTTAGCACTGTGTACCTTCTAAGCTGTTTCCGATAAATTGCGACGCAGTTTCTAGCAGTTGCTGAAATGTCCTTTCACGTGGCCACATAATTCCTAAATATTCTCAAAGAGTATTATTTTATAGTATATGTAACTAATTTAGTTTAGGTTCTGTTTCTGTTTTAACAGTGATTGAGTGATACAATGAAAGTACTACGGAAGGTGATAAGTAGGAATATGGTGGTATTGGATTAAAATGTAGGTATGTTGATGTGTATCATTCAGTTTAACATTTTTTCTTTTCTAATCCTTCAATGCAAAAACGCAAAAGGGTCTTTCAACGGGAAAAAAACAAAACGTGCGTATAATGTCCAGAAACACTAAATTATGAAGTGCGTACATTATTTTTAATACGCAATTGCCAAGGTCTCCAAAAACAAAATGCATTTGCCCCTGTAATTACCTACACTAAACACAAGCACCAATTTGATGGAACGGTAGTGTGCCGGTAACTAGGTCATCACAACGTGCCAATAATTATCACTCACCTAGCGCCGATCTGCGTCTCACTGTTTACGTCCGGCACATGTTTCCACAGAGCGTTCGTACTTCGTAGTCCGTACGTTAGATGTTGATACTATCGATTGTTGTTCAAGAGTGTTTGGGGGTAAGAATTTGTTTTTAGAACGTGAGACTGAGCGGTTGGTATCGATTGAGTTTGAGCGGCGCGCGGCCGCGCGTTCCGTCACGGAATGAGCGCCACCCCGTGGCTGTCCCGACCGGACCGCCGCGGTGCGCGCGTTTTCCACGATTTCCCGCCACAGCGGGGGTTGTTGCAGACCTACTACGACGGCGCACTGTCGAAATAGCGACATTGGAAAATCAACTTTAGCTCTTAGTCATAAAAACCGTATTTCCCTACAATATTTGACTGGTAAATCCTTCCAAACTACTCTATGACATCATGGTGGATTGTGTCTCGCTCCAGCCTAGTTGTAGTTACATGAGAACCTCGTATGGAGGGCAGATTATTCAGACCATTTTAGTTCAATCCATGAAGCGCAAGGATTAACCTCCAAATCCTTGTACACAACTTGTTCGGGGCTGTTGCCGCTCTGCGCACTTCGTATATCTCAGCATACCTTAGTAACATTTTTTGGGACGTAAAAAGCTTGTTACAAAATTTTGATTGACTTTTTAATTCTGTCATCATGCGCCGCTAATAGTAAGCCACCTTAGTCATTGAAGCCACCACATTAGCATTGTCATTTTGAGCGGATGTTTGAAATTTTATACAATAAACAACTTCGTATGCGCAGTGGAACTTTGGAATTGGAAATCTTCCGGGTTTCATCATTTTCCTCTTGTTTTGCATCTTCCGGATTCAAATTCACCTGAAATTTTGCACAATGAAATTTTGATTGCGATTTTACATAAATGCCATTTCGATTTTGCGTCTCTACATTAGGTTAAATTTACGATAGGTAGAGCTACTTTCTATTATTTATGAATCATACCTTTACATTACATTAACTGTGCAGTGCTTGATTAAAATGAGCTCGGTAAACGTGAGCGATGGTAGCTCAGTAGATAAGAACGTGTGCCTCCGGAAAGAGAGATGGTAGATTCAAATCCGCGCACGCTTGTGGATTTTTGAAATCTAAGTAAGGATGTGCGTATTCTAACATTCGTGAAAGAAATCTTCATGAGGAAACCTGCACGTTTCGATTAGTTCTCTCAAACCCTGGTCTGGTTCCCCTCTCAAAGGATTGCGAAGGTCAGACGGCAGTCGCTTCATTGTAATCACCAGACTTCCACGATGATGGAACTACAAGGTAAAAATAATCATGAAAAGATAATTAAAACTCTCAATATTAAAACCAAATAGTTAATTTTCTCCCACGAACCTTAACCACTATTATGATTATATTAGACGCGGTAATAAATCTACGCCCACTCAGATGTCAATTACTTATTAATTTATTTTAATTAAAATACCTTGAACGTGATCGGAGCCATAGAATTATGATCGGAGCGATATACCTACGCAGGTAATCTATCCGATTATGAAATCGAATACCAAGGTTTGTATCTAGGCTATTTACAGAATATAAATAGTTCTAATCCTAGTTATCAACTTAATAAAATGGATAAATACTTAGTACCGGCCTTCCAGGAAATATTGAGTTTGTTCATTTAATTTTAGAATATTTTATTTTTACCACAAACACCGAAACAATAACTATTTCATATACGAACAAACAAATCATCTGTATTGGTACGGGAATCGAAACCGCAACCCTGCGCTGCGTCTCTACACGCCGCTTAGTATTATGTAGTTATCTTCTTCTTAGTTGTTCACCAGTTCCCGTTTTCAAGTTATCCTACCTATCACAGAGTATTTGGCACGTGGCAAAAGTCGGAACTAGTGCTGTTTTGACATTTTCGCATAGAAAATACGTTTTCCAACGCCCCCCTGTCAATGTTACTGAAGTGCCTTCTGATCGTGGTCGCATAAAATGACGTTCTTTCTAAAACTTTGTATTTTTCTACAATTTGAATCTAAGAAGGTTAACATTTAATAAACCTGGCAGTTATAACCCAAAAAAATTAATAGATGCCATTTAAGAATATTTTTTTTATTTTTCTCTACCTAGCTGCTATTGCAGCCAGTTCATTCTAGATTGCTACATATACCTATAGTGATCTGTGGTTCATTCTTGGCTAAATACCAAAACGTTTTAGTCTACAGCCTTGTTTCTTAGATCAACTAAGTATAACATTACAGAGGAAGTAAAATATAGCAGAGCTTGTTTGCAATAGGTACCTAAGCTGCTTCATCTTAGCGTGCAATTCCTTGTTGCGTCCAAAGCTGTCGCTTCAGAGCCCGGGTTATCCTTAAACCATGTTCCAGGCTCCGGGAAGTCTGGTAATTACAATGAAGCGACTGCCGTCAGACCTTCGCAACCCTTAGACAGGGGAACCCGACCAACTGAATCACGGTTAGACCTCAGAACTATTATCTCGAATATTGTAAGTATCCACAATTTTTGAGAAACTATACGAGATGTGCAGGTTCTCACACGATGTTTTCCTTCATAATAGTAAAAATATGCACATAGATTGTATGCAGTAAGCTACTTTCAGTAAAAATTCGAGCTATTATATCACTTGTATCACCCCTTGTTTGTAAATATTCTCGATTGTGTAGTACAAAGTGTTAGCTTCCTGCTTAGTAAGTATATTCATTAATTTACGAATTAATATACTTTTATCGCACTCAAAATAAGGTATGAGAACTTAAGACGTGGTAGGCAGTTAGGCACTGCCAAGGAATGAAATGCTCTCCCTGCGTCTTTTCCCCAATCACTTACTATAACTCCAATTTAAAGCTCCAATCTTAATAGGTCTTCTGGGTTGAGCACAGTTGAGTCCTAAAGTTGTAGAAAAGCCCATCACCATTCCCATCACCTATAAGGAACGTAACCTGTTCAGTAGTTTCGTTGATATAATACCACCCGGAACGTTGAAGACGTTCAAATCCCGCCTGAACACGCGATGAAATTTTTAAGTACGTTAATTACGTAACTATATCTTTATATTTGTGTGCAAAAAACCTGTTTGTATTGGTCTGGGTGTTTCCTATGTATTATAAGTATGTATTTACAAAAGAAAAGTATTATATGTATTATATTTGTAATCCCACTGTTGATTCTGATATTCGTAACACAGTTGCTTGAGCTACCTATCTCGGAGTTAGATCAATGTATGTGATGTCGTGAAATATTTATTAAAATCATTGTGATGGATATTATATCTAAAGGTTTCCAGCTACCTAAATATACTTTCGCTTTTACCTACTTCTGAAAATTATTTTTGTAGCTATACACCGTTATTTTTTTATCGTTACGGATCCCGAAAACCGAATAGGTATAGTGAATAAAGTCCCTTTGGCATGTTAGATCAATAAAATAAGCGAAAAAAAATCTGCTGTTCCATACAATAATATCTCCGGGTGAAAATTCAATTTAGCTTATTTAGAAGTGTTTAAATATTGTCAAATAATGCCTACTTCTTGTGTCCGTTCTTGTAGTGTGACGTATTTTCAGTGAATAAATGTTTCTATCTATCTATCATTTTTTTATATGGAGCAGCTGATTTTATTTTCGCTTATTTTCTAATGAGGTTGTTTGATAATGAGATTTTCGAGATTTAATCGATAAAAAATAACGGTGTAAGTATACATTATGTTCGTGTACATTATGTTGATAATATAAAATTCAAATTTAATAATTAAAGTCAACTTTTCAACGCGCCAATAAAATTTCATAACGGTTATTAAATTCATTGGAAAATTTCTAAATCTTCTCATCTCATGCAGTGCGGTGCAGGGTGCTGTGTTTCCCTCGCGGGCCCGAGATTATCCGAGGGGTTGATCCCCACTGTGTTGGGGTTGGTTAGGGACCACCCGGGAGGTGACCAAGCTTCAGGGATTTGTTATACCAGGAGCCCCATTCTCGGGCTCGTGACATTTATCGTCATAGGCTACGACAGATATCACTAAATGATAGTTTTTTGTCTGGAGCCTTGTATCATATTCTCGTGCTATTGACATTTAGATAGATAGATAGATATTCATTATTGTACAAAAACAAAATACGAGTATGATACAACAGTAACAGACAGTACCACAAGGCGGTCTTATCGCTTCTAGATATCATTATTATATTATCATAGGAAATATAAGACTAATAACATCCGCCATGGTTTTTCATATCTAGAATCCCGAGAATTATGTTCAGGGAGATCAATTCTCGTGCTTGCGATATTTATAAAAAATCTATATTATATTACAAAAAGTTTTTTTGTATGGTGAATGGTGTCATGCGACATCCACCATGTTTTTTAAAATCGAAAATCCCGAGAATTGGGATCCTACTATACTACTGATTTTGAAATGACAGATAATTCAAATTTTTCGTTTCGATGGAGTACCTACTTATCAAGTTAAGTAATAATGCCCGATTTTGATATTTGCCGTCCGATGCTATCGAATTTTCAAATAATAATTTAGGTAAGACACCTAAGACACTGCCGCCCCTCTACGCCGCTGTTTATTCACAAATCCAGGACTACCTACCATACCTACAAGCATAGTTATTTTTTATTAATTAAGGGGCAGACAAGCAGATGACCACCTGATGGTAAGTGAATACTGCTTGTTACGGACACCTGCAATATCAAAGAAGTTAGGTACAATTGCGCTGCCGGTCCTCTTCAGTTCAGTTCCATCTTTTTTGAAGTTATAAATTCCAATTTGAAGATTCTACTTACTAGACCTATCTCCACGTACAGGAAGTCGCAGCCGTGGCAGGCCCGCCCCAAGGTGGACCGACGATCTAGTGAAGATCGCAGGAATCCATTGGATGAGGGCGGCACAGGACCGATCTGTGTGGAGAACATTGGGGGAGGCCTATGTCCAGCAGTGGACGTCTATTGGCTGAAATGATGATGATGATGAGACCTATCTACGACTAAAAAGTAAGCAAGTATATATTTAAGTATGTAGGTAACAAACAAAAAGATAGACAAAATCATGTCGCAATCGCAAGTACACTAAATTTACAAAATCCGTAGAAATTTGAATTTGGTGGTTACCCGAGACCACCCCCGCGCTGGCAGGAAAGCGGATGTTTTCATAACAACGACGCACTAGCCGCAGGGCTCGGGGCCAACCACGCGATATTCTGTCTTCAGTGGAGACGAACTTGTGTCTACGAAAGATTTACGTTCGAATATTTTTAACATGTCCATATTGGTTTTTGATATGAAAATAGACATAAAATTAACAGACCCATATTTTTTCTTTTTTCAAAATTTGTCCATTTTCATGCATAAAATAATTATTGAAATTCTTTATATTCTAAATAGACGTAAGCGCCAAATGACGTCATCGGACGGCTGAATACAGCGATATTCCTTTGCTTATCATTGTTTTAATAAAAAAAAGGTAGGTACTACTGTCAAAGGTAAATAATACTAGTGTCAACAATTGTCCAACTCATTCATTCATTCACGTGACAACTTGTCTTTTTTTTTGACAGTTGCATGTCATGGGTTTGGCAATTTTCGTAAATTAAAACTATAATAAGCTAACAAAGAAATATTTGACATTCTGCCGTCCGATGACGTCATCTTACGTTTTTAGTTTTTATTTTTTTCTCATAGGAATAAGACAATATAAAAATGAATAAATATAAAATTCGAGCAGCGGAAAAATAAATAAAGAATTGGTATTTTTTGTTTCAGAGCTTAGCAATGGACAACATTTCAAAATTGCTAAGCTCTGAAACAAAAAATACCAATTCTTTGTTTACTTTTCCGCTTCTCGAATATATATTTATTCATTTTTTATATTGCTTATTTACTAAGAAAAAAATTAAAAACTAAAAAACGTAAGATGACGTCATCGGACGGCAGAATGTAAAATATTTCTTTGCTTAGCACATTATAGTTTTAAATTTACGAAATGCCAAACCCATGACATGTCAACGTTGAATGTATGAATGACGTTGACAATGTTGACACTAGAATTATTTACCTTTGACAGTAGTACCTTTTTTTTTATTAAAACAAAGGAATATCTCTGTATTCAGCCGTCCGATGACGTCATTTGGCGCTTACGTCTATTTAGAATATAAAGAATTTCAATAATTATTTTATGCATGAAAATGACCAAATTTTGAAAAAAGAAAAAATATGGGTCTGTTCATTTTATGTCTATTTCCATATAAAAAAACAATATGGACATGTTAAAAATATGAAATGTTGTCCATTCGGGCCTGCTGATTTGAATAGGTAGGTACCTTTCATATAATTATTCGAATCTTAAAATTATATTAATTAATTATTGAAAACCATGACAAGGCTGTAGAATATTCTTTGCCAATAAACTTGTAAGTTAAAATTACTTAATTTTTTAACTCCTTTGCCTAGCCACAGTCGAGTCAAATTCGAATTTCAATAATTATTTTATGCATGAAAATGACCAAAGTTTGAAAAAAGAAAAAATATGGGTCTGTTCATTTTATGTCTATTTCCATATAAAAAAACAATATGGACATGTTAAAAATATGAAATGTTGTCCATTCGGGCCTGCTGATTTGAATAGGTAGGTACCTTTCATATAATTATTCGAATCTTAAAATTATATTAATTAATTATTGAAAACCATGACAAGGCTGTAGAATATTCTTTGCCAATAAACTTGTAAGTTAAAATTACTTAATTTTTTAACTCCTTTGCCTAGGCACAGTCGAGTCAAACTAACATAGAGTAAAATAATACACTGGGCAAACTAATAAGCCAGATTTAACGTTTCTAAATTTTTTTACCTTCATTCTTATAGGTGACCTACTAAAAAACTTCGATTAAAGTGAATAATCGATATGTACTTCAAACAAACGTGAATCGAATATTATTATAATGGAAAAGAAGTTATTACTACTTTTATTTGGAGAAATGAGAATCAAAATTATTGAAAAAAGGAAAGTATCGATCCGCAGCCAGTTTATTTCTTTTCCTTCGAAATCAGAGCGCTTATATTGTGTGATTTTTTTTTTCTTTTTACAAAGTTATTAATTTCTGTTTTCACCAACAGCAAGGTAAGATTCTATCCGTATCTTATTATCTCTTGCAGCTGAGACAACAACATCTTGAAATAGTTCAATTTGATATTACTATTGCTTTCTTGCATGGTGACCTGCAAGAAAACATCTTCATGACACCACCTGAGAGATTGAGCTGTAATGTAATATAAGTAAGTAATATGTAAACTTATCAAATCCTTATATGGTCTAAAGCAATCACCAAGATGTTGGAACATTAAGTTCAACTCTGTTCTCAACAAATTTGGATTTCAAAGAAGTAAATCAGATCAGTGTGTTGATATTGGATTGATAAGAGGAATAAAATGTTATTTATGCTTGCATGTTGATGACGGTCTCCTATTATGCAAGGAAAAACTTCAAGAAAACTTTGATGCTAAACATGTCCTCTTTCCTGTTATGTAGGAATGCAAATTGAAAGATATGAAAACTGTATCTTTGTTCACCAGACTAAATACATTGAACAATTTCTAAGGAAGTTCAACATGACTGAACCAAACCGGAACAGTGTGCCAGCTGATCCACATGTCAAATTCACAATGCCTGAAACAGAAGCTGAAAGAAAATACTCTAGAACGCTGTCAAAAGAATACTGAAGTACTTACTAGATACCAAAGATTATGGACTCTGTTACATGTCAAAACCCGACAGCATCAATCTAGTTGGACACAGTGATGCCGACTTCGCCAATGATATCGAAACCAGACGTTCGACAACTGGTTATGTCTTCATTAAAAATGGAGCTGCCATCACATGGTCATCGCAAAGACAACAGACGGTGGCTTTGTCGACGACAGAAGCTGAGTTTATGGCAGCCTATGCTGCAACAAAGGAAGTTATTTGGCTAAAACAATTACTTCTGGATTTGAGTGAATTCAAACAGGAATCAGTGATAATTAACATTGACAATCAGAGTGCAATAAGTGTAATTAAAAATAGTAAATTTCATAAGCGGTGCAAACATATTGATATCAGATATAACTTTATTAAAGAAAAATATCAAGAAAAAGTTATCAGTCTTAACTATGTAAGCACTAACTATCAATATGCAGATATTTTTACTAAACCTCTACCTAAAGATAAATTTAGCTCTATGAGAACAAATATTGGAATGTGTAAACTGGACAGTGTTTAATTAATTTAAAATCATTTGTTAACTAAAAGAAGCATGTTGTAATTGTTTTAAGCTTAAAGAAAAGTTTAAAATAGTAATTTATATTTCTTTTAATGTTTTCTTTTAAAATGTTAAGGTTAACAAAAAAAAATTCAGTAGGCTCTAATTTGAATGGAGTGTTAAAATAGTGTTTGTAAATTAAACGCTTCTTAATGTACGTCTTTATTTATTTATTTATTAAGGACAACCAACAAATCTTGTTGTTATAAAAAAAAAACTCTCTACTCTGTGACATATTCGAGATTTGCATTTCCTGTATTTTAAAATTACAAAAATATAGATCATTTCTCTAAATAAACAGTCTTCCATTATTTGAATTCATCAGTTACAAGGTTATGTCGTCGAATTTTGTTGAAGTGTCAAATGTGGCTTATTATTTTGGCCCAACTATAGTCGACAATAATTTATACATAATCCTGCTCATAACCTGCTAATGATTTTTAACTAAAATAAATCAATTGAATAAAAAAAGTGTTACGATTACTTGTCCGTACAAATGATCATTCGAATAAATCAGTCACATTTGCCCATCACTAATACGCACCAACGTTTCCGAACGCTTCCTGCGATAAACGACACACGTCAATGTCAAAAAGCAAACAAAACAAATTCGTTTAAATTTCTAACGGAAAACTTCGCTTTTTTTATATGTTTGAGGATTTATTTGAATTAAAAAGTGTGAAGTGACTGTGTATTTCGTTTAATAAATGAATAATATGACGATGAAGAACGAAGTGTTAGAACTTGAGACCAAAATAATAAACCATGAAGCATACGGAGCTTCGTAAGTTTTGTGTTTTCCTGAACTTAGTTTATTCTTTGCTAGTTTATTCTAATATTTGAGTTGTTCCAGATACAAATGGTTGCCAAAAGACTTCGAACTGGGGTCAGCCCTTGGTCAAGGCAAGTTTGGCCACGTCCACGTAGCCAGAGAGAAGAAAACTGGATTTCTAGTGGCGATCAAAACCTTGTTCAAATCTCAGATAGTTAAGTCCAGATGTGAAAGACAAGTCATGCGAGAGATAGAAATCCAGTCCCATTTGAAGTAAGTAGAACAATACAATCTATTATAATCATTTACCCACCTGAACTTCTTTTAGGTAGGTAATGGTAAATTACCAGTCGAAGTATCTTGTAGGCACTATTTATGACCAAAAACTGTAAACCTTAAGTGAGTACTTTGTAATTTATTTGTAGTTCTGGTATTCACCTTACTTTCCTTTCGCGAAATTTGTAAGTAGATAAAGTATTGCAAAGTCAGCTATTCAATGGGCTGCTCCCTCTAAACTTGAGACAGTGCCTGTGCAGGGGCTATGCCTTAAGGTCATCTCTAAATATGATTTTGTTTTTAGACACCCAAACATATTGCGCCTCCTGACATGGTTCCATGACGAAAGGCGTATTTATCTAGTGGTGGAGTTTGCTGCGGGAGGAGAATTGTACAAGCATCTGACCAACTCGCCCAAGAGCCGCTTCCCTGAAGCCAAAGCTGCTCGATATATCTATCAGGTAATGGTCTACTTGTATTGATCGTACTAGGATATTGATAGATTTTTTTTTCATAGTGGTGAAAGGCAAACAGAACATTATTTTATTTAAAAGTGCAAAAAGCTGTTTTTATATGAAATCTTGTTCTTGATTAACTGGAGGATTCATACATATATTCTCGAAACATTGGCTTGATATTATACTGATTGTCTTACTGGAGAACTTATTATCATTATTCAAGCAGGCAGTTGAGGAACTGATAATTGCCTGTATCTAGTTACATTACAAGTATATCTTATTTTACATTTTGTAAGTAGTTGGTTAATTTGTTGGCTATTGCCAGAAAATTTATACTAATCCACACAAGCTATGCTGATGCACCCAATATGATAAGATATTGATTTTCCAAATAGGTACACAGTGAATAGATAAAGTTCGGCTTCCACTGCTAATAAATCTGTGAATACAGGTAGCAGATGCTGTGGAGTACTGTCACCAGCACCATGTGATACACCGTGACATAAAGCCTGAGAACATTCTGGTGGCATTCAGTGGTGATCTCAAACTGGCTGACTTTGGTTGGTCAGTACATGCACCATCTGAAAGGTAGTTGTTTTATTCCATAATACTGTATTTAAAAAGTTCAAGATTTCACAGTTGTTTATTTATTGAGGACAAGTTTTGTTGGCTTTGGGTGTTTGTTTACTTTCAACTTCAAGGAACACCTTGGTAAACTTTTATCATCCCTATTGCAATGCATTAAGATTTACAACCAATATCAAAAACTTTATTATTTTTGGATTCCAAAAAGGAAAACTTTAAGAGCTTTGTTCTTAATTTATTTTATTTTATTTTAGACGCAAAACTATGTGCGGTACATTGGACTACCTCCCACCTGAAATGATCAAAAGAGAAGTGTATGATGTGTCTGTAGACCACTGGTGCATTGGAGTATTACTGTATGAGTTCCTGGTGGGGAAACCTCCGTTTGAGAGTGAAGGACAAGACAAAACCTATGCCAGGATCCTGGCTTTGGATATGACATACCCTGATCATGTACCTGAAGGGGCTAAAGACCTTATTTCAAAGGTAATTGTTAGATTTAGTTGTTCTTTTGTAATACACATAATACTTACAAAGCTGTGTGATATTTCTACATTTTAATCCTTAAAGTGAAGTAAGTACATGCAATGAAATGAAAATTAGACTTCTTTTCTTGCACTTACTGCCACACTCAGAGTCGTTGATAAACTTAATTGGCTACTTAAGAAAAAATATTGACACTTATTTTGATACGCATAAAGACTACCGATACTAAAGTTAATGAACATTAGTTTAAATGACGTCTCTGAGTGCAGCCGTTAGAGTCCTTTCCTTTCATTGGATGTGATTATGGAAAATACATTAGGTTCATTATTCATCAATGTAATTTTACCAATTATTGTAACCCCATATTATGGTTTTCTGTACACAAGCTCTGAGACAATCAATAAAATTATAATTAGCAATTTTCCATTTCAGCTCCTACGACACTCAAGCAAAGATCGGCTATCATTGGATGCAGTGAAAAAGCATCACTGGGTGGAGCAGTTCTACACTGGAGCTTAACACCTAGTTTCTATGTTAGTATTAATTTGTATTTATAATTATGACTATACAATCACTAGAAATAAAATATTTTGGACTGTTTCAGTAACTTTTTTAATAACAGATTTATCAATAAACTATTACAGAGTATTATAAACATTATATAAAAATATATCTTTATAGTTAGGCTTTCAGAGCCAACCAGATATCATTAGGGTGCACTGCACATCTTGTACCACATAATATTTATGTGGTACATATTTGATATCTATAACAGTTAATGATTTTATTTTAGGGGATCTTTTTTTTTCAAACAACATGTTTAATATCACAGACTGTAGCCATAGTTCTTGACCCATTTGAGTCCATCCTTGGTGTTCCCTGAGGGTTTGTATTCGAGGCCTACCCAGTCGTTATAACCATTGCTTTCCAAGTACTGTAGCATGTACTGGTAGTTCACCTCACCAGGAACATCTGGCTCGTTGCGGTGTGGTACTTGAGCTATCTGTAATAAAAATGGGTACATACTTCACTATGTACTCATACTACTAGGTTTTTTTTCTCTAACAACCATATGATTTCCTGGGTCTGTCACAAGTGCGTGAGAGTGTGTCTAATAACATAAAATTCACAGCCAACATCAACTTTATTCTTTTAAATAAAAAATGAGTTTTTATAGACTCATCTTCCTTGTCTTTCTGTATCTTTATTATTATCATTCTGTGCTTACCTGTACGTGACCGACATAAGGCATAAAGTTCTTAACATTGTGTGAGAGGTCTCCGCAAATCTGCTGCATGTGAAATATGTCCATCATCAACTTCAAATGTGGGCTGTCTATGCGTTTTATTATATCGATAGCTGAAACATCAACAGGACAAAATAAGCAAACCTTTTTTACTTGTGGCCGCCACGGCCAATGGCCTGATTATTTCTTACTTTTTCCATTATTTGGGGTTCTTAAGTTAAGTACATAATTAAATAAAAATTCGCTTATTTAAATAAAGTTTGAGCTTACCTTTGCCATAATCACTCAAAAAGTATTTAGGTACAGAATGCTGGTTGATGGGCTCTATAACTCCCAAAATATTGGCATCCTTCAACACTCCAGCCGCATATTTCAGGTTGCTCTCATAGGTTTCCCAGTTTTTGTCCGTACAATTGTCCAGTTTTCCTGCCATGATGTGGATTTTCCTAGCATTCACAGCCTTTGCATAGTCTATAGTGATTTTCAGTTTGTCCTTGAATTCATTTTCTTTTCCTGGTACAGCGGTAACACCTAATTCTCCTTTGCTTACATCTCCTGGAATACAGTAAAAATTGATGTTTTTTATTATTTAAATAGGTGTTTAAATTAGGTGCATAATATAATAAATGTCAAGTTAATAATACACATTATTATATGTACTTCATATGTGTTAAGTAGTTTTGAGTTTATTCCATACTAACTTCTAAATACTGACGTACGTACTATACATAATACAAACTACAAACCTTTCCCTATTTTATTTTATAGATTTTAGGAAAACTTACAGCTGAATTATGATATACACACAAAAAAACACTGAGGCGTATTAATATTGCGTATAGAAAAGAAGATGAAATCTCTCTTACCAGTATTTAGATTGATCAAGACTTGTTCAATACCGGCGGCCTCTTTAGCCTGCTTCACTGCTTCCAACGAACAGCCAAAAGGGAACCCAGTCTCCACGGCGCGGAAGCCGGCCTCTTTCGCCAGCGCGTACCTCTCCAGCACCGACGAGGCCTCAGCCGTGAACATAAACGCTAAATTCGCACAGAACTTCATGTTAACCTTACTCCTTGGACACAATCACACTGACTACCTAGTAAATGAGTGACATCTCTGATAGAGGTTAACTTAGGTATGTTTAATTATATACTATTGATAGTTGTTCAAGTTGCGGTATTGTTATCAAACCACTTTGTTATCATTCAAAAATAAACACGAGAGCCTTCGTGCAGTATCAGTAGATATACCTATACCCACAGAGACAGAATAGATATTCATTACGGGGCTACCAATTTGAAAACTTCTACATTATTGTTGTGGCAATATTGGAAATAGTAAGTAGGCGGTAAATTTTGAACTGACCCCCGTCTTAAGGTGGTCCGTTTCCTATACAAACTTGTTTTACAGGAATACTTACAGGCCGAAGCTTGAATATGGTTAAAATGTCTTTTAAAAAATTATATATGTGTGTCTATTTACGCGAATGGTGTAATCTTTCATGTTTAAAACATAAACAAAGTATAATTACGATTTTAAAAAACGTAGCAATTTGCGAAATCGCTTGAATGTGTGTGTGCTTGAAACGAATGCAATCTCTCGTAAAAACGGCGACATCTATACGAATCTAGTTAAATTTCCTAGATGGTAAGCTATGTTTGCTTAGCTAAACGAACTGGCTATCGAACAGATGGCGCTGAACTGCAATAAAAATATGCATGATATTTTAGCGATTTGTTAATTTATATTCATAATATATTAAAAATTGTATTATTTTATTGCTATAATAAAACACAAAATGCAAAAAAGGTCACACACTTTGCTTTTACATTGATAAGAAATAATAGTAGCTTTTAAGTGCGACCGTCTGTCTACCCGCTGCGCCATCGAGGCATGACATTGTGTTAGCGACGTTGTCGCTCTTACGCGTCGTTGCCAAATTTCTATTGCACCAATTTCTTCAACTTCAAAATTATTTCGGGATTTTAGATTGCTCCTTTACTGGGTTGCCAGAAGGTACTTTTCCTGAAATTCTTGGTAAAATTTAGTCTTTCAGTTTTTTAATTTCCTTTTTTTCATTGGTTCCATAGGAGAAATATTGTGGAGTGAGTGTACATGAAACGAACATGCAATTTATATACGCATCCAGGTACGAAATGCAATTGATCTGTCAAAAAGAGCAAAAATGTACTGGGATAACACATTTCCATCTCTGTCAGTTTTAGTCTGCATAGTAAAAAAACAGAGTTTTGGTTTTGGCTGTCTAAAATCGGCGTGAGACTGGGGCCAGAAAACTAGTCTGTATATTTATGGACAGGAATTTGGGGACAAATACAAAATCGTACCTGGCAACTATGACTCAATCTAGCATCGCGGCATCGTCCGAAGTGCGATCCTGTTTACGCTTTACAAAATGTACCTACCGCTTATTTCCAAAAATTTTCAACTAAAAAATTCAACTGTAAAGTAATCAAATTTAAGAAATGCCTACTTTATTGTTACAAATGATTGGTCATAATAGTGCATACATAATTATTTCCAATAACTTAATTATAATATATTTCTAAGGAATGATAAACCATTTGCTGTAACGGAACGTAATCAAATTTTTTGTGATAACTAGTGCTGTGTATGCATCAATCCATTCAACGCTAAAATAAATAAATATCGATGATATTCATAGCCTTGGTTTGGTAGGTGCATTGTTGAAGAAATTGAAATACAAACATGAACATCTGCAGTTCGCGCGAAACGTAACAGCCACGCGCTATCCGTACTTATCTGATAATATATAATATATAGTACAACGGGTAGGCCAATACAGCAGAGTTGGATGGAACTCTACTACTGCTACTCTCGGCTCCGTTCGGGTTCCGGGACAAAGTATACGTACAAGTACAACCAATTATTTTTTTAGTTTTAGTGAAATTACTGTATTTAGAGTCGAATGTTGCTACGAATTTTCTATGAGCGAACGGTTTTTTTGAGTGATATTGAATCAAGTTCGTCAGGGTACAAAGTTAGGAACTCATCTGTGCAATTTGTTGTTTACGTCGCGTAGTGTTAATCAAGCGGCAGTGTTTTAAATGTTCTAATGTTAAGTGATGAGTTTAGAGGATAAAGTCCAATGTGGATTGATAAATAGTGACTCCATTGGTAATGTATTGGCCTTAAAGTTATGAGAACTCGTGATAAACACTTGGAATTAAGAGTCAAATGTAACTCTTGTGGTCATTGATTGAATTAAGTATAAAAAGTTAAGCTTGGTAAGTACATACCTACCAATTTAACTTACTTTTCTTGCTACTTTTAACTTCTACTACCTATGATAATATTATTTTTAAAAAGTGATAGTCTGTAATTTAAAATTTAATAGTATTTTTCCAATAAAATGTATGCTATGCTATGATGATAAATTTTCATTTGAATAATGCTTTTATCGATAAATTGCCAGCTTCTCTGATAGCAAAATAAACAACTCTACACGTACTTTTTCAAACAACTTTTTTTCATTCTGTCTGAATTTCTGACTGACTTGTTCTGATCGTTGTTTAGGTATTATATGCAATTTGATTGACTTTCCTATATTTTATTGATTTTTTTGATAGTTTTGTTTGAGATGAAGTGAGGAGCTGGGTGTTCACAATGGACTTTGGAAGGACAAACAAATCGAGCTTTTTAATGTGTTACTCTTTTACTATGTACAGAACAATAAACTTTGCTTTTCAATTACAGAAAGACCTATTCTCTAACCAAACCTCAAATTGAACTGAATGATGAAACAAAAAAATGATTACACACTGTTTACTCTTTTGAATGTACCATGTGTGGAATGCTCTGGAAGCGAGCTAGTGAAAAGGATGGTCACATAAATAAAGCCCTAGTTTGGGGTGCTGTGACAAGTGGCAGCTACTATGCACAAGTAGCCCAGATGACTGCGCTTATGGATATACCAACTTTATCACCGAATAAGTTTCACTCAATTGAAAAAGAATTGGGATCTGTGTGGCAACAACACTTGACAGAGGAGATAATAAAAGCTGGAGCCGAAGAAAGAGCCATCGCCATTGTAAAGGGACACATGTCCCCTGATGGGGTGCTATATATCACTGTTTGAAAAGATCATATGGGCATAACTTTAACTCATCTTCTGGGATGGTAAGTTTAACTTTGTTATAATCACTTGTTTGTTATACATTTATCATTGTTATTAATTTTTGCAAGTAAAACTTTAATCTCACTGAAAATGTGTCTCAGACATAAGGACGGTACAAAGTCCAATAAGGGTAACTCCGTGTGTACCCGTATTATTACTTTAAAAAAATTTCTTACCAATTCAGGAGTTCAAAGTAATAATAGAATGTGTTATAAAACACACACCCCTTTATTACAAAACATGGTCTAAAGTTAGGCTTGGTTTAAAATGGATGCTGTCACTTTCATTTGAAAGCTATATAAAAGTGACAGCGTCATTTTTAAACCTTGTAGACCATTTTTGTAATAAAGGGGACAGATGTTTGGTAACAATATTTAATAACAAATTGAAATAATATAAATTTATTGTTACAAACATTCTTACATTATTTATTTCTTTTTACAGATACTTCAGTCCACTTGGGATAGAATGCATAGCATGCAAGCATGGTGATTTTCAAGAAACACTCAAAGTTACTTTAGAAGCATTTTATTGTATATAAATTGATGTAAATATTTTTTATTAATTATTAAAAATTGACTTGATACTACCTCCTACCTACCTACACCAACTAATTTGTACACCTCGTCATACAGTTAACTAGTTTTGGAATATTTACTTTTGTTTGTAACATATGACGGGAACTTCACAAATGATCATGCTCCCCAAATGTCCCTGAGGTTGTGGTGCTATGTGGCTGGTCATAACATTCACTCTGCTATAGTTGAGTGAAGTGATGGCTGAAACATATGTCATACTTGAACAGGTGCCACCTTTGGGGACTGGTCTGCTTTGGTTTAAATCATATTTAGCTTATTATTTTGTGTTGCATTATTAGCTGTTTGACTTGGTATAAGGTATACTTTGTATATAATGTGTAATAAAACATTGTATAAAAATATGGCGTTTAAAGAGTAACTGGTGAGTTTCTTGCTGGACCTTCTCGTCCAGAAACAACTTTCCAATCCGGTAGTAGAATCGCATTATTTGTATTTATATTTTAAAATATTTTATGTATCGGCATATTTATGTAATCACATGTAAATTATACATACTAATGAAATGGTTTTAAAGGATTCAAATATAGATTTTATATATTGATTGTTTTTTAATTAACATTCCTAAGGACTTATACCACTCCACTTCTTCTGCACGAACCTACCTACATGAAGTTATTAGAAGTCGCCCACCTACGCACACCTAGCCTACTCTATTAGGTCTACAGACGCTATGTGGCAAAAAATCGTCCCGAAACGAAGTGAGGGCGGACCGTTAGTTGCATAATAAACCGCACTTCAATTCGAAGTCCAGTGTGTGTTAAGTTATCTACTAGATTACCATCGCTACCTATCCGTAGTCCATTCGATAGATCTGAAGAAGAAATTCACATATTCCGTAATTCCTATCCACATCATATTTTTAGTGTTAAGCGCGCCATCTATTGCCAGCGAGGAATAACAGCTATCCGATAAAAACCATGCTTCAGCTTTGTATGTGTGTGTGGGGACGATACGTACGTACACAAGTTGATATTAATTTAGCAACGATGCAGGAATATAACGATTCTGGTTTAGTTGTTAATTGTTGAAATACATCAAAAAATCGCAGTTATTACGTAGATGTCGCGAATCACTCTACACTTAAAATTACTGTCCTGTAGAAGTCGTAATTATTTATTTTCTCGATTCACTGACAACAGAGCCATCTCTTAGCAATCGTTTAGCAGGATTGCGTGAGCTTCCACCTTAAGGCAACTTAAGGTTAAAAATAGACTTAAGGTGACCACGGGTAAGGCACACTAGCAACGCCAATCGATTTTAATCGTTAGTTACTAAACCGGATCTATTTCAAACAATTTCGGGGTTACAACCTCTCGGCACACTAGCGACGCCAATCGATTTTAATCGTTAGCTACTAAATCGGATCTATTTCAAACAATTTCGGGGTTACACTCTCTCTGCAAACACTTATACTATTTATTAAATAACCATGCACAAATGCGGACCCAACATTTGTACGCGAAAAATTGATTCACGCTAAAAATGGCCGCTTTTAGCGGTAATCAATTTTTCGCGTACAAAAACGGGACCCAACATTTTTGCAATGGTAAATAATAAATAGTATATAAGAGTTTGCCGAGAGGTTGTAACCCTGAAATTGTTTAAAATTGATCCGGTTTAGTAGCTAACAATTAAAAACGAATGGTGTCGCTAGTTAGGCTACCCGTCGCCTTAATTGTTGGTTTATGCCGCATGAAGGTAAAGCAAGCCAAATTTAGCCTCTAAGTGAATACTACTATTATGGTTTGTTTTATCATGTATCAATAACCAAAAAAACAATTTAAATAGCACCAATAAACATATTGTCTCTTCTGACGATACCTATCTTGTCTACAAACTAAGAAGATACTATTTTATCAATCTTTTTTATGTGATAGGTGGCAGACGAGCAAAGAGAACGCCTGATGGTAAGCACTAAGCAATTGCCGCCACCCGTAGACCGTAGACACCTGCGACACCAGTGGAGTCACAATTTATAAAACTAGAAAACTTTTTTGAACGCGCCTTTATGGGAAGTCTTTCTTTTTTTATTTGATGAACTTTATGATTTATGGACAAGACTCCGTGTGAAAAAATATTTATCATAGTTTCATCATCATCATGTCTGTTTGCCAAGGTCATTCAACGCAATGGTTCGCCACTGATCAATCATTCGCTGTAGAAATTCAGCTCCTGCCAGCCATCTTGCTTGCGCAAATCGTTACTGACCTGAGGGCGTCCTACTCCTCCACTAAATACTCCTCAAATAATGGATGAAACTATTTTGAGGCGGAGAATTCGGAAAAATAATGAATATTTTTTTCATGACATCACAAAAACTAAAAATATATATTTTTGGCATCCCTAAGGTTTTTCAAAAACGGTTCAAATTAGTTGTATGTCTCCAAGCGAGCAATGTACCATCACCGTTTGATCCATTATTTACGGGACCCCCTGTATATCTATAATCGTTTTTTCTTATGTCCTAGAGCACAGGGAGACGCAATAAAATTTAACAGACCAGTTGTTGAAAGCTTAAATGTTGAAAATCAAAATAAAACTCATTAATTTTTCAAAATCGTGTAATATTCTTATAAGTTGAATAAAATATCGTTGTAAATTGTTTTATAGATAATTTACAATAAAATACTTATTTTTAACAATGTGATAGGTTTACAAAACAAGGTGATTTTACAAAATCTATATATAGACAAAATCTCAACCCATGAACTTAAGAAGTAAGTGGCAGGAAAAGGAACATTTTCACTACTGGTCATCTTTTTTTTTACATTATGGCGGACAAACGAGCATACGGCTCACCTGATGGTAAGTGATTACCGCCGCCCATGGATATCTGCAACACATGAGGTACCTATCACAGATGCGTTGCCGGCTCTTATAAGAGGTCGTATCTGTTCGAAAACACCATCGTTATTAGCTCATTACACAGTTTTACTGCGCGCGGTAGGAAGTGGAATGTGATAGGTGGCATACGAGCAGATGGATCACTAGATGGTAATGGCAACACCAGTGGCCCGGCTCATGGACGAAGGTTGTAGAGATACCCAGAAGTGAAAGATCCACCCTACCCTATATCTTGAATTAGAGTTGGGTAGGACTCGCGATTATCGATGAGTTTGTACGAGTAACTCACACAAAATTTTGAGCTGGGACATTGTACTACCTCAAATGAGGTGAGACGATGTCTTATCAATGAGACATTAGTACGAGATGAGGTACTATAGACATATACTACAATTGGGACATTGTAGTATATGTACATAGTACATAACCAACCGTCTATTTCAAATGAGGTTGCCAGAGTAACGTCCCGCTTGGTCTCTACAAAATGTAATTCAGAAATAAGGGTTGTATTTAACATTGTCAGAAAATCAATAAATTGCTAGCCTGAAATAACCTTTTTGCACAGCAAAAATACTAAATGTACATCAAATTCATGCTTTGATGTGCAATTAGTATTTTTGCTGTGCAAATAGGTCAATTTTAGAGTGTTGGTTTAATATATTCCCAAAAAATAACTTTATAACCAAATATTTACGAATATAATACCATTAATATTATTGTCCCATTAACTCACTTGAGAAGCAGTCTCGCTTGCTCACATGCACACGCAGTATAAACAAGCGAGACGACAATAAGACATGGCATAGCCCCTATCCGCTATCATTCGTATAGTGCGCGACGGTCGCGAGCTTCAAATCCATTCATCTCAATGAAATTTTTGAGGTGATGGGACATTCTGTCATTTTGTATGGGACATTTGAGGTGACTCTTGTATGAGTTATACAACACTATCTTGAATATCAAGGTGGGCTACAGTAGTTACGAAAAACATTAAGATAGGTTTTTCAAGAAATTTGATGTGCTGTTGAATGTAGGTAGGCACGATTACTATTGCTCATTGGAATCAAAATGATTGTTTCGTTGTCTGCAATTTATTAGTACACAAGGTGGGGCATGGTAAATCTATTTAAGAGTTTCTTTTTTTAATTATTGTTCCTAAATGGAATGTCGATTCATTAACAAAATACAACATTTTTAATACTATACCTACATTATGGCGATTCAGACAATTTTAGCTCCGCCTTCTGCTTGTTCGGCGCATTATTTTTACAGAGAATAGATAACTAATAATTATAAGATAAAATATTATTTCAAATAGGAGTAGTCCCAACCCATACATAATCATATTAGTAAGTCTCTTTCAATAGTTAAGCCCACATTTTGTATTAATTCTGTGGTTTTCAGCCATAGGTAACTTTCATCTCATCAGAGGATCATAGAAATCTTCAACTTCAATCTTCGACTTAATTTCATTATATGACTTTTTTATTGAAACAATCGTTTCATAAATCTGGGCAGTGTTATTATCAGTTAGCAAGTCAGACGGCAGTTACATTGCTACTAGAATGGACAACATTTCAAAATTGCTAAGCTCTGAAACAAAAAATACCATACCAAAAAATTTATTCATTTTTTATATTGCTTATTTACTGAAAAAAAAATTAAAAAACTAAAAAACGTAAGATGACGTCATCGGACGGCAGAATGTAAAATATTTCTTTGCTTAGCACATTATAGTTTTAAATTTACGAAATGCCAAACCCATGACATGTAACTGTCAAAAAAAAAGACAACTTGTCAACGTTGAATGAATGAATGACGTTGACAATGTTGACACTAGTGTTATTTACCTTTGACAGTAGTACCTTTTTTTTATTAAAACAATGATAAGCAAAGGAATATCGCTGTATTCAGCCGTCCGATGACGTCATTTGGCGCTTACGTCTATTTAGAATAAAAAGAATTTCAATAATTATTATTTTATGCATAAAAATGGACAAATTTTGAAAAAAGAAAAAATATGGGTCTGTTCATTTTATGTCTATTTTTCATATAAAAAAACAATATGGACATGTTAAAAATATGAAATGTTGTCCATTGCCAAAACTAGAATCATGGTCCAAGCGTTCCCTGGACTCGAAAGCGACGACTTCGGATGCAACCGGGAATTACGCTGAGATGATGAGTGAGATAGTATATCGTAGTGATATAACCCTACAAGACTTAACATACTCTTGCAATACACAAATGTTTATAAATGCTGACAAATGCTCTTATGCTGGCAATAAGCAGTCTTATCAACAAGAGGTATTTTCGGTTTATAATATTTATATAAATACGATTTTTGATATTAACACAGCCATATTTTATAATAATGTAAAGTTACGCACTAATTTAGCGATACTATGTAAATGTTACCATATAAAATACGTTCTTAACTAATAATTTGTGGACAGCACGTAATAACTAGAAAGAAGTGTACATTTGAGCAGACAGCGCCAGTACCCTGTAACTCTTGACAAGAGAATTCTGTCATGGCAACCGAGTGTAACATCTGGACTCGAAGGACCAACTTACACTTACAATACATTACTTATTTTAGGCGTGTTTCAGAAGTACTGTTACATTTTGCTTTGGTAGAGACGAAATTATTGTGACAGTAGAATACTAGCATAGTAGAGCATAGCCAGAGTACAACAGAACAATTCAAACGCTCCGGTGTCGTCTTGTAAAGATGGGTTCGGGTCCGAGCCAAAGTTCGTCTAGTGGGTACCTACTAACTTACGAGTGCTCGACTGTGACTCTACTGATATAGGTACTGTTTGTGGGGACGAACCACACAAAGACGATTGCGATAGAGTGATTAAGGTGACGGGTAGGGCACACTAGCGACGCCAATCGATTTTAATCGTTAGCTACTAAATGGAACTATTTCAAACAATTTCGGGGTTCACTCTTTGCAACACTCATACTATTTATTAAATAACATGGCAAAAGCGGACACAACATTTGTACGCGAAAAATTGCTCACGCTAAAAAATGGGCCGCCCTTCGCGGTTTAATCAATTTTTCGCGTACAAAAAAACGGAAAAACATTTTTGCAACGGTAACGAAATAACTAGGATTATAAATGAGTTTTGCCGAGAGGTTGTAAAACCCTGAAATTGTTTAAAGATTGATCCGGGTTAGTAGCTAACAATTAAAACGAATGGTGTCGCTGTTAGGCACCCGTGCCTTAATTGTTGGTTTAGCCGCATGAAGAGGTAAAGCATAGCCAAAATTTAGCTCTAAGTGAATACTACTATTATGGTTTGTTTTATCAATAACCAAAAAACAATAAACATATTGTCTCTTCTGACGATACCTATCTTGTTCACAAACTAAGAAGATACTATTTTATCAATCTTTTTTTTATGTGATAGGTGGCAGACGAGGAAAGAGAACGCCTGATGGTAAGCACATTGCCGCCACCCATAGACACCCGCGACACCAGTGGAGTCACAATTTATAAAACAAGAAAACATTTTTGAACGCGCCTTTATGGGAAGTTTTTCTTTTTTTATTTGATGAACTTTATGATTTATGGACAAGACTCCGTGTGAAAAAATATTTATCATAGTTTCATCATCATCATGTCTGTTTGCCAAGGTCATTCAACGCAATGGTTCGCCACTGATCAATCATTCGCTGCAGAAATTCAGCTCCTGCCAGCCATCTTGCTTGCGCAAATCGTTACTGACCTGAGGGCGTCCTACTCCTCCACTAAATACTCCTCAAATAATGGATGAAACTATTTTCAGGCGGAGAATTCGGAAAAATAATGAATATTTTTTTCATGACATCACAAAAACTGAAAAACATATTTTTTGGCAACCCTAAGGTTTTTCAATGTGAGCAATGTACCATCACCGTTTGATCCATTTTTTACGGGACCCCCTGTATATCTATAATAAGTTTTTTTCTTATGTCCTAGAGCACAGGGAGACGCAATAAAATTTAACAGACCAGTTGTTGAAAGCTTAAATGTTGAAAATCAAAATAAAACTCATTAATTTTTCAAAATCGTGTAATATTCTTATAAGTTGAATAAAATATCGTTGTATATTGTTTTATAGATAATTTACAATAAAATACTTATTTTTAACAATGTGATAGGTTTACAAAACAAGGTGATTTTACAAAATCTATTAATAGACCAAATCTCAACCCTTGAACTTAAGAAGTAAGTGGCAGGAAAAAGGAACATTTTCACTACTGGTCATTTCTTTTTTTTTACATTATGGCGGACAAACGAGCAGACGGCTCACCTGATGGTAAGTGATTACCGCCGCCCATGGATATCTGCAACACATGAGGTATCACAGATGCGTTGCCGGCTCTTATAAGAGGTCGTATCTGTTCGAAAACACCATCGTTATTAGCTCATTACACAGTTTTATTGCGCGCGATAGGAAGTGGAATGTGATAGGTGGCATACGAGCAGACGGATCACTAGATGGTTAGCGATTGCCGTCGCTTATGGATGGCAATGGCAACACCAGTGGCCCAGCTCATGGACGAAGGTTGTAGATCTCTACAACCTTCGTCCATGAGCTGGATCCTTCACTTCTGGGTATCTCCCAGAAGTGAAGGATCCACCCTACCCTATATCTTGAATTAGAGTTGGGTAGGACACGCGATTATCGATGAGTTTGTACGAGTAACTCACACAAAATTTTGAGCTGGGACATTGTACCACCTCAAATGAGGTGAGACGATGTCTTATCAATGAGACATTAGTACGAGATGAGGTACTATAGACATATACTACAATTGGGACATTGTAGTATATGTACATAGTACATAACCAACCCTCTATTTCAAATGAGGTTGCCAGAGTAACGTCCCGCTTGGTCTCTACAAAATGTAATTCAGAAATAAGGGTTGTATTTAACGTTGTCTGAAAATCAATAAATTGCTAGCCTGAAATAACCTTTTTGCACAGCAAAAAATACTAAGTGCACATCAAAATCATGCTTTGATGTGCAATTAGTATTTTTGCTCTGCAAATAGGTCAATTTTAGAGTGTTGGTTTAATATATTCCCAAAAAATTACTTTATAACCAAATATTTACGAATATAATACCATTAATATTATTGTCCCATTAACTCACTTGAGAAGCAGTCTCGCTTGCTCACATGCACACGCAGTATAAACAAGCGAGACGATAATAAGACATGGCATAGCCCATATCCGCTCTCATTCGTATAGTGCGCGACGGTCGCGAGCTTCAAATCCATTCATCTCAATGAAATTTTTGAGGTGATGGGACATTCTGTCATTTTGTATGGGACATTTGAGGTGACTCTTGTATGAGTTATACAACACTATCTTGAATATCGAGGTGGGCTACAGTAGTTACGAAAAACATTAAGATAGGTTTTTCAAGAAATTTGATGTGCTGTTGAATGTAGGTAGGCATGATTACTATTGCTCATTGGAATCAAAATGATTGTTTCGTGGTCTGCAAATTAGTAGTACGGTGAGCATCAAAAGTAGCTTAACACTTTAGTACCATGTCAAAGTAACTGTTCTGCCTATTATAGGCAGTTTCCAAGTGGTTCGGAAAAAATGTTACTTCGACATGGTACTAAAGTGTTAAGCTACTTTTGATGTTGACCGTACCTACACAAGGCGGGGCATGGTAAATCTATTTAAGAGTTTATTTTTTTAATTATTGTTCCTAAATGGAATGTCGATTCATTAACAAAGTACAATTTTTTTAATACTATACCTAGATTATGGCGATTCAGATAATTTTAATTCCGCCTTCTGCTTGTTCGGCGCATTATTTTTACAGGGAATAAATAGATAGCTAATAATTATAAGATAAAATATTATTTCAAATAGGAGTAGTCCCAACCCATACATAATCATGTTAGTAAGTCTCTTTCAATAGTAAAGCCCACAGTTTGTATTAATTCTGTGGTTTTCAGCCATAGGTAACTTTCATCTCATCAGAGGATCATAGAAATCTTCAACTTCTTCAATCTTCGACTTGATTTCCTTATATGACTTTTTTATTGAAACAATCGTTTCATAAATCTGGGCAGTGTTATTATCAGTTAGCAAATCCGATGGCAGTTACATTGCTACTAGAATTGCCAAAACTAGAATCATGGTCCAAGCGTTCCCTGGACTCCAAAGCGACGACTTCGGATGCAACCGGGAATTACGCTGAGATGATGAGTGAGATAGTATATCGTAGTGATATAACCCTACAAGACTTAACATACTCTTGCAATACACAAATGTTTATAAATGCTGACAAATGCTCTTATGCTGGCAATAAGCAGTCTTATCAACAAGAGGTATTTTCGGTTTATAATATTTATATAAATACGATTTTTGATATTAACACAGCCATATTTTATAATAATGTAAAGTTACGCATCTAATTTAGCGATACTATGTAAATGTTACCATATAAAATACGTTCTTAACTAATAATTTGTGGACAGCACTTAATAACTAGAAAGAAGTGTACATTTGAGCAGACAGCGCCAGTACCCTGTAACTCTTGACAAGAGAATTCTGTCATGGCAACCGAGTGTAACATCTGGCTCGAAGGACCAACTTACACTTTACAATACATTACTTATTTTAGGCGTGTTTCAGAAGTATTGTTACATTTTTCTTTGGTAGAGACGAAATTATTGTGACAGTAGAATACTAGCATAGTAGAGCATAGCCAGAGTACAACAGAACAATTCAACACTCCGGTGTCGTCTTGTAAAGATGGGTTCGGGTCCGAGCCAAAGTTCGTCTAGTGTGTACCTACTACTTACGAGTGCTCGACTGTGCTCTACGGATATAGGTACTGTTTGTTGACGAACACAAAGAGATTGCGGTAGAGTGATTAAGGTGAAGGGTAGGGCACACTAGCGACGCCAATCGATTTTCATTTTTAGCTACTAAACCGGATTTATTTTAAACAATTTCGGGGTTACAACCTCTCGGCAAACACTTATACTATTTATTAAATAACCATGCACTAATGTTGGGTCCGTTTTTGTACGCGAAAAATTTATTCACGCCAAAAGGGCCACTTTTAGCGGTAATCCAAAATTCGAGTGCATAAGCAGATCCAAACAAGTTAACTATAAGTATTAAATAAATAGTATAGGTGTTTGCCGAGAGGTTGTAACCCCGAAATTGTTTAAAATAGATCCGGTTTAGTAGCTAAAAATTAAAATCGATTGGCGTCGCTAGTGTGTCCTACCCGTCGCCGTTAAAGGACACTCTGTACGACCACACTTTACACCTCGAACAGAGCAGAGGGGCAATTCTTGTGCATTACGACATAGAAGTCGAATTAGGGATATGTGTGGACGAATGTATCAAATCTCTAAATTCGACTTCAATGTCGAGCGAGCACGAGAATTGCTCCTCTGTTCGGCTAGCGCTCAGCTAGTGTTCGGCTCGTCTAGCATAGACCTTAAACGGAACTTAGAGTTGCGAAAACTGTGTGACCATGTGTACGGCAAACCAGCGGAATACCGTTAAGTCCATACACTAACCTCTATGTGGAAGAAAGGGGAATATGCTGTTATATTTCACCGTTTCCATCATCGGTTTCCGTGGTGTAGCGGTTATCACATCTGCCTAACACGCAGAAGGCCCCCGGTTCGATCCCGGGCGGAAACATACTTTTGCTCAGCGTATGACCCTTAAAAGGACATAATTGTCGAACCCACTGGCTTTTCAATCTTAAATATAAATAAATATAGTTATTAATGTCTTCTTTTGTTTATTACAGCAAACGTATGCACCGCCATTTTAAAATATAATTAAAACTTAAATCTGACACACTAAAACTTATAAGTACAGCTAATGTCTTATTAGAGCATTAAAATTATGAGCATTTAAATTAATCTTAATGAGCATCATGTTGTGCGCAATTAAGGTAAGTAGGTAGTAGTATACCATCATTGAAACACGCCTTTCTTTTCTCCTCAACAACTGATAAATTGTTTTGAAGTCTCGTTCTACTGTTTTAAAGCGCGATTCTAGAATCAGGCGATTCCTCTAAAAGTTACTGTTATTCTACCACTCGACAAGCCTTAATGAAACTGGTGATTTTGGTGATAAAAGAAAGTCGAATTGAATGTCCAGCTCGCCATCAAACTCTACCCTCCATCGCTGCATTATCTGTCAAAGAAAGAAAGAATTGTGTTTATACAAATAAGGTACATAGTGATCAGAATTTCAAACCGCCTTAGGGGCCTTTGAATAAGTAGTCATTGACCGATGGCAACGCGCGTCACAAAGCATCTTTCTTTCGGATAATCCAGTGTTTCAAGCCTACAATGTCCTAAACAAACTTCGATACACCATGTGGTATATCCCCCCTGCAGCTTGAAACTCAAGACCACGTGCTTTAAAAGACAAGGGTCTTATCGATTACACCACGGATGTGGTTATGATGGAGGAGATAACAGAGATTTGCTCTACATTTCGGTTACATAGGGCAGAAACTGGACCCCATACTGCTCAAAATAAGCCTATCTATGGATGGAATTGAAGGAGGCATACGCGATATAATGAACAATAAGAAGAAGGGTACCTTAGCGAGCAACAGATGCAGCTCTAACTCCACAAATCTCTTGCCAGGACACATCCGCCGCCCCCTTCCGAAGGGTGCGACCAAGGATGCCGCGTGCGGCTCTTGTCCGATGAGCCACCTCTCGGGGAGATACTCCTTTGCGCGCCAGAAGTTCTCCTCGCGACGGCACGCTGCTCCAGTGTGTGCTAGTACGAAAGTCTGAAAGAAATAAGCTTTAATCAACTATGTGCAATACAACTTCTACGGAATAGAATAGAAGATCATGGAAAAAATCTGCCATGAATGCCGGACTGGTAATTGGTGCGTCTTGCTATTGTAACGAATAAAGAATATTGTCTACACCAAATATTATCCAGTTAGTCTGGATCCCCTATCTAAGGGTTTTTGCAACCCGGACAGGCGGCATTCGCTTCATTATAATTGCTAGACTTTCCAATCTTGAACCTTGGTTCAAGTGAACCCCGAGCTTCCAAGCGACAGCTTTAGACGTTACCGGAAAGACACCCTGAGATGGTGATTAAAACGCTGGATGAAAGACGATTTTCTACGCATGTGTCTCTATGCACAGTGATTGAAAAAAAGTGTCTCTTCTTCACAGGTCGAATTTTCAAAATATATCACTGGTATTTGATAAAATCATAACGGTGTACGTTTAGGGCCACAGATGAGACGGTTCATTGGTTCTCCTTTGCACAATGGTGACAACAAGTTAGGTTACGAATATTCTTCGAAATAAGGTGGACATACCCCAGCCGGCAGCTTGTGTCCAGCTACTGTCATCGGCGAATCCAATAGCCTGGCAAGGAATGGCGCGGTGGGGAGGAGTCTGAAGGCCTCGTTGGCGGCGGCTCTTATAGACGGCGCTGCGGCCATTTCTTCGGCGCGTAGCTCGCCGCTGCAGGGCACCTCGGACCGGATCCTCTGCTGCCAGTCTGGCCGGCCGCTCAGGAGGTAAAGGAGGAATACTAGACTGTTTGCCAACTGTGGGAAAATGATAACCGTATTTTATTTCAGAACAGTGTCTACCACAGAACCCAATTGCAAATAATATCAACTTTAGATAAACTTTAACGGTTACCGCTGACCCTCAAAAGCACGGCCATAGGAACAACGTATCGACCGAAAGATTTCCTTAATTTGCTATGTTTTTTATAGCTACGAGGACCTTTTAATAACATCTTATTCTTTCTTACGTTATCTTAAAACACAGGAAGAGTACCAACGTACCTACTTACTCACCGTCTCAATGCCAGCTGTGATGAAATCTATGACGGCAGCTTTCTTGTCCCGCATGTCCAACGCCGGGTTTTCAAGTATCCTAAGGAAGATCTCCTGCATTCCGTCATCTTGAGCAGAACCCTGAGTCCGCAACTTCGCTTCTTCCATTAGATCTGATACTATCCTGCCGAAATTTAATTCTGGTCAAATAGAGCCCGGGAGAGACCCTATGAAGAAAATTGATGATTACAATCCATTTAGTGAAGCTCCAACTAACTTGTTAGTTCAAATGTAACCAATGATGGGAGAAATCTGGCAAACGGAGAGATCAAAATCAGGAACACGGTTGCATGCCGCCTAGTTCTGGACCTACTCGGCGTGAAGCACCGCCTGCGCTGTATTTCGCCGAGTGAGTGAGGGTACCGGTGGCCCAATCCAGGGTGTAGGCTATCGGCGGTGGCAATCGCCTACCATCAGCATATACAAAAAAAGGAATACTCTTTTTAGCCTGACAGCACCATAGGTACTACTGCGCGTCACGTAGAAGTACGATCTAATGCCGACTGTGCCACCGAGGCATTCTATGGGATGATAACTCACGTGTGAATGGTCTCTTCGCTCCTCACGAAGGTCCTATAGAGCGTGGTAGGCGCGAACTTCCAAAGTGGAGCGCCGTAGTACGAGTCCCTCTGCGCTCGGAAGTGGGCCTTGACTGCAGCGGCGAGGGTTGCGGCGCGCCCAGACATGCAGCGCTCCAGGAAGCCAAGACGAGCGACCGAGCATCAGGCCGCAGACAGCTGGAAGTAATAACAGAAGTCAGATCAGAAATATGAAATCTAGACACGTGGTTACGTATCAAGCGAAGTTCAATTAAAAAGATCTGGTCAATCGCTCGGTCCTGCGCTATTTTTTTTCTTTCATACTTCTTCTACCTGATCATGAGTTGTTGTTGCAGCACAGAAAACCTGCCTCGGTGGTGTACAGTTTAAGAGCATTATCTCTAAAACCCTGAGGCATTGGGTTTGAATACCACGCTGGATGTCGGTACGAGTATGTACCATTCATCGTAGTTCTTAATTAATGGCCCCAAGTGCCAAAGATTTGATAAGGCTATGTATTGCTGCCTTGCATCCACTGATTGCCCGAACGAAAGATAATTACGTTCTTCTGTCGTTAACTCGTCGATCCCGTGTTATACAAATGTACGTTAGTATTCAAGCAATGATTTCAGAGGCTCTTATGACGGTTTGAAACTCTGACACTAGTATTTAACAGCCCAACGATTAGAGAAAGTGCACTTAAGACACTCGCAACTATCCGTTATCCGCAAATAGGCAATTGAACCTATGGTCAGGCAAAAATGCAATTACCTATGTGGACTCCATAATTGTAAATAAAATCCTTCGTCCTTATTTATCATTCCACAAACTCACTGACACGAAAATGCGTTCCTACTCATTACATTACATCTACAAATACTTCAGATATGCATGACCGCCTAAATGCATAATGCACGAATTATGTACCTATACTAACGCATCCACTTTCTTACGCCATTACAGTAACCTAATTACCAACGCATCCGCCCGCATAGATAAATCTAAAGGTACCCATTCACGAGGAAATCATTTGCCATAGCTCTGCCAAGTGAGTGAGGAAATGATGTCCAGAAGAGAAGTAATTGTTAAGTAAGTATCTGAATATTTTCATAGAATGAAAATGCTGTAAGTTTAGGTCCTGCTGTAAAAGATCACATCTACTTTGAGGACAAATGCCATTAATGCCATCCATCCCATTGTAAGTTTGGGATACGGCCTAAGTTATGTCCCTAAAGTCCAATAGGCTAGGTAATAAACAGGACATCTTAGGTTGTCCTGTAGGATAAGGTAAAATAATGCAAACAGGATCGAATGCCACCATCAGATTGACAATTGAAGCAATGGATTTATTAGGCAATCATTCGAAACCAACCTTCTTGAAATTTCATGTTCAACTAATGTACCAGACATTTTGGAGTCTCGAAGCCCGTGAGTAGACCTCCTTTCCCGCAGAGATTTCATAATGCATTTCTAACGATGCATTCGTCTGTCATACTGCACTCAGTGCGACGGCCACCAGAGCTATTTCCACGATATCTGACCCACATTACTTATCTTCGGACGTCATTCTCGTCATGGCCCGTCGTATATCATGCCTACTCACGCACTTCTAAATGTAGACTTGTATTTGATATCGTAGTAATGAGTAGGTAAACAACCTAAATGTGATAAAAGCTTCATTGTCCGTTTTCCTTGCCTTTCATTATCATCGCTCTGAAATTACTCATTGATTATTGTAATGTGTGCGTTTTTATTCAAGCATTTGTGAAGGCTAACCATTTTTACGAAGATTTAGGAGTCCGTGTCTGCGAACAAATTATTCTACGCGCTCTGGCAAACTTAAAGATCACCATACCAACAGTTCTTGTCAAAAGGGTGTTGTATTGCTTCGAGATATCTGACTAAATCTAGTCAGGATTATTCATCTTCGACCCGAGCACGTGGTTACTTTTCGATTCGGCAAAGTGCTGGTCAAATGCATTTTGTATTTTTAATTTAAAAAAAAATGACAGTACATATACATCTTACTAACATTAACCATGCATGACTGCCTAATCTTAAGATGGTTATTGTAATTTAATTTAGTTTAATTTTATCGCGGAGCAAATTTCATAAATAATTAGTAACACTTAAAAGACGAGCACAAAAAAGGAACGGAACCAGTGTCCGTGGAATTTGATTAGAATAAAAAAATATTTGTCATTTTAATCAAAGTTAAGATCTCTCTTGTTTTATTCATTGTTGAGCCTGCTCTTTGCTACAGACGGAAATTAGTTGAGAAGAAGCCTACGATGAAGAGAGTTTCGCTCTAGCTATAAAAAAATGAGCTTATAGTCGTTGAATAAAACGGATGGGGGTAGTGTAGTGCTTTCCATTCCATGGGAGTGCGCATCGAGAAGGAATTGTTTTTGAAAAAAAACTTACATTCCATTCCCATCCTGTTAGTGAGCTGATCAAAACCATAGACAGTCCCGTCCACAGCTCTGCAAGACTCCAGCAAGCTGAGGAAGTCGTCGCAAATGTTGTTCAGGTTAGGCAGGAAGGTCTGCATGGTATGAGGACTGGTCAGCTCCGCAGTGAGGTGCCGGCGGAGGTGGTACCATTTCTCTCCTTGTCTGGAATCATTGAAGAAGTTGGTTAAAAATGAAATATATTTGTCTTGGAAGTGGTACTCTACGACGGCGTCAGTGCGAAAATAGCACATGTGTTTCAGACATAAGACGATCCAAAGGCCAACAAGGGCAAATACAAATGACTCCGTATGTTCATCTGCCGCAATGTCGCGACAGCGGTGGTTCTTTTTATATATAATAAAAATCTTAAGATGTTTTATACAAAAGATTGTCTGGATAGATTAAACCACCTATATTGCATTGTGCTTAAAATCCTAGTAGCTATTATTCGAATCAACAAGAACTAAGATAACGTTTCGCATTGTACTAAAAAGTAAGTAAGTATACCAAAATAAGCAAAAGGAGAAGGGCAGTTACGAAAAAAATAACTTCGAAAATCCGACGTAGGTCAATCTACATAAGTTTAAATAACTTGCCAAAGAACTGTTTAAGTCTAACCACAGATCAACCAAATTAGTATGACACGAGGAGTATAGGAAACGAATCTATCTAGAATTCAAAGTGATTGTAAATTGGGTATTGGTCATAGTCATGCCAGGACCATATAGGAAACAGCTTTGCTTATAAAAAATCGCAACCAATGTTACCTGCGTTGTTTTGTTAATACCTACGTGACTGGCAAGTTTAGATATTCTTGCCTTGCCAAAAGTGCCGAGGCTATTTCTGGTCACGACCACAAATGTATAGGGTAAAATAATAAGCACTGACTCGTTCAAATCTGGGAACGTGATATAAGTAAATTAAATTAAAAACTTTAAAAACCTTATCCATTCCTGCAGAACCGGCAACGCGTTTGTGATGAAATGTGCCGTCTGCAAAACCGGTTAAGTGCGAGTCGGATTTGCCCATGAAGGGTTCCGTAGCAACAAGTAGTAAAACAATTGGGTCGACTAAATGGAAGGTAAATTACGGTTTATAACGTTATTTAAAAAAAAAACTAGAGATTTACTTCAAAATAATTTTCGCTGTCAGTTTTCTTGGTAATGTATATCATATTATTTTTTTTTGTTTTATAGTTCTTTTATTATAGACGTTAGAGGTGGGGGACACACATTTTACCATTTTGGGAGCGTCTCTTGCGCAAAGTATTAAGTTAAGAAAAAAAAATTAGAAACCTCAACTTAATTTTTATAGACCTATCCATAGATACCCCACACGTATGGATTTGATAAAAAAAAAGATTAAAGTTTCAGTTCCTAAGTATGGGGACCCCCAAAAATTTTTTTTCCTAATTTTGTGTAAAGATCGTAATGAGGTTAAAAAGATACACCCATTTACCAAGTTTCTTACAGTTTCGGAAAAAGTGGAGTACCTACCTAAGTTGTCAATTTTATAAAAAATGCGGCACAAAAAGACCAAGCATAGCTTTTTAACTTGGTGTCGATATCAATGCTTTTTTTTTTTTTTTTTAATTTATTTAACGAACCACAAACAAGTTTCCAATGTTATTAAATTACAAAAGTATAAGGTTGTACATTGTAAATTATTGAAAACTCAACCTTGCTGGCTACATATTTATAACAAACTAATTGTAACAGAGACTCAAGCAACTATGCAATTGTACATTGTTGATGCTTAAATTAAAAGCCTAAACTTATATTAATACAGGGTGCGTCGGTAAACAATTCTGGTACACTATGCGGATAGATGGAGGGGACCCTCCTTCCATCCGCTCAATGCACCACAATTCGAACAACTCCCGTCTTAAAACCTTTAGGAAATTCGTTGAAATTTTATTCGAAATGTGTTTCGTCTTTCTATACAAAATGACGAAGTCACGTGACCGAGTTGATATGAAAAGTAGTTTTTTTTTAATACGAATTTCCAAAAGTTATAGAACATGTTTCCTAGAATGGTTAGTTGAAGAGGTGACTTAAAGAATGCAACTGCCCTCCGAAGCACCCTGCATAATATGGTTATAAAGAGTATGCATACTTTTAAACAGAATAATATACTTATAATTTAGGTGTAATAGATATATTTAAGTGAAGTGTGTAATCATGTGCATGTACATACAAAGGATGTGTGGGTGTATGTGTGTGTGTGTGTGTGTGTGTGTGTGTGCGTGTGTGTGTGTTTTTTTATGAGGATTTGTATGCAAATGAGTGAGGGTTTGTGTATATGAAGAAGTAAGTGTGTATAATATATGTATAAGTTTGTATGTATAAGACTAAGTATATGTATTAGTATGAGTATATTATTTATTGTGTTCAGGGTTTATTGTAATTGTGGAAAGTTATAGTTATTGTCAAGAATGAGAAATTTAAATAGGTATGTAGGTATTTTTAAGAATTTAAAAGTAGGTCCACTATTTGTCGTTTAAATATCCTTGCGGTACAGGCAAAGATGTCAATTGTATTGAATTTTGTATTGTAAGTATTGACTATACGGTTTAATGGAGATCGGATACCAGAGTTCGTACGAGAAAAGGGTAGGGCAAATACAGGTTTAGGGTGCGTAGGTCTTATATGAGCGCGAGTAGGTACTGAATACTTTAAGAGATTGACTATATCCGTACTATCATATTTATTATGACATAAGTCAAAAAGCAACATAGCCTCGAGTTGCGACCGTCTTGACTTTAAGTCTAAAAGCTTATATGTTTTCAAGAGACAAAGGTACGATAGTCGTTTATGGAGGTATTTGTAACTCACACGTCGCAAAAACTTTTTTTGCACTTGTTCGATGCTATTGTGATATTTTTCATATAATGGGTTCCATAATGTCACTCCATATTCCAATTGGGGCCTTATTAGGGATTTATAGAGATAAATATATGTATTCGGATTTTTAAATTCTAGGGATGAGCGCATAACAAACCCATACATTTTAAATGCTTTATTAATTATGTTTTCGATATGGATATTGAAATGTAACTTACAGTCATATATAATCCCCAAATCTCGAATACTATTTACTCTCATAATATTACAATTATTGATTGAATAGTCATAATAACTTGGTTTCTTTTTTTTTGTAAATGTTATAGTTTTGCATTTTTTAATACTAAGTTGTAGCTTATTATGAGAACAATATGTGCCAAATCTATCAAGGTCTTCCTGTAGTAAGCAGTGATCATCAAAATTACTGATCTTTTTATAGATTTTTAAATCATCAGCATAAAGTAAAATTTGGCTATGTTTAAAACAACTCTTGGCATCATTAATGAAGATTACGAATAACAGAGGACCCAATATGGAACCCTGAGGTACACCCGAGCTAACACCAGTAAGCTTTGACTCCGACCCCTTTATCACAACCTTCTGTGTTCTATTAGTAATATATGATTTAAACCATCTCCAGAGGTTGCCGGAGATTTTTGCCGGCCTTTTATTTACCTTTCCTTTAGAAATTTTCCTCATTTCACTTTTTTGTCTATACATATTTCTGAAAGACTGCCGCGAAAAAACTCGACTACCTAGTTGGTGCCACTTTATACGAATAATCGTACTTATTATACTCGTAGTTAATCGCGAGGTTGAATCGTGGTTACGGTTGAGTGCACAGTCAAGTAAAGCAATATCATACTTAACATTATCGCAATCGAGCTCAACTATCATGCCAAATTGAACGCAAATATATTTTTGCGGCACACCGCATTTCGCTCATTGAATGCTAAAATAGTTGTAATCGCAAAATTGGTATGGAAAGTTTAGGTTTAGCTGAATAAATAATGCATTCTTCATGCCCTGCTGGGCAGAGTGATAATCATTTTGATCACATGCTGGTGAGCTACCGGCCTCTTAAAAAGGTTTTTAACTTGAAAACTTGAAGGGCGCATCGATCCAAACATCTACGAGTGATTTCATTCAAAAATGATAAATATAAGATTTTGTAAAACAAAGTCTTGTTAGTTAGCACCACTAACTCTTTTGGTTTGTTGAATATTACCTAACTTGTACCTATACAAATAAGTAAATTATTCTATCAGAAACGTATGTCCTAAGTTTTGGCATTTCTGTAAAAAGTGAGTGTCTGGTATATGACCGTTTTGCATTCAATGAGAGACACCTTTAAAAGCAAGTTGAATATTTTTTTATTTCGTCAAGTTTTTCGTCACATTTAGGAAAAGCCATGGCGTCTCCTACTCCAAGAATCAGATTTAAAAACTAAAACAGGTGATTGTTTTTCATCACCAGCCAAATTTTAACAATTTGTTCTACTGATAAATGTAAACAACGTTTTCTACGGGATTAAATAATGAAATCGGAAAAAACATCTGGTCTTAAGATACATACTCGTAACATAAATTTAAACGGGTCACTATTAGAACCTAAGTACACAGGTTTGAGACGTTTTAAAGGTGACGGGTAGGGCACACTATCGACGACTATCGATTATAATTTTTAGCTGCTAAACTGGATCTATTTTAAATAATTTTGGGGTTACAATCTCTCGGCACACACCTATACTATTGATTTAATATTTTAGTTAACAGCTTGATCTGCTTTTGCACTTGATAGGTAATCGCAACACTTATACCGAAATTGTTCTAAATAGATCCGGTTTAGTAGCTAAAAATTAAAATCTATTGGCGTCGCTAGTGTGCAGTACCCGTCACCTTAAACTATGTGAAAGGTACTCGAATGTATACAGGCATATAGGCAGTTGCAGCCATTGACAGGCCTCCTATAAGGTGGACCGACGACCTGTGATGGTGATTAGATGCGGGTGGCACAAGACCAATCTATATAGAGAACCATAGAGAAGGCCTACGTCCAACAGTAGTCGTCTATTGCCTGAAATAATGAAGAATTATGTAAAAAATACTTACTCATTAACTAGTCCAGTAGATGCGTATCTGTCGGGGCGGCTCTTGCGGTAGATCTGCACGATCTCGGTGGGGGGTCGGTAGGGCCTCCTCGCGGGGGTCCGCAGCACCGCCTCCAGGGCCGCTCGCTCCGCTATGGACACCACGGCGGCGCCACCGGGAGTCGCCTCCGCGAACACGGGCCCGTACCGCCTGAACATGTCTGCGTGCAAATCTCTCATTGTGACAGCGGGTGCAATCGACATAATTCGCTATAGCACTGATAATAGAGACTAATATTAAATTATTCTAAAAGTATTTAATATAAGAGGAGTGTTCCTTAGACTAAGACCTAGGCACAGCCTAGGTAAGGATATCCTCCGATATATCGATTTTTTTTTCAGTCGCCTAAAGCAATGATGGTCAATTTTTACTCTCACCGCACTAGTTCAGAAGTTATCTCAGAAGTAATACTAGTGGTAGGCAGTAAATGCAAAGTTGTCATGTCCCTACGTAACGAGTTTATGTGTTCCTGGTCGATGATGTGACTGGCCTCGAGTAAGTTTATGAATAAAATCAGCAGTTTTAGGGTTGTGTACAAGCAAATTCACTTAAAAACTTTACTGGCTAATTTCTCGGAAACTATAACAGATTTTTTTTTTACTATTTTTCCAAGTCCTTCCAGGGCAAGCCCTATTTACAGTTTTCGGTATGTTATATCCTTTTCGTTATACCTTATATAGATTCTCATCTAACTCGCTGCAGACCGCGGCCGTTTTGTAAGACTTGGCGCCCAACGTGGTGGAAGTAAAATGTAATTAAACCGTCATATAGGAAGACTTGTGGCATCAAAAAATCGTACAGACAAAAAATAACCAAAAAACAAAGGTTTTGATTGAAAGTTATTTCGATTGAAAGAAAGTTTCGATGTAGGAGTAAATACTAGCTATTTTATTTTGCTGAAATTGTTATTTTTGGACCGGTAAGCCGCAGACCCGTGGTAATCCGACAAACATTTTACTATGAGCTGTTTGATTAGCAAATTATTGTAACATTGTATTAAATAAGTAAATAGTGTCTAAGAGGTTCAGGAGTTTTTTTGAATGTGTAGGTGTGTCTTTAGACTTTTAAAATTGCAAATCAAAGTATGCATACATTTTTATGTAACCTAATCAAATGTGACAAGCATGTCGGATTACAGCGGCACCAGGTTACCGGTCTAAGTACATACATAGTAGTAGTATTTTGTACAGTATTACCACATGACTAAAAATCAATCACTCAGTAGATACAGACAGCTATATGTATAAACGAATAATGTCACTCGATTGTAGGTGTACATATTGCTCAGCATTAAAATTCATCGACATTTAACGTCTGGTGAAGTGATGACGTAATAAAAAAACACGATGATGTAATAGTGTAATACAATGTACGTATGTTAATCTCAGTTTTAATAACAAGGACCGCTTTTTGCAATCGGATATTATAAATCATGTTTATTTTTCAACTAACTCTAACGGCTTCACCGCAGACCAAACAGTTAATATAACAGGTTCAAAGTAGGTAAAAATTAATATGCAAGCCTTGGAATACAAAATATAGTTTTACGGCAACCACCATTTAAACTAGTAGTAAAAGGTAGGTTCTTGGCTAGACAGGTAGAGACATTAGAGACGAAATAATTAGCCAACAGATACCAAGCATGTAGTACGGTCAGAATCAAAAGTAGCTTAACACATTAGTACCATGTCGAAGTAACATTTTGTACGTACCCTTCAAAACTGACTATATTAAGCAGGACTGGTTACTTTGACATGGTACTAAAGTGTTAAGCTACTTTTGATGCTTACCGTACCTAACACCTTAATTAGTTTCTGCAACATACTTAATATACCCCTTAATGTACATTCAGAATTTTTCCCGGTCGACCACTTTTAGACTTTATTCCTATGCGGTGAAGTTGTTTACTGGGTTTTTTTCTGCTAGTAGGTAAGCGCCTAACCAATTTTAAATTTAAATTACATCCTTTAACGAAATCCGTATTAGAGTTTTTCCATTGCCTACTACATACCTATGTTAAATATTTACGAGTCTGCCTGTCTATGAAGTTGTCATGTCAGTCATTAAGGTCTAATGCAAATACATAGTTATCTTTTTGTGTCGTATGAAATGTGGTTGTCGGTCAGACTCCCTAATTGCATGTAATTTCTTTTAAAACTAATCGTTCTACATTTTTCGCTGAAGTAGTGTTGTTTTTTGTCTACTGGAATTGAAAGTCTATAGAGTTAAGATTTGCTGAACGATTCACTCACTCTATGAGGCCCGTTTTAATCTTACCTAACTAGTATTCAGGTGGGTCAAAACGACCCACTGGCAGCTACAATCAACTACATAGTGCCTTCTGATCTTGGTCGGTCTTTATGTAATGGATAAAACTTCTGTATTGCATTTCAATATTTATATTTCGTCTAACGCAAAGACGTCACCCAAGGTCCAGCCTGAAAACCAGCGCTGCAGCTTTAGCTTGCGGCGGTTGCAGCATATGCTGAGGCTGAGCCTTGTTGGCCGCAACTTTTATACTCTGTACCGTTTTTATTTATTATTTGTTTTATGTATTATGTGTTGTGGTCTATAAATAGTTTTTTCTTTCTTTACATGGTCACCTGTCTTAATCTATTTGGGTTTTTTTTTATATGAGAGGTGCTAAAGAAGGTAATGGGGCTCATACAAACAGTTTATTCATCATCATCATTTCAGCCAATAAACGTCCACTGCTGCTGGACATAGGCTTTCCCCAATGATCTTCACTGCTGCTGGACATAGACTTTCCCCAATGATCTCCACACAGATCGGTCCTGTATCGCCCGCATCCAAGGGATTCTCGCGACTTTCACCAGATCGTCGGTCCACCTTGTGTCAACAGTCCTTTACATCTAAATAATGAGCGAAAAGCATTCCTAACCCGATAAACTGTTTTGAAATGTTTACGAGTATATGCAACAAATTAAAAGAAGAGTAGAAAATTGCAGCACGCGAGAAATGAGAACTCATTTTAGACCTCGCGTCAGCTATACTATACCCGAAACTGAAATTCAAGACCAAAAAATCTACTACAATGTTGCTACTGCAATAAAATGATCGTACTATTTTCTAAAAACATACACTGACATAATTTATTTATTGGTAATTTTAATTCTATAATTACAAGAAGCAATTTTACTGACTTATTTTTACATAAATACAAGACGCTTTAATAAAAACTTAAATATCCGTAAAGTTTGGTAGATAAGCTAGTATTGAGCTTGTGTCACTTTAGGAGTTAATAACATTTGGTACAACATTTGAACTTACATTTTGTTATTTCGTGCAGTGAGGTGCCGCAAAGAATATTTGAATTAAATCGTTTTTAACATTCGTTTATAGTTTGTTAAAAGTAGCCCCGGCAGAATTTGTAAGTCGATAAAACGCTAAACGTTTTATTGAGTGACTAAGATTTCGACTGTTGACTGCCCACTTTGTTAAAATATCACTTAATAATTTTCCTTCCGCGTTATTTCGCTTAATAATGCGTAAAATCGAAAACTTTATTATACAAGTGGTGGAGGTTCCGTAGTCAGAATCTCTGACATTAGTGGTGGTGAAGATGAATATAAAAACAATTAATATAATAATAATATGCCAGACTTTCGTGGGTGTTCATGGGTAATTCTATTTGTTTAAGTTCTTTACAATAAAATTTTATCAATTTGAGTTCACTTGAAAATAAAGTTTGTAATTAAGTTTCTATTTTTTGAGAAAACCTTATCATGATTTGTGCTAGCCTGTACTAAGAAAAGAAGCATATAACAAAAAGGTTGTCAATACCTGAAAACTTGATTTGACAATGACGTAAGTGACATTGATAGAATTGACAGTGACGTATCTGTCGTAGTTTTTTTGGTCTTGAATTCCAGTTTCGAGTATAGTACATATTATCAACGAATTTTTTCGAAGTGGATTTGTACACGGTTATTTGTAAGACATCAACAACCTCGCAGGTCGTAAAGCTAACATTATAAACGTGTTACGTGTACGAAAGCCACACATCGGGTTACTACAGTCTTTCAAAATTCCTCAATTGATATAGAGCCGAACGTGTTTGACATTAAGGTGAGAATCGAATGAAGAAATTTGACAGTTTTGTATACTTTGATAGGTGGCTCAGTCAGCATCAAAAGTAGCCTAACACTTTAGTACCATGTCAAAGTAACTGTACTGCCTATTATAGGTTTCCAAGGGGTTCGTAAAAAATGTTACTTCGACATGGTACTAAAGAATTAAGCTACTTTTGATGCTGACCCTACGTACATGAGAGCTATTCAATTTTTTTTGCTAAAGTACGCGCCATGAAAGAAGTCTCGCGGAAAAACACCGAACTAAAATTTGAGATTCATTCCATCTTATTATAAATCGCGATCTAAACTTATTACCGTACTAAAGCTCATGTCAACCCGTTCCAACATACAATGTTAAAAAGGGGCTGGCACGAGTTTTGTTCCAGGGCAATCATTAGTTCGCAATTTATAATAAGGGGGCATTTCTCTATGAGGTCAAATTTTAATGTTGATGGCAACTCTAGCGCGCTTTTCACGAGACTTCTTTCGTGGTGCGTACTCTAATTCATTGTTGCAATAATTTGTATGTTCATACCAAGTTACAGCTTTCTAATAATTATTAAGACATTTTGAGCTGGGCTGCAGACAAACGGTCGTACAATGCGAGTCTACAAAAGCTCCTTATTAAAAATCGCGAAAAGTCCCGTATCAAAATTCGTCCCACCCTCTTTTAGCATTGCGTGTTGGAACGGAATGGCATGAGCTTTAGTACAGTAATAACTTTAGATCACGATTAATAATAAGGTGGCAGGGGTTCCTTAGGACTACTAATCCTAAAAAATATTGATCGCCTGAAGTGAATTCTCGCGCACTGTACACCAGCTTCCCCCAATTTTCAGTCCAAGACCCGACCCTATCCTTCGATTCCTGTCTCCCCTTGCTCACCTTCATAAGCTTCGTGCAGCTTGTTCATGCGGTACCGGCTCCAGAAGAGCCACCTGGTGCCGAGGAAGGGCAGCGCGGGCGGGCCTGGCAGCCGCGCCGCATGCTTGGAGTCGGCTGCCCGAGCCACCAGTGCGGTGGCAGCCACCACCACGGCTGTTACTAGCAGTACTAATGTGGGGACTCCAGACCAATCCACAAGCGGAGGTGGTGTGCTCTGCGGACAAAAGAAAGAAATGTGTAAACACTCATTCATTTTAGACCCCTGCTCGGTGGTAAGGGAAAACATTGAGAGGAAACCGAAACGTTTCGGATAGTCTCAAACTGTAGATACGACTTTGCGTAAGACGGCAATCAGTCTATTTTATATACCAGACTCACCAAATACTGGGTCTTGGCCTAAGAGATAACCCTGGCCTCAGAAGCGATAGGTTTGAACGCAACACGCTGGGATGACGATGAATCATTGTAGACCAGTGCCTAACAACTGGAGACGCCGATGAGCAGGCAGGACCCCACATTCAAGCAACTGAACAGAACCGATGGATACTGCTCTTGAAAGAGTCGGACAGAGTCACTATCCTCAGCAGTAAAGAGAAGAGAGAACTAGTTTTTAATTTAGTCGTAGAGAAACACGATTGTAATTAAGTACTCAAAAGATAACGAAAGAAAATGTAGCTCCCATAATGCTACATAGGTACCTGGTTGGTTACTCGTTATCCATAGCAAAAATTAGAGTAGGTTAACAGGTAACACGATACTAATTGATGGTATACATTGCACATGACACATATGGGTAATAGGTGTGTAGTGCTACGAGACTCGAGCAACTTGATTCCTTTTTACCCTACTACGGTAAAATCATATAGAAAGGGTTATAATTGTAACAGTATAATTAAATAATTAATAATAATTCTCACAACATCTCAAAGGTTGATCTGATTCCGTACTAAGTAGCTTAAGCACTTGTGTTACAGATATCAGACAACAGAGGAACATAAATATATACTTAAATACATATATTACACCCAGACACTGAACAAACACAAGTGTTCATCGCACGAATGTTTGTCCAGGGTGGGTATCGAACCCATGACCTTTGGCGTAAGATATAGGGTCACTACCAATTGCGCCATCGGGTCAGTCATAATAATAATTTAATATCCTCCGCCGATTACGGCTACGGCGGCCAACCTCAACGATCAGACACGTACGCAGGATATATTATAGTGCTCAAGTGTAACACAAGTGTGCGCAAACACAAGTGCACTCTCTATTCCCTTACCCTCATATTCCAATGGGACACTACTGTGACACGACCGGAGGGGGATCGGGCGCAGGACCAACGGCTTAACGTGCTTTCCGAGGCACGGGGTACAAGACCGCCAACTTCCAGACTCCGGGCTGATGAATTTCTTACCGAAAACTTAAGTACAAATTTTTGGCCCGACCCGGGTATCGAACCCAGGACCTCTTACGCAGCTGTCGCTTTTTAAGTGCGACCCACTAGCCACTGTGTCACCGAGGCTGTGAAAAAAAATGTAACAGTATATGCAGGTAATGTATGAATATTTATGACGAATATGAATACGTAAAAACAACTAATTAAGCCAATTTTGATCATTTGATTTAGCTTTTGTCCTTCACGCTGAACTCTAGATTAGAGAAGAAGCATACTATGGAGTAAGCATACCCAGGCAGCATATTCACTTTAGCCTATAAAAAATTGAGGTTATGTAATTCGGGAAACAGACGCTGGACGGGCGTTCCACTCCATCGCAGTGGAAGATGAAAAGCGGTTTGTACGCAAACCTGAAGTGCTTTCGGGGGGTTAAAGTTATTTTTTTGTGTAATAGGTAGGCAGACGAACAGACGGGTAACCTGATGGTAAGCAATTGCCGCCGCCCATGGACACCTGCGACACCAGTAGAGTCACAAGTGCGCTGCCAACCTTTAAACCCCCCTATCCCCCGGAATGGGCCTCCGGTACACTCACTCACGCAGCGAAACACAGCACAGTGCTGCTTCACGCTAGCGTTGCGTTTAGGGAGATATCAAATCACATTCCTTATCAGGAAAATTATATTTTGGCAAAAACTAATCCCGTATCTATCATAGGAGGTAGTGTACAATATTTTCGATTTATTCTTGAGTCTCACCGAACGGGTAGGTATATCTATGCATGTGTTGATAATTGACAAACATTATGGTGACAGGTGACCCGCTTGCTCGTTTGTCGCCTCTATCATAAAAAACGGACTTGTGCAATTTGAAACGTACCTACCTAACGTTAGGTACCTACCTCACGACATCTTACGAAACTTGGAGCCAGAAAGCGTGTACATAGAAGTTCAGTGTACTTTGTTGTTTTCTTATTTGGTGCCTCATTGATATCAGCCCGCCGAATCTACATGTGCTGGTGCACAATGAGATACATTACAGTGAGGACAACTTGGCGTATTTCTCAATAGAGGCATGAAAATAAATGATGGTGCCACTACCACCTCATCATCATCATCATTTCAGCCGATAGACGCCCACTGCTGGACATAGGCCTCCCCCAATGTTCTCCACACACATCAGTCCTGTGCCTCCCGCATCCAATGGATTCCCGCGATCTTCACCAGATTGTCGGTCCACCTTGTAGGAGGCCTGCCACGGCTGCGACGTCCTGTACGTGGCCTCCACTCTAAGACCTTTCCGAGCCAACGGCCGTCTGTTCTCCTCGCTATGTGCCCTGCCCATTGCCACTTGAGGCATGTACTACCACCTGCTTATAGAGAATGGTAATTGGTAACCCCATTGGTGTGGCATACTCTTCCTCAAACGTTCGTTATCACCACTTTCTCGACGCATTACTCGAAACTTTACCGCTGTAGTCTTAAAAGCCTAGTCAATCGGGGTCATATAGGCCTTCTTATCGCCAAATTAGTCAATGGACACTGTCCACCTTTTTATTAATCCCGAGCGAAAGTTATTACCGTACTAAAGCTTCTGTAATCCCGTTCCAACACGCAATTTTAAAAGGGTCTGGCACGAGTTTTGTTCCGGGACTATCCTTAGTTTGCGATTTGTCAAGGGGGAAAACTTGAGAAACCCTACAGAACTAAGACCCTATTAACGCAAATTCTTCAATTTGATATTGAACTCATTTGTTTGCTATTGAGGTGAGAATCGTGTTATTATCCATACAAGTTTATTAGTACAAAACACTGACCTTTCCATACAGTACTGTCAGCAAAGCGGTGTTCTAATTAGCCGGTAAAATAGCTTGCACTGCGCTATGCGTTTGTGCAGGGATTGGCTTCGCTTACCCCGCTGTGTTTGCAAGTTATTAATAGGGGTGAAAGTATTCTAGATACAATAAGATGTATACTCCTTTATTAAGCAAAAAGTTACCATATTATAGTATTATTTTGATTTAAGACTATGGAAAAGGAAGACATACTTCGCCGACCCCAGATTAACCTGGGAAAAGGGCAGGAGGAGGATGATTTTGATTTAAGACTAGGTACATTTGTAAGGTTTATATTATAATAGAGATTAAACATTAGGTACTGTATTCTTGATGCAAAAAAAAACTTGTAAATGTCTCTTTTTTTACTTGGCAGAATTGACCTTTTTAATCAATCATAACATTTAATCAAATAATTTTATTTCTGGAACACTATACTATATTTACCTTAACGCTGTCCGTAGATAGGTAATATGCAAATTTAATAAAATGTTACTATGGAAAATGCAACTTCTGACAAAATCGCCACACAAAACGGTTATGTCATATTACTTTAACCCTTAATATTTCTTAGCGCCTGGTTCACCGATAAATTCTTTCAACGTACTAGGTACATTATGTATAAATTTTAACACATATTTTACAAAATCAAAATTGTCTTTATTCAACTTAACTCCATACAGAACAATTATGAATGACAAATATTATGTAGTAATCTACCGCTGATTCGGAATGTCAATTTCTACCGAGAAGAATCAGCAAGAAACTTAGTAGTTACTCTTTTCAAATAATATGGTAATTACAATTTTCATTCTTATCATCATCATCATCAGCTTATCGCACTCCACTGCTAGACGTAGGCCTCTCCAATTGTTTGCCACCGTGATCTATCCATGGCTTCTTTTCCATGGATTCTTATACAAATTATGATTACAGTGACAGTATGACATACGATGTACCTACATTTAATGTACCTACCTAAATGCATTGTAAATAATTGACTCATATTTAAGTGAGAATCTTATAGGTAGTAATTTGCGAATGTATTCTTTTTTTTAAATATTTGATAAATGTAATAAATAAGTAGATTACTTTCTCATAGTTCTGTGTTGCGTGTGGAATTTTTGATTTTCTTTCGGCAGTATCCAGAGGCACAAACTAATTTTGATAGCGTTTCCTTATTCTCCCTGAGTATCACATTCTTATCGTCATACAGGCTTTACTTTCAACCTCTATACTGTGTTCGCCGCCGAAGTTCGTTGAAAATTTTTGTTTGGTATCGCGGTCATTGAACCGCGAAACCGGCGCCAACACAGCGCCTTGACATTGGCTGCGTAACCGCTTACGTAACAAAAGTGTTCGTAACATGCGCCGGCGCACGCGACGTCGGCAACTGCATGCGATGCAAGATGACATTTTTTTGCTACGAGCTATCACGCATCTTCATTTGTGTTTTTACTTGTACCTTATTGTTGTATAGATAAAAAATTTACACTGATCTTACAGCGATAGAGTTAATGGCTAGATAATAATAGTATGAAACGGTCACAGCAACTATTTGCATTTTGACATAATTTTGTGCAGTCGAATTCGTCTTGCGGTTTTGCGTGTCCTGAGTGTTCACTTTTACCTACAACCGATTACGGCTATAGCAGCCAATCTCAACGATCAGCCACGTACGCAGCATATATTATAGTGTTCAAGTGTGTGCTCAAACACAAGTGCATTCTTTATTCCCTTATCCTCATATTTCGATGGTACACTGCAGTGTGACACAACCGGCGAGAGATCGGGCGCAAGACTCACGGCTTAACGTTCTTTTACGAGGCACGGGGGTACGAGACCGCCAACTCCCAGACTCCAGGCTGATACTAAGAATTCCTTGCCGAAAACTTAGCTACAAAGTTTTGAAAGATTACCTCAGCATGTGCTGCAACTGCTTGAAACCGCTGCAGCGCTGGTTTTCAGTTTGGACCTTCAGTGACCGGATTAATTATCTGGTTGAACAAGTGATCGTGTGACATTCGTATTAATGAATTATAAACATTCATATAAATAAATAATAAGAATAAAATAAATAAAAACTAAACAAAGTTAGTTAAATATTAGGGCAATCCTTGAACTGTGAGTATCTTCTACTATCTAGAAGGTACTAGGCAACCCTATGGTTGCCAAGCCGCGGACAAGGTTTTGCACCGGTCACCACCCACACGGGTGTAGCAGGAAGTGCCCCAGAGGTTTTTAGTGGCTAGGCCCGTGGAAGCTCCCCAGGGGAGAGCCCCACAGTACCCGGCCGTCTCCCAGCGGCCGGGTGTGCATAAGGCGGCGCCGACCACCGGTGCCGACGTCGGCTTCTTCTGAGCCGGCGGCATTTTCATCCAAGAGACCAATAAAAAAATGGTCGGGAGGCAGCGGGGTTCTATCTGGTTACCCTAGTACTAGTTGATAGCTTAGTAAGCATAGTTATGTAGCACCCCAATAGGATAGGGAAACCGATTACATGGGGGAAGTGGTAAATTAGTGACACTAAGCAAGCGTTACTTTATCTGAGCATTGTTGTAACTGTAGGGTGGCGTATTTAGTTAAGACACTGGTTGTAAGTGATATGTTATTTTTTAAAAAGAAGTACATATATCTACTTTCATTAGCATTCTCCCGTATACTTAATGTTACATAGTCAGCCACAAGTAAGCTGCGCGCAGGCGCATGCGCAAACCCACTGGCATCAATACGCGCCAGTTTTTATTGCGCTTTTAACGGGCCTTCTCGCAGCTCCAAATGGAAGCTAACGGGACAAGCTGGACGAACGCTAAACATTTCCACTAAATATGCCTATAGTTTGTCGATACCGGATTAAGGGAAATACCAAGATCAGTGGCGTATCTAGCACGGAGCACTCGGGGCGGATACTTGCCCAAACGTTGTTCACGTTGCAAAAAGGGGAACAGTATGCTCACGTACTCCGAAGGTCCGATTAGTCGCCTCTTACGAGATTGGAAATAAAAAAGACGCGAATTTATTATCATAATTTCAGCCAAAATACGTCCACTGCTGGACATAGGCCTCCACCAATGATCTCCACAAAGGTCGGTCCAGTACCCCTCGCATCCAAGGGATTCTCGCGATCTTTACCAGATCGTCGGTCCACCTTGTGGGGGACCTGGCTTGATGAGCTTTCTGTCCAAATGGCCATCTGATCACCTCGCAATATGCCCTAACCATTGCCACTTGAGGCATGTAATTCTTTGGTCTTTGTCTTTGACCTTAGTTAACCTACAGATCTCATCTTTTCTGATACGATCACGCAAGGAGACTCCGAGCATTGCTCTTTCCATTGCTCTCTAGGTGACCTTTAGCCTTCTTAAGCGGCATAGTAAGCGGCCACATTTCGGTTCCGTATGTCATCACTGGCAGTTTTGCCAGTGGCAACACTCACGCATTATAGACTTTCGTCTTGAGACACTACCGCTGGGCTGAAAATATGCTGGGTAACTTCCCGAACGCTGCCCAGCCGAGTTAGTAACCGAGGTCGGGAATACCTTGGCAATATTCAAAACTCCCCTAGCCACAGGGCACGGAGGGGTCATCTAAGACACAACATAGGGACCTCCCTTGCGACGTTTTCTCAGAATCGATAGGTTTACGCGGTCTCATATACCTATTCATAAAAATGTTTGGAGCCCAGATTTGAACTGACACATCCAGATTGTTACTAACCTGACCTAACCCAACTTGTCGTTGGGTTTGATTTCTACTGGAGGAATCCTAATATTATCAATGCTGCACCTTTTACCTAAGCACATAAGACGAACTTGTTGATAATTAAATTCCTATTAGTGTCAATGCAAGTGACATCCTAAATGAATATTATCAGCAACTGTCTCGACTCGCCAGTGCCACAAAATGAACATGACCGAGTAACCGAGTTAGGCGGGTCACTCACAAATCAAGTATCTCTCTGTGCTGACTGACTGAGTGGAGCCGATAGAGGGAGAGATAAATGCCACTGTTACTAAACTGACCCAAATTGAGTTTCGACAGAAACGGGACACATAACGATTTTACAACTACATACATTCACACATCAAAAAAGTCTGCGATCACTCTATTATTTTCATAAAAAAATACCAGTTTTCGTAGATGGACTATTATACATAGTACGGTCAGCATCAAAAGTAGCTTAACACTTTGTCATTAACCGTTCTGCCTATTATAGTCAGTTTCTAAGGGGTACGTGCAAAATGTTACTTTGACATGGTACTAATGTGTTAAGCTACTTTTGATGCTCACCGTACACACGGCGTCACGTCGAGTTCCCTTGTTGACCTTTGGACCGTCTTTATGTCTGGGGCACAAGGGCAATTTTTCCACTGCAGGGGGGTAACTTGATCTGACGATGACTGTACTCGTACATAGTAAGTACATCTTGATCGATATTTTTTCAGTTTGATGCCTTTGAAAAGCTAATTCATTTCCAGCAATTAACATTTTCACACGTAAATATAATAGTTTGAAAGACTAACTTAAACGTGCAGGTTTTCTCACGATGTTTTCCATCAGAGCCGAGCGAATGTTAGAAATACGCATGTGTAGATTTGAAAATCTAAAAGTGCATGCCCGGAATCTAAACTACCTCCTGTTTAGAGCGGGCACGTAACCTAGTCTAATATGCCTAAAAGCTATTCTGCCTAGTACTAAAATATTTCTGAACTACATAGAAGTTCAAAATACCTAATTGTTATTATTATTTTCTAGTTTTCAGTGCACATAAGATAAAACCGTCTAACTTAAAAGTTTTTTTACCGATTTTTTATTTATAGCAATCTTTTGCAATTTATTCTTAAGGTGACGGGTAGGGCACACTAGCGACGCCAATCGATTCATTGAACTTCCATCGCCCCAGTGTAAGCTTCTTATCGCTCTACGGATTCCGTGGAACTTGTCACCCGCTAACACACTCAGCATTTTATGTAGCAGTGTTCAAATTTTAAAAACTGGACTAAGGTACTAGGGTCTACAACAAAAATAATTGAAAAATAACAATTAATAGAAATTAAGATAAATATTAATTTAGTAGGTAGCTACATGAACTCATTAGATGTAGAAGTCCATGGTACCTATATGCAGATTTGCATGCATATGCATTGTAAAACTTTTATGAGGAGAATTTATGATACTGTTGGCGATAGATCTGGTAACCCTGTTGCTAGGTGGCTGTTGGCTGTCGTGTGCGTAGCAACGGGGTCTAGCTGATCTAAATAATTATTTTCTTGTATTTTTTGTATATTTTCTGTGATTTTATGTGATTTTTAATAAATAGGTATTTTGCAAAATTATATTTTGATTCCGTAGTCAATAGATACCTATTTTTTATTAATAGCACAATCTTTATCACTTACGAAAGTCTACATTCATACGTGTTTTTTTTCTCTATCAGTAATTAATTAACCGAGAAAGTAGTTTGACCCTTTGATAAGAAATATTCATAAAAGCCATTTACTTATCCAATAAAGAAAAATAATAAATACTTACTGTCTTTTTGATTTAAATTACGTGACTGTTGAAGACTAGACTAGAGACTTTTCAATTACGTGATAGGTTTTGTAATGGGTTACTTATCTCAGCATGTTATTTTTGAGGGTTAAATAGTTATTTAGCCCTCAAAGATTATATATTATTTATATTTCGCTATTTTGTTTTATATTATTTATATTTAGCTTTTTTTTACCGGTTGTTGTAGTTACAACCAGTAAAACAAAAATGCTATAAAAACACACATTATTAAAAGACTAAAATTTTAAATGAACTGAATTTACAATTATCTTTCACCATTTTGATGACGGTTATTAATTTATTTCTAATACAGTAAAAGTTACTAAAACAAAAATAAAACTGTCAGCTGATTACCAGTTCCTTTACTAATTTAAATATATATTTTTTTTATTATTTCATTTTGTCCATCCCTCCAATTTGAAGCAATAAGAAACGGTTTACTAACTTACAAGTCACTTTTGATCGCTTAAGTATTAAAAGTTTCAATGAAGGCAAACTACTGATGTAAATAAGTAGGGTTGGATCGTAAAGTTACACAACACGAGAGTGGGGTAAAATCTGTTTCCTTCATATGTCAAAAAAAAATAATTATGAAAGGGCTCTGAACCCAGTGGACTAGATTTCGTATAATTTCCAAAGTTTTGTTCGTAGCAAAAAGAATATAGGCACCTTAATGACATTTTGCCAGTTCACAGTCGCTATGTTGGCCTTATAATTTGGCAAAAAGGTAGAATATTAATTTGTAATTTCAATTTCTTTTGGTCGTATGGCCATTCCTGAATGCGTGCGGAAATTGTTCCCGAAATTCTTTTCTCTTTTGAAGTTTTGTTCAGATATTTTATTATTTCCACCTGGCATCCTTAGGTGTAAACACAACAAAAACTCAGCTGACGTGATAGGTCAGCGTCATTGTGAACAGTGACCTCTTTCCTTGGGCTGGGTCTTTTGAAAAAACCTTGTGGAACTATCAGTGTATCATGTTAAGTTATGTGCACATACGCGGCTAAAGCAGCCATAAACTATGTCTCCGTTAGCTACAAGGATAAAAATAGCTACCCCTTTTATGAAAAAAATATGTCACCGAACATGTGGTTTTATCGACTTTTCCCAAATGTTTCAAAAAGACAATAAATTAAACAATCTTCTTTGTAATAGCATTATTCGCCTGAAAAAATATAAGTTACCTTCTAAATTATTAAATCGGCCACAAGTGCCACAACCAATGCGCGTCTGAGTAATAGTATCTCAGCCACTAGTTATCTTCTATGTAAGCCACTGTAAATATAACTCAGCTGGTGGTTATTTTTTAGCATCTAAATTTCTGGTACGCATTGAAATAGCAAACTTCTAAAGTAGGTATTAATATATGACACCAAAATAGTAATTAAATTAGCTTCTAATTGCTTAATTTAGTATGATCAAAATGTAACTCATCCTACATTAATATGATGTTTAGTATGTATTCAAGCTTGAATATATTATTTTTAAGGCGCTTGTATTGAAGCTGTAAAACATAAAATAGAGATAAGTTACAAATTCCGTGGTAAATAAGTTTGTAATGTGTAAATCAGAAGGACAAGTAAAATTAATCGTTGATATTGACTTGACACTTTCTTTAACATTTTTAGATGATGGCGTTGTAAAGAAGATGAATCAGTTTATAGTATATTAATTATGATAAATTTTATCGTATTCGAATGTAAAAAAAATATCTACAAATAATGTTGCTTTACCTATTTGCTGAAGTCGTATTTAGAGCGTCAAACTGCGCCTTACTATGTGTAGGTGTACGAATATGTATGTGTAAAAGGCGAAAGTCTCAATGCATCCTACCAACCTATAATGATGATTGAAAAAGTGACCGGCCAGTAGGTGGTATAAGTATAGCAGATTCTCCTGGAACGGCCGAGCTTATAGTGCTGCAACTTGACTAGACTTCACTCGACTTATAGTGACATCTGAAAACTGACGATCATAGTACCTAAACCGGGAAAGTGTGTGAACGTCTCAATGGACAACATTTCATATTTTTAACATGTCCATATTGTTTTTTTATATGAAAGTAGACTAAAAATGAACAGACCCATATTTTTTCTTTTTTCAAAATTTGTCCATTTTCATACATAAAATAATTATTGAAATTCTTTTTATTCTAAATAGACGTAAGCGCCAAATGACGTCATCGGACGGCTGAATACAGCGATATTCCTTTGCTTATCATTGTTTTAATAAAAAAAAGGTACTACTGTCAAAGGTAAATAATACTAGTGTCAACATTGTCAACGTCATTCATACATTCAACGTTGACAAGTTGTCTTTTTTTTTGACAGTTACAAGTTATGAGTTTGGCATTACGTAAATTTAAAACTATAATGTGCTAAGCAAAGAAATATTTTACATTCTGCCGTCCGATGACGTCATCTTACGTTTTTTAGTTTTTAATTTTTTTCTCAGTAAATAAGCAATATAAAAAATACGGGTTGGTAAACCGTGTGGCTCGGCATTTCAGTAGAGTGACTCGAAATGTCCTAAAGAACTCCTAGTCGTGGATAATAATCAACCATGAATGATAAATTATAATCAACCATGAATGACTGGATTGAAAAAACCCTACTCAAGTCGCATCACTAGCGCTGCATAAATTTAAAAAAATCCCCCATTAGGTTAATCTCGCATTCCGCCAGATTGTTTTTATCAGGAATGCCCTACGTACCAGCCAGCCGCCATCATGGTATAATTAAAATTTTAATTCAATTAGAATAATTGCTCGTGGCATTATAGCCCAGATGCAGTCGCAGACATCAATTGATTTTCTTAATTGGCTTTTTAACCGATCCATGGCGATGTGTTGCGGGCAGGTCTAAATTTAGCCAATTCGAAAACGTTTCGAACACGAAAACGGACAACAAAAACTTTAGATGGCATCTGAATAATCAGGTCTTGGGTTTTTTCAACTCGATGGCTTCACTATACCTTATACTTATTTGGGAAAAAGATCTAAACTGTGTAGTTTGTTGGGTTCTGTCTTTACATTTTTTTTTCATTATCAAAAAAGAAAATTGTTAAGAAGTTTTAATTATTTATTTTTCGGTAAATCATCGACATGCAACTGACAATATAAAAAAGCTAATAGCAGACTTACACATGGTAGATACAGCATAATAAAAGGAGGTCTCGACATGTTAATCCACAGTAGAACGTGATGAAAGCCCTTAACCTTAAATATACGACAATCAAGGATCGTGTTTCCTAGCGCAGGAGTACAAGGAAGCCCGACCCCAAATAAAATGGAAAAATGGGCAAGGCGAAGAAGATACAACATAATAAAAGAAAAACAAACAAAGTGAGCAAAACCAGAAACAATTGGCGTGCAAATCAATTAACTATATTATCTTATAAACAAGATACAAAACAAATGAGATATCATACTATAGATAGAATTATGATTGCTGACATTGAAGAATGATCTAGCTACCTACTATTAAGTGATTCGTTCAAAAAGTAAATCGACTCAATAAATCGTAAAAAGTTATCGAGAAAAAACGGAAAATTCCTAGAGGACTAGACCAGAATGTAGGTACGTATAGTTAATTTAATTCGTAACAATTGGAAACTCCTAGCTATTTAGTGAAGTATCTAAATCCACATTTTTATTGCTACAACGACACAACAGAAATGATCTTCGACGTCTCGTGTGAATTTAAGCGAAATGAACTTAGCGCAAGTTGAAGGTCAGAGGGAGAACAACCAACTAAGCTTAGGCTGGGGCTATTTGGGTAACGTCGAGAGATAAGATTAGGTAGCTTATTGCCAACCAGTGTTGTCCACTTAGCACTTTCGGTGCTAGATCTAGTACTATAATAAGAAATATTTTTATTGAACCATGTTCATTACTCACTCGCAACCAGGTTCCACCAGAAACGCAGATAATGCCGAAGCAGCAAATGCTGAGCTTGGGACCTGATTGACCACACACACTCACACCTCTTCTTGTATATCTGCTACTTATCTTCCTTGTATCCATGTCGTGTCATGTGTGCCTATTGTTTCGTACTTATAATACTGTAAACTTCTTCTATGTTCTATCATGTTGCTCTCTGTGCTGTGAATGTTGAGATGGTCAATAAATGTTTTTTCTTTCTTTCATTACGTATAATGTTTAGCATTATTTTGGCATCATGATGTCAAAATAAGCAGGCACACATACGAGCTACTTTGCAGGTGCAAAGTCATAAATCTAATCCTACATGATTTTTGGTCAGCCGGTTTCTTCATGGTTTCTGTCCAGTGACCTTTTTTTGTCTTTAGCCTCACATTGAAATCTAGAAAATTTCCCATGCCGTGTCACCCAGCACCAATGAAGATATTTATAAACGAAAAATCCGATAGATGGCGTTATGTAGTCCAACTACTTTATAAACTTTATAATATGGCTCTACCCGAAGATATCTTGCCAATGTCAAGTAACTTATTGAGAATAAGTGGATAGTCAACAGTCGAAATCAGTCAAAGTCACAGTTACTCAATAAAACGCCGGTGTTTTGCGTTTTAACGACCTACGGATTCTGCCGATAGGTACCACCCTAAACACAATCGCGGGTTTTAAGACTATTAGGTTCAAGCAAGTTGTCATGGGACAACTCCCTCGACACACAATTGCAGTGTTAAAAACGATACAATTCAACGATTTTTATTATTAGGATCACCTCGCGGCACTTCACTGCACAAATAAAAACCTAATTTTTGAATTGCATCAGCCCGCGCGGAGTGTTTTAGTCCTAATGCCAGAATTCCAAGGTCCAACTATAGTGGATTGGTTACATTTTGCCGCGTCATGTCAAAATGACAATGTTATGTACAATTCGAAGTTGGACCTCACGCCCACAAAACGCCATCTAACAGTTGTACAACCCTCACACTCATGCCATCGAGTTATCACCACTATGACCAAAAAGTAATTTTGTTCTTACGAATAATCAGGCCCTGCTCTATATTCGAAATACCCGTCAAGGCCACGGGCCGGCTAAATAAGTCAATTGGACCCGGCGGCCCTAACAGATAAGTGCATTTTGAGCCCAATTTATATGCAACAGTGACCCCGTTTAGACATGCAAATGCACCGGGCTCACAATATTTTGATAATAGAGATTGATTTATGGCTCATTGATTGTTGAGATTCAAGCATTTCCATTTCACGCTTATATAATTTATTTTGTACAGACAGATATTCATCACTGTCAGTTTAAATACGAACTCTCAATTTTCCGCAATTGATATTATTGAACCATTGATGTGACGTGATGAATATTAAGGTGAAAAATCGACAGATTTGTATTGATGTGTTGCTGTCCGTACGTAGTGTGTCCTCTTAGAGTCAAATTAATCGTAAGGTTCGAATTGGCTGATGGCTTAATGCCGGAAAGAAAGGAAGAAGCGGAAGGAGGCCTACACTAAATCACTAATAGGCTAATGAAGAAGAAGGATTTTAATCAATCTTATAATTTCTATCTACATGGTACCATGTAATTAGTCCATAATAGTACTGAGAAATTCCACTGATTCTGTACCTAATGCAATGAATCGATAAGGTCGTTAACAAATCGGTTTATAACTTAAATCATGACTACGTTGCTATCTCCAGAAAATTACTTACACTTAGATCTAAATTCTTAAAATAATACCAACAATATCCACTGCAGAAGATTTTCCGTCTCTTCCCATAGATTTCACGTACAATGTGACTGATTGCAAACAGATTGATCCAAAGAGATCCTAAGTAGGTATTTTATTAAATTTGTTAGTCCACTTTACGACGTAAACGCTCTACCCGGTACTATTGTAATATTATAGAGTTCTCAGGGGCAATTCTCGTGCGATCGACATTGATCTTGAATTCGACTTGTATGGACGAATGTATGCATTGAACTGTCTAATTCAACTTCAATTTCGAGTCCTTGAGAATAGCCTCTCAGGTGTGCTCGCGTTCTCGAATAAAAAAATCTTGATACATAGACAGACAGTAATAATCATGTCTATAATGTATCAATACGGGGATTAACACGATATTTATTATGTGGAACAACATTTTGTACTCACATATTTGGCTCGACGTTTCGGCTACGTTACAGCAGCCGTGGTCACGAGCGGACATCGAGCCAAATATGTGAGTACAAAATGTTGTTTCACATAATAAATATCGTGTTAATCCCCGTATTAATACATTATAGTTATAATGCAACGCGAAAATCTAAAAAACTAAGTAAAAATCATGTGTTTGTCAACACTTAGGAAAATACGTCATGATTGTCGGTTAGCCAATCCTTGAACTAGTGGAACCCCATTCTTGTTGCTTGTGGTCGTATATCATAAGCCATAGCCATTTTACGATACGTTATTGCACCGTTGCAACTTGTTTATTATCATTTAAAACTCGCCAGGTTCTGAAAGCCACCCTACGTAGGTTCCTTTTTCAAGAACAAGTTTTGACCCTTTTGATTTACTGTCCCTCTTTTAAAATGCAAATTAATTCTCTTATACATTTTATAGTCGCCGGACCCGCAACGAACACATTTCGATTTGTTGCACGCAGGACCCGAATCTGTTCTAAAGAACTTGATTTTTGTGGTCTCTTTATTCTCATTATCAATCAAAGAATTCATATCTCCGCTTATTTTACTTTCTCCAAAGATTGTCACCTTTCCACTTTCTCTATAATATCCAACTTACGTTGGTTTAATTCTTAATATTAGTAAATATATTGTTTTAAACATTCACTAACATTAGAATAGTTATTATTAGTAGATAAATATTTTCAGAGCTATGAATAGGTCTGTAACCTCAGCCTGTTTACGCATAACGTTAAGTCGTAAACTTTGATTTATAATTTGAGATAAATGTCGCAGGTTTCTTGAGAAGAGGAAAAAAATAGAAAATCGTAAACAGCCATATCACGCTAATAAAAATACTTATCTGAAGTCGTCAAACGGAACTGAGTTTACCAAACTTAAGGTGACGGGTAGGGCACACTAGCGACGCCAATCAATTTTAATTTTTAGCTACTTAACCCGATATATTTTAAACCATTTCGGGGTTATAACTTCTCGACAATCACTTATACTATTTATTAAATAACCATGCACAAATGTTGGGTCCAAAGCTTACGCGTAAAATTGATTCACTCCAAAAGCGGCCACTTTTGGTGTGAATCAATTTTTCGCGTACAAAATCGGACCCAACATTTGTGCATGGTTATTTAATAAATAGTATAAGTGATTGCCTGAGACGCTTGTGACCCCGAAATTGTTTAAAATAGATCTAGGTTTAGTAGCTAAACATTAAAATCGATTGGCGTCGCTAGTGTGCCCTACCCGTCACCTTAAGAGGAATAATTAAGATAGACGAATATGACGGGGTTCTCGACCGAGCAATCGCCTTGTTTGACCAGCTCCATCCAGTCATAAAAGTCTGATAACCTTGCCTAAACGTTTGAACATTTCTAGCACTTTTGAGATAAATTCATTCGAGTATTTTGTTATTTAAGAAAATATTTTATTTTGGACTACCTAAATGTCGCCACGTGGTGATTTATATACTTAGCTACCTCATCATCATCAGCCCATTTAAGTCCCCACTGCTGGGGCACGGGCCTCCCTCAATCACATGAGGGGTAATTGCCATACTCACCACGCTTGGCAGACGGGTTGGCGAGGGTTTTGATATAAAAGCAGAGTTTTCCTTCTCTGGGTGCTGATGATCATGCCAGCAGCTTTACCTTAGTCGCCTTTTACGACACCTCTTCTTTCTTTTACGATACTTAGCTACCTATTTTATGCATATAACTGCGTAGGAAATTGTTAAAAATGGATAAATAATAATTTTAGCAGCAAAGTATCGACTTAAATATAATAATAACAAACAAAATGTATTATCGTTATCCAATGTATATATTAGCCGTGTGGTCCCCGGCAGAGTAGAATAGGCCACCCTCACTCTTACCGAGGTGTCGTAAAAGGCGACTAAGGTAAAGCTGCTGGCATGATCATCAGCACCCAGAGAAGGAAAACTCTGCATTTATATCAAAACCCTCGCCAACCCGTCTGCTAAGCGTGGTGAGTATGGCAATTACCCCTCACGTGACTGAGGGAGGCCCGTGCCCCAACAGTGGGGACTTAAATGGGCTGATGATGATGATGATGAATGTATGTATGAGAATATACTTGTAATTTTGGAATGTTATTTAGTATTTATTGTTAATTTGTTAACTCCACGTAAGTACATCTGCTTCGCGCGATCTGTTTACTTAAATGTAAACTTAAACTGTATTTCTCAATGTAATTGAAATGTGTTATATTTCTGTTTTGGAGAAATAAATTCTTAAACCATAATAATAATAGTTATAAGTCATTGCAATACCCTGCCAGGATCATGTATACAAAACGCTAGTCAGCACTAATTATAATATTTAGTTTTAAGACTTATGTGTTTAACATGTGCAATTAAATAAATAAATAAAAACTCTCAGTGTTTTATTCGGAAATCTGATTTTCTATATTCATACGACCCGACCCGGCAGACCCGTTTGGCAACCCGTTTGTAACAGTGGTAGTGAACGCTGCCTTTGGTCTAAGGGTTGCGGGTTCGATCCCCTCACCGTACAAACATTTGTGTGCATGAACATGTTTGTTTGTATTGGTCTGGGTGTTTCCTATGTATTATAAGTATGTATTTACAAAAGAGAAGTATTATATGTATAAATTTGTAATCCCACTGTTGATTCTGATATCCGTAACACAGGTGCTTCAGCTACCTATCTCGGAGTCAGATCAATGTATGTGATGTTGTGAAATATTTATTTATTTATACGAACTTTATGAAATCCATAATAATAATCGTAGTAAAAAATGGAATCCAAAGATTAAAGAAATATCCTCATTAGACCAGGCTGATCTTTGATTTATTTAATTTAATTTATTGGATTCGTCTGGGCGCTGAAAAGCAGAGTAACTTGTTAGGGCGGAACGAAGACCGCGGGGGGCCAGTGTATGGTATATTTTCCAGTTATTCCCGTATTTATTTTGTACATAAAACATTATTAGCACTTGACATTGGATAAGAGCCTTTGTTTCTTTTCTAGTTGATGCCCTCGCGTGATAATGCGAAATGTTTATTCAGAGTTGCGAAATATCAGATACGTACTTAGCGTAAAATAGCATAGATCTGCACTTTATGAAGAACAAATTGATTGTTAGGAAAAGTAATGTACGATAACAGTAGGCATTCAAAGTCGCGCAAACGTTGACATTAACATTGAAGTTAAACCGGCTATATTAATTGACTACAAACAGAGGTGTATTCATCTCTTAGAGTTTCTTGTTAGGGACTTAATGCTACTCGTATTAGCCTATAAGGCTAATGCTTGACCACAATCACGCCTGATGGAAAGCGACGACGATGAGGTCTAGCTAGAATGATGCGCATTTGTTTAGAAGGTGCCTGTTTACTCTATATACATATAATAAATATTAGGTAATATTAATGTACCTATTAAGTACTGCAATACTTTATTCTAGATAATCATATTCAACAAAAATCAATGTAATTTATGACGACCCGTTTGGGACAGAGTGGTAGTGAACGCTGCCTTTGGTCCAAGGGTTGCGGGTTCGATCCCCGCACATTACAAACATTTGTGTATATGAACATGTCTGTTTCGGTCTGCGTGTTTTCTATGTATTATAAGTATCTATTTACAAAAGAAAAGTATTAGGTATATGTATATACTACAAGTATATACATATACCCTAATACTTTTCTTCCCATCCCACTGTTGATTCTGATATTCGTAACACTTGAGCTGCTTGGTGCTTGAGCTACCTATCTCGGAGTCAGATCAATGTATATAATGTGATGAAACATTTATTATTACTTATAAGATCAGAATAATAGTGCACCAAACCCCATAAACAGTGTCTCGCTTGTTTGTAAAAAGTTATAAAATTGGCACGCTAATAAAATTGACGCAGTGTGCACACAATGACATTAAGGATTTACTTACGATCACAATCTAAGCAGTATCTGGACAATATTACAGTGGTGAGCACTGAACCAGCCCGAGTCATAATATAATTCTCGATGCACATTTTGGCACCCTTGAGTTTCCGATTCACAAGACCACCTCACAAGTTCATGAAAACTTCGAATGTGTTGCTATCAGCTATCTTTGTACTGTATAACAAGCATTCCAACAGTTAATTGCACAGGCAGAACGAGTTAGCAAAATTACAAGCGACATAATTGACTAACCTAATCCTCCCACCATCTTGCTGTAATTGGCGATACGTGACAATGCTCGGGGTAGGCTGACGACGAAATCGATACCCATGGCAAAAAGCACAAAACCTGCAAGGTCGACCAGCACTAGTGCCGCCAAGCTAGGGTGTCTTTCAGGACGAAAGGTTTTAGATCGGGAATCAAGCTGGCTACAACTAACCCCAAAGTTTTTAAAGCTAGAGCATCACTGTTTCTGGGTAAGCTCATTTTATCTTGGGCCACCTCTCCACTCTAGAGGTCTTCGCGTCAAAGTAAATCCGAAAGCAAGCTCATCAACAAAAATAAAAATAAAGGATATACTGTAGTGGTATTGCTATGCAAATTAAACGTTTGAATGGAGATTTTCACTTGATAAATCGACTTTGCTCATCTATCACTTTTAAGATCTCGTCGGTGATCGGATATTTCTATTAGGGAACTGAGAAACAAGCAAGCTCAAGTAAAATCCTACTTTATAGTGGTATGTTTATCAAACTTATTTATTAATTTAACTGGACATCAACAAATTTAGCAGTTGCATACTTCGATATCGCACTACTGTCAGTAATACTCGTAACTCTAATGGGGACAACTCTTCTCGCACTGGCTTTACGAAGGGAGTAGAATTTCAATTTTCAGTTCAATGAATGAACTGAAAATCGAAATTCGACTATAATTGAACTGGACATCAACAAATTTAGCAGTTGCATACTTCGATATCGAACTACTGTCAGTAATACTCGTAACTCTGATGGGGACAACTCTTCTCGCACTGGCTTTACGAAGGGAGTAGAATTTCAATTTTCAGTTCAATGAATGAAGTGAAAATCGAAATTCGACCAAACCTTAGTCAAAGTAACATATGAATTCTGTCTTTATCCGGCTGCGATCTTTTGGCATACCATGCAAAATGGCAAAATCAAGGCGTCCCGCGATATACGGGACAATTGGCGATCCTAAGACCCAGATTACCTGCAGCCGGGCGGTGTCCTTGGGCGAGGTAATGAATTTCGTCTTCGTCTGGCTGCGGTTGTTTATTTACGTTTGGCTTAGACTTTATGTTGTGCACTTTATAAAATCAAGACGTCCTGCCAAACCCGGCACACCTGGCGACTCTAGAGTCCTGATTACCGGCAGCCGGGCCACGCCGGGCGCGGCGTTCTTCGGCGAGGCAATGAATTTCGTCTTCTGTCTGCCTGCGGTTGATTTCGCTTTTTTGCTCAGTGCTTGTATTGGACACACTGCATGAGGCGGTATATTGCACTGTTATTATTCTAAGGTTGCCCTTAATATCGTTCCTACACCGATAGTGTTTATAGATATTTTTCTTCCGTATGATTTTCGTGAGATTTTGGTGTATCTAGGTGAATAAGCAGAAAGTATGATATCTGCTGCTCAGAAAGATAGTATTTGGATATAGTTAATTGTTTGCTTGCACCTGTCTAGCTGACTTGATAAGCTGAAATTTTGTTCGTAAACAACAAAAAATAATCAAAAACATTTAAACTAGTAATCAATATGGGAATTTTATTCTTCATTGGGCAGTTTTCTTATTTTTGTTTGAAGGGTGAATTAATCGGGAATGTTAGATAGAAATTAATCCAAGAAGGTCGCCGCCACAATATGTCGGATTAAGAAATTGTATGACAGCCCCCATCGATATAGGTATCAAACAAATGGGTTTGAGTAGTTGAATACAATACACTATGAAAAATTTCAAATCCAAGATGGGCGCCCCCATTAAATGGCGAAATAATAAATTATAATATATACCCCAGTCGGGTGCCTATCGAAAGCGGGAACTGATTTGTACTTAAGTAAAATAAGAAATAGTCTCTTTAAAAAGCGAAAAATGTAATATGTAGAACGGCCCTCTACGCGACAGTATTGTTCATACGTAGGGCAGTCAACAGCACTTGCAATTTATTTTTGGACTTTTTAAATGTTTGTCGGGGTTTTTTAATTAATTTGTATTATACCTATTCCTATAAATTACCTTTATACAAATATTTTAACAGGTACCTAGGTACCTACATGCAGATTGGACATTTATTGCGAAATTTATTATTTGATTAACAATTGGCACATTAGCTGGATCAATTCCTTGGGTGATCAAAAAAAATGGGTCTTTCCGGACAATCACTATATAGCAAGGGACGTAATGTCCAATAAATTTTAGTTTTGTTTCATAAAATATGGATGTAGGTACATTACATGTTACTGAATGAAATGTGATGATTATAAGTAATTGATGAATGCGCGCAGGCGTCGTCGCTGTAAGTATGCAATTTGTGCAGTCTCTTCCGCGTTTATCGGGGCCAGCTTGCGAGGTTCAATCGCTTCAATTGATCGTTTACCATCGTTAACTCGACCTGTCGTACCATACAGTAACTTTCATAAATATGCATTATCATTTTATCATCAGTGTGCTTCTTTCTTCGTGACATAATAATTAAGTGAGCTTAACGTAGATACAAATGTAACGTAAAGTTGACTAGGTGTGACTTCGGTGTCGTGATTCGTCAGTCACTGGCTGTTTCACAATTTCAGATAGATCTAGGTGTTATTAATAGCAGAATTCCTTGTTCACATCGACACCCCATATAGAAATAAAATTATTGATATAGGACTTCAATTATTTGAATGGCTCCGTTAGCGAATGCTTTGCGCGAAATGTTTTGAAGACACCTAATTTACTTTATTGTATATAATTTGTATCCCTTAATAACCTTCTAGGAAAGATTAATATATTATGAATTACTTAATTACAGTATTTTCTTTTTATTATTATTACTTAATTAATTCAATAATAAAATATTTTAATAATAACGGTATGATGACCTTGACTTGATATAAATTAGTTATATTCTATTATATTCTATCAGCATAGCAATCCATGAAGTTTTAATATTGATTATACATAAATCAATAAACTATTTAATCATAGGATAAGTATTTTCAAAACTTCATCCGAAACCTAACTTGATAATCATCATTTTGAGTGTCGTAATTTAATTATTTTATTTTGAAGGCCAGTGCAGCCAACACGCACACTCGTTCTTACTTAGATCGAAATTACTAAGATTCCTTGATCTTATTTTTTGTATAAATCCCAACTGAGCATTTTAGGTGAAATTATCTAAAAGCCAAAAGGTATTAAAGTGGATGCATTTTAAAAATACGTTAGTGTTTAAATCAAACCATGGGAAAGTCAATCTCACGAATGCTCGCGCAAAAAGAGATTGGAAGTTGGGTGCCTCTAGCGACATCAAGTAGTAAGTGAGTAGCTATATCGGCGCAGACAGTCGGGTTCCCTTCAGACGCAAGCGCAGGCGTGCAGGTCGTTTTGCTTTTCGCGAAGGCCGCCCGGTCGCCCATAGCCGGCCCTCGGATATGTGTCACTATAACACTATGTATGTGTTAACGGCAATCTATATGATTCAGCTATTCTATATTTACAGCACTATGCATTCTCATGCGAAACATTAGAAATGGCCTTGTTGGTGCAGTAGGCCTATCATTTATCTTGCACATCTTAGTCACATAGATAGGTACTTCATAATTTAAAAATTAAATTGAAAATTTAAAAATCCCCGACGGCGGCCATCTTGGATTTGCAATTTGTCACAGTACAATTGTCACTGTGTCACACTCAAGCCTTTTTATATGATCCAACATGGCTAAGAACACTCCCCCCTAATTCATCTTTCAAACAAAAAAAAACAAAATTAAAATCGGTTCATTTGTTCGGGAGCTACGATGCCATAGACGAACACAAACACACACACACACACACACATCTACGTCAAACTTATAACACCCCGTCGTTTTTGCGTCGGGGGTTAAAAACGTATATGAACTTAGATACTCGTATAAGCTGGCATGAGATGAAACTTTGGGTTTATAAACGTTTTGAATCCAGGACGCTGCGAATCATATTCTTACGAGGTAAACCTGCCCTTGTGGAATAGGATCCTAATTTGGTTAGAACATTTTGCAGGCTTTAATCGACTGATCTTTGTATATAATTCCTTACGTCGCTTCTGACCACCTATACTAGACATTGCCTTTTGAAATTCTGAGAGTAATAATTCATTGCCAGCCTACTCGCACATACTTACCTACATTCCTACAATATGAAAAAGCCCTTCATTAAGATAAGCCCTTCTTTCTTTCTACACTGCCAAGTGAAAGCGAATAGAGAAACAGTGGCCAACTGTCCCTCTAACGATGTCACATTTTGATCAATCGAACAGGTTGACCAATCCTGAATTTTTGAGATTGGCGTAATCTTATGTTGCATTTGCATGTACAGATCCGTGGAGAGCTTCGGACTTGTTCACTATCATCAATAGAGAGGGTGTATCAGAATGCTTTGTATTTTCATCCTACTTCACTTCAAAATAACTTCAAGCAACTATCGATTGTTTTTAGATTGCGTGTTCGCTTTCTTCTTACGTAAGTAGTTCGTGTGTAGTGATCGGGAACCGAACTGGATCGACTGGTGTATTACTCTCAAGATCGCATAACTTGTAATGTTTAGGGTTGCACCTTATATTATAACCTCTTTACCCAATAATACATACAACAACGCGGAAGTTATAAAAGCTTTCACTCTAGATAAATACTGTAGGTTCTCTGTTGTTAGGTATATGGCATATTGTAAGCAGTCTAAAAGATAGGAAATCACACAATTTTTTATCATCACTTAAATCAATTTACTATCTATATGGTTTTTTATTTTTATTTGATAGGCCGCAGACGAGTAGACGGATCGCTTGATGGTAAGCGATTGCCGCCGCCCATAGACACCCGTGACACGAGTGGAGTCATAAGTGCGCTGCCAACCTTCAAACCCCCCTTTCCCCCGGATTGGGCCGGTACCCTCACTCACGTAGCGAAACACAGCACAGTGCTGCTTCAAGCGGGTTTTCTGTGAGGCCGTGTGATCACTCCGATCGAGCCGGCCCATTCGTGCCGAAGCGTGACTCTCCTACGGTCACGGTATTGATTATTAGGCGAATAACAATCTACTCAAATGAATTATCCAACAAAGGTTTTTCCTGTAGACTTTCAGAGCAGGTTAATTTAAAAAGCTTGCTTTGCATTTAACAAAGCTCGATGACGAAGATGTCGACAGCCACAATAAAAAAATCAGTCCTTACCTAATCTGTATTGTGTTAAAAAGTAAGGACCATCAAGATTACATTACCTACACCAAACGACCAAACTATAAGTAGTGAAAATTGGTACAAAATTATATTCTAAGCTACACTTGTACTAAAACATGCTGTGGCTCTACATAACGGAATTAGCAACCCTATCGTACGGCTAAGCAATATATCATTGGAAACGCCTTACACTTGGACTCTATAATGATTGTGCACTCATGCCTTCTATACCTAGATACTTATTTATTTTTTGGTTAAGCATCTTTATTAAATATTTTTTCATACATAGGATAGTCCCATATGTTTTCAAAAATATGCGGGATAAAATACTAGTAGGTAAATGATCTTAAAAGCCGTGTGGTCCCGGCAGAGTAGAATAGGCCACCCTCGCTCTTACCGAGGTGTCGTAAAAGGCGACTAAGGTAAAACTGCTGGCATGATCATCAGCACCCAGGGAAGGAAAACTCTGCATTTATATCAAAACCCTCGCCAACCCGTCTGCTAATCGTGGTGAGTATGGCTATCACCTCTCATGTGATTGAGGGAGGCCCGTACCCCAGCAGTGGGGACTTAAATGGGCGGACGATGATGATGAAATGATCTTAAAATTCTTATTTGTTAGACTTACATAATTTTTTTTCTATAGGTTGGTAGGTATCTATAGTTTTACGTGCTAACGATAAATCATGTTGTGTGTACCGTGTAGGTACTTTTATGTTGAACTCCAGTTTAATAGATTTTCTAACTGTTTAATAAACCCCCGACGCATAAACGACGGGGTGTTATAAGTTTGACGTGTCTGTGTGTGTCTGTGTGTCTGTCTATGGCATCGTAGCTCCCGAACAAATGAACCGATTTTGATTTTGTTTTTATGTTTGAAAGATGAATAAGGGGGGAGTGTTCTTAGCTATGTTGGATAAAAATCGATTCATGATGGCCGCCGTCACAAATATATGGATTGTATGTTTTAACACAACTCCCACAATATGAGTATCATTATAAAAGGGCTCGAGTAGCAGAATATATTTATTGAGATTAATTTCAAATCCAAGATAGCCGCCATATCCAGCTCACACCAGCCATCTTTCTCAAATCGTCAGTCCATCGCGCCGCAGGGGGCCATTTTATTATGTCACTATTTATCTATATATTATGTTTAAATGTGTGTTCTGTGAAATCTTTATCTTTATAAAAACAGTCAGACAGGGCGTAAACGTGCTCTAAGGGAATGCCGTGGTATTGTTTACGGGAACTTACAGCTGTTTCTGCGGCTGATGTTGAGGGCGGAGACATTTTATGTGCCTACATTTCTCTACGAGATGCTTGTATATGAATCAATCAATCAAATCATTTATCGAATCAGTTACATATATTAAATTGGGTAAGTAGGTAATGCTTGCACCAATTAGAAACGTACATTCAAACGTAACCTGCCATACGACGTACAATATTTTAAATACCTATTCACTTATTGTTATGTATGACGACCCGTTTGGAACAGTGGTAGTGAACGCTGCCTTTGGTCCAAAGGTTGCGGGTTCGATCCCCGCACAATACAAACATTTGTGTGCATGAACATGTTTGTTTGTATTGATCTGGGTGTTTCCTATGTATTATAAGTATGTATTTACAAAATAAAAGTATTATATGTATATATTTGTAATTCCACTGTTGATTCTTATATCCGTAACACAGGTGCTTGAGCTACCTATCTCGGAGTTAGATCAATGTATGTGATGTGTGAAATATTTATTTATTTATGGTGCTTAATGGTTTGTCAAATGCTGTATCAAATGTCAATTGTAATGTAGGTAAGTATATTTGTTTTTTATGAGAGTATATAAATAAAAAAAGGTGTTACGAAGCAGATTCTGTTCTATACGTATACCGTGATTTTTGACCGAATAACAAACTTTTCCAGGTTATTTCACTTATATAGATACTACTGAAAACAATATTTTTACTCAAGGAACATGACTACCCCACAGAAACTAAAACATGATTATTTACCTCCTTGAAAGTTTTAAGCACAAACAGGACTAAGTACCTGAAATCGAGTCTACATTTTAAACTTTACTTTTTATCACGTTTATTACAAACAGCGCACAAAATAAACAGTGTTGAGATATGTTTATATTTAAACAAATTTATCAATTCACATTCATTCTGTCACCTAGACCTATATACGTAACTGAAATTGATATAATATCATATTACGAATACCTACATGTTAATGTACTCGTGGGTATAAGGTATCAATGTCGCCCCACGGTTAGTTGGCACGTGGCAAAAGTCGGAACTAATGCTGTTTTGACATTTTCCAATAGAAAAATGTTGTACAACGCCGATCTGTCAGTGTCACTGAAGTGCCTTCTGATCGTGGTCGCATTATTATATTTCAGGTTACATTTGATTTAGTAGCCCGACGTTGCGTTTAGTATGCGAGGAAGCTCGCATACTAAACGCAACGTCGGGCTACTTCTAATTCGTAATTCTTGTGAGATCGACAATGATCTTCAAAGTACAATCCGACTTTGATATGAAATCCAATATTCGATTTAATCGGATATTTAAGTCGATTTCGTTATGTGTTTATTTTAAATAAGGTGTAGAATTTTTTTTCGAAAAATTTCCAAAAGTCGAAAAACAAACGTTGTTCCGAAATATTGGTAGAAGTGACGATCAAATGGATCTAATTTTTACCGATACATTCTGTACCTATAACTTATTTGAAATTAGACATTTAGCTAAGCCTACAAAAAGTAATGTAACTCGTTAGTTCAGTACATAAAAAAATATCACTTATAATGGTTATCTGCTACAAGTTTAGTGATGAAAGAGACTTAAAGTACCTACTTTTTTATGTCATAGGTGGCAGACAAGCAGACGGTTAAAATTTTAAGTTGTGTTATTTATATGTACTTGTAATTTTTAATTGTGTTCAAATAAATATTTTTTCTTCTTCTTTCTTCTAGTGATGAAAGAGACTTAAAGTACCTACTTATTTATGTCCCTCACTCACGCAGAGAAATACAGCACAGTGCTGCTTCACGAAGGTTTTCTGTGAGGCCGTGTGGTATCACCCCGGTCGAGCCGGCTCATTCATGCCGAAGCGAGCTCTCCCACGGTATACTCTTTGTCGTTTATGATAAAACTAGCCTCATTTTACACGACTCTACTCGAACGATACGATTGTAGCCTAGTCTTATGACTAGACTAAAAAATGCTTATTTTACAAAAGAACTGACGTTGAAGTAAAGCTGATTACAGTTATTATTTTATTGTTATACAGGGTGTAGCCCACCGAATTAGCAAACTGAAGTGGCAGTGGGCTGGTCATATTAGCCGCAGAACTGACAGCCGTTGGAGCCGTAAAGTCCTTGAGTGAAGACCGCGACTCGGTAAGCGTAGTGTAGGACGCCCTGCGACAAGATGGGATGATGACATTCGAAGGCTGGCTGGTGTGGGCTGGATGAGAGTGGCCGAAAATCGGGAGCAGTGGCGTGCATTAGGGGAGACCTATGTCCAGCAGTGGACGAGTGTGGGTTGCTGATGATGATGATACAGGGTGTATCTGTGAACATTTACATCCCTTTAACCACGTGTTCTACTAACCATTATGAACAACGTTTGTTCAATCACTTTTGGAAATTCGCATGAAAAAATTCAACTTCGGTCACGTAACTTGGTTATTTTGTATGGGGACTCAAAAACATTTTCGATGAATTTCGAAAAGTCGTTGAACAAATGTTGTTCAGAATGGTTGGTAGAACACGTGGTTAAAGGGATGTAAATGTTCACAGATACACCCTGTCCGTATAAACGTCTTAGATTTTTACAAATCACCACTAAAATACTTTACGAGTAGTAGAGTATCCGTGAGAAATGTAATAAATAGTTAATTGACGGCCCGTTTGGATCAGTGGTAGTGAACGCTGCCTCTGGTGCAAGGGTTGCGGGTTCGATCTCCGTACAGTACAAATATTTGAGTGCATAAACATGTCTGTTTGTATTAGTCTGGGTGTTTTCTATGTATTTATAAGTATGTATTTACAAAAGAAAGGTATTAAATGTATATATGTATTTGTAATGCCGCTATTGGTTCTGACATCCTTAACACAGGTGCTTGAGCTACCTATCTTGGAGTCAGATCAATGTATGTGAACTTGTGAAAAAAATATATTTATAAATATATTTATTTAATAGGTAGGCTCTAAATTAAAGTTAAATAGTCTGGTTGCGACTTCTCAGGTGATGAGTCATTATAATTAATTAATTAAGTAACATCTCAGTTGAAATACTGCGACACATAAGGCTAGTCTTATTCCTCCTTATTACAAATCGTGAACTAAGGATAGTCCCGGCACAAAATTCGTGCCAGCCCCTTCTAACATTGCGTGTTGGAACGGGATGACATATGAGCTTCAGCACGGTAATAACTTTAGATTGCGATTTATAATAAGGTGGATTAAACATTAAAATACAAAATCAGTCGTGAGTTGTCGTATTTAGATACATTTTTGTGACCACAACCACGATAACCTCACTAACCGAGTGACTGCTCCAAATCACTGAGCTACAGATACTTTAGTACCTGACGATTTTTAGTAAGCGCTTAGTTTTTGTTTAGAGTAATGTCAAGGATTAAAGTACCACCAGATGATGTATCAATATTTTTTTAAAGTGCATGTTAAGAGTATTTTCTTTTAAAAAGCTTTACAATAGTTTTACCCATTCCTAATAGTTCGATTAGCCTGGCGAAACGAAACGATAACTACTTACGCAAGTGCCTGTAGATTAGTCATAACTGCGAAAAAAACTCATCCGCGTGTCTAATTTAATGTAACAAAAGGTGTCCTTGGCTCAGGTTCAAGGCGAGCTACATGCGCAGGCGCGCCTCCTGCCATGGCCACAAGTATGGCGGAGGAAAACTTCGAATTTCAAACTAATTTACTTACCTACATTTAGGGTTGCCACGGAATTCGATAATACCTACCAGAAACTAGATTTTTGCAAAATTGTTGAAGACTGTTTTTAATAATAAATTGAAATCGAATCTACGACTATACAATACACCTGCAAGTCGACTACCTAAAATGCGACTACTAGAGATGCGGTCTCCACCCCAGAACTCATTTCTCCCATCTCTTGTAGGTTTCTACGATTGATATGGTCAGCCCACTACCACTTCAGTTTGTTTCGACTTTGTATTGACTGGTTCACTGCCGGATCACCTCATTCCAGATTCAGTCCCTGTCACTGTGTCACTGGTCTCTGTCACTGGTGTTGCGCGTGCCCATGGGGGCAATCGCTTACCATCAGGTGATCCGTCTGCTCCGTCATGCCACCTATGTCATAATAAAATAAGTTCCTCAGAAAAACACCGAGCATAGTTATTTCCATAGCCCGCTGAGCGACTTTAAATCTGTGATTGTGAAATAGGTAGTGTGTTGCTGTAAACACATTTGTGTGTTGTAAGTGGGTCTAGCGACTTCTAAATGAGGTGGAGATAAAACAAATGAGTAGGCCAGGTATTTCATTGACAGCCCTATGTGCCTATATGATGTGGGCAACAAAAGTGGCGGCGGATCGGTACCAGGAAGGTTTACGAGACAGCCACGTCGATCCATTATCATACTAATGGGGTAGCTCCACAACCTGTTGGCAATACTCCGAAATATGCACGATAGTCGCGCTTTTATCCAACCAAACACCTGCCCTAACGACTATTAGAAAACCTATTCATTACACTTTCAAACTACAAGAATTTCCCGACCTAAGTAACTAAGTTGTACCTAATTCCAATCTGAGTTGGACACGCGTACCCAGCAAAGAATATTTCGATGGTAAATAAAGTAACATGTTTATCTTATGGCCAAATTACCAACATGTTAACGCTTGCGACTTTTACTTGATGACATCAATGCTTTTTGGTTGGATACTGTGCAAGCAACATTGAGTCAGGTTTATAACTATATTTACATACTTCTTCGGTTTCAACCGAAACCTCGAACTTTATTAGTAGGCATTTTACTGCGTTTCCATGTCACGGACACGTAGCTTGGTTATCATATTTGGAATTAGTTAATAGAGTCAAATCCCCGTGTTTGCCGAATCGGCTGTAAACCTAATGTGGGTCGATGAAAGTGGCCAAAAGTAAACACAGGTCTGCGGAACTAAATGCGAAAATTTTGTTGAGTAATACGATCCAATTGTGCATGTGCTGACGATGATCATCCGGTTACAATCTGAGTAAGACCTAAGAGCCTACGTATATACGAATGCCTACTACACGTGAGAATGAGGTTTTGGACACATTTATTGATCTGGCATATTTTTTATGAATTGATAAATTAAATTGCATCGTAAAGTAGGTACGTAATTTATATTGTTGAATTTCAGGGTTATAATGGTAACATTTAAGAATTGTAATTTTTCTGCCTTGGTGCCAAAATTGTTATTCATTGCAGTTCTTCAATCTTTTATATTTCGATTGTTCAATGAAACGACTGTTCCTAAGCTCTAAAGCCATAGTTTTAGACGCAATCGGGAATGACACGCTGACTGAGATGAGACTACTGACGGTATTTTGTCGCCCTTTGACTTACGATGTGGGGGCCGTTTTCCGCTGCGTTTATTCATCTCTTTGTTCCCGAAATATTAGTATAAAAAACGAGGGAGCGTTTCACACCTGTATGAAAAAACTGACAGTGTAATCATGCACATCGGTAGGCGGTGCGAGCTAGCTCACAGTGCACAATGTAACAGTGATTTAACGGCCTACATACATTAGTCGTAGACATTGATCTAGATACAGAGTAAATTTTAATGGTAATTTCAATGGTGGAACTTAATTTTATAGCACACAATATTACCTATATTATTAGTCAAATAACATAACCACAGATATTATAAGGCATAACTAAGGGTCCTGTCTACTTGACCCATTTTGAAGCGCGGATCAAAATGTTTGTAATGATCGTAGAACTATACTAATTTTATAGCACACAATATTATCTATATTAATCAAATAATATAACCACAGATATTATAAGATATAACTAAGGGTCGACTACTTGACCCATTTTGAAGGGTGGTTCAAAATGTTTTCACGACGCGTTACGACCATTAAAATCTACGCTCGATTCCTTCAACCCTTAATATGCGTGGTAATAACAATAGTTAATAGCTATGGAGCCATGCGACAGATTTGTTTACCTATACGTTGTAGTGTGGCTGTCTTAGCTGTTCGCCCTGACTCGCCCTGTGTCTGGATATGGTCACACAGTTAGGACGTAGCTTCCTCACTGCGGTGCGGCTCACCCATGGGCCGAGCGTGTCCGCGCGGTCGCTCGCCTGAGACGTTGAATATTCAGTATTTGCTCACTCATCGCAAGAATTAATATTCAAACGGTCGCTAACTCCTCTGATTCAAGGTTAATTTTTTGCCACGTAATAATTAAGAATAATTGCGAGCGACGTTTAAGCGATATTAGTCTAGGTGTAAAAAGATTGCGTCGATGGACGCACGCTCGTTGTTGTAACTGGTCCAGTGTGCAGATTAGTTAAGATTATCTGCCACTATGTTCTCGATACGTGATAAATTAGTATAAACGTTTTATATTTACAGGAAAAACATAAAAGTTTCAACCTTTTATACTACACACTTTTTAACCGACTTCAAAAAAAAGAGGTTCTCAATTCGACATGTATATTTTTTTTTCGCACTTTCTGGTCCATTCTCAGTCGGGACGGGACATCCGGCCGTCGTAGTTCCGTCGTTGACACTATAACCATCCACAGCTCCATGATGGAGTTACTCGTATAGTTCCATTTTTTTGAACGTACAGCAAAGCTTACAAAACTGACAAATTTCTTCAGTCGATTTCGTTTCAATATCAATTGAGGATTTTTACATATTGTAGTAACCTGATCTACCGTATTTTTATATTATAATTATAATCCTAAGTTGTTACCATACTCAAGCTCATGTCATCCCGTTCCAACACGTAATTTTAAAAGGGTCTGGCAAGAATTTGGTTCCAGTTCTTTCCTTAGTTCGCGATTTGTAATTAGGGGGAAGGTGTCTGTACTTACTACCTAAGTGTATGTTACTGATGTTTGTATCGTATTGTGATATCCAAAATAATCGATGTTCTATTCTATTCTCTCCGAAGCTCGATCCGACTAGTAGGTTGGTAAATTTATAAAAAATAAATATATCGATATTTTTAACGCCCCTGTTGGTCTAGTGATTTAAGTACGTTCGATTCCCGGTTCGAGCAAAAAGTATGTTCGAATTTTTAAAAACATTGCTCGGGTTTTTGATCACCAATCCGTATTAGGCAAGCGTGGTGATTAAGCCTAATCCCATCATAGTAGCGATAACTTGATTTCTATGATGGAGGCCTTTGCTCTGCAGTGGGACAGTATGCAGGCTGATACTCACAGATTTAATAATAGTGTGCTGATACTTTACTTTACTTTATGTTGATATTGGTTGGTTTTTGTTTCATATTTTTAAAACACTTTCTAATCTTTAATTTCAAACATCGTTTTATTTTGGACCAATCACGAATTTGACCGAAGTGCTGCGAAATAACGATGTAGCTTTCTTACGTGGGGTCGTGGTTCGAATCCCAGCATGCGCCTCTGGATTTTTCATGTCTAGTCAATATTTCTACCGTCAGCTCGGCGGTGAGGGAAACATCGAGAGGAAACCTGGACGTCTCGGATAGTTTCTCGAAAATGTGGATAAGTAGGTACGGTCAGCATCAAATGTAGCTTAACACATGAATACCATGTCCAAGTAACATTTTGTGCGTACCTATTATAAACTGACTATAATACGCAGAACGGTTACTTTGACATGGTACAGTGTTAAGCTACTTTTGATGCTGACCGTACTATTTACCTGTAGCTACCTACAACATTCGAGATAATGATTTCGAATGTGTAACCGTGATCCAGTTTGCCTGGTTCCCCGTCTAAGGGTTGCGAAGGTCAAATGGCAATGGTTTCATTGTAATTACCAAACTTCCTGAATCCTGGATCGCGGTCCAAGCGTACCCCGAAGCGTCAGCTTTGGACCATGGCCGCCACGCGTGCGCGTGAAAAAAAAAATGAACTAAATTCGCGAACTTGTGTTGGCAACTACCCCTTAATCGGATGCGAGCCATTTACGTAGGAATCCCAAATGTTTTGGTGATATCTGCTTAAATGTACCCCAAATTAACTATATGGACCCTAATATTGGGAAATATCTATTTGCGTAAATTTTTTTTAGGTGGCAAACATATTGCCGTTGTTAAGTATTTTCAGTGACAAATATATGACCATTTGGGAACTATATATATATATCCTACTTTGTACCCATTTCTTTTGTATTAAAATCCCTGGAATCTGTCGTTATTTCGTATTACACTATAATTATGTTATTGTCTTTGCATTCTAATGGAAATATAGGTACTGTAAATTTTTAGAGATACAAAACAATTTTCTCACAATTTGGTACCTACCGCAAATTAGCCGCCCAATCAGAAAAAAAACGCGCTATTTGAATTTAAATGGTTTTGATAGCCAAAGGTCAAAAAGCTTTGAAACAGTAATGCCATTATATCATACATTATCTTTCGTCAGAACCACAAAAAGAAAAAAAGTGGATGCGTTCAGTATATTTATTTAAATATTCGAAGACGAAGTTGCACGTATTGAGTGGCAAGTATTTTACCATTGTCTGATTAAGGGCTAAGGGCCTACAAACGAAATGGAATGCCAGTGGCGTAGCATGGGTCTCAACCGCCTGGGGTGAAAAATTATTTTCACACCCTGGATGCGGCAAGACTTTCGCCAAAAATCTGTACCTAAGTTTTCGGTAAGAAATTCTTAGTGGCAGCCCGGAGTCTGGAAGTTGGCGGTATTGTACCCCCGTGCCTCGGAAAGCACGTTAAGCTGTTGGTCCATGCTCCCGACTCCCTCTCCGGTCGTGTCACAGTAGTGTGTTTGCGCACACACAAGGTAACTACGAAAATCTCTATCAGGACATCCCAAATGTATTAGGATGTCCTGGTAGAGATTTTATACATAGTATTACACAGTGGATAGTCTGGCCTGTAGGTGGCCTCCTAACCAGCATGTTAAGTTTGCCAAACCCAAGGGTCGTGCAATTTGAACCGAATATGGCACGGCGCACGCGCGGAACTGGGTAGCAATTATTCTGGCTAAGGTTAGAACCTTGACATGTCCCTTTAAATCTATGTCTGTATTTCTACCATTAGCTCAGCGGTATGGGAAAACATCGTGAGGAAACCTGCACGTTTAGGATAGTTTTTTTATGTTATAGGTGGCAGAGGAGCAGATGGATGCTCACTCACGCAGCGAAACACAGCACAGTGCTGCTTCACGCCGGTTTTCTTTGAATTGAGATAGTTTCTGAAACGTGTAACCATGATACAGTTGGTCTGATTCCCCTATTAAAGGGTTACCAAGGTAAAACGGCAGTCGCTTTATTGACACCAGTCGAGTCACAAGTGCGCTGCCAACCTTTTAACCTCCTTTCCCGCGGATTGGGCCTCCGGCACCCTCACTCACGCAGCGAAACACAGCACAGTGCTGCTTCACGCCTGTTTTCTGTGACGCCGTGGTATCACTCCGGTCGTGCCGGCCCATTCATGCCGAAGCGTGGCTCGCCCACGGTCAATAGCAGTTGTCCGCGTCAATTAAAATAGTGAATATTAATCAAATTTGAATTAAACTTAAACTGAAGATTTAGGCTATTTCCGTCTAATTATTCCGCCCCACAAAGGTCACTCATGAGCTATAAAACAATTACTCGCGAAGGAAGTGGTGATCTTTAGGGACCAGTTGAAGCGTTAAGTCATGGATGAACAGGTGAGTTTGCTTAAGTGTTGCTAAATTATCATTAACATTTCGTGCATCACACCCCGCGGCGCTGGAATGCCCTAGACTTGTCGGGTTTACCTACAAACCGGCCTGTTAACCAGCAAGTTAATTTTGCCAAACTCAAGGGTCGAGTAATTTGAACCGAATAGGGCACGGCGCACGCGCGGAGCTGGGCATGCGTCTCTCAATTATTCTGACACTAGACGTGGACCCTTGACATGTCCCTTCTCATCTTAGCGTGTAATTCCCAGTTGCGTCCAAAGCTGTCGCTCTGCAGCCCTTGGTCCTCTGGAGTTTTCAAATCTATGTGCATATTACTACCATTAGCTCGGCGATGACGGAAAACATTCGTGAGGAAACCATCACGTCTCGGATAGTTTCTGAAACGTGTAGTCATGATTCAGTTAGTCTGGTTCCCCTGTTATCCCATGCGACGGTCAGACGGTAGTCGATTCTTCGTAATTACCAGACTCCCCAAATCAGGAATCATGGTTCAAGCGTACCCCGGACTCCAGAGTGACAGCTTTATGCGCATCTGGGAATTACTACGCTAAGATGAGATGTGGTGGCAGACGAGCAGACAGATCACCCGACGGTAAGTGATTAGGTACTCACCTATGGGGTGTCCATGGTCCATGGGCGACGGCAATCGCAATTCGCAACACCAATGTCACAAGTGTGCTGCCAACCAACACTCACCCTCATTTTGTTTATTAGCTAGGACCTTTCTGTTTAAATATCTTACTATTGGCATAGTAACAAACACTCACCATACAAATAGAAAATAAAAAAGTTTCAATAACAAATAATTGGTTTGGTTCAACTTCTCAATACTAGACGATTCATGAAGTTTTCATACGTCGAAAAACAGCGTTATTACGAAAGGGTAGGTTATGTACAAAAAATATCTTACACAGTTGCCAAATCTGCCTAGTGGTTTGGTTATACCTACCTGGCTGACTATTTCGCGTAAAAAGATTATGTTATCGTCACACCTTCATCTGAAGAAATAAAATCCAGGTACGACGGACATGTACCTACCATTGTAAAATAATTCAAAAATTATGTCGGGCAATGAGAACTGAAACTCTCATTACAAAAAAGCCGTTGCATAATGTTTATAAAGCTCGTAATACCTGCACGCAGATAACACAACGTTTTTATATGTCCACTTACGATCAACTTGTACTCCCATTATTCACTTTATATACTCAAAGATTATTCATAATGAAAATGAAAAAAAAAACAAAAAACACCCTGAGCACGAGTCTTCCAAAACACGCAATCTAAGTGTAGCGCTTCGTAATTCACAAGAAAAATGTCTGAATAATGCATATTTTCCACTTGCAGTCGTAACTTCAGACACTTTATGCTTTAACTCAATTTTTATATGAAGATCTACCTTTTGAACACACTGGAAGCAATTCTAATTTAGTAGCTTTTTTACTGCTCATTTGCTACCAGACAAAGTTTTTTCAGTGTTCAATTAATTAATAGACAAACGTAATCGTAATTAAAATCGGCGTAGTTAAGATGAATAACTTAATTAATAATCGAAAGTTCGACATAAAAGCTGCCGGTTGTAAAAGTTTCAAGTTTTTCGAGTCCGTATTGTAAATCTTCAAAAAGAGTTTAGTCATGAAAAGTGTAACTCACCCAAAAGCTTTCCACGTAGTGTGAAAACAAGAAAACTCCCGGAAGAGACATGGTTGCCAGTTAGGGCTCACGAGTGGACTGACGAGGGGACACACGGGGCTTTTTATTTATACACTTTTTGTTTACTAACATCACACAGGAATTCCTTTATCTGTTTCGTCGGTTGCTTCGGAGTCGGCGTGCGCCGGCGCGCGCGTGGCGTTAAACTACCGACTGAGGCGGCCGGCTCCTCACGCCCCTATATACCTACTTACTTCTTGCTTTGCCCGGCGTTCACGCTCTACATCCAACAATTAATACTATGGATCTTGGATATCGAACAGTAAGTATTGATGCCCACATATGACTAGATTACTTTGTCCGACTTTCTTCCACGCAACGTAGAACTTGCTTGCTATGATTGACCCAATGAGCCCTGTTGTTTCGAAGGGCCACTGTGGCAATGATTTGTTTAATTAGATCAAGGTTTGTGTAATTAGACCACTGCTTATAGGGTGTCTTGTAGTTCATTCAACATAATTTTAATATCCTAGTTAGTGTTTGCAGAATATGTTGGAATGTAGGGAACATATTTTTTCCTATGGAAGTTTTGCAAAATTGATTGCAATTGTTACCTACAAATGATAAAATATAATGCTGCCGTCAAATTACTGAATGCTCTCGTGGTACTACCCATATCAAAATACCAGCCAAACAAAAACTTCAACGCCTAGCATCCTAGGATGATTATAGTTACAAGTACCTAAGTAAAGTAGGTATACTAGATTTTATTCATATTTACTTGAACTGTCTTCGTAACTTTTGCGCTGAAATGTCAAAAAATTTAATAATAGCTTGTTGTGGGAAAAGAGTTAACACTTACATAAAACTTATACACTGCAATATATACTTATTTAAATGTGCTTGGAAAAGTTTAGAGCAATACTACGCAACAATACTACAAACGGTTTTATTAATAACAGCACAATACTATCAGTGAGAACTTTACATAGGTTTAAGCCAGCTTCGTGAGGTTTACTGTGGTGTTGACTGCTTGATCCATTTTATTATAAATGCTATTTGCATTGAGAAATCTAAACCTTATTTAGGTATTCCAGAGGATAAACCGAAAGATGTGCGTTCCCATTGAGGGTCCACATTGGAATTTTGAGGTTTTGAATGTGTCAGGCTATAGTAAAAGTTCTCAAACGATTGTAAATTCAACCTCTAATTTGTAAAAGTCGGCACTCAAAAGTTACATTCGGTTAAATGTGGACCCTCAGTCGTGACTGACAGGTACCCATATCTTATAATCTAGTTAAAATTTACTACTCCTGTAAATTACTATTCTTAGTAAAAGATTTGTAAAACTCATTTTATAAAATGTCACCCCCCCTATTCACTCAATAATAAAAAGAAGCAATCAGAAAGTGGTCCCTCAATCGATCGCGATAAGTTCAGATTAAGTGAGAAGCACAATAATATTTAAAATACGGGTGTGACTAAGAGTTAGTAAAAGTACTTAAACCATTGTAAATTCAATCTTTAGTTTGTAAAAGAAATCATTCAAAGTTTTAATCGATTAGAGGTGGTCCCTCAATTGAGTAGACTATAATAAAAATAAATCAATTTACGTTGCTTGTAGAAGCTAAATAGACGAATGCTGTAGACTATCATTTAGTAATTTTTTTTACTAACTATTAATTTACCGAACAGTATCAAAAAATGTACCGTTTTATTTCAAATAAAAATCTAACTCCTGTGATGAAATACTACGGTCGAGGTGACCACACATTAGGATTTTGTAGGATAAGTAAATAAAAATAATTGCTGTTTGTTGACATTATTATTTATTTATTTTTGTTTGACATCTCTTGCCTGATCAAATCACGATAATAACACATAATGCGTAATTATAATAAATTAATAAAATATAAAAAACAGCGCTGACAATTTAACCCTAACCTTTTTAATTCAAACATAATTACTACTAATAAGACAGTAGCTTAGCGTGTGTATAAAAATTTGTTCGTTTCGAGGACTTTTGACAAATTTAAAGCGTAAGTGTGGTCACCTCGACCGTACTATTTCTTCCCAGGAGTTAGATTATTATTTGAAGTAAAACGGTACATTTTTTAATACTATTCGGTAAAGCAATAGTTAGTTAAACAATTTTACTAAACAATAGACTATAGCAATTGTCTATTTAACTACCAAATGTTACGTAAATTGATTGATTTTTATTTCAATTGAGGGACCACCTTAAATCGATTGAAACTTTTGAATGGTTTTTTGTACAAACTTAAGTTGGAATTTACAATGGTTCAAGTACTTTTACTAACTCTCAGTCACACCCATATTTAACATATTTTTGTGGTTCTCACTTAATGTGAACTTATCGCGATCGATTGAGGGACCACCTTCTGATTGCTACTTTCTATTGTTGAGTGAACAGGGGGGCGGGTGACATTTTATAAAATTAGTTTACAAATCTTTTACTAAGAGAAGTCATTTACAGAAGTTGTAAATTTTAAATAGATTATAAGATATGGGTACCTGTCAGTCACGACTGAGGGTCCACATTTAAACGAATGTAACTTTTGAGTGCCGACTTTTACAAATTAAATGTTGAATTTACAATCGTTTGAGAACTTTTACTATAGCCTGACACATTCAATTGAATTCAATTGAATTCAACAAAATTCCAATGTGGACCCTCAATGGGAACGCACATAACCGAAAGGCTTTGAAAAAATATTTTCCAACATACCTCCTGCTATATTTTTATTTAGCCTTAGTATTTTTAGGTCAGATTGCAAACGCTTCAATAAAAAAACTGGTTCTGTGGTAGTGGATCCTGCAACATACGCCAAAAAAAGTCGTGGGTTCGACGATCCCCACCCAGATCAAACATTCGTGCGATGAACAGTTGTGTTTTTTTCTGCGGCTGGGTGTACCTACCTAAGTTGTAAAAGGCTGATTATGTGCTGATAGATCGATAAATTATTTATTTGCATCATCAAGACACACAATAATAACAGTTTACAATTTTTAAAGAAAAAGGCTTGAAAGTTCTGTTCACAATTCATAGTGTAGGCGTAATAATAAGGCTCTTTTAAACATGAACACCTACTTATTTTCTAAACTACGCAGATTCAGTAATAGTCGAATGTCTTTTTGAGTACCTACAATTATCCAGAGAATTGAAGATTACCCGGTTCTGCTGTCCTATTCCTCGTATTACTCCTTACTTAAAATCAATACAACATTATGAACATGGAGTAGCCGCATCTTCTCATTCTCGCTTCTCTGTTATTTGATGTAATAAACCAGAACTCGTATTAATTCATTGAAGTTGGCTTCCTAACTAGTTTGCGATCGGACCAATACAGCAAAATTTCGTAGCAGTTTTCGCTACGCTCTGCTACGAAATGATGGAATAATATACCTCCTCCTATAAGAATACTTTTAACAATTTAAAAACTATTTTTAAATTAAAAAGGCACACCTTATATCCGTCCGGAAATTACTATATGTAATTAGTCAAGCTGCGTCATTACTATTTTTTATTTATATTTTACACTATGAACGAATGCGATGAAGCATCATGGTGTAAGCGTCTTCTCGAGTGGAATCCGTGGGGAAATCAACGCCCTCAAGAAGACCTCAGATGGATCAAACTGGATGCAAAAAGCCCAATGCCAGAAAAATTGACAGTGCTGAGGCCCACACTAAAATAGTTGAAACAGGCTAAAGAAGAAGTTTTTTTTTAAATATATGTCGGAGCTTAAGCACAGTGGCGCTCTCTATCATGTTTGGAAACATCAAGGAACTTACTTGGCAGAGTAGGCATAGCGATGGATTGATACTTTTTGGTTATTCCGTTGCCATTTACTTTGATTTTAGCGAGCTGTCAGTTTGACATTTAACTTGAGACACGCGGGAATCGCTAGAGGTATTCGGCAGGCTTTTTCCTCATCTTGCCGCCAGGCCAAAGAGTAGTATTTGCGCCAGGCTTCACTGTCAATGTGTCCTGCGCCATTTTGTCTGGTGCAGCAATGTTTCTTGTGAGTTGTGACAGTCAAGTCAATTCAGTCAAATTGTCAAAAATTTCACCCAGTAATTTTGAACCGACAACATCTCGGTAACTTAAATAGGCACTTCAGCAAATTCACGAGAATATGCATTAATAGGAAAATAAAGAATCATTAAAAATAGTTGAAAATTTTGAAACGAGCAAAATATTTTGGGCATCCCTTTCGGTTGAGTAAAGAAGCTTATGATTATTGTGAACCACAGATCACCCCAATACATACCGCATAGGAGGCCGGAAAAAGTCACCATACATAGTTGCATTTGCTACTATAAGTCTCGATCGCTGGGAACGCTACTTCACTTCTGACCAAGTAACAGACCCGTGCGTTACGCGTATTTAAATACTCTAAAAAATACTTTTCGGTGATTGACGGGTACGAAAATGGCACACTTGTGCTATAAAATGTTGTGGAAAATCGGAAAGGACATCAAATTTTCAAAAAGATGGTAATGACATTCCACCGGTAAGTAAAATAATTTTTAACTGACCACTCCTAAACAGCTCAACTTATAATGGTCATTAGAAGAAATCGTGCGTTTTACAACCAGCACGCGTTTGTCTTTTGGAAAAATCTTTTTTTCTCAAATGAATTTTACAATAAGCTATCTCTTTTTGACAAAATACTAGTGATTACCCTAGTACAAACAAATATTTATCGATGAATGCATTGGTTTCTAGCTTTTGCTTGTGTTTTTTTTTTTTCAATTATAATTTATACGGTAATCCCAGTCCGGCACTTAAGTGATAAAAATGTTACTGAAGTCGTCATAATCATTGCTAATTAATTGAATGTTGTATTTCAAGATAGTATTAGGCGCCGCCTTCAGTAACACCTTTTCTCAAGTGTACTGTTATAAAATGTTATGTGAAGTGTAAGAAGTCATCAAAACATGATTTTACCCTTTTTAGTTCGCGGTTTTTGAAGGCAATTTTTTTTCGTGCTTTTTAGTGTCTCATTTTTCGGCAGAGATATCCTTTAACTCCTTACCGTTCAGAAGTTGACCTTCCATCATCAGCAGAGCCACAAATTAATACCATTAGGTGTAAGTACTAGTGCAGCTCTGAAAAAGATACAAAATATTACGTATGCCTATAAAATTTAAGGGTTCCCCTCGATTTCTCTAAGATCCCATCATCAGATTCTGACATGGTGACAATGGGACCAACTTGGGAGTGTGTTCTTTTAAATAAAAAAAGATTTCTGCAAAGTCAAAAAACAAAGATACAGTCGAACATAGAACCTCCTCCTTTTTTGAAGTCGGTAAAAAGTAACGGTGTATATGTTTCCCCAACTCCTGGCCATATTATCTAAATGCGTAAGTAAGTATTATGGTATTACGTTTTGAATAAAATTAAAACTGTCGATAAATAGTGTTCTGTCACTATTTGCGGGCAAATGAATGTTTGACCATGAATCAACCAATCACAGCACCTCGGCCTCGCTCCCCGCTAACCGTTCTTTCCTCAAACTTTGGTGACTTTTATGCCATACAAAACGCTTAAGATGCGGCATCTATTGGGGGTGATCTGTGTTGTGAAAACTATGTGCGCCCTCCCTTTTAGTTGAGTAATTCGAGAACAGTGTCCTCCTCCTGCACAACATCCAAGGTGGGAGATACAGTAGGTGATCGTGAAACACTCGATCGGGGGGATTCATTGAGGTAGGATGCGGGGGAAGATGGGAGCCAGTTTAGTAAGGTGTAATTTTACCGTCTTATGGTGTTTTGTGTCTTATTAACCAAAATTGTTGTTGTCTCATTTTGAATATAAATTCAAAATGAGACAACAATAAAATTGGTTTATAATCATAAATACAATTTTAAGAGGTAATTTACACGATTTTAATACGATAGAAGAAAAAAATGTTACAAAATAGGGTATATCGCAGCTATAAAATAAATAGAAAAAAAATTGAAGGAGATCCAAAATAAAAAAAAATGTATTTGGATCTTCAGATATTTTATGTTCTTTGTTAACAGTGGTTTTATTTTTTCCAATAAATTAAAGTATAAGTTGGTCTAGCCATGACATTATTTGAGTTCCAGTACTGAAAACATAATTTATTTTATTATTCGTATTGTCATGGTGAGACCATTAAAATATTTTCAGTTAGGAGTTATAATTACTTTCTCTCTCACTATGATAATATGTAGGTAGAGCACAAGTGTGTAGCTTGTTTGTTTTGAATAAACCAGTGTGTAACTGACTTTCGACTTTGTTGCTCGTTCCTTTCCCCGCGCTATACTTACAAACTAAACAGTGACGACTTCGGAAACACACATTAATATTAACATTATTACATCCAGTTTGTGCAATAATTATGTCGGCGACGGGAACTTTTTTGTTTTGGAGTTTTGACTACCGACTATGCGTCGCAAGAGTGGGGAAGATACGTTTCTCGGTTGAACCAATGGTTCATCGCGAACGATATCACCGACGCGCAGGATAAGGGCAAGGTCAAGCGAAGGGCGATCTTGCTGAGCGCGCTTAGCGAGGCTACCTATAAGCTCGCTAGCGATCTGGCGCTGCCAAAGGTGGATCAGGTCGAGAACGACGAGCTTCTGAAGTTATTAGATGATAATTTTACGCCGAAACGCGTCGGATGACCGAGAAGTGGAATTATTATTCATCTATGCAGTGACAGGACGAGAGTCACACTCACACTTAGGGGTTTAGCCGCGCACTGTGGTTTCAAGAACGTTGGTACGGCCATGTCCTGAGAAAACCAGACAGCTACGTAGGCAACAAATGTCTGGCCAAGCAACCACCACCGAGCCCCGGCAGAAGAGGTAGACCTAGAAAGGTGTGGCTTGACGTCGTAAAGGAGAACATGCGTGCCAATAAATTGACTACTTTGGATGCACAAGATCGTGCGAAGTGGAGGAGTAGAAGCAGGAAAGCGGACCCCGGGCTCCGAAGCGACGGCTTGGGACACAACCGGGACTAAGCGCTAAGATGACAAACGAAACGAATGATAAAAAACCAAATCGACCATTTTGCCATCAACTCCAAATGGCGCACATCACTGCTCGACGTCCGTAACCGTCGCGTCGCGGCACGGATATCGACAGTGATCACGATCTAGTCGTAGCCGAAGTGCGGCTTAAAGTAGCTGCGGCCCGAGCTGCCAACGCGACTACCAGGATAGGCAAGCAATTTAAGGTCAACAAATTGCAGGATCCAGAAATAAGCGACACCTTTAGGTTAGCAGCTGCGAAAGTCGCTTCTCCATCCTCGAAAAGGACCCAAATATTTCTGTGGACGCGGATTGGAATCAGGTCAAAATGGTCTGTACAGAGACCAGCTCCGTCGTTCTCGGCCACAAAACACACACACGCGAAGATTACATGTCACAGATAACCTGGAGCCTGATCGAGGAAAGGCGCAAACTCCATCTTCAACTGCTGGCAACAAGTGACATGGAAGCGCGAGAAGACTTGCGACTGCAACACATGCGGATTCGCAAGAAAATCTACCGCAGCACTCGTCGTGACCGTCGAGTATGGGCTGATGGTGTTGCAGAAGAAGCTCAGATAGATCTACAAGGCTACCAAAACCTTGGCCGAAAATAAAAACCTGAGGAAGAAGAAGCCCTTGAAGGACAAGAATGGACAGCTTATTGTGACATCGGAGGGACAGCTTCAACGCTGGCGAGAGCACTTCGATGAGATTTTCCGCTTCTCGAAAGATCCCACTCCCACACCCACGACTGCTGCTTAGCCTGCCCGCACAAAGCCTAGGACATCGACATGTCTCCCCCTACAGAAGAGGAAGTAGTGACGGATGGCCATCCGATCACGAAAGAACGGGAAAGCCCCAGGAGTGGACCTCATCACAGCGGAAATGCTAAAAACCGACACCTATACCGCTGCGTGCGCGCTGACGTCCCTTTTGAGGACTATCTGGGCAGCCGAAGAGCACTCTCGATGATTGGAACAAAGGTATCCTCATTACAGTACCTAAGAAGGGAGACCCAAGCGTATGGGACAATTGGTATGCTCTGCTGGATCATTCTAGACAGGCTATCGAGGACCGTCGAACCACTTCTTCGCAAAGAGCAGGCTGGCTTCCGACCCAACGGATCGTGTACCGACCAGATCAACACCTTGCGAATAATAAAATTCTCGAACAGGCATCAGAATGGCAAAGGGAAATATATTTGACCTTTGTGGATTTCGAAAAAGCCTTCGACACGCTCAAATGGGATTCTATCTGGAGTCGGTTACAGAAAATTGGAGTCCCTGAGAAGATTACGAATATCATTTAGGCCATCTAATTGAACTATTCTGGTAGAGTAACTCACGAAGGCTTCGTCTCGGATGACATACAAGTCCATGCAGGGTTGCGCCAGGGATGTCTTCTCTCACCTCTCCTTTTCCTTGTCGGCCTGGATGGTATTATGAATAACATCACCAGCTGCAAACGCCGAGGCATAGAGTGGGGACTGTCCAATGTCTTAGAGGATTTGGCCTACGCTGATAACCTATGCCTATTGAGCCTCACACGAGCCGACATGCAAGCTAAACTGGACGACCTACGACGAGAGGCTATGTAGACGGGACTTAAGATAAACATCCGGAAGACCCAGGAAATGAGGTGCGGAGCGATAAGTTCTTTGCCGCTGTTCATCGGCACAGAGGGGGTGGAGAAAGTCCACAAATTCACATTAGCTCGGAAGTGTTGTGTCAGAAACAGGTGGAACCAAAGAGGACATCACTTCGAGGATTGCCAAAGGGAGAGCAACCTTCGTGCAGCTCCGTTGCGTATGGCAATCGCGGAAACTGACTAGGAGAGTAAAACTCAAAATATTCCGGTCCAACGTAAAAACCGTGTTGCTGTACGGATGTGAGATGTGGAAGGTCACCAAAGACATCAAATTTTCGTTAACCGCTGCCTTCGCCGTATTCTCGAGGTATACTGGCCCGAGAAAATCACGAACGTAGATCTGTGGGATCGCTGCGATGAGACTCCGATCGACCAGCCGATAAAACGCCGCAAATGGAACTGGATCGGCCACACGCTCCGAAGGGAACCGGAACACATACCGAGGCAAGCCCTAGACTGGAACCCCCAAGGAAAACGAAACGCCGCCCTAAACAATCCTGGCGGCGGACTATCACTGCAGAAGCGAAGACCTTAGGACTAACTTGGAGCGAAGTAAAACGTGAAGCTCAAGACCGTTCGAGATGGCGGAGCACTGTGGATGCCCTTTGCCCCACCTAGGGGACAATAAGTCCAGACGTCAGGTCTATGCGTGACCTGTCTAGGCCTGCCTAGGGTTGATTATAGGCCTTTTTATTAGTCATAAGTATGTGAGGGAGGGATGTTGTATATGTGTGCGTAATACGCTCAGCGTTGGTAAAATAATTAATTAGTAGGTAACATTGCACCTCTCGGCTCCGTGGTGTATGTAGCTTGTTTGTTGTGAATAAACCAGTAAAGATGCGCAGAACAACTCTTTTAAAAGACAAAGGAGTTATAACTCTTTTGAAAAGTTATAAAAGAGTTATAAAAGATCTTTAACTCCCAATTAACTCCGTAACTCAAAATACTAAAAAGACTTGAATGATGTGATTGATGCGTAATTGCGATGGGTTGTCTCATCGACGTGTTTATCCAATCTAATAAATTCAATACAAATAAATAATATTGTACTTAATTGCAACAGTGGGTCAGTTTCCCCTGATATTTTTTTTTATGTACAGATTAATGCACGACGCGTTTCAATCATGCTCCATCCCTTTTCGACTGATAAAATCCAGCTATGGCGGTTTCACTTACTCCTTTACGATCCGAGGTACCAGTCTCGCTCACTAACTCTTTTTACATCTTTAACTCCCTAATAACTCTGTAACTCTAAGACTGAACAGATTTAATTGATTGGTGTGATTGAATTGATGCATATTTTCACAGAAGACTTAATTATAAAATAAATATTGATATGCGATTTGAAAGGAAGTGTTTGTTATTTTTATTGAATTAATCAAAGGATTTACGGAGTTACTAACTCTTTTGCAATGATGTACCTACATCTTTTAGTCCCAATCACTCCTGAGTTACACGTGTCTCTAAACCAGTGTGTAACTGACTCTCGACTTTGTTGCTCGTCCCTTTCCATACTTACAAACTAAACAGTTTTACTAATAATATGATTCTACGGAGTGTATAGGTAAGTGCGATGCTATATTCGGATCAATCACTTAAGGCTGTATTTCTGCACATTTTATTCTTTGGTTGTAACACATTTTATTTAACGTTTAGTAGGTACGGCACGCACAGTGAAGATTAGCGTTCGGGGTGTCCCTTTGTTAGACACTGCTGAGTGGAGCCACTTATTACGAAAACAGGTCAATGTATGAGATTTTGTATGAATTTATTTATAAAAAGTATATTTGGCAAATCCTGGATCATGATCAAAGCGTAGGTTGTACTTACCCGATACATGAATAGTATTATGACACGCTACGATCCTTGGAAGATGGTTAAATTAGTTAGTACTTACCTTAGAGTCCATTCCATTACATTTTAGTACCATACAAGTCTATCTCATAAAAGTATAATAATCTCATAACCTATTGCCCACACCCTGTATAATTATATTCTATGTTTGTGGTAAGTGGTAAACTAAGTACAGATATCATAAAAAGTTAACTCATGTTTGGCAGTTAATGTATCTTATTCCTTAGGACTTAAGAGTTGGAAACTGTCAATCGTGTGCTGAACTTTGACGCTGACTGTATGAGACAAGATACATAACCTTTAAAGTGATGCGCCTGCGCCGCTGCAAGTGATTGATGGAGATATAATGACTATTATGCATCAACGCCATCAACACGACGCTTGTATTAAATTGTATATAAGGGTACTTACTGGTCTAATTATCAATTTGATTTAATCAATTGTGACTTTATTGAATCTATGTAACATTCTTTTTTTTATGTGATAGGTAGCAGACGAACAGACGGATCACTTAATGGTAAGCTATTGCCGCCGCCCATGGACACTCGCAGCCCCAGTGGAGTCATAAGTGCAGGCGAACTGCACGCTTGTTTGCCACCGACGTAGTATATAAAAAAAACCCTCCTCAGGTACCCTCGCTCACGCAGCAAAACACACACAGACGCTGCTTCACGTCGGTTTTCTGCGAGGCCGGGATCACTCCAGTTGAGCCGGCCCATTCATGCCGAAGCGTAACCCTCCCAAGGTCAGTTAAGGATTGGTCATTTATTTTTTATCGTAAACCAGGTTTATTTACTTAGGTAACTATCTTTTTTAATTTTCGGTCATAAGAATGTCTGAATCGATTAGCTTACACCTAATATTCAACTTTTTATGCTCTTGCTTCAGTGAAGTGGCTGCCAAACAGCCAACATGTTGGTTGTGGTAAGTAGGTACCTACTTGTAATGGTCCTAGCTAGAAACAACTTTGATGACGGTGGCCACTGGCCACTAGTAACCACGTAGGTCTAAGAAGTCACTGGAAGGCTGAGTTATTTGACTTAGGTACTGGTCCCAAATTACTCGTAAGGTTTTTTCTGATAGTTAGTAGTATGCAAACTTGGAACAGCGAATGTATTTACCACTAATACCCAATACAATCTACATACCTACACATTATTTAGATCGTATAATAGGTATAGCCCTTCCGGCATTCTTATCTTCAATGCACGGCGCCATTGGGTTTGGTTTTAAAATTCTCAATAGAACTCCAGGACACTATTTTTCAGCCCAGCTGTCTGAAGCCATGGATGCCTGGAAGGACTTGTGCAGCGATGACGCGCCAATTTCGCCGTCATCCCAAAGGCAATGGGAATGAGCCGCTGTGCAGACTAGTGCTGAACAATTTACTCGAAACGCTAACTAGTCCTGCAGATCAGGCTCGTCTGTGGCAAAATGGGAATCGGGTCTTTGGCTCCATGGTTTCCTTCTCCCAAATTAGGACCTTTTTACAAAATTCAGCTTTCCGTTTGGCAGCTTGCCTTCGTTTGGGGGCACACTGTAATGTCCCCCATCGCTGTCCATGTGGTAACGATGTTGTGCCTTGGTCACCATGATCTGTCATGCAGCAGAAGCGCGGGTACCGTACCGTACACCCTTAATGTTATTATCCGTCGGGCTCTTGCCAGCGCCGCCATACCAGCCGTTCTTGGCCCGAACGGCCTGGTGCGAAGTGACGGCAAGAGACCCGATGGCATTACCTTAGCTCCGTGGAAGACGAGGCGACCCCTTAGTGTGAGACGCAAGGTGCGTTGACACTCTGGCTCCATCCTATCTTCCACGTACCGCATTAGAGGCTGGGACTGCTGCTGCATCGGAATCGCTCAAACGGCGCAAATACGCAGGTTTAAGCAGCACCTGCCTATTTGGCGGTTTGGAGTGGGAACCGGGAGCCCACCACCTGTACCGTTACCTAACCTAGAGTCTGATTGACGCTACGTGTGACAGGAGAGCTAAGCCATTTATTTCTTATTTCTGGGCCAACGTATAGTTTAGCTTAAATATCTTAGTCTTATCTTCCAAATAAGATCTACTGTGCCAAGGAGAAGCGTTGCTGTCTGCTACACAGTTTTTAAAACTTCTTGCGGATAGCATCGTTAAATCCGTTTCTAAACTGTTAAAACTTTGTTTCCAATAAAGAATTTATTTTATTTTAATCAGTTTGGCCATTCAAAACGGAAATACCTACGCTAAGTCTCCTGGGCACGATGCCTGCGGGCAGCGATTTGGGGGATATAATATTTTTTGTAAATATTATATTATAACATACATATATAGTAATGTCATTTAATTTATTTACCAAAATAATTGGTAAATAAATTAAATGAAGTTATAACATCTGTTTCATCAACAAACATTTGTGTTGGTGCGGGGGGAATCAAACCCGCGACCCTTGCGTCTCAACCGGTGCTGAAACCACTGCCCTGAACGACTCGTCAAACTTAACACGCATGCCTGTGTGCATTAGTCACATGATGCCTAATTTTCAAACCTAAGGATCTACAACCATCTCGTAACGAACGAGATTTAGAGGACCTCGTTCCAAACAAAAGAGCCGCACAGTTATTTCCGTCTCGTTGTAGACCCCCTGACCTACAGCGAACCGGAAGAGAGTGCCTAATAATAAAAATGGGTTTATGCCGGGATTTTATTTCAATCCGTCTAAAATGCAAAGGCATGCAATTATCTCTAGACATGCCACTTTTTACAACTTAATAATAAGTTATATTATTCGTTGTTTCCTCCACCGTGATCAAACGTTTCGTTCGCACCAAAGATAAGATTTCGCGATTACAAAGTGCCAAGTTCATATTTGTTTGACAAGCAGCTGTATGTCCTGTCAGTGTCAGTTCGCAAAGTGAGGTGTGCGGGGTTGTAGAGTAGAGGTGATTTTAAAATAAAGTAGTATACTAATAAAATTAATGCAATAGAAAAGTGCTATCATTTTGAATTACGAAGGCTACCAGTACCTAGTTAATTTGCAATAATGCAGTTTAAAAAAGTAACACACGTTCTGTTTGATTTAGACGGCCTTCTTATTGGTAAGTTCTAAAATAACTATTTATTATGATCATTAGAGATCACCTGTGAACTACATGAAAGTTAATTAATTGCGTAACTTTTACACAAATTAAATAACTTTTACCTTACATATTTTAGATTCCGAAACAATTTACGCTGAAGCCTACACCATAATTTGTGCCAAATATGGAAAAGAGTTTACTTGGGAGATGAATTCCACGCTACAGGGCCGGCAAGGGCACGAGTGCGCCGAGAGGATCTGCTCCTCTTTGGACTTACCCATAGATAAACAACAGTTTTTAAAAGATTGTGTCGAAATTGCAGGGGAGAAGTTAAGAAATGTGAAGCTTATGCCAGGTAAAAAAAATGATTTTGAAATTATAAGAAAGAAAGAAGATATGTTTATTGCCAATAATTACATAATCGTAACAAAAACTGTTATTACACAAACAAACTATAAACTTATTAAATATGTAGTTACATAATTTGTACCAAAATGATGATGTGAAATGACACAGATTATGCCACATTAAACCACTAGTATTATGGGGATGATTTTAAATTCCTTTTAAATGGCTTTATTTGCCCGCGGCTGAGTATAGAAGTAGGTATATGTATATTCTTTCTCCTTTCCGCTTTCCAATCTGGCTTCTGTTAAAATCATCCAATACTTCCCACTTTTGAATATGGGCAAGTCACCTAGTTAGACGTTTTGACCGAGGAGGGCCACGCTTCGGCATGAATGGGCCGGCTCGACGGGAGTGATACCACAGCCTCACAGAAAACTGGCATGAAGAAGCATTATGCTGTGTTTCGCTGTGTGAATGAGGGTACTGGAGGCCCAATCCAGAGTAAAGGGGGGTTTCAAGGCTAGCAGCGCACTTGTGACTCCACTGGTGTCGCGAGTGTCAATGGGCGGCGGCAATCGCTTACCATCAGGTGATCGGTCTGCTCGTCTGCCACCTATCACATAAAAAAAACATCCAAAACTAATTGGGGGCTGAAAATTGAGTAGCATCCTATGGGCAGACCTGCCTATTGGTCTGATGATATTAGGAAGAGGTTTATTTTTCTATTCTACCTTATTCTTTTTAGCTGTGGGTACTCATGGCAGAGTGGTATTAGTTATTATTACGTAATAGATAAGTTAGGATACACTTATATTAGACAATTCAAATGATTAGTCAGGAAAAGTGTACCTAAGTACTTGCAAATTAATCTTTCAGTATATACTAGGTACATAACAAGATACTTACAGGCCGTGGCACGTAAGTGTAGCATGTATAAGTAGTTAAAGTACTAATTAATAATACACAGGATAGTTTCACTGTTGATATTTGTATAATATTTTATTTTATTTTACATTTTCAGGAGCCTTAAAATTAGTAAAACACCTTCATAAACATGGTGTCCCAATAGCTATGGCCACCAGCTCAAGCCAAGACAGCGTGGACATGAAAATGCAGAATTACAAAGAGTTGCTGGCCTTATTTGATCATATCACTATGGGTCACACTGACCCGGAAGTACAGAGAGGAAAACCAGACCCAATTATCTTTCAAGTCTGTGCTTCAAGGTTTCCAGACAAACCCAAACCTGAAAATGTAAGTCAACCAATTGTCTGCCCAGTGCCCATAGAACATCTTTATTACCTATCTAATAATTGTATATAACAAATAAGAGAACACATCTATACTATGCAAGTTACTTGCAATATGGTTAAGGTGACGGGTAGGGCACACTAGCGACGCCAATCGATTTTAATTTTTAGCTACTGAACCGGATCAATTTTAAACGATTTCGGGGTTACAACCTCGCGGCAAACACTTAAACTATTTATTAAATAACTATGCACAAATTTTAGTCCGTTTTTGTACGCGAAAAATTGATTCACGCCATAAGTGGCCGCTTTTGGCATGTATCAATTTTTCGCGTACGCGTTGGACACAACATTTATGCATGGTTATTTGATAAATAGTATAAGTATTCGCCGAGAGGTTGTAACCCTGAAATTGTTTAAAATAGATTCCGTTTAGTAGCTAAAAATTAAAATCTATTGGCGTTGCTAGTGTGCCCTACCCGTTACCTTAAGAAATGAGTTACTTAATAGTCCCCTTACACATTTCGAAGCTATTAGTTTTTGTAAGCATTAAGTTTAAACCACAATACATTTGTGCGTGACAACGTAATAGTGGTTACTGTAATTTATCATAAATCCAAAATGAACCCAATAAACTTTATTATAAAGTTATTAATAGAATCCCAAGTCTTAAGCATACAGGAAAATATTTTATCTTTTCCTTTAGTAATTTAACTAATAACTAATTAAAATACATTGTTACCATAGATTTATAGTCTTCTTATAATTCTATGATTGTAACTAAGCCAGTAATTGGCAAATTATAACTTAGACACTATTTTAGAATGCCATCTCATTAATAATTTTACCTTCTGGGATTATGGGATACTTAATTAATATACTTAAGGTGACGTGCAGGGCACACTAGCGACGCCAATCGATTTTAATGTTTAGCTAATAAACCGTTTTTGCACGCGAAAAATTAATTCACGCCAAAAGTGACCGCTTTTGGCGTGAATCAATTTTTCGCGTTTGTGCACGGACCCAACATTTGTGCATGGTTATTTAATAAATAGTATACGTGTTTGCCGAGAGATTGTAACCCCAAAATTGTTTACAATATATCTGGTTTAGTAGCTAAAAATCAAAATCTATTGGCGTCGCTAGTGTGCCCTACTCGTCACGTCGTCACCTTAACAAATTTTGATTCAAATTGAATTAATCTTACTTACCTATTCCACTGATTTTACGTGAAGAGTATTTAATCAGGTACAGTCGACCAAATTGAATCATGGCCCACGATAGATTGCCGATCTTTCCTTTACACAAATGCTTTTGATTTTCTTAGCTCTCTCATGTATGTTGCTCTTAGTGTGTTTTGAATATGAATAAAAATTTGTGAAAATATTCTGATATTTGTTCTATGCAAGTTAACCTTTATTATCAGGGCCGAAACTACGTGTCGCGGGTGCCCGCGCGGTTTCATACAAAAGCGACTCGTCGCGGGAAGCCGCGCGGGAACCCGTCGCGGGGAGGCGGGGACCGCGCCCGCGCAACGGAGCCCGTCTCCCCCGCAACGGGACCCGTTGCGGGAGGGCGCGCGGGGCCCGCCGCGAAAGCACGCGCGGGCTAGTTCAGTTAATGGTGCTATGTGCCGCATTCCATTCCTGGTATGACTGATATAGCTCTTAGGTTGAGATTGTTGACTTTCAAATACGGTTCCAGTTTTGAAAATAATTCGTCATAGACTTGAACCGAGACTTTAAAATACTTCTAAAACAAATGTTCATTATCCCTTAACTGTCCAAACTTTACGACAAATTCACCGCATATAAAAGGGCTCAATGGTTGTCGTTTTTTTTTTTGCTAGTCTTCGTATTGCTAGGTAATAATATATTAAGTTATCCATCGATGCGACTGTACTCGTACGTGCACACTGTATAAGGGCCGAAACTACGTGACGCGGGTGCCCGCGCGGGCTCATACAAAAGTGACCCGTCGCGGGAAGCCGCGCGGGAACCCGTCGCGGGGAGGCGGGGACCGCGCCCGCGCAACGGAGCCCGTCTCTCCGCGACGAGACCCGTTGCGGGGGTGCACGCGGGGCCCGCCGACGGGAGCACGCGCGGGCTAGTTCAGTTAATGGCTTTCTAGGTAATAATATATTAAGTTATCCGACTGTACTCGTACGTGCACACTGTAAAATTGAATTGGTGACACTGCGTGAGACGGCTCTCCGCGACGGGGCCTGCGACGAGGCCCGCGACGTGACCACGCGCGTGGACACGCCGCGGCTCTGTCGCGGACGCCCGCTTAACGTAGTTTCGGCCTTAAAATTGAACTGGTGACACTGCGTGAGACAGATCTCCGCGACGGGCCGCGCGACGGGGCCCGCTTAACGTAGTTTCGGCCCTCACTGCACCAGATGTTTTAGATAAACCTGTCATAATTTAAATTTCCATTTCCATAATACAAACTTTATTACTACGACTAATAAAACGATAAAAGGTTTTTTGATACTAGAAAATGTTTGTTCAAGCGAATATCAACCTACTTGAGTAGTTAAAAAATGACCGAGCCCAATCCACGTGCCCGTGACATTTATTTTCATACGACATATAACATACCTAAAACATAGTTTTTTGTATGGTTTTCGGGTTTATATCCGCCATGTTTTCAAAATATCACGAGCACGAGAATGGGGCTCCTGAAGGCTTAGATTAAAATTTGGTTTAATCTAAGCCTGAAGGTGGGTCATGCATGATTCAATTTGGTTGACTGTAAATAGGTAGTAGGTAAGTAAAGTAGAGGTGATCGGCATCACGTCAATAAGCTACAAAGGCCTAATTAATAATTTAATAATAGGTATAGTGATTTAGGTAACATAATGCAAGGCCAATCAAATTGAGGGTGCACTCACCCAAAGAAATGAGGGAAATAAAAGTCAATTTAGTACAAGGAAGAATTTCTATTGAAGTTAGTTATTTCAGTGTGCTTCATTAACCCCCGACGCAAAAACGACGGGGTTGATATAAGTATGACGTGTCTCTGTGTGTGTGTGTGTTTGTTTGTGTGTCTGTGTGTCTGTCTATCTATGGCATCGTAGCTCCTGAACAAATGAACCGATTTCGGCTTTGTTTTTTTTGTTTGAAAGATGAATAAGAAGGGAGTGTTCGTAGCTATGTTGAGTAAAAGTCGATCCAAAATGGCCGCCGTCACAAAGATTTGGATTTTATGTTTTAACACAAGTCCCACAATATGGGTATCATATAAAAGGGCTTGAGTAGCAGAATATATTAATTGTGAAAAAGTTCAAATACAAGATGGCTACCGTCAGAAAATGACGAATAACCTTACCATACAAATTTGTTGCTCCAACTGCCTCAATATAGGTATCAAATGAAAGAGCTTTAGCTGTGTCGAGGGTTTTTTAAATTTTCAATTAATTATTTTTTTTGCAGTGCTTGGTATTAGAAGATGCATACAACGGCGTGCTGGCCGCCATCGCAGCCAACATGCAAGTTGTTGTGGTCCCTGACTCTCACATTGACATGGCGTTGATGAGGGATGCTACTTTGGTCCTAAATACACTGGAAGACTTTAAGCCTGAATGGTTTGGTTTACCTCCTTATGATTCATAGGTAAAGCCAGGTCTCAATAGGTGAATGGGTATCTAATTAATTCGAAATTGATGAAGATTAGGTAATTCCATGAATGTTTTATTAACATACTAAGTGGAAAGATATTCTTAACACATATTTTTCTACATAGAAATAAGGAAAACTGTTTTATATTTTGTTATGGTGGTTACTTGTTATATTTTTGCACTTACATAGTGTAGTATGTAGGTACGTACTTACTTACCTACTTTGAGTTTGTGATATTTAAGCCAAATGCTTAACATTGTTTTTAATTTAACTATACTTTAAGATATGCATGTAAAAATGAAATACAAAAGCGAAAAGATTTTAAAATTTGGTCCCCAAATATTGAAATTAACCTAGTGTAAGTTTATCACTTACCCCAATGTGCAGTTTTAGTACATGTGTAAAATGCCTAACATTATGTATGTACTGCTCAAGAATGTATCGATTTTTATTAGTGAACATAATGCTTTACTAATACCTCCAGTCAATGTCAGTATTGTCTATTTATGTGGGTATTTACGTTAAAAATATTAATTTCTACATATAATGTACCTGAATAAAACTAAATAAACTATTTATTATCTGTATGTACTTACGGGTATCTATAGGATACATATAGGAAGTAAACATATTTTTTGGCATTAAAGCCCTTTATAAATCATATTTTGTTTTATTGTAATAAAATTTAATACTCCAGAGAAAAAAACGATCTTCTCACTGTTTTCGAAAATTATTTGTGAATGTTGTTAAGGATGTTTTCCGTTACTATACGATAGTAAACCGAACAGGGTAATAATACACGAATCAGTAAAAGTTCTTCATCTAAATAGTATAATCTAAATATATAAAAAAAACCTACGAAAAAAAACCGCCTTCAAAAACCACGAAGTCAAAAGTGTGAAATAACATTTCTAACACTTCATACTCGAGAAAAGGTGTCACCGAAGTCGGCACCCAAGACTATCTTGTAATTACTTCATTCAATTACTCAACAGGGATTAGGCGCCGACTTCAATAACACCTTTTCTCGAGTGTACATACTGTTATAAAATGTTATTTAAAGTGTTTCATACACTGTGTTAAAAATGTTATTTTACACTTTTTAGTTTTTAAGTTTCATTTTTTGGTGTCAATTAAAAAAAGAATTGTGCAAATCGGTTAACAATTGGCGGATAAATCGGTGAACATACATAAAAAAAAATAAAAGAAACACATACAATCGAACATAGAACCTCCTCCTTTTTTGAAGTCGATAAAATGCGATACTCGTCTTTTGCCCTGGGGTCTACAATTGAGATGAAAAATTATATAACAAGTTTTGCCGAAGTAAAGTTCGACAACATCTTCTTCTTCTTAACTTTGCCGGATGTACTTTTTACTTTAAAATATAAAAATCGTACTACTGGGCTCACCCTATCAGGTATTTCTAAGATTCAAATGTTATCTACTAAAATATACTTAGGTAGGCCTATTGAGATTAGTCTAGTTTTTAAATGGAGGCAATCCGAATAACTCTGGACGGAAATCCTCCACGGAATTCAGGACGAGTGTGGCTTCAGTGGTGCAAGCTCTGTCCAGTCGGGGATCCGGAACCATGACCACTTGCATCCCTGCTGCACAAGCTGCTCGCACGCCGTTCAGCGAGTCTTCAAACACGAGACACTGAAAGGAAAGGTTTAAAATGCCATGCCATTTGATTTTCTGAGCCCAGGTGTTTTACCTACTTATAAGTTTAGACGGAGAATAGGTGCATTTGAAACATTCGGGTTCTAGTCTGCCGGCGGTCCTCAATTATTTTACTTGGAAGTAGACTAATCGAGGACAGACGGCAAAATAGAACCAGAGAATGAAATGTTGCGGGCATGAAACTGGCGGTTACTGAGCGCTGACGGGGAACGTGACGGCAGACAAAGGGCATCTATGTATGCACAGAGTTGGCATTTATAAGTAGTCATACAAGAGAAACGAGTTTATGTTATTTTGGCGCCCAACATGGAGTACACAATGGCCGCTTCCAATTTTTACATCAAACAAAGTTTATAATGATTTATATCACAAAAAATTTTTTTATATTATTTTACCTTTTCCGGCGCAGGATTATCAGGGAACTTCGCGGCAGCTACCAGGAATATATCAGGATGTGGTTTGCCTTTTTTCACTAAGGGGTCTGATGAACCCCACGTTTTATAAGTGAGCATGTTGAATAAATCCCCATGCTTCGCCGCTTTCATATTATACGACTCTATGCTGCTGCTGGTAGCTAGACCGATCGGTACCTTATTTTCATGTAAATGATGAAATAGTCTTTCTATTCCTGTAATAAAATGGTAGGCAATTCATCGTAAACGTTGAATTTTAACTAAATACCAGGTGCGGGGTATACTTAATGGCGGGACGACATTTATTTTGATAATAAATGAATATCCCAAGTTTTATTTTAAAATGCCTATGAACCTTTTCTTGGCAAATGTATGAAGGTGAGTTAGCGGTCAACAAAACTATCGTCTTATCCATTGTTTGTTTACATAATACACTTACCAGGCATGATTTTGCTCTCTGCAAACAACTTTTCAAATATGATTCGTGTTTCGGAAATAAACTCATCGACAGTTAAAGGCAAATCTAACTTCTGTATGATAGAACTGGCCAATTCCTTAGTCTGCTGTCCCATTATCTGACATTTAAATTCAAATGTAAAGGTTTTTCCAAATCGCGACGCTATGTCTTCAAACCCAATCGTGTATAATTCTTCTGTATCTGTTGAACATTAGGCTAGTTCAATGATAGTTTATTTAAAGGTGAACATGTAAATAGAGTAGTGAAAAAGGACTTACTCAATATCAGTCCATCCATATCAAATAGAACGTGAGTCACGGGTTTAAACTCCATTTCCAATAAATCACAGTATCACAGTTCAAGGGGTTATTTTGGTATCGTTATTAGGTTATAATAGTTTGGCATTGCCGCAAGAATGCCGCGACTTACTCAAGTCTTGTGAGACTTGATCGCTAGTTACGTCATCATCCATCGGTTATCTTATCTACACTATAATTAGTCAGTAACTACAATGCTCAATAGTTATTACCAATTATTAAGTACTTATACTGTATTATTACACCTAATGCTAGAGATACATACCTACAAGTAGGTATGTACCTACCCCCTGGCGTTCTTTGGATGTGAAAACCGAGAATAATGTAACCGAGACTAAACGTTAAACGAGATATCATATTTTGACTTGCGGAATACTGCTGCACACCCAGACACAAATCCGAAAAAGGAAAGTAAATTAAACAAAAATCGAATTGTCTACGACATTTTACCAATTCTCGGGCTCGTGACATTTCTTTTCATACGACATATAGGTATCACTAAAACATAGTTTTTTGTATGATTTTTAAGTGATATCCGCCATGTTTTTGAAATGTCACGAGCCCGAGAATTGGCTCCCAGGTGTTTTACCTACTTATAAGTTTAGACGGAGAATAGGTGCATTTGAAACATTCGGGTTCTAGTCTGCCGGCGGTCCTCAATTATTTTACTTGGAAGTAGACTAATCGAGGACAGACGGCAAAATAGAACCAGAGAATGAAATGTTGCGGGCATGAAACTGGCGGTTACTGAGCGCTGACGGGGAACGTGACGGCAGACAAAGGGCATCTATGTATGCACAGAGTTGGCATTTATAAGTAGTCATACAAGAGAAACGAGTTTATGTTATTTTGGCGCCCAACATGGAGTACACAATGGCCGCTTCCAATTTTTACATCAAACAAAGTGTATAATGATTTATATCACAATTTTTTTTTTTTATATTATCTTACCTTTTCCGGCGCAGGATTATCAGGGAACTTCGCGGCAGCTACCAGGAATATATCAGGATGTGGTTTGCCTTTTTTCACTAAGGGGTCTGATGAACCCCACGTTTTATAAGTGAGCATGTTGAATAAATCCCCATGCTTCGCCGCTTTCATATTATACGACTCTATGCTGCTGCTGGTAGCTAGACCGATCGGTACCTTATTTTCATGTAAATGATGAAATAGTCTTTCTATTCCTGTAATAAAATGGTAGGCAATTCATCGTAAACGTTGAATTTTAACTAAATACCAAGTTCCTCCTCTTTTAAGTATAACTAAGATTGTAAGGAAAGATGGTGCGGGGTATACTTAATGGCGGGACGACATTTATTTTGATAATAAATGAATATCCCAAGTTTTATTTTAAAATGCCTAGTGAACCTTTTCTTGGCAAATGTATGAAGGTGAGTTAGCGGTCAACAAAACTATCGTCTTATCCATTGTTTGTTTACATAATACACTTACCAGGCATGATTTTGCTCTCTGCAAACAACTTTTCAAATATGATTCGTGTTTCGGAAATAAACTCATCGACAGTTAAAGGCAAATCTAACTTCTGTATGATAGAACTGGCCAATTCCTTAGTCTGCTGTCCCATTATCTGACATTTAAATTCAAATGTAAAGGTTTTTCCAAATCGCGACGCTATGTCTTCAAACCCAATCGTGTATAATTCTTCTGTATCTGTTGAACATTAGGCTAGTTCAATGATAGTTTATTTAAAGGTGAACATGTAAATAGAGTAGTGAAAAAGGACTTACTCAATATCAGTCCATCCATATCAAATAGAACGTGAGTCACGGGTTTAAACTCCATTTCCAATAAATCACAGTATCACAGTTCAAGGGGTTATTTTGGTATCGTTATTAGGTTATAATAGTTTGGCATTGCCGCAAGAATGCCGCGACTTACTCAAGTCTTGTGAGACTTGATCGCTAGTTACGTCATCATCCATCGGTTATCTTATCTACACTATAATTAGTCAGTAACTACAATGCTCAATAGTTATTACCAATTATTAAGTACTTATACTGTATTATTACACCTAATGCTAGAGATACATACCTACAAGTAGGTATGTACCTACCCCCTGGCGTTCTTTGGATGTGAAAACCGAGAATAATGTAACCGAGACTAAACGTTAAACGAGATATCATATTTTGACTTGCGGAATACTGCTGCACACCCAGACACAAATCCGAAAAAGGAAAGTAAATTAAACAAAAATCGAATTGTCTACGACATTTTACTTTATTAATTATTACATCAAGATATATGTATCCACTTACGTATTATACTTACCTACCTATCACATACAATTAAGCACTTTTAAAATAATTACTGGACCCCAATTCTCGTGCTCGTGACATTTATTTTCATACAAAAAAACTATGTTTTAGTGATGTATACACTAAAACATCGTTTTTTTGTATGGTTTTCAGGTGATATCCGCCATGTTTTCAAAATATCACGAGCACGAGAATTGGGCTCCTGATCATGATCAACATTGTCATGTAAACTGTTAAGTTTTGATAGTCTTTATATAAATAGTCTTCAAGTTAGGTACCTACACTACATAAGTATGATGGAATGGAACACCAATAATGGGGCTGTTCTCAATTACAATGTTAGCGCGTTTTAACAGCGTTTATGTTTAACTTGAATGTTCATCAAACATGTTTTGAGTGCTAAAAAACTCTAACCTGCAGTCTCGGCATACTCTAGTCGAAATGTTTACAAACTATAACAATAATAGTATAATAGTATTTTATTTTTCCACAAAAACGGCACGGCACTTCGGAATACGAAGCACAGTTACAGTTACACACACACACACACAAGTCCACACACACACAATGGACAACATTTCAAAATTGCTAAACTCTGAAACAAAAAATACCAATTCTTTGTTTACTTTTCCGCTGCTCGAATATATATTTATTCATTTTTTACATTGCTCATTTACTGAGAAAAAAATTAAAAACTAAAAAACGTAAGATGACGTCATCGGACGGCAGAATGTAAAATATTTCTTTGCTTAGCACATTATAGTTTTAAATTTACGTAATGCCAAACTCATGACATGTAACTGTCAAAAAAAAAGACAACTTGTCAACGTTGAATGTATGAATGACGTTGACAATGTTGACACTAGTATTATTTACCTTTGACAGTAGTACCTATTTTTTATTAAAACAATGATAAGCAAAGGAATATCGCTGTATTCAGCCGTCCGATGACGTCATTTGGCGCTTACGTCTATTTAGAATATAAAGAATATCAATAATTATTTTATGCATGAAAATGGCCAAATTTTGAAAAAAGAAAAAATATGGGTCTGTTCATTTTATGTCTACTTTCATATAAAAAAACAATATGGACATGTTAAAAATTTGAAATGTTGTCCATTGTTACAATTTGTTTAGACATGTTTACTAACATTATTGCCCAAAATATCATCAGTAAAATGAACCAAAAAGTGCAGAAAAGTTGTTCCCCTATTCATGAAACATTTTTAATAAGACTGGGGCGCCAAGATCCACTTTGGGTGGCTAAACCAGCGAAATTTGCTTTTTGGCAGCATTCCGAAACAGCAGTCATACACTCGAGACAAACGCTATACCGTAAACGAGCGCGCTGTTTAAACGTCGGAAGAACGCGCACGTCCCATCGCCAAGTCTGATATGTCCGTAACAGGCTTTAATATCATTCTGCCGGATGGCAAGCGTTTTCACGACGAAAATGTCTTATTGGACACGCAACGCATTCGCCACGCAGCCTCTCCACTTTGAAAACACCCGCAATTCGTCAGTATATTTAAAAATGAGCTTCTTAAACATCAAAAGGTGGTAGTCCAAAGAGTTCTGGCTTGAATTCCTCTAAGCTGTTGAGGACCAGTGTGGCATTGGCGGTGAGGCTCTTGTCTACCCTGGGATCGGGCACCATCACAACCTGCATGCCCGCCGCACGCGCCGCCGTCACGCCATTTACAGAGTCTTCGAATACTAAGCACTGGAAGCATATAATATATTTAATTAATAATAAGCTTTAAAGAAATTATAATTTCGACTTGTTAGTGTATCTGTAAGCATTTACAACATTTTAACCACGTGTTAACAACATTTGTTGAACGATTTTTCGATATTCATTGAAAAAAAATTCGACTCCCCTTACAAAATGACCAAGTCACATGACCGACTTTGTATGAAAAGTGGAAATTTTTTCTTGCGTATTTCCAAAAGTGATAGAACAAATGTTGTTCATATTGGTTAGTAGAAAACGTGGTTGTGTGGTGGATGTAAATGTTCATAGATACACCCTGTATTTAGTATACAAACCCCCTCTTTTATTACAACTAATAGTCACGTGAGGTTCAAACCAGGGGGAGAGGGGTTTGAGTTTTTCTTTCAAAATTGCGTAAACTGATCTTTGTCTGAAACAACCTGCAATTTTAATAATTTTTCTTATCGTTTCGTAACTTAATAAAATTTTGTATGTACCAGTGCTTAATTTTCTAGAATTTAGTTAGTTTATGCTGCTGTTTCAAAAAGAGATAATCAAAGTAAAAAAGTCACTAAAATATCATGTGATTAATGGACGGCCATTTGTTATTCTTACCACTCCAATCACATAGTTAATGTTTTAAAATTATGTAAATTAAATGAAAAGGAATAAATAGTAAACAAATTGATTCTAGCAACATAATGTGCTCTCTATTAGCTAGGAGGAGGACTAGAGTTAACATAATTTTAAGACAAAACATCTGCCTTCTTAATATTATTAAGCTCATAAACTATAAACATATTGTTAATAGTAAAATACACTCGCGAGCAAAAGTTTGGAATCACTTACTTGAAATTGGTTTCACGCGATCTTGCTTAGTAAATAAATTTTTAATAATTTTAAAAATGACATCATTTTAAAGGTTCAACTGTCCACTTTAAATTGATACCAAATTTATTCAAATGGAGACAGTAGTTGTGGAGCTATCCCGGATTAAGCGAAGGAGGTAGGAAAACAAGGAAATATGGAAAAATAATGAATGAATAAAACAACAAAAATTTATTAATAAAACATTTATTTAGCTTTAAAATTAAGTGTCAATACTTTGTATTCCCTCCCCTCGCCCTAATAACTGCTCGAAGACGATTCTTCATAGACCTGATCAGCTTCTGAATTGATTCTTGTGGAATACCTTCCCACTCCTCAATCAACGCCGCTTTCAGCGCATTCAGACATGAAGAAGCAGGATTTCTGGAACGAACCTTCCTCTTCAGTTCATCCCACACATGCTCAATGGGATTCAAGTCAGGGCTGAGCGCCGGCCAGTCCAATGTGGCTATACCGACTTCTTCGAGGTATTCAGTGGTCACACGGGCAGTGTGACAACGAGCGTTATCGTGCATAAGGAGGAAGTCATCACCGATATATCCCGCATAGGGAACGACATGTTCCAGCAGAATATCGGAAATGTACCGGTCTGAAGTTAGACCGCCTCCTCGTCCCCCGCCAGGCACGAAAACAAGCTTAAAACCGAGCTTGTTTTCGTGCCTGGCGGGGGACGAGGAGGCGGTCTAACTTCGAAGGAAATGCCGGCCCACATCATACAAGAGCCGCCCCCATAAGCCACTGTTCCAGCGAAACAGCACTGTGCAAATCGCTCCCCAGGCCGCCTGTAGACCCGACCTCTTCGGTCGCTACCGTGCAAACACATCCTGCTCTCGTCGTCATTGCTCATCCTCCCAATCAAGATGGGTGCGAGCAAATTGAAGGCGAGCTTGTCGGTGAGCTGCCGTGAGTTTGGAGTCAGATTCGCTTGCTTGAGTCGTCGACGAACTGTCCACTCGCTGGCTGCTACTCCACGAACATCTCGGAGCTCCTGTTGGACGTCGACACCAGTCAAATGCCGATTTCGGAGAGATGTTAACACGATAAAACGGTCATCCCTCTCCGATGTGCACCGGCGCCGTCCAGATCTTGGTCTCGGGATAAAGCCACCAGTCTCCCGAAAGCGCTTGTAAACTTTCGAAACACAGGACTGGCTTATGTGGAGCCGACGAGCGACAACTCGCTGGCTGAGCCCTTCTTGCAATAGGGCTACGATTTGTGCGGCTTCTATAGGTGTTGTCTCCATTGTCGTACAAGGTAAAGGGTCAAAAGTAGCAGAGATGTGTACCGGTCAACGTCGACTGATAAAGAAAATGCGATAACAGGTGCTTTTATAGGGGTCAATAGGTCGCAACTCGAGATGTATCAAACAATTGAAACACGTCTTTTTCGTTACTCCTTCGCTTATTCCGGGATAGGTCCACAACTACTGGCTCGATTTGAATGAATTTGGTATCAATTTAAAGTGAACAGTTGAACCTTTAAAATGATGTCATTTTTATAATTATAAAAAATTTATTTACTAAGCAAGATCGCGCAAAACCAATTTCAAGTAAGTGATTCCAAACAGTTGCTCGCGAGTGTAGAAAATACCTGTTCCGGTTTTGGCTTGTCAGGGAATCTTGCAGCAGCAATCAAGAATATGTCAGGATATGGCTTCCCTCTCACCACTTCCGGGTCAGAAGAGCCCATAGTCTTATAATCGAACTTTTCAAATAACTCTTGATGATGTTTTCTCACTTTCAAATCATACCCTTCTTTACTAGAACTTGTTGCTAAGCCTAAGCAAATTTTATTTCTATGCAAATGTAAGATAAGTCTCTTTGCACCTGAAAAAAAAATATAGACCAGGTGCAGTTGAAAAATATGTTGAGGAGATTGCATCTCTTTTTTTTCAGAACCAAATGTAAAAATATATAACTTTTCCCTGTCCAGATTCAGATTCAACTTACTACTATTTGAAATAATTATTTCTATACAGGCAGAGAGGTACATAATAATATATTTTATACAGTTGCGTTAAAATAAATACGCACTTTTGTTTTACAGATACTTGTGAGGTGATCCTAATGATAATAAAATCACACATAACTTACCAGGGAGTACTGAAGATTCTGGGAATAGTTCTAGATATTGATCTTTGCATGCTTCCATGAACTGGTCTGGAGTCATTGGAAGATTTAGCTCGGAAACGATTATTGAAGCGGTTTCGTGAGCTTGTTTACCCATCAATTTCATTTTTGTTTCAAAAGTATATTCCTTCCCGTACTGACCAACTACGTTTTGAAAGGCAACTGTATATAAATCTTCTGTATCTACAAAAGTTAATTAAAACGATATGTTAATTTCAATATAAATTAAGTCAATTATAATATCTACATAGCTACCAAAATAAGAATAAACATAAATCAACTTACTAAGAATTAAACCATCCATATCGAAAAGTACATGTGTGACAGGCTTAAATTGTACCATATCAGTTTCTGTTTCCATTTTAAATGTGTTTCTCAAATTAAATAGGTGTACTCTGAAAATAAATTAAATGTAGCAAGAGAGAAACTGAGAAATTTAAATTCATAATCGACTGGTGTTATCTGAGTAACCTGTAATCGATCAGTCAACTGACACTTATTGTCACATGATAGCAAACATCACTGTCAAAATACACAAGTCAACAAGAAAACACAACCTGAATAAAAATATGATAAATATGAAGAGCTTAATATGCTGAATCTAGATCTGTTATCAGAATTTTCATATCACGTCAAGTTATTAAGTTACGGAAGGTCGAAAATCTGAAAAGTAGCATTTAGTGTTTTTTTTGGGATTTATTTAAATATGTATCAATTGGGATGTAACAAAATTCAATAGATATTTTGAAAATAAAAACCCCAAATTATGAAATGCTTTTTAATTTATAATTTTACCTGATTCCCCTGCAACGCTACAGCCAATTAAGCTATCTTATGTTTTTTCCATTACAAGAATTAAGTGATGATTTGTATGCGCTATAAGTACACGGATGTTGATATGAATATTACTCAATATAGATTAAAGACTACAAGATAAATCTTATTGATATATATAATTGAGAAAATGAGCTTTACTGATATACCGAAAACATTTTTTAAAGTGCTTGTACTTGTTTTGAAATTGCCAATGAAAAAGAATCTAAAACCAAATTTTGAGATATTTGACTCTCTATAAATCAAATACTAAACGAGGTATCAAAATTTTGAAAACAGATTCATAATCAGAGAGTGCAATGGACAACATTTCAAAATTGCTAAGCTCTGAAACAAAAAATACCAATTCTTTGTTTACCTTTCCGCTGCTCGAATATATATTTATTATTTTTTTATATTGCTTATTTACTGAGAAAAAAATTAAAAACTAAAAAACGTAAGATGACGTCATCGGACGGCAGAATGTTAAATATTTCTTTGCTTAGCACATTATAGTTTTAAATTTACGAAATGCCACACCCATGACATGTAACTGTCAAAAAAAAGACAACTTGTCAACGTTGAATGTATGAATGACGTTGACAATGTTGACACTAGTGTTATTTACCTTTGACAGTAGTACCTTTTTTTTATTAAAACAATGATAAGCAAAGGAATATCGCTGTATTCAGCCGTCCGATGACGTCATTTGGCGCTTAAGTCTATTTAGAATAAAAAGAATTTCAATAATTATTTTATGCATGAAAATGGACAAATTTAAAAAAAATAAAAAATATGGGTCTGTTCATTTTATGTCTATTTTCATATAAAAAAACAATATGGACATGTTAAAAATATGAAATGTTGTCCATTTAGTAAAATTATGGACCTCTGTTATTTGTTACGAAAAAAAGTTAAAATTTTGTTGACTAGTGATATTAGGGATGATGTTCTTCAATGTTCTTTCACCGCAAGTTTTTATTACATTATAGTTATCTGTACAACCTGTGCGGATAAAGAATGGGATCAGAAATGGCGGCGCATCTATTCACTTCTCGCTCGCACACTATTTGCGTCTATACTCGCACTCGTGGGTGTCGAGTATAGACGCAAATGTGTGCGAGCGAGAAGTGAATAGATGCGCCGCAATTTCTGATCCCATTCTTTATCCGCACAGGTTGTACACAATATACTAGGGATGGGCAAATGGAAAAAATATCGATATGAATGATAATCGTATCGATATTTTTCAAATATATCGATATTTTAGGCCCAATTTGCAGTTATTTACAAAAAATGCCAAAATTTTTGCAATTTTAAAGCAAAATTAAATACATATCGGGCTGTTTCAACATACGATTTATTCTTTTTAAAAATCGTTTAGCTCGACATAACATACAAAAAAAAATAAACAAAATATTCTTCAACCAGAATTTGTCTGATATTGACATCAGGAGCCCTCTTTGTTTGATGTGTTCCACTGTTAATCTGTTCCTATCATTTGGCACAGCCAAATTCACCACTGAAGCTTCAAATGACACTGAGCTGATGAATCTTCATCAGCTTTAAAAATATATCGATATTGATATCTGAAAATAAATATCGAAAATTGATACATCGCGGGAAGACTATCGCTAATTATACCGATATTTTTCTGAAGTAATATCGATGTGTTTTGCCCAAGCCTACAATATACAACCTGTGGTCTGGCTTTTTGTATTTTTGCTAGAACTCTGTTATATAAACTCTTTTAGAAACACATAATCCATTATAATATAATACTGTTTGTAATGTTACTTACCAACGATCCTCAATGGTCAGTGGTCACTATGCAAAAACATCGGATCATTCAGCCTCCTGGAGTACTATTATTCTATGCATTCAGGCTCATTAGGATCATTGTATAATACCTACAATCTGTTATTTGGTATCCTCAATATGCTACTCATACATACAGATAGATTAGAGGCCGTACAAAGACGTTTTCTACGTTATTTGAGTTCAAAATTAGGCATGAGAAATAAATTATCTACATATTAATCCAGACTGGAGTATTTTAAAATTAGTACTTTGGAATCTAGACGTAAAGTTTAGGACTTACCAATATTATTTAAAATTTTGAATAATCAGTGGAATGCTAAGAAGTTGTTGAGCTATGTACAGTGGCGGATACATCAAGCTATACAAAACTGTCAAATTACTTCATTCTATTATAAACCTTATAATGTTACACATTGAGTTCGAAATCGATTGAGGAAATTTGACAGTTTTGTATAGTTTGACCTGTCCGCCACTTTACTTTTCAAAACAACTGGTAGTAAGAGAAAATGTAAATTATTTTTTGAGCCATGTTGTGGCAATAATGTGACATGCAATGATGCTATTTCGAATGTGTAGATCATATAATGCTAATAGTAATTTCAGACATATTTTCGCAGAACCTAAACTCTTTTATTAAAATTGTAAAATAGCATTTATGTGTGCATGTTTGAGTATCATTTTTTTTTCTTATTTAGATTTATATAAAATAATTGCTGTGCGCAACCCTTATCGGGATACAGTTTTAATATGAAACAATTGAGTCGTATAGAATCAAAGGCGGCAATCTGTCAAAATTGGCCATAATGAGTTTTATACACTGTCGGATAGGTAGTTTAAAATAACGTATTCTTGAAAACTCAATTCAGTGTCATAGACGGCAAAGTACCCTAATAATTCAGTCCGAAAATCGAGGTTGGTGTCATATCCGACAATCTTTATACAATTCAAAATCATGAAGATCGATGGTCTGTCATTTGTTTGTTGTTTAGCGACACACGTGATCTCGTTTGTTTTGGTTTTTAATAATATAGTTTCCTCTATTTAATTGAGTTTATGTGTATGTGTATGTTGGTGAAGGTGTTTAAGGTTTGTAGATAGTTAAAAACTTTGTGTTTCCAGTTATTTATTTACTTTATAAATACATAACCTCCTCTCCCCTTGGGTGTCGTACAACAAGACACCATGAACATCCCCCCGAAACCCCCAGATCCACCGGATATTGGTCTATCTCCGTTGGTATTTTCAAACGAAAATGGATTACATTTTGGTTCTCCGACCGACATCTCTGAACCTAGTCCCTCTGGGGTTTCTGCCAGCAGAAAACAGAAACGTCCGGCAGATAATTTAATGGATAAAAATGTCTTAGATAAACGTCACCGCAATAACCGTGATGAGGAAACATCTGCTTCACAGCAGACTGTGTACACCCATCCCAGTATTTCCGAATCATATACATACAGGAATGAAGACTCTGGACCCTTTATTGTCCATGTAGCAAGAATCGAACCTGATCCTGCAGCGGGTACCACTATCAGACCTCTCAAATTCGGTCAATTTTTGCACAAACAAAGAGTCAACGGCATTGCTCAAGATGGTATCAAGAATGTTGGACGGAATAGGATCTCTGTCCAATTTAAATCTGCCTCCCATGCAAATGATTTTGCAAATGCTCAATACTTAAAGGAGAACAATTACAAATCGTTTATCCCTACCTACAATGTCACCCGTATGGGCCTAATACGTACCATTCCCGTTGAATGGTCCATGGACCACCTAGTTGAGTCACTGGAACTCCCAGATAACTGCGGCATAGTTTTAAAGGCCAGAAGACTAAACAGGAAAACCACATCTAATGGAAACACAATATGGTTACCCACCCAAACAGTAGTCCTCACCTTTGCAGGTCAGAAGCTTCCACATAAGGTCTATGCCTTCCACACCTCTTTAATGGTTGAACCTTATCAATTGCCAACAATTCAGTGCTTCAACTGTTGTAGGTTCGGTCATGTTAAGACCCAATGCCGCTCCCAACCCAGGTGCTACCGCTGTGCACAAAGCCACCCTGGAGACTCATGCGAAATATTAGAGGTCGCCTCCACTTGTCTTCTCTGTTCAGGAAATCACTTTGCTATCAACAAGGGCTGTCCGGAACAGACAAGGCAAAGAGGTATCAAAATTATAATGTCTCAAGAGAGCATATCCTACATTGAGGCATCTGCCCGAGTTCCATCATCTAGACGACCGTATAATGAGGTAGCAAAGGAGACTTCTTCTTCCCCCCCACGCCATCACTCCTCTATGTCTAACTTCCCCCTCAGTATTCCTACAATGACCCAAACCTACAAGAAAACTGTGACATCAATCCCCCGTCCCAGAGCCCCCCTCTCCAAAGGCTATGACAGGCAGGCGCATCATGCTATAGTATCTAGTCCCTCTTCAACAATGCCTAATGGCTGTGCCCTGATAGATCCTTCTTCGATGGCAGAAGATAGATTGATAGAGACAACGGTAGCGTTGTTGACTATCATTTTATCAAAGTTCAACGATGCTCTACCGTCCAACGTTGCCTCTCAACTTCAAACTCTTTTTAAAAACATGCCACTAGAGGTAAGGCATGCAGACACACACACACTCGGTGAGTCCGACGGCGGACTCTTGCCAGTTCCTACAATGGAACTGTAAGAGTATCCGTCGCAAAAAAAGTGATATTATATATCTTTTCAACAAATTCTCCGTGGCAGTTGCTGCCATCTCTGAGACATGGTTAGTGCCCAATTCCCATTTTAGGGTTTCGGGTTACGCTTGTCTCAGGGATGACAGAGATGATGGTTACGGAGGATGTTGTTTATTAATTAAAAGAGTGTACCCGTACACTCAACTTCAAATCCCATCTCACAGTCCATCATTTAATGTGGTGGCTGCGAGAATCACGAATATAACCTTTATTTCACTTTATATCCCTCATCCTACTCTATCCCTTATTCCCGAACTCCATTCAATATTTTCCTCTGTCCCCCCTCCTATATTTATTTTTGGGGATTTTAATGCTCATCATATGACATGGGGATCACACTCCTGTGACTCGTTTGCCACTCAACTTTTAGATATCTTTGAGGATCTCAATATGTGTGTGTTAAACGACGGTTCCCCAACTAGACGAGTTACTCCAACTCAGGATCCACGCTCAGCAGTTGACCTTTCCATTTGTTCCGCCCCACTGGCTTCCTTAAGTTCCTGGAGAGTATTACCTGAATCCTTTGGCAGCGATCATTTTCCTTTAATCATTTCCAAACCCCAATCCGTTGTTCCCGCTGTCTCTCCACCCCCTCTCCTTAAACACAAAACAAAACTGGCAGATTGGCCTAGATTCAGTGATATAATAGAACACCGTCTAACAAACCAATCAAATTCTCTCACTACAAGTACTGAAGATAAGTTGTCCATGCTCATGGAGACAATTTCATCGGCTGCTGACGCTAGCATCCCTCCTAAGAAACCCAACCGCAAAAAGCTAGCACCACCGCCTTGGTGGGACTCTGAGTGCTTGGAAGCGGTCACTCGCAGGAAAGAGGCCGAAAAAGAATATAACCGGTGTATGAGCATGGACAACTATATCCAATACAAAAAAATTGCTGCGCCCGCACAAGACGAATTATGTCTAAAAAGAAGAAAAATGGTTGGTTAAATTTCTGTGAATCCCTTTCCCCTAGATCCCCTTCTTCCATTGTATGGAAGAACATCAAAAGATTCCGTGGTTCCCTAGTAGGCGTCTCCCCATCTTCCAACGACCCTTCCACTTGGCTGTACCTATTTGCAGATAAACTATCCCCCCCTTTTGTCCCACCTGAAAATTGTATCCCATCTCCATACCCTTTCCTTCAAAGTAATGACAGATTTGACCAACCATTTTCACTATCTGAGTTAAAATGTGCTTTACGAGGCTTAAGAGACTCGTCTCCTGGAGAAGATGGTATTCCCTATTCCTTCCTATCCCACCTGGGCTCTACAGGAGAACGATATTATTTGGACCTTTTAAACACTATTTTTTTAACTGGAAATATTCCAGAGTCCTGGAAGTCCCAAATTGTCATTCCCCTGTTGAAACCAGGTAAAGATCCATCCAATGCCTCCTCCTATCGCCCCATAGCCTTATCCTCTACCCTTGCCAAAGTCCTGGAACATATGATAAAGAACCGTCTTGAATGGATCGTTGAAAGTAGGGATATTCTAGCGAATAGCCAGTTCGGATTCCGTAAAGCAAAAGGCACCACGGATAGCTTAAGTATCCTTACAACGGACATTAGGATAGCTTTTACCAAACAAGAATACCTAGTTGGCGTGTTTTTAGACATAGCTTCGGCCTACGATAATGTTCAACTTCCGGTGCTCAGACAGAAGATGCTTCGCATGAGTCTTCCGGTGAGGTTAGTTCATTGCGCAATAAATTTATTGATGGGTAGGTCGATCAAAATTAGGTATTTTGATCACACTCTCGCCCCTAGGAAAATCTGGCAAGGACTCCCCCAAGGTTCAGTCTTGAGTCCTATTTTGTACAGCATTTATACCTACGATCTTGAGCAATGCGTTTCATGCTTTTGTAATGTCCTCCAATATGCTGATGACCTTTGTCTGTATATTTCTGACAAATCCATTGAAAATATTAGTGACAAATTGAATTCGGCTCTTCACTATTTAAATGTTTGGCTGGAAGAACACAATTTAAACTTATCAGTCTCAAAAAGTAACGTTGTAGTATTTTCAAGGAAGAAATCTGTCCCAAACATCAATATCAATTGCGATGGCCAACCTTTCCCCATCAATGACCAGGTTAAATTCCTTGGGGTCACTCTCGACTCCAGAATGACTGGCACTCCTCACTTCAACATTGTGGCTCAGAAATGTGAACAGGGTATCAATATCCTTAGATCCCTCTCAGGAGTCTGGTGGGGCTCCCACCCATACAGCCAAAAACTTCTTTACAACGCCATCATTCGTAGCCACTTCGATTATGCAGCATTCCTCCTCGAACCCTGCAACAAAGAGGCAATAAACAAATTAGAGATTATTCAAATGAAAGCTCTTAGAATCATCCTGGGAGCAATGAGATCCTCTCCGAAAAATGCCCTACAAGTGGAGGCTGTTGACCCTCCTCTAAATCTTCGACGTCAATACCTATCGGATAGGTTCATATTTAAAACAAGTCAATCTTCTAGTCATCCACTTCTTTCTCGTCTTCAAAACTTATCCGATCTGATTTCTCAACCTTCTAACAAATACTGGGCCCGTAAAAATCCTCCATTAACTATCAATAGCTTTAGAAAACTTCCTTCCTTATCATACCCAACGTTACAATTTGATAAAAACCCATTATTCAAAATTACTTATGATGCATTGATTTTCGAACCCCAAATTATATTAGATTTTGACATCCCCAAAAATGACCCCATGGCGGATCACAAATTTAATGCCTATTTAAATAGAGACTGGGATCAGTGGATACCAATCTTCACAGACGCCTCCAAAGATGGTGATGAGAGCAATGTCGGAAGTGCGGTATGGATACCAAAATTCAATGTAGTACTAAACTTCAAATCCCCTAAGGAAACATCAGTCTTTACCGGAGAATCTATTGCCATTTTAGAAGCCATCTCTTTTATTTTTTCACACAAACTTAACAGATCAGTTATCTTTTCCGACTCTAAAAGTTGCTTAGTTTCACTGTTAAGTAATTTCTTTAAAGCCAAATGCATCTCACCCATCATCCTTGAAATTAAAAAGACACTATTCCTTTGTCATTCTCAAAACATTGATGTAGCACTAGTATGGATCCCAGGTCATAGCGGTATCCGCGGCAACGAACAGGTTGACACTTGGGCTAAAGAAGCCATTCAGCTCGGTACTCCTCGAAACCTAATCTATGCTCAGGATATCATACCCCTGGCAACAAAGTCACTTCTGAACAGCTGGCAACTTACATTCAACGAATCTTCAAGTATAAAGGGTCGTCACTATGCAGCTATACAACCAACAATTCCACGTAAACCATGGTTTTTTCAAACGAAAAACTTCGTCTGAAAAATCTATTGTGTCTACAATCTGTCGTCTGCGTATTGGCCACGCTTGTACCCCAGTATTTTTAAACAAGATTCGTGTGAAGGACAGCTCACTTTGCGAATGTGGTCTAGACGAGGGTACACCTGAACACATTTTCTTTAACTGCCGGAAGTATCCTATCTCGTTGTATGACGTTCTACCCCCCAAAATTCCCCGTCCTATCAACTTCCCTTTTCTTCTGACCCTATCCTTTTCCTCATATATAAAATATCTATGTAATTATATTAACCTTTATAATATTAGACTGTAAAATAAATTAAAATGAATCTCCCATTTAATACTGTGTTGTCTTTGTCGTTCATATATGTTCTTTATTGTCTTTGTCTATGTGTGCGTTTTGTTTTGTTATAGGTGGTGATTTCCCTAAAAAGAAAACTCAATTAATTAAGAAATCTACTCAAATCACCGGTCAATTCAATAACATACTGAATGTGTCTCTACTCACTTGACATTGGCAGAGTTGACTGCGTCTCTGACGTACAACACTACTAGCCATTAAAAAAAAAAAAAAAAAAAAAAATTCAAAATCATATCCGGCATTCTCACATTGACAGCCAATCACAGGCTTGCATTATGTCACGTGATTCAATGGCGTCTGCTGTCGTTTACAAGCAACTGTGTGTCCGTGTTTTATTGAATTATTAGTGTTTTTGTGACTGCAAGTTAGAAATTTCGCATGAAAACTTATCATGGAAATCCACCCGTCACCTGTGAATAATAAATATGCCAGGAAATGACAAAAAAACCCAGAAAAATGTAAACGAAATATTGCCAAGAGACTCAAGTAAGTACATGCTTAGGGCTGCTACTAAGGGCAAATTTTTCTTGAATGTTTTATTTTGATTTCTGCACGTTCTGTGTTCAATTAACTTCTTGCTCTTTCTAGATACTCTGCACGCACAACACCAAACAGAGTCTGCACGCATGATACTCATTATCTTAAATGTGCTTCCTTTCCTTCTTGAATGTGAATTACATAAAAAATTCCATTCCTACTCGGAAAAAAAGAACAAGATAGCATGATTTTAAAATAATGCACGATTGTACCAGTTCAAAAAGGACCTAATACTAAAGGCAAAAACCAAACCACCATCAAGTACTCAGTTTTTAATAGCCAAAAAAAAAGGTTCCGATTTGCCAAAAGTTCTTTATGGCGGTTTTTGGAATCACTAAACATAGAATTTCCAGAATGGAACGCCGTTCCCTCCCTTAATTTTTATAAATATGTTTGCAACACCCAACAGAATTTAGCTGCTCCAACGGAGGAGGAAATTTATTGTACGGAAGCATTGGCAGAGTCCAATGATTTAAGAATATAGTCAAAGTTAAGTGTAATAACAAAATGTAAGATTTAATTTTTTATTAATTACATAATTTCAGGTTTATTATTATATTATATGCTTGTTTTTTTTTGACAACCCTGAATCCAATAATTTTCCCTCTCAATTACAAAATGGCGACCTGTAAATTAGTTGGAAACAAACACGGAAATCTTCGATATAGTTGGTAACAAAAACGGCATTCTTTAAAATTTGGTAACAAAGCCGGCATTCTGCAAATTTTATTCATTAATTTTGAGCGATTTTCTGTACAAAAGGCAAATTCCTTGTTTAATTTACTTCGTTTTAATAGTTTTGTAAATATTTATAAAATAAATAGGACAATATGTTCATAAATACGGTAAAAAAACGTTTATATGCGTTTCTGACTGATTGGTCGGTAGTCAGATTGCCGTGTATGATTCTATACGACTCAATTGTATTCTGTAGTTGTGCCTATTAATAAATTAATTAAAAAAAAATCATTCCGCTCATTGCTCATTCGGAGCATCGGCTCGCTCCCTCGGATCATTCAGCGTGCCACAGATAACTATATGCATAGAGTTACTTATAAGTACAACCTGTGCGGATAAAGAATGGGATCAGAAATGGCGGCGCATCTATTCACTTCTCGCTCGCACACTAACTGCGTCTATACTCGCACTCGTGGGGTGTGAGTATAGACGCAAATAGTGTGCGAGCGAGAAGTGAATAGATGCGCCGCCATTTCTGATCCCATTCTTTATCCGCACAGGTTGTAACTTAAATATGTAGCAAGCTAGATCCACGGTCTTATCAGCTCGAGCTAGGTTAATGGGAAACTACGTCGTCGCTCGAGAGATGGCGCTACTGTATTTAAACAATATTACATTTTATGCAACTAACTGAACAAAATGCAAATGGCCGCCTGACGTTCAAAACTTCAAACTTGTCATTCATTTTCATCGAGATATTTCGTGTATGTGGTTTTACTTCGGTGGTTTATTTTCACGAATTGGCTAAGTTTACTTGTGTTGTGGACAATCGGACTACGACAAACCCGCTATTACTGTGACTCCGGCTATTGGAATTGAACTTGTGCACATGTCAGATTGTAGCTCCGAACATAAAAATCCTATCAGAAACAAGTCTTCATCTTTTGGGGTCACCAATCTTTGAAAGCGCTGTTATTCCGCATGTCGAAAAATTAATAGCAAAATTCAATGAATGTTCAGGTCGCCTTTTTGAAATTAATCCCCATTCAGCGCTTTTGATTTTAAAATTCTGTCTTTTTATACCCAAATTTACTTATCTTTTACGCTGCTGTTCCTCTGTGGAAATTCCAAAATATAGCCCAAAATTTGGACAGCATGCTTAAAATTCGTTTGGAAAAAATCCTGAACATTAAGCTCCTAGATAAGTCCTGGATCCAAGCTTCCCTGCCCATCCGTTTCGGGGGCATCGGGATACGCAAATCTACTGATGTTGTTCTAATCGACCTTCCTATCCTCAATCCGCACGTCCACTCTTGTAACAAAAATAATGCGGCTAGTAACCGCTCCCCTTGAAGTGGCGTGCTTGGTTGAGGCTAGTGATGCCTGGAAAATGGCTTTCCCGGGTCAAAATTTACCAGTGGATCCAAATTCACAAAGGTGCTGGGACAAAATTCAATGTGAATTCATACAAAATACTCTGATCAACAACAGCACCAACGCCGACCTTGAGCGACTCAGAGCGGTTTCGAGGAAGGAGTCCGGCCATTGGCTGCAAGCCTACCCGTCGGTCAACGTGGGCTGGACGCAGAAACCCTCAGAGTCGCCGTGGGCCTCCGTCTGGGTGCTGAGGTTTGTATCCCCACTCAAATGTCTCTTGTGGCATCCACTGTTAGCGCCTTGGGGCACCATGGGCTCTCCTGTGTAAAAAGTGCCGGCCGTCTCTCCAGGCAATCCTCATTAAACGACATTATCCGTCGGTCGCTTGCCACCATCAATGTGCCGGCAAACTTAGAGCCGAACGGCATTTTACGTGATGATGGCAAGAGACCAGACGGAATGTCTCTCATCCCTTGGAAGATGGGACGTGCTCTAGTGTGGGATGCTACCTGCGTCGACACTCTGGCACCGTCTCATGTTCCCGGGACTACGAGGAGTGCCGGAGCTGCGGCTGACGCTGCAGAGAGACTGAAAGCTGCAAAGTATAGGCATCTATCTGGTGCCTACCACTTTGTAGCTTTCGGTGTTAAAACACTGGACCCGTGGGGTTTCGACGCTCTCTCTTTCTGCCAGCTTTTGGCTCTTCCGTGACTTCGACTAGACGCTTAGCTAAGTCACGGAAGAGCCAAAAGCTGGCAGCTACCTCGCCCAGTGAATTTCCATCGCGATCCAGCGGGTTAATGCTGCCAGCATTTTGGGGACACCGCCACGGAGACCTACTTTGTTTTAACTTTCCTTTTTATTTACTTTTAGTTTAATTTTATTTCTTAGTTATTGTCTTAATTTTATGTCTAAATTTTTTAATTGCTTGTTTTTTGTAAACATATTATTCAAATTGTTAGGTATGTAATTTTTCGTTTCATTTGAACATAATACCAATATAACCTATCTATACTTAAAAAATAGTATATGTATACGTAAACATATACATGCATGCGTATACACGCACGATGTATGTATGTATACGTATGCATACATAAATCGACATGTTAATACGTACGTACCTATCATAATTATTATGCTTGCTTATTTGCGTCCAATTTACGGCGTTAGTCGATAGATGGCGCTCATAGACTAACTCGACTGATGCCTCTATACCCAGTATTTAAGTTACCAAAGAGTAGTACCTTATATACCGGAAAGTAAGTTACTCTATGGCTAGATCGCACTGATGTCACACGTCTACTTAGTTTGTGGTTAGTGAAGTGAAAGATTATGGTTTGGTTGTGTGTGTGTGTGTGTAGCTTGTCAGTTTTTTGGATTTCGGATTTTGTGTGTTGCGAGTTGCGAGCAATTGCGAGTGAATTTTATCAAAGTTATTTCTTCGTTATGTGAAATTATCTTAATTTTAAACATGTCTCGTAGGTAATCTTATTTTTGGACTTCGGTGTAATCTTTACTGAATGTTTTGACAAGCATTTTTACCACAACAAACTTGTTTGAAAACCTATCAAGGTGGCTGTATCTTGGCCAGACTGTATTTTGATTTTAATAATATGGAAGGGCCAGGCATGAGTTTATTTCAAGGAGCTGCGAGTATTCACATAAATAATAGTGCTCAAGACAGACTTGAAGAACAAGAAGAACTTGAAGACCAGAAGAGACGTAATGAAGAGGTAAACACAGGGAAGAATGAACTTTACATAACCTATAACCTTAAATCTTATGTCTTGACGGATGTTTTCAGTTAAAACACAAGTTGGCGAATGCATTTGATGATCTTTTGGATGATGACGAGGCGAGCTCCGTGAACAGTAGCGGCAACTTTACGTTGGATGCGGGGCAACCCAACGGCAGTGAGTAAACAATAACTATCTATCAGATTCTATCACCAAAATAACAATGGTAGTATTTACTCAACTGTAAATTTATCTAAATTAAGTTTTTTCAAATTAAGCATATATTTTTTTATTACTGGTGAAAATTTTGACCCTGTGATAATTCATGAACTCCTCTTGCACCTTCAAATTGTCAGATTAGATGCTGATTTCTGAGGCACCATGTATAAAATATTGTTGAGGAACTTGCTGAAATAGGCCGTCTCGAAGAAGAGGACATCTTATTCTCATTCTTATATAAATTACTAACTTTATTTTTATTTCATATTGAATTTTCTAATTACAGACCAAAATACTAGGACAGGATTGCCCCCAACATATGTAGAATCCTTGAATCATTTAAAGGAACAGGAAACCCCTAAAGCTTATTGTGAGACCCCAAAGAACCACATCCACCTCAGGCACCAGGAGGAACCTATGAAGCTCCCATTCAGTCCTTATGGCGCTGGTGATGGTCAGAACCACTACTTTCAACAAGATTTTAGAGGTCAGTTGATAGCCTCCTTGACACTTGAATGATCCATTTGTGGTGAAACAATGTGTCAATTTATACAGACATTCTAATATCATCACAGTTTTAATTTAAAGTCCACTTGGTTAGACATTTAAAATCCTTTTGTTACACCAATTTGATAGATTATTTTTCCTATAGAAATGATTCTGAAATAAACACTTTTTGGTCTTTAGACCATCAAAAATGTCTATGTAAATAAACATATAGATTGGGATTAATGTGAAAATTGTTTGATGTTTATTTGCAGGATGACACCAAAACTAAGACAGCTGGCTGTCTTTATTTTGTTTTACCGTAATGTTACCAGTTAATGATTTAAAATTTCTCCGATCAAAAGGCATTTTTAGAAGTACATTATTTTTTCTTACAATATATTTCCCATAAATTGAGGAAAATGACATATGGGAACACTAAGCGTCTTTATGACGTCACAAATACGCTTCGAATTCAAAATGTTTGAAAATTAATTTAAAAATATCTACCTGCTATATTACAAAAATATTCAAATTAGTTACTTAAAATAGTAAAAGGCATTGGAAAAAAATATTAAAACCATACTTAAAAATTTGTTCCCATACCCCATTATGAAACAATGTCTTATACACTCTATGTTTATAGCTCAGGAAAAAAACTTCTTTCAACTTATTTCAGGTCACATGAATGGAGTCAATAATTATGATGCAAGACAAGAATACATGAATAATGAACAATTAAAAGTTATGTATGAGGTGAGTTATGTTGTTCTTTACAGATAGTAAATGAGGCCAAGCTTTAATAACCAAGAGTTATAATTATTAAATGTTTAAATTGTAAGTTTTCTTTTGTGTCACATTAATTGCTAACTTTTTTAAAATGTCTCTTATTCGCCACAATCTATATATAAATCAATTGGGGGCGCTGGTAGCGACGCGGTGTATCATATGTATAAACTTCATTGAAAATCACTTTGTTTCCTTAGAAAAATTTTCACCTTTTGTCTTTGAAGGGCTATTGCAGCCAAAATCCCCATTAAAAGTGCAATTTTTTTTATTGATTATAAAAGCTGATAGTTTGTAGAAGTATTTAAATTTAGTTAGAAATTATGTACTCACCTTTTTAAATTTAGAACTACGAGTTGAAAATTGAAGCCGTAAGTTTAACAATGTTTTTTTGTTCACTTTAGTCATATATTTTCATAATTGCTATTAAATCTACTAATTTGATTATTTTATACATAAAATGTACACTAATTAAGATTTATTTACAAAAAGTTGATAATTTTTAAGCTGTTGAGGTAGGGAACTCTCGAAAATTCGAAAAGTCGTAGAACATACTATTTGCGTCTATACTCGCACCCCACGAGTGCGAGTATAGACGCAAATAGTGTGCGAGCGAGAAGTGAATAGATGCGCCGCCATTTCTGATCCCATTCTTTATCCGCATAGGTAGTACATGGCGGTGTTTCGGGTACCCCAAGGTGTGCTCTATCCATGGCTTCAGCTTGACACCCTACATGAAACACCCTGTATATACAGTTGAACATAGAACATCCTCCTTTTTTGAAATCCTGAGTTTTTCTGTTAAGAAATTCTCAGTGTTAGCCCGGGCTAACACTGAGAATTTCTTAACAGAAACAAGACGGGGTACAAGACTGCCAACTTCCAGGCTCCGGAGCCTGGAAGTTGGCAGTCTTGTACCCCCGTGCCTCGGAAAGCACGTTAAGCCGTTGATCCTGCGCCTAATCCCTCTTCGGTCATGTCACACTAGTGTCCCATCGAAATAAGAGTGTACGAGAGTGCACTTGTGTCTGCGCAAATACTTGTGCACTGTAATAAGTCCGGCGTCGATGGCGGATCGCTGAGATTGGCCGCCATGACCGAAATATCGGTTTGGAGGACATTATGTGAGATTTATAACCTAAATAACCCTAAGTGTAGATTAGTAATAAATAAATTCTTAAGAACATTATCGTACGACGAAACTGAACATTTACTTGTAGATTGTAAATAAAAGTTTAGTCTAGTTTTTACTTCAAAATGTAATTAGTTTTGCTCATAAGAAGTTTAAAATTGTTAATTAATTGTGATTAATTAATAAAATCTTTTACCTTCATTTGTATAGCCTGAAACACAGGTTTTAACCTAGTTTAGGCAATGAATAACCCTGGTATTGTAATTTATTAAGTTTTAATGTAATGTAATGTGCCCTTATTTACTGAAGAAACTGAATACTGAATATGTAAGCATCATAAACAAATCAGCAAAAAAAAATTAACTCAAATGATGTCTAAATCACATTTTACATGATTTTTTTATGAATTTAAACGTCCATTGATTACCATTAGATGCGTGTAAAAGAGTGCCAGCAATTGGCTAGCCAGATGGAAAAACTGGACACGGAAATTGACAGCCTCCGAGCCCGTCTTGCTGCGGCCGTCAACGACAGGGATAAGGCAGAGCTCTCGCTGCAAGAAGCTCATCATTTGCTTGGTAAGGACTACATTTCTTTTTTCGGCTAAACATAATATGTACAAGAATAATATTTAGGTGTACTCCCAATTTTTTTAAAGTCCATATTAATTATACATTTGAATCATATGTGAAGGATGATACAGAAAACTCCGTGACTGTATAATTATTACTAACGCAGTTTTTAACCCCCTCTTCTGGTTACAATGAAGGGGTGGACAGTTTTTTTATACGTTTGTGTCACTACCCACCCGCGGTGGACAGCTGTAATTAGCCCACAACGATATTACCATATATTACTGCATTCATTGGGGTTTATAGTTGTTATTACAGTAATACCTGTCAGGTATGCCGTGTGGTCCCCGGCAGAGTAGAATAGGCCACCCTCACTCTTACTGAGGTGTCGTAAAAGGCGACTAAGGTAAAGCTGCTGGCATGATCATCAGCACTCAGAGAAGGAAAACTCTGCATTTATATCAAAACCCTTCGCCAACCCGTCTGCCAAGCGTGGTGAGTATGGCAAGTACCCCTCATGTGGTTGAGGGAGGCCCGTGCCCCAGCAGTGGGGACTTAAATGTGCTGACGATGACGATGATGACCTATCAGGTAATCTTAAAATATCAAATGCCTAGATATTCTTTAAAAAAAAAAACAGTTTGAGAAGCAAAACAAATCCTTTCAAACATATTTTGTTTTCAGCATCTAGTAAGCACAATTTGATAGAGCTTGAGCAACGGGTGACGGCTTTGTCTGAGAAACTAGTGGAGAGTGACCAGGAGAAAGAGCAGCTCAAAATGGAATTGCGCTCTGCCAACATCAGCCTGCAGGATGTGCAGCAGAGACTCCATACTCTCCAGGTGTGTAGGAACAGTCTTTACATAGAAAGATCTTTTTAAAAAGCCCGGCAACATATTAGCGATCTCTCTGATTCGATCGCGGATGTTCATGAGCGGCGTTGATTGCTTTCCATCAGGTGACTCGCTTGCTCGTTTGTCCGCCTCGAGCATAAAAAAAAAAGAATATGGATTGTCTCCAACAAAGATACACAAACATTCATCGATATACGATTAAGCCACTCCCCAGCAGTGGATATGCTCTCCTCTTACAACAGGCCGGGAACATCTTGTCAGTATTACTAAATGCCCCTAGCCACAAAGTTTTGATCTAATTGAAATATATGTGTATGCTAAAATTATATAAAACTTACAGGTCGCTCACACACATGACACAGATGCAATGTTCCGGGAACAACAAGTCAGGTAAAATCAGTTAATTTGACTGATAAATAGCTATAGTCATGTTTAGAGTATTTTACAAGTTTATATATTTTCATTTCAGGCACAGAGAAGAAGTAGACAGATTACAAAATGACTTAGTCAAAGCCAAGAACAGGCTTGAAGATAAGGTAAGCTTTCAAAAAATATTACATGAAAAAGGCTAAATACAGCTTTAGCTCTACCGCCACAAAGCCGGCCTTCCTACGCTTCGCGGGACGCGGAGGGGCCCGGAGTGCGCTCCACCTGTCCAAAAATTTTATGATGGGACCATGATCAGAAGGCACTTCAATGCCATTAATAGGGGGGCTTTGTTAAACGGATTTTCAATGATAAAATGTCAAAACAGCATTAGTTCCGACTTTTGCCAGGTGCCAAATAACCGCGATCGGACTGTATATACTGTTTGTGCTGTCACAGATCAATAAGAATCATCATCAAAATATATAGAACAGTCGACTTATTTTACATAAAGGTTGACCGACCGACAAAAGAGAATAGTTTAGATTTATTTTAATATTTTAGGAGAAAGAAATAAAACAGCTAGAGCGGCGCTGCATGGAACGAGACAAAGAGAAAGAAGAGATACTGATAGAGAAGGGGGGCACTATAAACAGGCTGTGCGGCGAGCTGGAGGCGGCGCAGAGCCGGCTCGTGGGCGGCGAGGCCGCGCGCCTCAAGGAGAAGCTGGCGCAGCTCACCGGCGAGCGGAACTCGCACAGGGAGCAAGTCAAGGAACTAGGCGTGAGTGTATTGTGTCTTATCATCATCATCATCAGCCTATCGCAGTCCACTGCTGGACGTAGGCCTCTCCAATTGTTCGCCACTGTGATCTATCCATGGCTTCTCGCATCCAGCTCTTGCCAGCCATCCTGCGCAGATCGTCCTCCCACCTAGCCAGAGGGCGCCCTACATTACGTTTGCCAAGACGCGGCCTCCACTCCAGAACTCGTTTGCCCCATCGGTTGTCGGTTCTGCGGCTAATATGGCCAGCCCACTGCCACTTAAGCTTGCTAATCCGGTGAGCAATGTCGATTGTGTCTTATCTTTACGGATTATTCCCGCTCACCCTCAGTGGACTCACAGGAAAACCAATTTTAAATATCAAAACAGAAGAAATTTTACCAACTTTGATAGATTGTGGTAACCTGAAGCCTTTCTCAGGATTTTCGATATGAAAATACATGGCGGATATCACCCGAAAACCATACAAAAAACTACTTTTTAGTGATAATATGTCGTATGATAATAAATGTCACGAGCACGAGAATTGGGCTCCTGATGTCTGGTTGTCTTTACCGTGAAGGGGTGAATTTTTTAACGCCAGTGCCTGTGCATTAATAGATAAATCATATAGGGCCATAGCCGCAGCGCTTAAATGAAATTTTCGAAATCTGCTACTTACATTTTTATATTTTCTTCACAGTCAAAACTCGAGGTCACGGCTCACGAATTAGTCCTATGCCGAAACAAGCTAGCCGCTAGTCAAAAAGAATATGAAAACTGGCGCACCACGCTTCACCAGATACTACAAGATTCTTTACCTGAAAACACTTATTTAGGTATGTATAGATGTAGACCCAAGAAATCGTAATTACTAACTAACTAGGTTGGCGCAGCGACCCACAGTGAGCCTTGGCCTCCGATAATAAGAGACTCCATCTAGGTAGGTCCTGCGCCACTTCCTGCCAGTCATCCGCCAGAAGTGTACACAAATCCTTTTCGACCTCGTCTCTCCATCGGTACCTTGGACGGCCAACTGTCCTTCGACCATTTAGCCGTCCCAGGTACGCTCTTTTACTGCATGATCCTCTCCCATTCTCTCGAGGTGGCTGAGCCAGGGAAGTCAATGTAATTACACTCGGATATAATTACCCGCCACCTCTATTTTTTTTTAATTGAGCTTTTAAATCCCTTATGTGACTAACTGCCACACTCAGAGTCGTTGATTAACTTAGTTGGCTACTTAAGAAAAAATATTGACACTTATTTTGATACGCATAAAGACTACCGATACTAAAGTTAATGAACATTAGCTTAAATGACGTCTCTGAGTGCGGCCGCGGCCGTTAGTGTTACCAAACCAATCCGGTGGCATTGATTGGTGTGGTGACATTGATTCATCAACGGATACCGTTCAATAAACCGTCGAATAACGATCGGATCGCTGTCATCCATCGACGTTATCTGTGCTACCATTTAAAATCAATCAACTTCGACTATTCCATTCTAGTATTGATCGATAATAATCATCACTGATAGTTATTTATATGATTTTAGGCGAACCTCCTTCACCAGGAAAATTGACGACACTCAAAGAAGTACTGAGCAGATACAAACAACAAATGCTAAAAATGTCAACATTGCAAGAAGAAATTTCCAAACGGTAGAATGCCATTTTTGCCAAATAAATAAATAAATATTTACATATAAATAAATACCAACACATTATATTGCGCTTCTTCTCATTTACCATTTTATTTATAGAGATAAAAAAATGGAGCAGCATAGAAAACAAGAGTCCGAGTTACGAAGTAAAATAGAAGAGCAGAAAGGCATTGAGATGCAATTGAACTCCAAATTAGCTGTGCTACAGAACAAATTAGAAGTGCTCGGGAACAACTCAGACAGTGATCTGTTGGAGAGCTTCAAACATCAGAACGAAAGGCTACAAATGGAACTTGAAGAAGTTAGGAGTGAGCATAAAAATGTAAGGTCTACTTTCTTTTTACCCGACTACGGCGAAGCAAAAAGAAGGGTTATGATTTTGACCTGTATGTATGTATGTATGTTCATCTGTTCCCTCATAACTTCTAAACTAGTTATCAAATTTGAACAAATGAGGTGTCTTTAGAAGCGTCTTGATTGTCTTCTGGTTATAGGTTACATGACGTCACGTTAAATTGACTACAGCGCCATCTAGGGGACTTAGTGTGAGGAACTAAAAAAAAAATTGCTTGGCGGTACCGTGTGAGGTATCAAATGAAAGAACTTTTTTAGCACATTTCAAATATGTAATTTTGTTTACATAACTAAAAATATGTTAAATAAAAATAAAGTTTTAGTTTTTAAACTTAAAAGCCCGACTTCCAAAAAAACACGCTCTAAAAAGTGAACTGTCTCTGCTGAAATTATTATGCCGTATTGCCGTGGTCGTATGCCACCTATTGTAGCAAAACAGATTCATTATAATAATAAAATAAAATCAATGTGGCATACGACCACGGCAATACGGCATAATAATTTCAGCAGATATATATATATAAAGATTTTGTTTCTGATGAATTCTCTTATTCAAGTGGATTTTTTTTGTAGCTGGAGTTAAAGTACACCGAGCTAGAGATGGATCACGAGAAGCTGAAGAGCGAGAAGGGCAGCCGCGCGTCGCTGGTGCAGGAGGCCAACGCCGACCTGCTGCGCGAGCTGGAGCGCTACGGCGCGCAGCTCAAGGCCGCGCTCAAGGAGAACGGGGAGCTCAAGACACTGTACCTGCAGGTGCTCATCTTAGCATGTAATTAGTTGCGTTCAAAGCTGTCATTTCGGCGCCCGTGGTTCGCTAAACTATAGTCTATTCCAATTATAAAGTCCCTTTTGACAGTTCAGTACTAGGGAAGTACCCTTAGAAATCGATACTCAGCGGTATCGATTGTCGATTTAACACAAAATACAAAATGACGTGAAAAGTGTCAGAACAAAAAATGTAAATAAAATTTTTTTTTGGCATTACAAACAAAACAATATACGACGCTCAACAACAAATAAACTCAAGATAAACGCGTAATACGGTATTTGACTATTTTTTTTTCATTTGTGTAATCAAAAGACCTCTCAATGATAAAAACATCGTTGAAAGAATTACTTGATTCTCATTTAAACTACCTGAGATATCATAACTTTAAAATCACATTATTTTGGGCAAACCCAAAACACTCCATACAAATGGCTACAGAGATGTGACGTCACACGACAGTATTTTGTATGCATTTCATTTGAATTTTGTATGGTAGCTATATCAAATGTTTCGTTTATGTCAATGGTTCCATTACAATAGTTGGTGTAAATTATATGGGTTATTCAATGGTATAATTATTTTTAAAAAATTTCATACTTTGAAAATGGACTTGCCCATGAATCTTTGAATGACCATAAAACCGGCTAGACGTTATATTTTTAATTGAGAATTTTTGCTATTCGCACATATTTACCTATATTTTGATACAATATTTATATTTTGTAAAATCTCGATCTTAGTCAAATACCCTATTACGTCTTACGTCTTATTGTCGCCGTAGGCTTTTCTGCACTCGCCTCGTACTGACTAAAGTGACGAACAAAATTGGCAGATAATGGTTGATGAACACAGATTTTTAATAGAATTTTATATCTCTGGAACATGCCCTTTCAAGCCAATGTTCAGATCAAGTTAATTTATTTTGTTAATTAAACAGTTTACCTGCAAATGACTACTTTTTATTACGTTTTATTGTAAAATGCATCAAAGTTACTTCAGCTATAAGCAGCCCCATTGCCGCCAGATTATTTTTCATTCGCGAATGATCGGTTTAAGTAACTGACACAAAATCGTTAAAATAACAAATTCGTTGAAAAAACAAATGTTATAAATAACAACCCTGTTAAAAATAACAACTCTGTTAAAAATAAGAACCTTTGTTGGAAAATAACTTTTAACTTTCTTTTTATCTTTTTTATAACTGTGTTAATAGTTAATTTATTTAACATGTTATTTTAATGGTTATAACTTTTAACGCCCACCACTAGCTTGAACTAGGATTTGGGGCTTGTCAATGTAGCGACTGTCTGACCTTCGCAACCCTTCGGCAGGGGAACCAGACCAACTGGATTACGGTTACATGTTCAGAATCATAATTTCAAATATTGTAGTATCTGCAGGTACGCTGTACCTTATATTGTTTCGACCATGGTATCCGCCGCAAACGGAAAAAGAGTTTATCTCTTTAACAATGAAGTCTTTATTCCATTGCACAAAACGTCACATACGCACAATCACCCGAGCGGTACCCGTTTGATCAGAAATGTGTTATGGAAAGTAGAACAGTCTAGGTTATTTTCCAAATTGATTTAAAAACTGTACCCATTATCTCGACTTCTAGGTTTGCAGTGCGAGAGATACTGTGACAAGAGAACAAAAAGACGTACAAATTAAAATGCAAAGAGAGAAAGAGCTATTCAAGTCACACGAAAAGGAATACGTTGAAAGAATAGAAAGAGAAAAGCAACAGGTTGAGAAGTTAACGTCAGATCTCACGAGTACGAAGGAGGATTTAGAGAGGGCCAATAAAAGAATATCAGAACTGCAGAAAGACTTCACTGATAAACAGAAGGAATTCACTGAGAAACTTGACAAGTACTTACAAGGTATACATACATTATTTTAATTACAGAAGCGTCGTCGCCATGAAGGTAATCCCGCGGAAAAACAAGGAACTACAATTTTAGATTCCTTGTGTCTTCTATAGACATAGATAAAGACTTCTTAGAGCTCAAACTTGAATGTTGATGGCGAAAGGGACTTCTTTGGTGGCGCGTATTCTAGATACAAACATACATAATCTTGAAAATGATAATCCTCCTTCTGTCGTAGTTAGTTACAGAAGTAAATGATTTAACTCTTCATATTTTTTCAACTGTCATTTGTTTCTTCTAGATGAGAAAAATTCTATGAGGAAAGATATGGAGCCATGTTCCCAATGTGAAACATATGTGAAACGAATCCGTTATTTAGATGAACAGCTAAACAAATACAGTGTGAAATTAGGTAAGATTTATTTTTATCTATACTCGAAACTGGAATTCAAGACCAAAAAAACTACGACAGATACGTCACTGTCAAATCTATCAATGTCACTTATGTCATTGTCAAATCAGGTTTTCAGGTTTTGCCAACCTTTTTGTTATATGCTTCTTTCCTTAGTATTGGCTGGCATAATTTTATTCATGATGACGATTCTCAACAAATGGAAACTTAATTACAAACTTTATTTTCAATTTTAATGTCAGAACCTCTGACTACGGAATCTGAGTCGGTCACTTGTAAAGTTTTCCACCACTCCAGTAATTAATTCATCCAGTTTTGCACATGTTTTACATTTTAGGCATTATTAAGCGAAATAACTCGTAAGGAAAATTGTCAAGTGATATTTTGACAAAGTGGGTAGTCAACAGTCGAAGTCAGTCAAAGTCTCAGGCACTCAATAAAACCTAGACGTTTAGCGTTTTATCGACCTACGGATTATGCCCAGACTACTCTTAACAAAATCGCAGGTCTTAATACTCTCTTAGGTTGTTCACGTGACAACTCACTCAACACACAATAGCAGTGTTCAAAACGATGTAATTATAATATTCTTATATTAATATTACTTTGCGACACCTCACTGCACGAAAAAACAACATGTATGTTCAAATGTTGTACCAAATGTTATTAATACCTGAGGTGACACAAGCTCAATACCAGCTTTTCTACCAAACATTACGGATGATTAAGTTTTTATTAAAGAGTCTTGTATTTATGTAAAAATAAGTAAATAAAATTACTTCTTCAAATTATTGAATTAAAATTACCAATAAATAAATTATATCAGTGTATGTTTTTGGAAAATAGGTATATACTATTGTACGATCATTTTATTGCAGTGGCAACATTGTAGTAGATTTTTTGGTCTTGAATTCCAGTTTCGGGTATAATGTATACCCGAATTACCTTCTATCTTATCATTAAATCTACGAGTGAAAAGCTGTCTAAATTGTTTTTTATTTTCATGCCCAGCATCCCAGGAGAGCAATGAAGAACTGATGCAGGAGCTGAAAGGCAAAGCGGAGTTCTTCCAGCAGTACATCATGGAGCGGTTCCGCAAGCTGCGCGAACAGAGGTCCGTGGGCACCAACACGGACGAGCTGGAGTCCGAACAGCTCGCCACCAGCATCGAGCAGCTGGTGCAGAACTGCGACATAGACATTGCCGCTAAGGTACACGTTTTTGAGAGTACGCAAATGATTAATCCGCTAGATGGCGTTATGAATCCGGACCAAGTTTAACTTCTACGGCATTGGTTGATTTGAAACTCCGCTCCTAGGCGAGGATAAAATACAAATCAATACAATCCACCTTATAGGCTTGTTCTTCTATGAGTGCCTTTCATCATGCGAACCATTTGCATTTTTGATACTCTTTCTCATAACAAAGACAAATAAAAATATATATTGTGCATGAATAAAGTTCCAGATTAATAGTCTATTAGAACCCTCCAAAATAGTACTGACAATATCTTTTTCAAAATCAGTAGCTCTTCTACATATCTCTCGGCAGTTTCTCTTTCTAGTATTTCCTACAAAAAATCATATATTTCTTGTTACAGACTGCACTCATGGTGAAGGAAAAAGCAATAAGAGACCAAATAGCCGAAAAGTTCACATTAGAAATGAAAACTATGGAAATGAACTGCGCACGGAGAATAAAAGAGATGGAGAACGAGCATCTCGGAGCCATCTCCAAGCTGAAGGAACTGCTAGAAAGAAAAGCCCAGGAGGTGGAAACACTCAAGGAGTTCATTCTAGCTGAAAGAGGGAAAGTGACGCAAATACTTGAGTCGAAGGAGAATGAAATATCGGTGCTTATTAAGGAGCATAATGATTTGCAAGCGGAATGTCAGAAAGCGAATGACAACGTTGTAGAGTGGCGATTGAAAGCCGAGAGATACAAAGAGAGAATATCTCGATTTGGGTCCCTGGAGGATATTTTGAAGCATGAGAGAGAGGAGTGGAAGCAAAGGAACTCGTCGTGTGCAAAGGAATGTCAGGCGGTGAAGGCGAAACTGACGGAACTGCAGGCGAAAAATGCACAGCTTGAGCGGAAATATGAGAAATTGCAGGCAGAGCATGCCACTTTACAAGACAAATATAAAAATGTCAAGAAAACTGTGTTTACTTATAAGGTGAGTGTCTGAAGCTATTTCTAATAAAAAAAAAACTTTTATCATTTTATTTTCGTCGTGGGACTCGTTGACGTCGCAAACGGACTATCCTCATAGAATGCTTTGTTTGTGTGCGTCTCGGCGAAGTAAAGCTCACGCAATAAAGACTCCATATTCTAGCATAGCTGTAAGCTATCCTTAAAAATTAAATATTATAGGCTATAATTACTCTTTGAGAATAAAAATGGGAAATTCGCATCAATGTTAATATTATAGTTGGTGTTGTTTTCACAAAATGTGTTTCGATTGGAATCTTATGATTGAATTTTTTTTTATTAACTTTTAATACTTGACTAGGCTTACTATTTTTTTGTCGGTGGGGAGCGCTCTGATCTGTGATTCTTTTGACGGTGACAGGTGTGGCGGCGGTAATCACTTACCATCAGGTGATACGTCTGCTCGTCTGCCCCCTATATCATAAAAAAAAAGATTTATTAGAAATTTGAGTCGATTTTTTTATTTGGACAATAACATTAGTAATTATTTATATGTTATTTTATGTTATTATTATTTTCTTTCTCCTTGTCTACCCTATTTACAATACCGCAACAGACACACGACACACGAGTAGCCCGCTGAAAACCAGCGTCGTGGCGCGTCATTTATTAGCACGTCACGACATTATGCTGAGCGGGCGCCTGTTTCTTGCATGTACTTATTGTTACTGTTTTGTTTTATGTCAAAATGTTGTGTATAAATCTTCTGCATCTCTCCTGTCTTATACATGTGTATCGTAATAAATGCAGTATTCATTCATTCATTCATTTATTGATTTATAGGATTACATGGCGAAAAAGGACGCCCATGTGAGCAACGAAATGAACCGAATACAGGACGAGTACCGCAAGATCTTCGTGAAGCTCCAGACGCAGGTGAACTACCACGTTAACTGCCGCATACAGGAGGAGCGCAGCAAGGGCAAGCCGGCGCAGGCGCAGCAGTACCAGCAGTGCGACGTAAGACCATTTGTTTCCACCATGACCATGATTTTTTATTCGTAAAGTTAAATATAGAAAAGACATTTTTTTTTAACCGTGGAAGAGTACGCTTCGGCAATGAATGGGCCGGCTCGACCGGAGTGATACCACGGCCATCAGAAAACCGGCGTAAAGCACCACTGTGCTGTGTTACGCTGCGTGAGTGAGGGTACCGAAGGCCCAATCCGGGGGAAAGAGGGGTTAAAAGGTTGGCAGCGCACTTGCGACTCCACTGGTGTCGCGGGTGTCCATGGGCGGCGGCAATAGCTTACCATCAGGTGATCCGTCTGCTCGTCACAACGGTCGGGCCGGCCCATCCTTGCCAAAGCGAGGCTTTCCCATGGTAAAATATAAGATAATATAAGTATACTCTGATTTTTAATTCGGCAAACTAAACTGACAGCTGCAAACGTCGAGTTCCTATACATTTTGACACTTTGCAACTGTCAAAGTAGTAAAAATTTATGGGAATGGCACATTGACACCTGTCAGATTATTTCGCCGAATTAAAAATCAGAGTTTAGATAGGTAATAAGACCATTTTTTTTTAATTTAATTTTTTTACAGTATTCTGAAAAGTTAAAAAAGCTGAACGAGGAGTTCGCGCAGTTAGCGCAGGCGCGCTTCAGCGGAGACGCGCCCGGCGCGCCGTGAGCATCCGTCCTGTCTACTATGTTATTAAGATAAGTTCAAGCTATTGGTTCCTTTTCATTTACAGACAATTAGGGTTATGAAGTTAAACGTTAAAATGTCATCACGGCGTGCAATCCAAATGTTTTTGAAATATAATTGGTTTTAATCGCCCCGTTGGTCTAGTGGTTTAATTACCAGGCCGTGATCTCGGGGTCCTGGGCTCGATTCCCAGGTCGAGCAAAGGTATGTTTCGAATTTTTTAATTATGCCTAATCCCATCATAGTAGCGATGACTTGATTTCTATGATGGAGGCCTTTGCCTTGCCGTGGGATAGGCTGATACTGTGATGGTTTATTTTGAAATTAAACCATTTCTAAAATAATCTAACAGGAGCCTACACTAGGCCCTGTATATCAAAATTGAATATCATACATTGGCAATTAATTAAATGAATGTTAACTTCACACTTACATCATGGACTAATATATAAAAATAAGTGCCTATTGCTCTTTGAAAATAATAAAATGGGAAGCTAAAAAAATATAATTTTATGAAACACATTCAGTTGCAGAAACGATCGTTTATGTATAATGACACGAATTTATGTATTCTTTTATTAATAAAAATAAGAAGACATTAACCACAACTCATTAAAACAGAAAAAAGCAAACGTTGAAAATAGACATAATGAACACGTACCAAACTAAAATACTAAATTTAAGAAAACAATATAAATGCTCTAAATCTGTTTTCAGTGGCCGTGTAAGATAATTTTTGTGAGGTCCCCTGATAGATAGGGTTGCCATAAGTTTATTACTACCATTTTGCGTTCGGGTTTCGAGGCGCGAGGCCCATTGAACCTCGAGGCCGAGGGTGATGGCCCTTTGAATTTTAACCTGACGAAAAAAAAGAGAGAATAATACGAATAATCATTTCTGCAACAGGATGTAAGGAGGTTTAATTTTTTCATAATCAAAAAGAGCACGTTGTATTGGAAAGCATTGCGATGTTTATATACCTTTAAAGCAATGACATAGGATATCGTTAATATGTACTTATGATTGTTATTAGTAATTAATATATTCAGTTGTCGATCATAGTTTTGGTGCATTTTCTTAATGGATTACTGCTCAAAGTATCGATTTTCTACTATCCGAGAAGACTGTAAATGTTATCGAATCGCTATTGTCCCACGACGAAATACGTCTAAACCCAGTACAATAATTTTAATATTAAGGTGGTGTTGACTGATAAGAATTACATATTTCCTAGTGATCATTCCATAGATCGACCTTAAATATATCTGTGATAATTTAGTACACGATGTAAATAGTTATACAATTTAGCTAACAGTATTATTAGTAAGAAAATGCAAAAACACCACATGCATGTATTATCTACATTCCTTTTGATTCCATTATAAAATGACACGAAATGCGAAAAAACTTTTACAACAGAATTTATAAAATATGTAAATGTATTATAATTGCTCAAATTCAATTTATTGTTATTATAAATATGTATAATTCTTCGTTCCTTTATTGAGTAGTGTTTTGTTTCATTGACATATTTTGATCTGAATTATTGTGGCAGTTATTATGTTTGTTAAACAAATATAAATAAAACGACTATATTATTTTGCAAAACCTTTTTTATTTCTTAATATAGTATTTTGATGAAACAAAAGGCATTTTAGCAACGACACATGGCATATCTTTTCCTCTTACGTTTACTAATAGTTCAGTGCCATTTTTCTTAAGCTTTTCTGCTACATATCCCATACCTACGTTTCCGCCGAGAGACGGACTAGGACAACCACTTGTTACTTTACCTATCACCTCTGAAGTGGTCGGGTCTTTAAGAAAAGCGTCTTTCCTGGCAGGAGCGCCCCCCTCCATTCTGATGCCGATCCTCCTTCGTTCAACACCTTCCATTATTTGGCGCACGATGCGATTGGCACCGGGGAAGTTTGCTTCGGCTCTTCTCCTCTTCGCAATCAACCACGTCAAACTAGCTTCTACCGGTGTGATGCTCTCGTCGATGTCGTTGCCGTAGAGACATAAACCCGCTTCGAGGCGTAACGAATCACGAGCGCCTAGACCCGCAAGTTTCACGTCATTGCTCTTTAGCAAAGATTCTGTAACTACGTCTGCTTTGTTAGAGGGTATAGATATTTCAACACCATCCTCTCCTGTGTAGCCACATCGAGTCACCCGACATTCGACGCCTGCTACAGAGCCAACCGCGGAAGTCATAAAGGTCAAATCATTCAACGAAAGGTTTGTGACAGCTTGCACTGCAGCAGCTGCTTTAGGACCTTGGACAGCTATCAGAGCCCTCTCACTGACGTCCCAAAACTCGACCGAAACATCTTTACCTTGTTTCCGGTAGATTTCCGATGTCGCCATCATATGTTCTTTATCGACATCCAATCGTCCGGCATTCGAAACTATGTACAATACTTCGTCATTTACTTTCGTCACTATCAAATCGTCGATTATTCCTCCTTCGGGGGTCAGGAAAACCGTGAGAGAGCTGGAACCATGCGGCATGCCCTTTAAATCGACAGGTGTGATGGACTCGAACCAGGTGATGCAGTCCTTGCCGCGAACGTTAGTTTGAAGCATATGAGATACGTCGAATATCGATGCACTTTTCCGTGTAAACAAATGCGATGCAGATACGCTCATATCTGAATACTGGACGGGCAGTAAAAACCCAGCGAAATCAACCAGCTTTCCGCCATATTTACTATGTAAATCATACAAGGGTGTTTTGACTGCTGCTTTTCCACTGTCACTATATAAACGTTGAGTGATATTGCTCTTGTAGTTTATCAATAAAGGAGAAAGAACACGACTAAGACGTTTAGAAGTCATGTTCGCGGATTGTAGCGTAACGTTACAGAACATAATACCGACTGAACAACATTGTTCAAGCTGTTTATTATCGGTATCTCTTTAAGAGGGGTCGGAGGGTCAGTCGAAAATAGTTGCGATAACGACGATAGCTTAATGATGAGGCATGTAACAATCGAATGTGATTATGCCGATTACATATTAGTAATTTTAAACATTATTTTCTTACTAAGGCTAATGGTGTGATTAGCATAGTTTTATTTATTTACTTTGATAGGCAGAGTAGCCTATTAACGCACATTTAACCAATGTTGTGTGAGGATTATAAGCAAAAGTTTTGATAAATTACATTTAATTTTCTTTTTAACTTCAATTTAGGTAAACTTCTATTGTGTAGGCTGTTAAGGTGTTGGTGTCTGGATTTCAAACCTTAAGTTACTTTGACCTGACTCAATATAGACCCCAACCATTATTAAAGTAACAGGACCAAGTACCTACTTAACATTCTCTCTCTCTCATAGGGCACAATGATTTCTTTCAGACAATAATGTTACATATCATTTATAGTTATTACATTTAAATTGGAGTATTTTTTCCTATACAACATGCATAAATCACATTATTTACTTAATAATGAAAATGAAATTGGTGTACAAAAATATTCTTTAACCTCCAATCATTTCTAAAAAGTTAACTTGGTGGTAATTTATTTTAAACTTAGGCAAACTCTACAATAGATTCGGCCAGAGCCTCCATGAAAAGTGTTATCTTTGCACAGTCAAGAGGTAACTTGAGCTAACGCTATCTGTTCCTTATTTTTGACCAGTATAGGATATACTAAGGGATCCAACCAAGATATAGAAACAAAGTTCTTTATTATAATTAAAAATATTTTAATTAAGTAAAGTAATCTAATAGCCAACTTATTTTTTTAATGCAATGTAATCTTCATGAGACAACAATTCACTTTTTGTTGCCTCAGAAATAGCAATACTGGACAAAATAATTGCAATGAAACCATCTGAGTCGGGCATTTCTTTCAGCAGCTCTGGATGTTCAACTAAATTCTCATTAACCTCAATCAAAGTTCCTTTGACACCAGGATGGCACATGGAAGCTGGTTCCATCCTCAAAGACTATTTCACACACAGCAGAAGTAGGTATCAACAACTGCCCACCTTTCTTGCCTTTGCCCTTCACGGAGTTGCTTAACCGGTCAACTTTTCCTATTGAAAAATTTACTTTATACTTTTCGTTTTTCTTGAAAAAGAAATGACTTGGAGCTAAACTCACTAGCATTATTCTGTTAGAATGAAACATCAACATTATGTCATTGTTTTCTATATCACCAAAATTCAAAATGTATCTTTTGGTGAAATATCTATCAGTAAAAGTCTTTACAGTACTTAAATCTGGTATGGAATCCAAGATTTTAAACTCCATTTTACTAAATAAATGCTTCTGGTTATTGTCCCTGTTCTTGGGCTTGTATTCTCGCGCGAATCTCTGCGTGTCGGCGACGCGATTCGTCGAGATTTTGTTTCTGCCTCCGAAGACGTTCCCCTTTCAGGCACTTTCTCATATCCCGGTCATAATCGTTGCAGTAGCCCATAAACTTTCTGAAAGGATGCTGAAAATAAGACATTCAACATTTAGCTATTGAATTACTCTCTAGTAAAACTTATCTGCCAAAATTTTGAGGTTATTTTTGATTGTAACTCATTGCTAATCGTATGAATTGAAACACGGTTGTGCAATTAAAATATTATACCTTAAATAATGAAATATGACGATAACAATAGTTATGCAACTTGAACAAACCTCTGCATGACAATCTTGCAGAATTTTAATCAAAATATTGCACTCATCTGTGTGCAAATGAGGCGACAAATCCGTGTGCATCACTTAAGAGGGTTAGGTTATTAAATGTAAAATATAATAAATAAGCCCAAAATGTAAATTACAACGGAAGATTGGGCAAAAAAGATAAAAGAATTGTTGTTCGTCGATTGCCGTTTCGCTCGCTCGCTGTCACTTCTGTCCTGTCAGTGTTGATTTGACATCTGTCGTAGTGTTGCCGTACAATAGATTGTGCAAATGGGGCCTATATAATATAAAAATCGATATGGCTATCGTATTATCGATGCCTATCTGTACCTATCTAAATCAAATTGTTTGTAATGCGTAGTTAAACACAATGAGCAGGTTTCCAGTAGGTACTTATTAACTCTAGAGGTACTCGCTAGATATTGTAAGCAGTCTCTTTATACATATTTCAGGTGTTGGATGATATATTCTGTGCTCCCTAATTTATGTGAAGATTTCCCAGTGCTAGGTTTTCCACGTTTACCTAATATTTTAAAGTAACCATATGGTTTGTACCATGGAAAAAAATACTATATACCAACGCCAATTAGACCTAAAATAAGTTAAAAAAATGTCTACCATCTCGTTTGGAGATGTTTTTGATTGCTGCCCATTTGGAACTAGGTAGTTTGTCATTAAATATTTCTATTGAATTATAAATTTTACATAGAGTTCATTGTTGTTGTTGATTATTCAAAATAAAAATATTTTTAATTAAAATCTCTTTCATTCTTTCTTTCGTAGGTATTAATAGCTAAATGAAAATGAAATACTTTAAGCGCCGCGAACAATCGCTCTAATTTTTATACAGATACGGGTCCGGGTAGCGTCTGTTATCACTTAGGGAAACCGACTGACTAATGTCATTGGAAAACTTCTCATTAATCAATACTATCGATGTAAAAGATAATATTGATCAAATCGAGTTAATTCCCCTATCGGCCATGAATACAATATAAATGACGATTATATCTACAAATATTTGCAAATTAATTGAGTCCTACATAATAATCGATATTATCGATTGTCCGATCGATTAAAGTCCGTGCCACGAAAGAATTCCCGTGAAAAGTGCGCTTGAGTCGCTATGAACATTCAAATTTGAGCTTTATGCTCGCAACTAATGTTTTAAAGTTAAAAGTAATGTTCCGTGTTTTTCCACGGGATTTTCGTGGCGTACGCGGATTCTATTTAGAGTGGGCATAATCGATTATCCCTTAGACAATTTAACACCGGACGTGGCATATGGACGCATTCCCCTCTGCCAAAGTACACGAACAAACGTTCGTTTACATTTATTAAAACTAGATCGGCGCGATCAATCGCCAGTTCGAATTCGTATCTGTCGCTGAGCGGAACTCGTCAAAATGGTTGTTGTGAAGTTTTTACTTGCGAACGACGATCAGAAAAATCAACTTTATCTTTCTTATGATCAATAATGTTCTAATAAAATAAACGTTATTTCACGGACTAATAACCTTTTTCATCTACATATTTTACGACAGAATTAACCCCAAAAAACAATAGGCGGTATCGTGGACAAACACTCGTGCGATGAATACTTGTGTTTGTTCGGTGTCTGGGTGTAATATATGTATTTAAGTATATATCTGTGTTCCTCTGTTGTCTCATATCTGTAACACAAGTGCCTAAGCTATTTAGTACGGAATCAGGTCAACGTATGAGGATGTTGTGAGAATTATTATGTTTGCTAAGAATTTTTCTTTCTCGAAACATTGTTCAAAATATTTCGGTATTTTAACTGGGCTCACGGGCCTAGACCAAGTGAGTCCCAGTTTCCACGGGAAACTGGGACTCACTTTCCGTTTATTATTATTATTATTATTCATGCCACGCCTACACGCAATGTTAAAAGGGACTTGAACAAGGTTTTTTTGTACTAAGACCATCATAATTTAACATTGCGTGTTGGAACGGAATGTCATGATGTTTAGTAAGGCGATAACTTTAGATCTAATAATCTAAAGTGGGTTCAAAAAGGGTTTGGTTTTGTCTAATGCATGTTTACTATTCATAACTTCATAGGCCTTAAAAATCACCTCCACCGAGATGCTGAAGGTCCTTTTAACCTATTCATAGCATTAAGCCTCAAAGGGTTGATTTTTCTTTTGAATGTAAGACACCACATTTAGATCATGTTCATGTCACTTTATTTACTTAACTCCTATAATGAAAAATTATTTATCCATGCTTAATCCTTTTACAGGGGGTGGGCCTAGGAGGGCTCTTCTACCGGGTCTAATGTCTTTTTTTCACATATTTCTCTTCTTGCGGATTTCCAGTTCCAATAGCTTTTCAATGTTGATAATGGTTTAAAATAGATTAGGAATAGTAAGAAATAAAAACAACATTTTTATTTAATATTTACTTAAATAGTCACATTGTCTCATTACATAACTAACAAAGAAATAAGGCAGAGACCGCTTAACATGGGATTAGTCCTAATGTTGTGTAGGAACTCCTCAACTTCAATAAATAAAGTAACAAATGTACTAACAAACTTTAAACATAATGACTAGATTAAATTAATTGTTTTTTTTTTTTGAGAATTGTATAAAAATACTAAAGACCGTGTTAATAGGAAATTGGAAGATGTCTTGCATTTTACCGTCTATCACAAACTAATAAACGCACGAAGAAAATCACATGACTCATACACCTCCTCGCTCACCGCAAAACAGGAACAAGCAAATATTTAAGCAAATTAACATAGAATAATACAAAAAATGCGATGTAACAAAAACTGTATTTGGATGCCCAATTAGATAAGAAATGCAAAATGTGCCCAAAGAATTATATCCAATTGATAAGATTAAAAAGCGGGTGTTAAGTGTGGCGGGTCGTTCGTTCGCGTGAGCATCAACTCTTGGGCATGCCCTGGGGCGTGGCGGTCTCCACCATCTTCTTGTATTTGCCGACCAGCTCGGGCAGGTCGTACGCGATGGCCACGTCCAGCCGCGTGATGGGGCACCCGCGGAAGTACGTGCACGTCGCCGACAGCTGCTGGAACTCGTACAGCGAGTTCAGCCGGAAGAAGTCTCTGTACGTCTCAGGGTCCGGCAAGTCGTACCTGGAAAATGACGAAGCATCATGAGATTCCTTGTGATAATTATATACCGTGTGTCATCTACGTCTATCTGGTTTGGTAGGAAGTTAACGTAAAGAGAATGTTACGAGAAAGTCAAAGTAGAGAGCTGAAACTTATTAATATCGGAGAAGAAAACTGATTCAGTAATCTTATTGGGATTTCTCCCAATAAGATTCATCATCATCATTTCAGCCAATATACGTCCACTGCTGGACATAGGCCTCTTCCAATGATCTCCACACAAATCGGTCCTGTGACGCTCGCATCCTAGGGATGCCCGCGACCTTCACCAGATCGTCGGTCCACTTTGTGGGAGTCCTGCCACGGCATCGACCTCCAGTCGAGCCCACTTTCTGCCTCACCGGCCTACTATGTCTTTGAACTTAGTTCTCCTGCGGATCTCATCATTCCTGATACGATCACGCAGGGAGATTCCGAGAATAGACCTTTTCATTCCATTGTAAACGGCCACGTTTCGGTTGCGTATGTAACCACTAGCAACACACACGCATTAAAGACTTTTGTCTTGAGACATGGCGGTAGATGGGCCGAAAATATGCTTCGTAACTTTCCGAACGCCGCGCTGTCTAGCTGAGTTCGATTCGTCGATCGACTTTTGTCTGGAAGTTAGGCCAAGATATTTAATGTATACAAATATCTTATTTGTATACATTAAATATCTTGATAATAATTATTGTTTTTTTTGATATTGATAATTGGTTAGTTAGTTCATACTGAGGGATACCTATCAAAGATCTTAGTGAAGTTGTTAAAACAGAAATGAATATTACCTTGAAATGTTGGTGAGAGTACTGAGTCCTTCATAGATATGGTAGTTCTGTGGGTTATCAATGATGGCGTCAGCAATAAGCTTCTTGTTGCCAAATATGGTCTTGTGGTTGTAGTATGTTGTAAGATAGCAGTCAACCATCTTTGCGTGATTACGGACTCGCACCTAAAATCATTTTAGTATTTTCAATATTACATATCAGCAAAGAAGAGTTTAAACCTACTTTGGGGCGTAAATCTAGGTTCCTCAAGTTAAAAAATGATACTGCCAAATACGACGGCCGCCTGACACAACAGAGGAAATGCGTTGTGCTTAGATATAAAAAATACCTCTCCCACTCACGTAGATTTGCTTTGGGAAAAACTGAATACAATAAAATTGATCGTTGTCGAAATAACTCCAAATAACGTAAGTAGATACTAACCGCGAATCGCCTAGCGCTGGCGATTTTGTTCTCGATGCGCTTGTCAATGGCCTGTCGCAGATCTCTCAGCAGCTCACGCTCCTGGGCCTGCAGCAGGCGCTGCGGCGCGCCTGGCTCGTACGGCATCGACCACAGCGACACCGTGTACATGACTGGCGGCTGCGCGGAGCTCATCAGCGGTGAGATGTTCCAGATTAGAGCGCTTTGGACGCGCATGAGCTCCTCTGGCCTGACGGTGTCAGCCTTGTTCAATACAATTCGAGTCTGCGGAAAATTATTTTAAAACTTAGTTCTTCGATTCAGTCTATGCAGTAAAAACAAAAATACGGTGAACCCATTTAGGGCTTCATATAACCAAATTCATTAATGGATTATACAAAATTCTATACCTAAGAATAGTTTACCTGAGACTCTCTGCCCTTGAGTTGGTCGAGGATAGCTTCAGTTTCTGGGCCGACGTCAAGTTTGGAGGGATCGTATACCAGAAAAATGATGTCAGCTCTGTCAATAAACCACTGGCAGGCGTCATTAAAGGGGAATACTCGAGACACTTGCTTCCTCACTTCCAAAATTCCGGGAATTTCAACAATGTTGACCTGAAACAAATGTTGAATCGTTAGTTAGTTGCCTAAAAAGCCTTTTTTAGAATATGTTTCGAGAGTCACCTTTTCTAGAATCTTGCTGGGATACCGGAGTCCCCTAAGACGCTCCTCCAGGCCTTGTCCAAACTTCTGCAGTCCCGAAAACGTCCAGTCAGCTGCAAGCTGTGTACCATCTAATACTTCAGGGTTTTTGCCATGCATTAATATGTTGAAGTACGCTGGTGAGGGCTCGGCACCTATGAATAAAAAATCCTTTATTCTAAAAACAGTAAGTTGTAGGTAAAACATTTGTTTCTAGTGATTGTAACAATAATAAGTAACCTACCAGTTCTTAGAGACCATTCTGTGAATTCCAGCCCAGTCAAATAATTGGTAATGCTAGATTTTCCTCCACTCCATGGTCCCATAAAGAGCACCAGTGGCTTTGAGAATATTTCAGGATCACCGAAGTGTCTGTTACTCAAATCTCTATACTTGTATAATGCTTCTAAAGGTTTGATGGAGTTTTCGTAGAGCCTCTTCAAATCCCTAAGAACTATGTCAGCTGCCCTTTCAATAGTTAATTCTGCTTCGCTGGCTTCCTCGTCTAACCTAAGGATTTGGTTAATGTGGTCGCGTGATCTTAGGTTCTCGGGAATTTCTCCAGTCTAGAACAAAATTTTATGTTAAATTACAAACAACTTAAATTGAAAGCATAGAAATTATATGATTTTAGTTATTTTAGGGAGCATTATATATACTTACTAAAAGTAAATCTTCTTCAGGAGTTCCTTCTTCTGACTCTTCTTCAGTATCATCGGAGTCTGCGCTTTCCTCGGCCTCTGACCCTTCCTCAGACTCCGCACCTTCAGCCTCAGCGCTTTCAGCTTCAGCGCCCTCCTCGGCTTCTGCTCCTTCCTTCTCTTGACCTTCAGCACCTTCAGAGCTCACATCTTCCTTAGTCTCAGATTCATCTTCTTTGCTAGTCTCCTCGTCGGATTTTTCACCATCGTCTTCTTTGCTGTCATCCTTAGCCTCTTCAGTTTCCTCATCCGACTTATCTTCTACCCCTCCATCAGCAGCAGCTTCAGCAGATAGTTCTTCTTTTTCTTCTTCCCCTTCTTCAGCAGATTTTTGTTCTTCATCCTCTTCCTCGCCTTCTTTAGATTCAGCTTCCTTTACTTCTTGGGAATCAGTATCATCTTCAGTGGTTTCCTTGTCTTCTTGAGATTCAGCCTTTTCTTGAGATCCATCGTCTTCTTTTGTCTTATCGTCGTCTCCTTCCTCTGTCGAAGCATCAGACGCTTCTTCAGATTTTTCTTCTTCAGCTGTTTCCTGTTCCGCTTCCTTACTTGAATCATCGTCGCCCTCACTAGCCTGCTCTACACTGTCATCATCCACGGCGCTAGCTTCTTTAACCTCTTCACTTTCGTTTGCCTCTTGCTCTTTAGTTTCGTCTTTATCTTCGCCACTCTCTGAAATATTAAATACATACACGTAGTTACTTAATTATTTATTTCACATGCTTATGATTACGCCAAAGATCTTGGGTTCGTTTCATAATCTGGACAAACATGTGATGAACACTTGTGTTTGTTCAGTGTCTGGGACTATTGTAGCTATTATGTATTTTAATAATTGTTATTCCTCTGTTTCCTGAAATCCATAATAAAAGTGTTTAAGCTAATTAGTAGGTACTCAATCAGGTCAATGTATGAAATGAAGAAATACATTTTTGTTTTTCTAATTATGTTTCATTATCATATATTTTTTTAATGGACACCTAAATAAGTACTTTAAAATAAAGACACTTCAAATTAATAAATGACATTTACCGAACTGGAGCACCAAGCTTAGAAGAAAAACCTACCTTGTTCGGCTGCTTCATCAGCGGATGCGTCTTCTTTGCTGTCTCCGTCGTCATCCTGCTTGCTCTCGTCTTGCTGTTCGCTGCTGTCATCCCCCTTCTCCGCCGTGGCGTCTTCACTTGATTCGTTATCGTCTACTGCTCCCTGGAGGTTCTCGACCGACGCTTGAGGCACGTATGGCTCGTCGGCCACCTCTACTGATGGCGCGTCTGCCTCTTTACTCTCTCCTGAGTCGGTCGCTTCCCCTCCATCCTCTGCTGATTGTGCTTCAGTCGTATCGTCATCTATACTTACTTCACTACTGTCGTTTTTTTCTGCGGAATCTGTAAAAGTAGATAATTAACTGCGTGTTGTTATTTACCAATTTAGGCAGGTATATTTATTTTGATCATTATTAGCCTCTCTATAAATGGTCCCTATCTCTATTATTTATATTTTGCCCTTACTGAACGGTTTGGAATTTCAAATGAAATAAGTAAATAACGCACTTAAAAATGTTATTGCCATGTTCAGGCGGGAATAGTTTACTTAAGAATAAATTGCAAAAGATTGCTATAAAAATATCAATTATTCAAATGAAATAGTAGAGCAGGATTGACATCGTTTTATTTATTTACGAGCAAACACCAACATGTTTTGATGGATGTTTATATATTATTCTCATTCTCTAAATGAATAATGAATCTAATTTTACCGTCTAATATCCATGGCATCGAAGACTACCATCGAAAAAATCACCGAGTATAACCTCAAAATGGCGATCTGCCGGGGTGATGACGCGGTTAGGGACAAGCTTGCAAACAAAACATAAAATATCCACTTACCCCAAAACCCTCCCCTCTGAGGTCCGATAAACTACGTAAAAACCAACCCCCAATTTTATGTCTTTAGGGGTACCTACCCAAAGACCCACCTACAATTACACTAAATTCATCCTACTAACAATAACCATGCATGACTGCCTAAACTTAAGGTATTGTAATTTTATTTAATTCAATTTTGTCGCGGAGAAAATGTAAAAAATTTGTGACCCTTAAAAAAGAATTAGCACAAAAAGGCACGGAACCAGTGTCCGTGGAATTTAAAGTACTTATACCTATTTAAAAAAAATAGCTTTGAGGTAAAAATGTTCTAAAACGGTTGTTTAAGAATCACATACAAATCTTATACTTAGGTGTAAAATATCTAGGTACACATAACGAGCGTGTAAAATATGTTCGATCAAAATAGATGGAAGTCAATGATTAACGTGATCGGAAAACCTCGTACGCATTCCATTTGCTTATTTACTCGTGTCCAATAAATTTGTTTTTTTCTTCAATGTTGTGAAATAACTGTCTTGCAGAGTAAACGTAAATCGTTTGTAATGATTCATTCTGTAGATGGCTCAGTGGTGCTGGTGGCGGCTATTATTGACCGGGGCGTATAGCAAGACGTGACGCTACGCGGTCTCTGCCGCTGTTAAAATAGCATCACCGGCCCGACATCAAGCTATCAGGAACCCGTGTCAATCTCGCGTTATTCTGGTTCCTGAGGTCAACACCAACGTCCGCTCCGTGTGGAATCGTTCATCAAGATAAAATGTTTTGAAAGATGGAAAATAAACAGCTGTTTATGCGATTAGACCTTTTTACGAGTTTTACGACTACGATAAGTATGACATCCATCTAGTATAGGTATCTACATGCAACCACACTTTGGGCTACTAGGTAGGTAGGTACCTACTGGCGCTGACCACGATAGCGCTGTGGATCAGGTGTATGGACCAGGTGTAGGACTGTATGCCCAAGCGCGGAAAGTTCCGGGTTCAATTCCTAAATGGATTTGTTTAAAAACATTTTTTTTATATTGACTCGAGTCTGAGTGTGCTAGGAGACGCTCCGGCAATCGACAAATAGTACTAATAAGTACCTGCAAGAAACACCCTAGTTTCACACTTTAGTTGAACTGTCATACAAAAATTATCAAGTCTAATTGCTAAATCCTTCATTTATGAACCAAGGGTTTGAGATAATGAGTACCCCAACGTGTGGTGGTCTGCACCACCTCTCTATTCTTACCTAATCCTATTGTTCATCATCATGATATTTTCACACTTTGTGACGTGTGTAATTAATTTTGTTTTAAGTGAATTGACTTTACTAAGTTGACATCTAGTAACACCAAGTCGGTTGGTAGGTAGAGTACTTCTTCTGAAAGGACTTTATTCACGATATCTAATAAGAGGTTTTCGGGATGTACAGTGGCGGACACATCAAGCTATACAAAACTGTCAAATTTCTTCATTCGATTATAAACCTTATATTGTTACACATTGAGTTTGAAATCGATTGAGGAAATTTGACAGTTTTGTATAGCTTGACCTGTCCGCCACTGTACGTTAAAAAAATATCTGCGTACTTAAAGCTTATTATAGTAGCTGTCATAGTAGTAGGAATAGAAAGTTAATAATCACCGATTTACCTGGTTCCGCGTCCCCTGATTCGAGCTCTTTGAGAGCCTTTTCGATGTATGGACGGCATTGTGATTCTGAAGGTACGTCGTCAGCTGAAACAGCAAAACAATCCATTAAATACTAAGAAGTTGGTATTTAATTTAATGCTTGTATAACTTACTAGTCTACACTTCAACAATGAGTCAATAAGGTAGATAGGAAATCTAAATTAACATAATTTAAAGATAAAAGTGATCCAACTTTTGTTACGTTGCGCAGTTTAAAAAGGACATCCATGATGTTTGTTTAGAGGATTTAATGTATATTCCAATTCTCCAATTATTGCGAAGGAAAGATATAATCCGATATTGGAACAGCTTCAAATAAATATCAGACGTTTAGGCGCCAGTTGAGCCAAATGCAAATAATAAATCTAGGTAGGTAGGTCATATTGGTTTGATGTTGGTTGTAACGGCAACAGAGACTGCTAATTTTTAAGACATTAATTGTTTAGTAACCCATAAAACTAAGCCAAACAACCATTTTGTTAAACACTTAAAGAAACCTAAGACGAAACCTGTGGGTCAGAAATTCAAATGGTTTGCCTTTCCATACAAACTACCAGCTGGTTAATTTGGTAATACGTACCATGTAGGTAGGCATGATCAAGTAAGAGATGTCTTCAATTTTGAGATTTTGTCCTGTTACTTGGGAAGTTGTTCGTTCTCAATGGGGTATCTCTTTGTGTTCATGTTATGATTTTCAAGTAGAAAGCTCAAATTTCTAACAACAACACCAATTATTGGTGGTACTTCGCGCTACTAACAATCGGAGATAAAGATAAAAGATAAAAAAATCTTTATTCAATTTAGGTCCACACAGAACACTTATGAATGTCAAAATAGGTAGGTACATAATATCTACCGCTGGTTCGGAATGTCGATTTCTACTGAGAAAACTCACGTCCCGTTACAGCATGTTTATTGATAGATGGCGCAACGATGAATCATAGTAAGAAAAATATATCATTGCCATTATCTCTGTACTCCTTGCGTCAACGGCATGACAGGGAATCCAACCTATGCTTTCTCGTTGATGCACGATGATGATGTAACATGTTCACACCTACATCATCGGTTAGAATGCAGAGCATGCAACTACGAGTGTGTTATACCTATTGGATGAGGGTATAGTACGTATAGGATCATTGAATGGATCAATTCGTATGGCCTGCTTGTGCAATCAACAGAGGTGTTTGTTTATAGCCAGCACTAGTTTTAGGAACGTAAACACCTGTCCTACTGTTACGATTCTATTAGTCTAAAATTCAAAGTTCATTTTACTATTTTCTTTTTAATTTACTATCTGCAGTAAATACCTATATGCCAGTTAACTTTTTTAATGAAGAACGTAAGTAGACTTAGGCTGTAAGACTTCATTTCGGCTGGTGGAGTGTGATAGCACAACACTGAATTTTTGTCTATTCATGTGGTGAAAGTACGAAAACACTTCTCTCAGAATCATGAACTACTGAGAGACCTGAGTTTTGGGTCTCGATCCGGATCGCCATAACTGTGTTAGGATTTTGTGTTATCTTTATGTTTTGGTCCTATTCGTATTTAATATATAATAGTATTTAACGGTGGCGACATTCGACCTGAGTGCTTTCATTTCTTTCAGCCTATGTAGGTTGGTATATTAATGTCATCCAATCCGATATTTCGCTCATGGCGGTCAATCTCAACAATCAGCCATCGACGCAGGACATGTTATAGTGCACAAGTGTTTACGCAGACACAAGTGCACTCTCTGTTCCCTTACCCTCATATTTCAATGGGACACCAGTTGCAGTGTGACGCGACTGAAGAGGGATCAAGCGCAGGACCAACGATTTTACTTTCGGAGGCACGGGGTTACGAAAATGCCAACTTCCAGATTTCGGGCTGAGTCCGAGAATTTCTTAACAGAAAAACTCAGGTAGGTACAAGTTTTGGCCCGACCTGGGGATGGAACCCGGGACTCCAAGCGCAGCTGTCGCTTACGTACGACTACTACTAAAGTACGACGAATTGCCAACTGCGCCTACGAGGCATGTTGGTATGAAGTCATAAAAAACGATTTTTTATAATAAAGTTTGAATCAAAGTTTTACCTAATTTTATTATTTATTTTTTGCTTTAATAACAGAGAATATCTATAATGAAAGAGAAGAAAACCCCTAATTAATAATAATAATATAAAGTTTCAATTCAGTTGCGACTAAAAGCAGTATGCGAGTGATGAATGTTTAATTAATTTATCTAGTCGGTTAGTTAGTACATGTTATGTAAATTTTTAAGGTTTAAGTACTTATTTTATTTTTATTTATTATTCTATTTTGTTTTTCCTTATTTTCTTTAAACCTTAAGTTTCTTACTTATATTAATAAACTGCTGAATGTTTCAAAACAAATTAAATTTATTTAGTAGATAGTGAAGTTCTTAAACACAACTGAAGTTCGTTGAAAGAAAACTAGACTTTTTAAACACGTTAAATTGAACGGTAAAGGTGCCTATATTTTGAACTCTCGACAATACCTCTTTCTAAAGGTCGATAGAGTGGGATGGGATAGAGCGGCGTACATCTCACCTACCTACGTGCAAAGAAGTGTTTTAACAAAATGGACCGAATGTCTCGCTCAGCATCCTTCTCCGAGGATGGTGGTACTGGGTGTCCTGGTACGACCTGGTACGTCGAAATACAGCATCATTCTGGTCGTGATAGCTCAGTGGAAAGTTAACCTTCTGAACAGGATGTCGTAAACTCTAATCTGAGCATGCACCTCTGGATTTTCAAATCTTTGTGCGTATTTCTACTTATACCTACCTTTAGCTCGGCGGTGATAAAAACATTGTTGGTAAACCTACACGTTTAGGATAGTACCTACTTACTTATATCAAACTCATAACTGGTAGGTATTCTACCCCCTATTGTTGAAATAATGATTATGAACGATTCGGTGACTACTTTTTACTATGGATTTGAAAAGTCTTTGACCCACAGATATAGTATACAGAAACAGAGTTATGATAATAATCTCTGACTGTTTACTAAACTAACTAATTAGGTCTATGTTTATGCGAGCGACTGTCGCTATATTTCATTCTTTTCCGTGATTGACTAGTATTACTCCTGTGTTTCCGCTCTACTTTATAAATATTTTGAGCATCTCCTTCACCACAGTGACCCAAAAGCTTGGCCTTGGTGCATTCCGCGTTTCAAGGTGATTATTTACGTAGATTTATCTATCTTGTTGCAAGGTTGTCTAGATTTAAAGACAATCATTTATATTGTATCGTTTGTTGTAGTAGTTAAAATATGACGGATCGTTAAAACAGTTGTACGTAGGGGTATCTATAACAACATTTCATTTTTAGGGTTCCGTAGCCAAAATGGCAAAAACGGAACCCTTATAGTTTCGTCATGTCCGTCTGTCCGTCTGTCCGTCTGTCCGTCTGTCACAGCCGATTTACTCGGAAACTATAAGTACTACAGTGATGAAATTTGATGGGAATATGTGTTGTATGAACCGCTACAAAAATATGACACTAAATAGTAAAAAAAAGAATTGGGGGTGGGGCCCCCCATACATGTAACTGAGGGATGAAATTTTTTTTTTCGATGTACATACCCGTGTGGGGTATCAATGGAAAGGTCTTTTAAAATGATATAAAGTTTTCTAAAAAACATTTTTCTTAAAGTGAACGGTTTTTGAGATATCAGCTCTCAAAGTCGTAAAAAGTATGTCCCCCCCCCTCTATTTTTATAACTACGGGGTATAAAATTCTAAAAAAAATAGAGGTGATGCATGCTAATTAACTCTTTCAACGATTTTTGGTTTGATCAAAGTATCTCTTATAGTTTTTGAGATAGGTTGATTTAACTGTAATTTTGGACTTTGCTGCTACGGAACCCTTTGTGCGCGAGCCCGACTCGCACTTGGCCGGTTTTGTATTTATATTTCAACAACTATTACTTCTACAAATTGCGATTACTAAAACGATAAAAGATTATTGTGTGTGAATGAATTGAATTGAATGATAATGAGTTAGATAAGATTTGACAGATGTTACAATTTCATTGAGTATTTCAGATTTTATTGTACCAACGAGTACGAGTATGAACCCACTACCTACGCTCACATTGACTACCAAGCATTCGTCGCTACGGAGTTCTTGACGTTTTTCAGCAATTTCGCACTTTCAGCACCCTTTCATCTACTTAGTAGATAATTGCAGTATGGAAGTGAGTATATATAGGTACAAAATTTGGACAGATTACCTCTCGTAGTACTTGGGCTAGTTTAACATATATGTGTACAATTAAGTATTGGATTAGGTACTTTGACTTTATTAGTTAATCGGTACTACTGTAACTCATTTATTAGTTATAAGAAAAGCACACACTGTGGGTTAGACTATTACCCACGCATTAGTATAGGGTCTTTTAGTTAGTTAACTTTTCTTTGCAGGTGAAAGCTGTACATTATTCAAGTTGATTATGTAAATATACTACATATTTTAGTTATACTATATAATAATCATAACTTGAATCAATGGGTGAGTCAGGAGGAAAGCAGATAGCAACTCTAGTGACCTACATTCATGTCACATTTTTATAATGTCGTCACTATCCTATCGTTTTTCACAAGATGGCGACGACAACGACAAATCCCTGTATTTCTATTTACGTATCAAGCTTTGAGGTGCAGATCGTTTCACGATCGGCTCTCGCCTGAGCAATAAAACAACTGCCCTAGACAATACATCCTTCTTTGACACATCTAAGTAGGTTACTAGATCATCTTGTCATACAAAACATTTCCTAAGGTTATCGCCAAAAATAGAGCACATACGTGAGCTTTTTACATAATTTCAGCGCAAGTTACGCCGAAAATAGCAGCGATATGGTGACGCAAAGCGGGCTGTCCGCCCCGCGCACGCGCACGCACTCACCTCTCGCCGCGACCGTGAGCGCCGCCACGGCGAAAAACATGCACAACATAAACCTCCATAACCTTAATCTTTTGGTCCACATTTTGTTCAAGTTCAACCCGTTAAGGCGGGCTATCAGTCATTTGCACTCACACTCGCGCACCCGATCCACCGACCTAGGATTTACACATTACACTGAACCGCGTCCTCCTTGCGCGAGCACGGCTTGCACTCCCGGAGGAATGCAACTCGACTCGCACCATAAAACCGCTGTCAACGAGAGCGTCCCCCAAGTAATAAGTGTAAAGAGTATGTACATGTAATTTTACAGGCGCTCTGGAGTTAACCGCGGTTTAATGGCGTCGCGTGAAGGTGGGTAGTTCGCGACACTGGACGCGGACGTACTCTATTTCCGGAGACAGCACAGCATCGCTGGTCGGAGGGGTACTGGCGCGGCGTGAAGCTCTCGGCGGGCGGAGCTTTCGGCGGAGTTCAGGCGGGAGCGCGTGCCAACTGCCGAGGCGGGCGGCCCGTGCGCCCGCGCCGGCGCCGCGCTAGACGCATCATTGCCTCCCTTGAATAAAATTGCCACATTCAGGACAGCATCCATGACATTTTCGAAAGTTCAAAGTCAGTAATAAATAATTAACTAGGAAAGATGGATCTGTTTTTTCCTTGGATAGTAGATAACTAATTCAAAATGCGAAACAAGCAATATTGTTTCTATTCCTTCCTACTCTATCTTAAAGGAAAATATTTGTTACCCGACTTCAAAACCAATAAAAATAAAGTTTAAAAACTAAAACCCGACTACCAAAAAAACACGATCTAAAAAGTACAAAACAAGAAAATTGTCTCTGCTGAAATGATTATGCCGGATCGCCGTGGTCTTTCATTTGATACCCCACACGGTACCGTCAAGCAAAATTTGTTTTTAAGTTCCTTGCTCTAAGTCCCCTAGAGGGCACTGTAATTAATTTAACGTGACATCATGTTGCCTATAACCAGAAGACAGCCAAGACGCTTCTAACGACACCTCATTTGTTCAAATATGATAACTAGTTTAGAAGCTACGTGGAAACAGATGAACATACATACATACATACATACTTAGCCTGTTAAAATCATAACCCTCCTTTTGCGTTGCCGTAGTCGGGTAAAAAGAGGAAGTTATTAATTCGTTCGACTGACATGTCAGTTATTGGTAGAATCAAATATTTGCTTTAAAGAATGAAAACGTAGGTATCTAAGTATATGTTATCCTCATGAATTGACTATTTACACAAGAACCACAACAACGGAAGAAAGATAAGTGTTTTGTAGATTTGTACCGATTTGACGACTAACTAAACACAATACTTATTTCTAGATGAACTGTAGTCTTCGACATAAATGACATCACCTTTTATCCAGATGAAGCAAGCAACATACAGAAGTGTTGGAATATTAAAGCGGAAACATCTTCATAAGAATGAGATCGTCGTAAGAACGAGACGGAAGGCAGAATTCAGAAATCTCAAAGTAGGTAACATAACAGAGTTATCAAATAAATAAATAGATAAATTGTTTATTTGGCACAAAAATATTACAGTAAACCACTCCAATTTCTAAGTAAAAAAAAAATACTGTAGGCCCGTTTTCCTAGATACCTTTGATTAATAATCAAAGTTAATAGAAATAATCTTTAAAATTAGTTGTATCTAGATTTATGTATTGGAATCCTTGGGATCAAAATTTCCAGCGACGTCCAGTTCCGAAATCACTTAGATAGAAGGTAGAGCCAAGCAAGCTTCTAAAAAGCTCGGTGTGCTGCATAGAGCTGCTCGTCGTCGTCAGAGCGTCCACTTTCCCACATTGGAACCCAAATGGTCTCGCACAGGTACGGTCAGAAAGTAAGAGGTAAGTATATTCTCTATGGTACGGTTCCAGAGGAATCTCCCGCAAACGCTCCGGCTATAGAATGAGTTGCCATAAGAGGTTTTTCCGGGGGAATACAGCATGAGGTTCTTCAAAAAAGGAGCCCAATTCTCGTGCTCGTGATATTTATTTTCATACGACATGTATCACTAAAACACAGTTTTTTTGTATGGTTTACAGGTGATATCCGCCATGTTTTCAAAATATCACGAGCACGAGAACTGGGCTCATCGAGTGTTAAGGTTTTTCTGGAGTTGCAAACGTCCATAGGCTGCGGTAATCGCTAACCATCAGGCGAGCCGCACCATTGTTTGTCTAAGTATATAAGGTATCTTCTTAGTTTAGTAGTATATAAAAAAATAATCGATTCATACGGCATAAAAAATGTGAAAATTCGATTTCTGAAAGAGAACTTAATACGAGTATATCGTCGAGACTGGCACTACAGGAAACGGCCATTGAGTCATACGGGAAAGTTAGTGGATCAAACGGGAAAAGTCATGACACAAAATGGCCAGTAAGAGAATGAGATTGGTATGGATGGTCATAGGTTCGAGTCCCGGCAACGATTATTAAGTAGGTAAACTTGTAACTTACTAACTTAACTTTCCTTTTCATTACTTCAACGTGTTTCCCAACCAAACGTTCCACGGCCTCCGTAGCGACAGCTGGACGCTACCGGGACGGGATGACACGCTAGGATGAAGATGTATTCCTTCCAGAGACATAGTATGCCTAACTGCCACACTCAGAGTCGTTGATTAACTTAGTTGGCTACTTAAGAAAAAATATTGACACTTATTTTGATACGTATAAAGACTACCGATACTAAAGTTAATGAACATTAGCTTAAATGACGTCTCTGAGTGCGGCCGTAAGAGAAGTTAGGTAGTTACTTAGGTACAGTCAGCTTCAAAATGATATTGGCGTCCAAACCTAGGTACCAAAAATGTCTCAGCATGTGACAAAAGTCACTTCTAGCATAATACCTTATGGTGTCCTTTCATTTGTTGACACGGAAACATGAAATGAAAATGCACCTTGTACGCCAAAGTATCTCACAGACATACCTACAGTTGTCTTTTGTCAAATGCTCAGGAGCCCAATTTTTGTGCTCGTGACATTTATTATCACACGACATATATCACTAAAACATAGTTTTTTTGTATGGATTTCATGTGTCATCCGCCATGTTTTCCAAATATCACGAGCACGAGAATTGGGCTCCAAAATTTTTTAGTAGGTTTGGACGCTAAGATCATTTTGATACTGACTGTACCTAACAAACAAAAACAGATTTCTCAAAACTATGTAGGTATCTGAGGTCGGTTGGTGGCCACCAAATGAGAGGACATTTCATGAAGGAAATGAATGAATGTAGATCCTATGTCTTTGTTAACTCGCCGGTAGCTATAATTTTCGTAGAGTCGGCTTTGTTCCAACTCACCGTTGTTTTAACTCTTCAATCTCTCATACCGACTTAGTTATATGGCAGCCGTTTCATAAATCGTTCTGCTTTCAAAATATTAAATTGGGGTGTCAATTAAAAATTTATAACGTTTACGGCACCAAGCTGTTGAGATCATTCATCTGTGATTAATGCCGGATGGCCGCGTACCCGTTGGCGAGCAAGCTGAGCGTTCGGTCCGATATTTCAACCTGTCGCGGTGATGGTAATTCAGACTGCACTCTGGGCGGTGATTTGGAACTGAATGCACTACAAGCCCACGTAGATATGTTACGTAAATAGTTTACATTCGAGTCTATTTGCAGCCGGTGGCTCTGGTATCGTAGGTGTTGCGATCGTGACATAATAACTCAAAGTTTTACAAGTGGATTTTACTCTTCAACGTCTCTATACCGGTCCTCCGGGCTGAAAAGAACATAAGTAGATAGTTCTATATGAGAGTAGTCCTAAAAGCTGCCCAGACTTAGCTGTACCTTTTTTTTTCTTGATGATGGGTTTGCTCTTGGCTTCGCACTGAACTCTAGAAAAATACTCCTAATGTCTTTGTATAATGGCCAGCTCTGACCTCTTTTCGGAGCTTTATTTGGCTATTAATTCCAAGTTTTATCAATAGATCACATAAGTATCCATTATATCGCGCAAGTGTTTTGTCTTTTCGGATTACCTCGTTATCTATAGAATTTACTTCAGTCCTTTCCTCTACCAAATAACAGTCAAACATAAAAATTAAACACATACAAAAAACAAATTTCAAACGTTCGAATCTTGAATGAAATCTTCTATTTGGGTAAATACTCCTGTGATCTTCTCACTTCTCTATAGAATAATTTAAATGTACTTACAAATTCACCGCACTAAATACACAACACTGGGCGCAGCAGTGCGCCAACCTCCAAGCAGCGCTCCCTAGCGCGCTCTTCGGCTGCTGCTTGGACCGGCCCCTCCCGTACCGTACGTGTTTGTCCGCCGCTTGGCAGGACCCTCCTGCCAGCCAGGCAGCTGCTGCAGGGTGCACCGAGTACCCACTCGGTACTGACGTATGGGTGTCGATTCAAACCAAGAATCGCCAAATTTCATCAGCCGAAAACCAAGCGTCGCAAGGCTATGTACAAATGGTATTTCTTCCAATAAATCCGGCGAGCGGGACCATGTACAAAATTTGTTTTCTTCGTTGTTTCTCCGTGGACTGTATGTCTGGTTCTGTTTGCTTGGTTTGACGAATCAAATCATACTACTATTGTTTAAAATAAAATAACATTTATTTTCCTTGTGGTTTTACACAGATACAATTTGACAAGGGACAATAATAAACAATTGACTGTCGATTGTTTCGTAAATCCTGAGAATTGGGCTCCTAGTGTATTGTACAGGGCGTTTTAGGAGTATTATTCTACAACAGACCTATCGGAGCTACTTCTGAGGGCGATGATCATACTTAAAAGTAATGTTCTGCCAATTAAGAGCGCCCGTGAAACAGGGATCGCGAGTTTGAACCCGTTGCCGTTATCAGTAGTGAAATATACTAGGTACTTATTGATCTTTATATTATATCGGTCTCTAAATGTATGCGTATGGTACGTACAGCCACACATCAAAGTATACAAAACTGTCACATTTCTTCTTGTGCAGTTCAATGTCGATTGACGAATTTTGACAGATTGTAGTAACCTGATGTGTGGCTGTCTATACAAACTACATTAATGAATTTTATATACTATTATTATAAATTATTGAGAAAGTATGTATGTCTGTTTGTCCGTTTTACACGGGAAAACCGGCTTGACGTGTTTATTTTTAGTAATTTTTAGTGGGTACCTATACAGCATAAATTTAAAGAAAAGGGAATTTCTATATTTTAATGATGCATTTTTTTTTTTGCAAAAGATGCAATTGTATTGGCGAGGCAAAGATTCTCACTAGCACATCTGGTGTCAGTTTTCGGAAGCTGTCTAAGAACGACAAATTTAAAGTTTTACATACTAGTTTACGGGATAGTGGTTAGTAGGTATTCTCTTTTTTTTTGGGATAAAATAATGTGGTTCGGTCACAAAAAAAACATCAATAATAGATAAAATAAAAGCGTTGGCAGAATACACCAGACCATTTCGTTTTGATAAGGAAAAATTAAATTGTGGAATGGTGATATTACATAGTGAAACAGGAAAATATTTAGTGTTCAGAACATTTTCATTTGATGAAAATCATATTTTGTTGTTTTTATTATCTATTTAATGTTTATTTTGAAATATTTCATGCTAGTTAACGAGTATGGAATTATATTTGATTATGACATGATTTGCCGTGTGATCTCCGGCAGAGTAGAATATAGCCATCCTCACTCTTACCGAGGTGTCGTAAAAGGCGACTAAGGTAAAGCCGCTGGCATGATCATCAGCACCCAGAGAAGGAAAACTCTGAATTTATATCTAAACTCTCGCCAACCCGTCTGCCAAGCGGGGTGAGTATGGCAATTACCCCTCATGTGATTGAGGGAGGCCCGTGCCCCAGCAGTGGGGACTTAAATGGGCTGATGATGATGATGACATGATTTCAATAAAAAAAACTAAAGCTGAGTTTAATAATTAATTAATGAATTTAGTGGAAAACAAAATGTTTAAAAGCAATCTGGGTCACTTTTCATCAGTAAATAGAATGCAACTTCTTTACAACAAAATCTCCAAAGGAACAAATATTGATATATTTGATAAGCCAGGAGTATTTATGAGATCTATCTGTACTTACTATGAAAACGATAAATAAGTTAGCATGCAGTAGGCAATGTTGTTTTATCTGCGGTGAACGTTACCTCTGTGGCAGCTGCATTAGCGAGAATATCTCGATCCCAAGACTTATCCTTATATTATAATATGTCGCAGGGCTACTGCAGCTGCCACAGTATTACATACTACATATTACATAACATGTATATTTTTTTTTCTCATATTATGCATGTCGTGGCAGCCTGTAATTAAGGCGTCACTTTAGCACCTATATAGTACTAGAGTAAGAGTTAAGTTACTTAAGTGATGTTTTGTTGGCTGTCCTTAATAAATAAATAAATAAATAAATAAATTTATGAATAACAATTTTATTTACTGATTGGAAAATAGTTTGGAGCCTGAAAATGATGAGAACAAACTCATTTGTAAAGGAATTGGCTTGATTAATCTTAAAACACCCTTCCATTTAAATGTTTGACTTCAAAATTTCGTCTTTTGGGAACTTATTCCCGAAGCTACGTTCGTATTACATTGAGGAACACAACAATACTTCGTTTTTCTGCTTTATTACTAGCCGGTTTGTGACTGCGGTGAACATGAGTAAATCAAAACTTTTAACTCAACATTACTTCAAATATAGCAAAGTGTCGTTCTTAGAGAGCTTCCAATTATCGTCGCTAGGGGAGCGCGCATAATCTTTGCCTCGCCAATTGAGGGGACGGGCAGCCCTAACTGGCGACAGTTAGCTACTAAACCGGATTTATTTAAAAAAAATCGGAGTTGGAGTCTCTAACAAAATTCGGAATAACGCCGTAAGTGGGCGTTTTTGGTGGTAATTCAAATTTCGAGTACAAAAGCATACTCCAAAAGTTAAGTACAAAATATAAGTATCCATACTAATATTATAAATGCGAAAGTAACTCTGTCTGTCTGTCTGTCTGTCTGTCTGTCTGTCTGTCTGCTACTCTTTCACGCCAAAACTACTCAACGGATTTAAATGAAATTTGGTATACAGATAATCTAGACCCTGAGAAAGGACATAGGCTACTTTTTATTGCGAAAAGGGGGTTGTAAGGGGTTGAAAGGGGGGTAAAAAGTTACTTTTCCACGCGGACGGAGTTGCGGGCGGCCGCTAGTTAAATAATAAGTGTTTTCAGAGAGCCTGCAGCTTAGAAATTGTTAAAGAGATATGTGGTTTAGTTCTGACAATTTAAATCAATTGGCGTTGCTATTGTGCCCTACCCGTCACCTTAAAGCTTAATATACATTATCAAACTATAACTGAATCTAGCCTCATTTCTATATTTACTTCAATTTTATTTGCATAAAACACAATAATAATAGATTTTGTTTCCCCAATTACCCCAACTGTATCCTATTAATGCAAAAGTAAAAAATTATTAATTATAAAACTGGTATGTTTTGAAATAAGTTTACTTAAATTACATTAATTACTTAAAAATACAAATTTATAAAAATATCATAACATCTAATATTCTAGTGGTCTATAATAATGAGCTCATCTATACTCCAGTCCTCATATGAATGGTCGGGAAGGTATCTCCTGATGATGATTGGGATCTTCCGCTGTTTCAGCTCCTTCATGGCAATCTGCAGGGGGTCGGTCTCACCCTCCAGCTCTACCATCACAGGGGCACACATAGCTATCTGCAATGCTCTGGTCCCTGGATAGAAAGAAAGAACTAATATGAGTACTTACGGGTTTTTTAAGGAAATCTTTTATTTGGATAGTTTTCTAGTTCACCATTAAGTTGAGGTAAGTACACATTTATGTAACTTGATTGGAAAGGGAATGTTGAACTGGAGGCAGCACATTATTATTTCACTTATAAGAGAAAACATAAGCTAGTGTTAAGTAGCTTTGGCTCTACTAGTAAACATAACCTCACCTAAGACTCTAGCCCTCTCGTACTTGGTCATGTATCGGGTAGTAATACGTTTAGACTTCTCAACGCCGCCACCCGCTTGCCCCGGAGCCAGACACTGAACGTTGTACCCGTCCTCCTCCTGCTCCTCTGTCTCCTCGATGTTATCATCCTCTTCAGCGATGTCGTCGTAGTCTGCACCCGCATCTTCCGCTTCATATTCTTCGTCAGCCATGATAAGATGTTGTTATTGATAGGTAAAACAAGGGAAACTTTCCAAGGAATACACCTATTTAATGATTTGAACCAAAATCATTGATTTTGAAAGAAATAGGCTCTTACAATAACTCAAAGAGTATTATAATATATATCAATAACTTAAGTAACAAGGAACCACATGAAATACGGTACCTATGGCGTCAAAATTTGACATTGACGTGAACAGTGAAACAGTCATTGTCAGTCTACTCTATTTTAACGAATGATCTGATATAAATACAGATATAAATTATGCATTATATACGAACGCACCCATTTCTGTTAAGTCTATTGGCCAGATTCTTTTGTCTCTGACACCATCGACGATTTTCCTTTTCCGGTTCTGCATCAAAGCTGTAACCATGCCGGTGTGTAAATTTATTTATTATTCGAAATATTCGAGCAGTGTTTCATTTCTGTGTTAAATATTTGTGATTAATAAGATTTTTGTTACTACTTGTGCTTGGACGAAGTGCCCCAATTTTCTTTGATCCCAGAATTACGCATCAAACAGGATGATACACATGGCAGTATTTGACATGTTGAGCAGAAAACTCCCAATCCAAAAGTCTCTTACAGCTAAATGTTTGAATTCTGAATGTTAATACCAAGACGCCTAAAGCTCGTTCGATTTCATTAGTGAAAAAGTGGAAGTTGTTGCAGTTGCACTTTGTGGTGAAATTATAACCTTACCGTGGTTGTTTTCAGCTCGCTATTGACTTGCTGCACCCTTCGCCCGCGTCGGAGAGGAGGAAACATAAACTCAAGAGGCTGGTGCCACATCCCAATTCGTATTTCATGGATGTAAAATGCCCCGGCTGCTATAAAATCACAACGGTATTCAGTCACGCACAGAGGGTGGTCGTATGCGCAGGATGCTCCACAATCCTTTGTCAGCCCACCGGAGGTCGTGCTAGATTAACCGAAGGTTAGTAGTATAAGTCTTCAAATTAAGTGTTTTCCACCTTATTTTTTTATTGTTTTGGAAAAATTAACAGTTTTCCTATCTTCACAAAATATTCCCTTTAGATCTTGACTAAAATAAGTTTATTTATTAAATATTAAGTTTCTCTCTGGCTTGCTTAGATTTCTTATGTTTATAATAACTTACCATATCAATGATACAAAATTGTCATTGATTATGAATAAAGAATAATTACTTATTTAAATTTGGAGATCTAAAATTATGTAGTACTAATACATACTAGTTTTAGACATTATTTAAACTAAATTGTAAAGGTATTGCACAATTTTAGCTATCTGAATTACAAGCTGTGTTAGTACAATACATTGCAATTTGTATAATTAAGCTGTATGGGCCTAAACTCTAGATAATTAATTTCATGTTGTTTTATAAATGTCGATTCCTTCTGGTTATTTAGTTCAGTCAGAATAATAATGTTTTTCAGCAGACACTTACATGAAGTTGCACAACAAATGCAACCACTGATTTCACAATGTTTGAAATGACAATATTTTATATCATTAAAACCTACTTAATGTTGACCTTTACCAAAATTTATTTAAAATAATTAACCACTGGTGCCTAAAAACCAATCAGGCTTACTTATTTTTGCATTCTTCTTAAAGAATTTGTTTTGTATGCAAGTGCAACATTATGAAAGATTTCATATAAATAAGCAGCCATGTGTTACATTACTCATATGTAATAATGATTCTGAAAATTAAAGTGTAACAAATTTAAATCCAGGGGGCAATTCTGGTGCCCTTGACATAGTCAAGTTTAGAGATTTCATCACATTCATCCGTACAAATCTTGTACACGTTTGGTTCAATATCAATTGATCAATTTTGACAGATTATAATAAAATGATGTGTGGCTGTCTGTTCTTTGAGTTGAAAAAAGCTAAATACATAAAAGATATACTTTAATAGCATGGTGCCGTCGCAGTGTTTGTCTGTTCCATTGACTGATGCTATTGTGATGATAAATACACATGTGATTTGCCACAAAAGTATAACCTTTGACTTGTATCTATACTGTATGAAGCTGAATTATTATAATATTGTTTACATGTAGTTTAATCTAATCTGTAAAAAAGTGTTTGGTTTTGCCTAATCAATTCATCATCTAAAACCAACCTATTTTTTATGCAATCAATAACTAACTTACATTCATGTTCTGGCAGTGGCTTGAACCTTCCAGGGTCTCATTATGACAGAAAGAGACCTAATGTGTCAGACATTATGTTTAGTCTTATATGTATAAAGTGAAAATAGTAAAGCCCTCAAGATAACTGTTTTTTTTTGTTTCAGGATGTTCATTTAGGAGAAAACAACATTAAATAGATCCTGGAGAGAGAGCCCATACCGTAATTTAAGATTGCATTTCGTTTCCAAGAGTATGAAGGAGTGATATTTTACAAATTCATTAAATTAATGGATTCATTGAAGCATTACAAATAAAGGCTTTTTCAAAGGGAACTCCCATTTTATTTTATTTTTACTTTAAGGCTCCTATACAGCAGTCATATGATGGTATTTAAGGGTTTCCCAGAAATCTCATAATGGTTTTAGAAAAATACAAATTAAAATCTTAGTTGTGCATAGTTTTCTGAAAACTGTTGATCATTAATATCATAACATGGTATGCTATCCGGAAATCTGAATATTCAAAATTGGACAAAAGCTTTTTTTTAGATTTCTGGGACCATGTTAAATTTCTTGGACACCTTTAGTTTCGATCAAAAATGTTAGTTACTTTTGATGATGGCACCTACTACTTTAGTTTATTAGGTCCATATCATTGTTTATTCTAGGTAAAGAGTAAGTACCTACCTGTTAACTGACACGTAAATGAATGAACTCTCGGAAACTTATGATATACCTACCTAAAATGGCTGTGAGTCCTTGTTGTCATCTCAGAGTGCCTTCCCGTTTGCGTCCAAAACTCGCTTGGGAGCCTGGGACCGTTTTCCATCTTCCATCTATACACCTCGTCCACTTGGCACAGTCTATGGCATCTAAAGTGAAGAGGTTATTCACATGCCATCTCTTACATTGTCAAGCCTTTCTACCGGATTGTGGCCCGGTGGTACGGCCAGTCATTACCCGCACCTGTGCCCACACCGAGTTGTACCTACGTACTGTCATAAATATCCGGTTTCCGCAGAACAGTCGTATCAGCCACCAGTACAGCACAGTTTTAGTTTGTAGTTTTTGCTGTGTCACAGACCTGGGAGATATTACGTCACAATATGCGAGTTTATCACACGATCATCGGCGCCCCACACATCCACTTGTACCATATGGTAATGGGGGTTCCTAAGATGATTTAATTCCCGGGTTTTACAAACGTACCTATATGAGACTAATGTAGTGTGTGTGATTTAGGGTACAATGGACTGAAAGAGAGTAAGTGCGGAAAACGGAGTCCACATTTCTGATCATTTCATTTCACTGATTCAGGTGAATCTATAGAATTAGGAACTCTGACCCTCCGTAAGGAACGGCGCGTTCTAAACCACTGAGCTACCACCATCTGTCGTAAAAGCTTATTTAATCGGCTCTGATCGGGATGCCAAAAATTAAGAAATATACTTATTAACAGTAGATAATACTTTATTTATACATCTCGCATTAACATTTTAACAGTCATAAAATATAAAAATATTATAACTTAGAAGTATTGGTAGTTGTTACATAAATTGCAATGCATATCGCATGGCTCGATACCAACTATAGGTAGTTGTATACAGGTTGGGTATATCGGTGAACAATTAAGAATTATCGGATATAGTCCCTAAGTAGGCACCTAGTTTTAGTATGCATCATGATGTACAAACGTGACCGTACTAATATAACACACATTTATGAATAAGGGTCTTACCTATTCATAAATGTGTGTTAAACCTTTGCTAACTGTGTAAGTTGTTATAAAGCACTGTGTATGTTTTCGTTCTTTTTTCTAAAATTGTATTTCAAATGTCAAAACTGCTCTATAACACCGTTTCAGCTAACAAAGTTTTGTTTACATTACGTCGGTGGCAAACAAGCGTGCGGCTAGCCTGATGGTAGACGATTACCAAAATAATAGTAAGGTTCATGATTATAGCCCTAAATAGTTAGGTACAAACAGCGAAACGTCGGGTTACAATCTGTTATACATTACTATACAATTACAATATTTATATTGACAATTTTTTTTCATATTCAACAGAAATTACATGATCTTTTGAGAGATTGTAGTTAAGTAACCCAACTGGCTATTTGTTTGTACAGTCGGTCTGTACCTACCAGGGCGACTATAATACCTACGTTTAAAACAACTTTAATTTTATGATGTTTAGGCACTTTAACGTGGTAGGACATGCAAAGGATACGCGCTTACGCTAATTAACAAATTGCACAATGTACCTAGGTATCTATGTATCTAATGAAAACAAATAACTGATAGTATGTAGGTAAGTTTAAACGGCAAGGCCTGAAACATTACCCTGTGTTAGACAGGTAATCAAGAATTTTATTTGTATAGTGGCCTGCAGATAAATTGTATACCTAAACGAAGATTGCCTAATTAATTAGGCTGTAAGGCTGTGTTTCCACGAGAGATGAGTGAGGAATGTAGTTTTGAAAGCTTATAGATTTTCTTCTAGCTTCTCCCAGTGAAGTAATTGGCTCTTAACAAACACCCTCGCCCATCTCTGGTGGAAACACAGCCTAACATGGCTTCTTCGTAAGTAAATCATAATGTATTTTATAGTTTATTGTTTCATTTCCTTTTTGCGTGTAAAATGAAATATGAGATTGACTTTTTGAGCGTCTGCTTGGTACAAAAGTTATTAATAAGATTTACATTATAAACATACCTAAGTATGCTGCTACGCCGCGTGACATTTAGATACCGATAAATTGCCAAGGCACAATGCTCATACACTAGTTACCTACCTACTTTTTAAACAATCAACTTTACCAAGAAGCAAATCAAAATTAGTTCTCGAGTCTCGGAATAAAAAATCACGGTGTAGGTACCCAGTCGTGCATTTTGGCCAGTCTTCAATATCAACTTATATTTACAAATAAATATCACTTCGTTTTAGCAGCAAAAAAATTATGTCTAATAACTTTTTGAGCTTCAGGTTGTTCTAATAGTTTTTCGGCGTCGGCTTTGTCTTGATTGATTTGTTCTATTAGAGCGTCTAGAGAAGTAAAGTTTTTCTCTTCCCTTAGATATCCAAGAACACCTATTTTTAGATAAGATCCGTAAAAATCGCCGTCAAACTTGTGCATAATGTGCGTTTCCTGAAATGATAAAAAAGTAATTTTAAATTAATTTATTTATACTTAAGTATCATATCACCTTATGTTCCAAAGATTTCATTTTTCCAAGATATTCTAATAATAATTCCCAGCATATCCAATTAGGTATGTTTCAAAGAATATTGTACTTGCAGCGGAGGTGAGGTACAGTCAGCATCATATTGATTCTAGTGCATTAACGTACCAAACATATCTACCCCCAAACCAGCGCTCAATCAAACCACTGCACACTGTGCTAAACGGGTCGACAAGATAATTTGCTACTGATCCTACGAGACAAAAAAAGTGCTACGAACCACAGAAATTTCCTTGTTCTGATAGAAGGGACACCAGCCGATGTTGGCGACCATCTTGTGGACGTCCCCCGAGTTCACCTGCGCCCATCCGTAATAGACGCCTGGCTCTATGTCCTTTGGCAGCGTCTGCACCACGCTCAGCGAGTAATTTGCTGTAACGACAATAACACGTCTATGGATTTTATTCCTAGGAACAGAAAGTAATATCGATCATATGTTACTGCTAGCCAGCTTTTGGCTCAGACTTGTGATCTAGATAGACGGAAAGAAAGAAAGAAAGAAGGTACCAGTAGTTTGGAGGATGTTGGTATTTATTACAATCAGCAGTTAAGATGACGCCAATAGATTTGTATTAATTGTGGCGATAATGAGACATTTTTAAATTTAAGTACAACGGTGAATCCATAGAGGAAAGTACTTATTTTTAAAAATTTGAGACAAAATTGTGTCAATTTCTTTCTCCAAGTAATTAACCATATTTTTATAAGTAATTGCTAAATGTGGCCAACGTAATGTGGCCACTTTCGGCTATTTATTATTGCCTAAAGTGGCCACATTACGTTTACTTGTAAAAGTAAAGTTTTTACGTTGGACCGGAAAGTTTTGAGTTTTACTCTCCTAATCAGTTTCAACGGAGCTGCGGAAAGGTTGCTCTCCCTTGGCGATCCTCGAAGCGAATGTCCTACGGTTACTTGTACGAAGATAATATTACAAAAGAACTGCTCGAAAAAATCCTAATACTTACCTTTATGGATTCACCGTTATACTTTTTAAAAAAATGTCTCTTAATCGCCACAATTAATACAAATCTGTTGGCGGCGCTAGTTACGTCGATGCGTCACTTTTTTCACGTAGCGATAATAAATAGCTACGATTTAAAAAACGTTAGGAACACAAAACTTCTCTCGTGTTGTGAATTGTGACGAGTTTGTGGTGGTGGGTACCTAATATGATTAGAAACACCATTTTTATATAGTTTAAATACATACAATGAATAAATAAATCTTTCACAACATCACATACTTGATCTGGCACCGAGATAGGTAGCTTAAGGTGACGGGTAGGGCACACTAGCGATGCCAATCGAATTTAATTTTAAGATACTAAACCGGATCTATTTTAAGGTGACAGGTAGGGCACACTAGCGACGCCAATCGATTTACATTTTTAGCTACTAAACCGCATCTATTTTAAAACATTTCGGGGTTACAGCCTCTCGGCAAACACTTATACTATTTATTAAATAACCATACACAAATGTTGGGACAACGCGTACGCGAAAAATTGATTCACACCAAAAGCTAGGGTTGTCTACATTATAGTATGTAATTTAAATGTGAGATCATTTTGAGATAGTTCTTTTTTTAATCTAATATTATAAATATTGTATTTAACAATTATTCAAATTAAGTAATTACTTAATAACTTAATATAAATAAATAAAAAATAAAACATATTTAAAAGTATATGTAATCTAAGGTAAATAATAAATCTTTTTTTTTTCTCAATAATAACAGTGTCTACATACATGATAATTTGGACTATTAACTATCAAGTTTTAAATATTCTTTAATGCTATAAAATCCCTTTTCGGCCAGCCAAGATGTAAAAGCATATTTAAAAGATTTTCCGTTTAAGATTTTGATTTTATCAAATTAATGGTCTCGGGTCTGATTCCCGGTTGGATCAATTTAGTAAATGAACTTTTCTAAGTTTACCTATTCGAGTCTGGGTGTACTGTGAGACGCCCCCGGCTGTCGTCAACTTGTAAAAGGTACTCATACAGCATGGAATGTCGTAGTTTGAAATTACTTGAACACGTAGTCTACTTAATGATACGTTTAAAAGTAGGCTGATTGCTCAAACTAAAATGATAACGAAAATAGGGATAGGAAAGTTCCAGTACGCGGAAACTAAAGTGCTATACCTACCACATGGAGACAAAATACCTTCTACACGTAAACACTTGCGGCAGATGGTAGAGTATTTGATTCATTACACAATTCATTAATTAATGATATATAATCGGTCTTCGGATGAACTTGAACAAAACCAAGGTCATGTTCAACGAGCTCGTTGATCCGGGACCGGTCGCTGTTAATGGAGTACCTCTCAAGGTTGTTCAGGAATATGTCTATCTAGGACATACGCTCCAATTAGGCAGAAAAAACTTCGAGAGAAAAGCCAATAGAAGAATTCAGCTAGGTTGGGCAGCATTTGGTAAACTTCGTCAAGTCTTCTCGTCACCTATCCCTCAAAGTCTTAAGTCGAAAGTCTTCAACCAGTGCGTCCTTCCGGTCATGACTTACGGTGCCGAGACGTGAACACTCACGGCTGGACTAGTCCACCGGTTCAAAGTCGCTCAAAGAGCTATGGAAAGGGAGTATCTCTGAAGGACAGTCAGAAATGATGTAATCCGACAGAGAACCAGAGCCACCGACTTAGCCCACCGAATTAGCAAACTGAAGTGGGAGTGGGCTGGTCATATTAGCCGCAGAACTGACAGCCGTTGGAGCCGTAAAGTCCTTGAGTGTCGACCGCGACTCGGTAAGCGTAGTGTAGGACGCCCTGCGACAAGATGGGATAATGACATTCGAAGGCTGGTGTGGGCTGGATGAGTGGCCGAGAATCGGGAGCAGTGGCGTGCATTAGGGGAGACCTATGTCCAGCAGTGGATGAGTGTGGGTTGCTGATGATGATGATGATGATATAATTTGGTCAGTAGGAAGTAACAATGACACTTGAGCCATAGTCTCGAGCGTGTAGATAGTAAGTAACCTGCCACAAAATTAACACACGAACTTTTTCGTATTTTTTTACGTTTGTGCACAAACTAAGTACTTACTTAGTTTGTGCACAAAGATACTACGTATCGTTTGTGCTGCAACAACTCTAGGTCAGATGATGTTGAAACCTATAAACACGCCTACTTCAACATAGCTCCTAAAGTTCTCTCTTAATTTATTCCGCTTTAATCATTTAAGTCCTCGGTGCGGTCACCGTCACCGCCATAAAACATTCAGCTTATCAATCGTTTGCCGACATTAGACAGAAGTAAATGCAATTTCCATTTAAACCAATCCCAATCAATCGCTTCCCATCAGATGATCCGTCTGCTCGTCTGCCACCTATTACTTAAAAAAAGCCATGGGGTATATTACGAAAATATTATTGTGTAAGTAATAAATTATTATTTAGCGAGATTGACTTCTTATATTTTTTATTTATGAGAACTGTAAAACGTGCACAAACGTAAATTTTGTGGCAGGTACTTACTATCTACACGCACGAGACTATGGCTCGAGTGTCATTGTTGCTTCCTACTGACCAAATTATATATCATTAATTAATGAATTGTGTAATTAATCATATACTCTACCATCTGCCGCAAGTCTTTACGGCAGATGGTAGAGTCTTTACGGCACTGATAAAATTAATCTTACATACTCGACTGGCCGGATGGCGCATTTGGTAGTGACTTTTGCTGCCTCGCACGTCAACCCTGGAGCTGTACAAACATTGGTGTGATGGACACTTGCGTTGTTTCAGTGTCTGGGTGTAATATATCATCAGCATCACGCGCCCCCAGACATTACAGCTGCGCTCGTGGCGATAAGAGTCGGAATTATCCATTCCCGGTCTGCCTATCCTAATATATTATTTAGTTTGTAGCTGAGTGCTATGTGATATATTAATGTTTTATAATAAGTAAATAAAGATAAGATAAATCTAAAGATAACTATAAACATAATTCAACTTCATTTAACTGTCATTATATTTATAAGCAGTTCGGTTCAAAAATAAAATAACTTAGATGTTTTGTGGGAACCGAAGTTCAACTTTACCAGAAGGAAGCCAAAGTCGGCAGGTGTAAGACATGAAGTATTAATATTAACCTATGAAATTGTAACAATTTTTTTTCATGTATTTTTTATTTCTATTAATCTAAGGATTTAATCACCCATGCAATCAACGCAGTGGCAGTTTATTGATGCCCTTCTTAAAGAGATCAGCTGGACGGGTGGCCAGAAGTTATCAATTTTGGAAGAAACAGTAGTCTGTAGGCGCAAGGTCTGGTGAGTAGGGCGGAGCAACTGCGTCTGCTGTGCAATGGTTCCAACCAACTTGCGGGGCGCTTGTGGTTAAGTAGACAAATTAACACTGTAAGTCTTTGGAGAATAAAGAAATCTTTATCTTTATCAATGTGACACCAGCATGATATGACCGAAGAGGGATTGGACGCAGGACTAACGGCTTAACGTGCTTTCCGAGACATCGTGGTACAATACCACCAATACCACCAACTTCCAGACTCCGGGCTGACACTAAAAATTTCCTACTTAGAAAACTTAGGCATCTAGACATACACATTGATATAATCGTCAATTAAATCTTTTCCTTAATAGTCGAAGCTACAAGTTACATGCCCCTTTAGCCATTGATTTTCGTTACTCAGAGATAGTGAAATGCGAAAAAAATTACTGGTCACATTAATCCAAGAGGTCCTAATTGTTATAAGTGTTTATAAAATGAGTGTGTATTCAACTACCTTTTGTTTGATTTGAGATATAAAACAGTTAAGGAAGTATGTTTTTGTATGCTCAATCACTAAATGAACTAAATATTGTATTTGCTAATATTTTTATTTACATTTTCATCAAAGTCAACTTAACTGTGCATTACTCTTTGACTTGTTTTTGTACTCGAAATTCGGATTAACGCCATAAGTCACCGTTTTTGCCAGTAATTTAAGTACTTCGAGTACAAAAGCAGACAATAAAATTAAGTATAAGTATTAAATGCCAGCGACACCATATGATTTAAATTGTTAGCTACTAAACCGAATCTATTTTAAACTACTTCAGAGCTTCAGTCTCTAAGCAAACATTTATACTGTTTATTAAAATGTTGATATTATTCTGTCATACATATATATATTTCATTTTACCCAATATCCAATTTAAGAGCCCTTTTACAGAACAGTGGAGCTGCCATCAGTTTTTTATTGATTGTAACGAAATTAAGACAGTTAATTGAACAAGATTTTTTAAATAAAAATATATTTGTGACTTTTCGAGCTTATTTTGCACACATAATTCAAGTCACAATCATCTCTAGCGAGATAAAAAAGTGGTTACTAAAAATTTTTATCTTGCTAGACATTCCCTCAACAGATTTCAGAATTAAGACCTAAATCTATTAAAATATTTTGTTTGAACCAAACCAAACACCTCTTGAAAACATGGAATATGCTCACTAAAAAAAATGTAATAGCTGGTTTTTGGGATGGTATGCCTCACAATATAATTAAAATACATTTCACTAACATTAAAATGAGCAAATTAAAAGTATCTAAACATAAGTATAGTTTAGGAAGGTATTAATTTGACTAGTAACTACAATCAATCCGCCTACAAAAAGTTAGTGCACATCAAAAGTAATATGTACAGCTAACGTAAATAATTAGCAAAAATCATCCTTGAAAAATAAATGAAGGTTTAGTATTGAATCCACAAGTTTCTAAGATATTTGAGAATGTAATACAAATTTAAAAACTACTTTATTACTTACCCGTTGGGCACCCTAAATCCTTAGATCCCCTCCCGAAACCCTTAACCACTTCGCCTTCCAGAAAAAGGGGCAAAAGTGCTGAAGACATGTTTTTATATTTATTCGCCAACTGGATCAAGTTGAGCAAACGCATGAACGCGAACACTACTCGCTGTGAACTAAATAATACGTGACCTTCTAATCAAACACCAAAAGAAGTAGTTCCACACTAAAATAAAGATAAGATATCCTCCTGTGTATTACAAATCAAAATGTAGCGGGAAAACTAAATCATGGAATGAGGAATGAGCTGTAAATTACAAAAACGACTGAACCATCTCTTCCAGGAAATCCGATCTATAGGAATATACTATTTTTTTATAATAATTTAACCTAACTCAATTGTTATTTAAAATAGAAGCAAAACATGAATGTAACAAAAAAAAATCGACTGATGATTGATGACACCGTTTGACATGCAGCTGATTGACACTTTGACAGTGACGGATAAGTGACAGCTGTCAGCGAAGATGAGAACGAAACGCACTTTTTGGATAGAAATGGCATAGAACATATTATTTTCGATCCGGGTTTACACCAAAGAGGTTACGTGGGGTACACACTTCGCGGGTTCGCGCGTAATTCGTGGCTAAAGTGTAAAGCGCGCTATGCATTATTTTATTGATTGACATTTGGAAAGATTGTTCGCTCGCCCCCAGAGGCGATAATTGGAAACTCTCTAAGAATGACACTGCTATATTTTGAACTAAATTTGGTAAAAAGTTTATACTTTGAGTAACATACGAAAGTTTCGTGCAAAATGTATAGATGAGATGCCCACCCAAGAATCCAACTTGTAACACTTGGTCCATGCAAATTATGCAAACTAAGAAACGCGTGCTTTATACGGAATGTGCCAATTTCGGAAAAAAACGTCACAGAGTGTGAAAGAGATCCAACCGGCCCTGGCGAAACTTTGATGCATCTTTATAAGAGTACGTTATAGAGAAAACCCCGTCTCGCACGTCCCCAGTACCAACGGCTTCGCGCGGTTTTTAGTATGGCTTTCTATGAAAAGGCTTAGTCTGGTTAGTAGAGAGCACGTCTGTAGTGTGGTCACCAGATTTATCTATAGCTTCTTCGGTAACTTTATGAAGATGCATAGCGTGTTGTATACACTTTTGAAATGAATAAAGAGTCAATCCGCGAAGTGCGGTGCCGTTAAATATTCCAAACTAAACTTCACAATCAATTCGCGACATAAGTATAGAGCACGTTTTGCTTTGTCATCATAGAACGTGAATTAGGTACTGGGTTGAAATCAAAAAATCTTTTAGTATTTTAACGTTACATTGACCTTATTATTTCTTTCAAAATATTTTTTAATATAGCAACACTTTAATTGTAAATGTAAATTTTGGTGTTTTTGGTCATGAATGTCGCATTTTCTTATTCTTTTGACGAATTCCAGTGCTTTCAACATTCATGTGGTCTAAATAATACCTATGTTAAGTGTTTGCAAAACACAAAAACCAATAATCACTAATTAAGCATGGCGTAAATATTGTGAAACTTCGTACTCCATGTTTGTCCATTGCAAACAAGTTTCCTTGTGGCATTTCCCACTGTTTTGGACAATATGACGACGAAATACTGAATAATACAATGACCGAAAAGGGATACGGAGGTGAGCAGTCGTCATCTTCGTGGGATATTCCCGGTCCATCATCCCTAGCGGCTATTTTGGACACAGTGTACTCGTCTGCTTCTGATAATCCTCCTAGGAATGGTAAATAACAATAGTGCTTTATTGTTTTTGCATCAAAGTAGCTTCTTATTGCAACTCATTGTAGACTTTATATCAGTACCTTGATTATTCATTTTACAGAAGAAATGGAGTGTGATGCTCTTTTTGCTGAGAGTGATGACGAAGTGGAAGTACTTCCTACATCATCAGAGAACATCTCTTCAGACACAAGCGAGCCCACAACCACTAAACCCGTGTCGTCTAACTATGTCAATTCCACCACACCAACACAACCATATGAAGTGAACCTAGCATCTGTGGCTCCACCTGTGTCATCGCACACTCCCGTTCCTGAAGAATATCAACCACTACCAGACAGTTCTAGCTCCCTGGACTATGCCCTTGGCCGAAATAATGTTAATAGTGCCAATGGGCAAAGATTTCCTGATGTAAATATTAGATATCAACCTAAACCAGTTAATCAAAGGGGATACTATTATCCAAATTATTCTCATTATGAAGCAGGTGCAAGACCAGCTCTAGAATATGTTTTTCCCCCATATCATGCAAACAATGTCATAGTCAGAAATTATGTCCAAAATCCTGTTGTATACTCATGCCCACAGTCAGCTGATAACAACTCGATTCCCATGGATTCTGGCTCCCAACCACAGCCAAATGATAACTGGCATAATGGGTACTTATCTCACTCTGTACTTACATATAACCGTAATTGCAACAATCAGCCACAGATGTTGGAGAGGCCTAGCCGTAAGCTTAACATATCTCCTAGAAGGAGACAGTCAAAAGAAAATGAAACCAATACAAGTCTAATAGAAGTCAGTTCTGAAGAAGAGGACAATATATCAGTTCCTCGTAAAAAACCCTGTGACAATGGTGCTGGCAATCAATCAAGCAGCTCTTACACTGATACTCCTGGCAACAGGGCCCAGAATAATTCTTCAAATGCTATTCCTCGATTAGAAATCAAGAGAGAGCCCCAAGACCAAGCTACTACACCTCAGGCTGCAGAAGTCAATATTGGCAGTTATACAACAGAACATAACTCTAATAATAGAAGTAGTGATCATTATCAAACTGTTCCAAATATTCACAACCATTTCCCAGGTGGTACTCCAATAAAACAAGAGAACTTAAGTTGTGCTTGCAATAGAACTAGCAATAACAGGGTTGTTCATAGGACTGATCATAATAATATTCCACTTTGTCAAGGTTCTGCAAACTATCATCAAAATCGATCTCATCACCACCATCATCACCATCACCACCACCATCACAGGGTATATAGGCAGTGTCCCCAACAATTTGTTGGTGCAAGCACTTCAAACACAACTTTGTCCCAAGTAAAGGAAGAGCCAGGGATACAGACTGCTAATATAAAACAGGAATCTGATCCTCCACTAGCACAAAGTTCAGAAGAATTGACTGCACCCTCCGCCGGGTGCACAGTCAAAGTGGAGGGCACTGGTCAGGCTCAAGTTAAAGTGGAACCGAATATATCAAATGCACAACCTAATGGCAGTGTTCAGAGTGTTATTGTTAAAGTGGAAAAAGATAATGAAAGGTGCTGTGATGTCAATGCGGGTGGGGATAGACAGGTGAAAGAGAAATCCCCTCAGCCAGGCACAAGTATGGGAAGAACTACACAAACAGAATCTAGACCTAGCAACCATTGTGACCAGGTAAATAGTATAGTTGATGTTGCTATATAAAATTATAAAATTTTTAAATTGAGTGGCTATTCAACAATAAATTATTATAACTTGTTTGTTATGCAGGAACTCCAAACTAATTCAACACCAGCAATAGGAGTCTTGTCTGCTCCTGACCTGCAACTTGATTGGGTTTCCGACAGCTCCGATGATGATGTCCAAGTAGTTCAGGAATTTTCCAACTCTGTAAGTTTTGTACATGGATATCAAATCAAAATATATTATATATATATATATATATATATATATAGCCTTATTATATTTCACTAAACTATTTTTTTCAAGCTATATCCATCACTGATTGCTTTAGACTGTTTATCAGTATATATAATTAAATATTACATATATTGATTTTTACTTTTCAATTTTCAGCGTGTTGTGATCGATTTGACGAACTCACCACAGCGTGAGACGAGCGCCGAGCCAGCTGCAGAGTCAGAGGTTCCAGTCGGAGCGGAGTCGCCGCCGCAAGTCTACGCATGTCCCGCAGAGGAGTCGCCCTATGACCAGGGCGCGAGGCCCCCTCAGGCGCATCTGCTACGGACCAGGTACCAATTTATCTAATTGTAAATAGAAGATTCCATTATGTGTATAAATAGATAAAAAAATAGTAATGTGTTATTAATATAAAAACATGACTTTGATTGTAGTATAAACCTTTTGATTATATTTTTGAAAGTAATTGCGAAACAGCTTTCTTGTCACTTGTTAGCATTTTAGATTTCAGTAGTCAGTTTTAGCAGTTGATTTTGTCCTATTTTATCTTAATGTAAAAACGCCTTTAAGAGTAACAGTTGTATGAGGAAAATCCAGAGATTGTTAGTGGGGTATTGTAATTGTATAAATAAGTAAATAAATATTTCACAACATCACATTCATTGATCTGACTCCAAGATAGGATTAAGTATGTCGGAACCAACAGCGGAATTACAAAATATACATTTAATACCTTTCGTTTGTAAATATATACTTACTAGTGGCCCGCCCTCGCTTCGCTTTGGTAAAATAATTTCAAAACAAAAAATTTAGAAATTTTGTTTTTATACGAACTTGATTTCTAGTTTAGCAATTCTGTAAAAAAATGTAAGAAGATAGGTATTAAATGTGGTCTTAAAATACTAAAAATACTAAAATGCCTTTTAATGCATTTTGCATATACTTTCATGACTGATGAGCACTAAATATAATCTTCCATACGCTAAATAATTTATATAAAAACACCAAATATAATTTTTCATGACTTTAGCTTTTAAAATAATGACACTTCTTTACGGCGTTGTAACCCCCGTTCACCCTTTTAGGGGTTGAATAAAAAAGTGCTAAAACTTTTCTGTATGAATATAAAAATACCAATATAATTTTTCATGATTCTAGTTTTAAAAATAACGACACATCGTTTTAATCCCCGTTGACTCTTTTAGGGATAATTTTCTGTATGAATGTCCAAATTCTACTTTTCATCAACTCGAGCATCAAATATGGCGAATTTCCCATACGACGTCTGGCGAATTTCCCATACGACGATTTCACTCTTTAGGGAGTTGAGGAAAAAAATGCAAAATATTATAATTTGTTATAAAAAGCCTAAATCGGGGTCAGTATAAAATATGCTGAAAGTACTGATATTAATTTTGTATGAATAGTGCAAATACCAATTTTCTTTTCCTAAATTTGTAACATATTTCTACACCCCCCCCCCCTCCCATTTTACCCCTTTAAGGGTTGAATTAAAAAAAACTGAAACAGGTAAATTTTTTATTTTTATCAATAACCATAATCCGAATTTTCAAAACTCTAACATCAAAAATGACAAACCTTTATACTAACGTTATTTCACCCCTTTAGGGGTTGAATTTTTCAAAATCCCTTAGTGCGCGCTTACATACCCATATTCCAATTTTTATGATTTTAGGTCCAGTAGTTTAGGCTGTTCGTTGATAGATCAGTCAAGTCACCCGCAGAGGCGTTACTTCTTTATTAATAGTATAGATAATACATAGAAAACACCCAGACTAATACAAACTGTCATTTTTATGCACACAAATGTTTGTACTGTGCAAGGATCGAACCCGCAACCTTTGCACCAGAGGCACTGCATCAAACCCATGCATCACAGCCACAATTCAAGTCGTTCTTGCGATCAGCTTGACAAGACTAAAGTTAACAGATTTTTTGTGGGAGGTTTATTGACGGGAGAGCGTAGTTCCTCCAGTGAGAAAACATTATCTTATTAAATTAGGGAGTATCATCATTAACCAAGTCCCAAATATTTTGTCTCTTGAGCCTTCTGCCATTCATTTGTTCTTATATCACCGTTGCCAGGTTGTTAGTATGAGCTTATAGGCGGTACTTGTACGCTCTTGATTAAATATTGAATGAGATTACTGTCCATGGTTTCAGGGTTCGCTGCATGGTGCCGTGCCGCGGATGCTGCTGCGCGCCTCCCGGCGGGCAGGCGCACGCGCACGGCGGGCACGGCGCGCACGCGCACGCGCACGCCGGGCACGCGCACGCGCACGCGCACACCGGCCACGCGCACGCGCACGCAGCGCACCCGCCGCCACACCACCACGCGCACCCCGCCCCGCCCTCGCACGCCTTCCATATGTACCAGGCGCCGCCCGCGCACAGTAAGTAGCGAGTGTTTTATGATCCTGGGCAGTTAGGATATTAGAATCTATGTCACTCTATGTCGAAGTAAAGATACAAATCTACAGTCCCATATCAATTTTTATAAGCAACTTAAACATACTGTAAATCAAGTAATATTTACTGAAAAAGCTACTTTTATCAATAGTAATATTAATGTAAATAAAAATAACTCTCGCCAGCTTTGGAAAAATGTTAAACATAATATTGTAGATTTTAATTCCAAAGATAGTAAATAACCCTAACATTGAACAATCCCAGGCTCCTAAATGACCATTTCCTAGACCTGCCTGGCAGTGATTTTGTTTCAATCTCACATCTTTGAGTTCCATCGCCATAGTCCAGTCACATTTAGTCTCCAAACAATGGACGAATCTGTTGTGTCAAAGATTATCATGACTATTACCACTAATGCTGCAGGTGTTGATGGAATTTCTCAGAATATGATTATTCTAATATCACTGCAAACACTAAGAGTAAGTCTATCACAATGGGAGAGCAACACTACTCGAGGAGTCCTTCAAGGTTCCATCCTTGAACCTATTCTTTTTATTTTGTTTTGTTCCGATATAGTTAGATGTAACTATCATATGTACGCCGACGAGCTTCAAATTTTTACTTCTTGCCACCCTAACGATACAAGTAAAGCAGTACAAAAACTTCATGAAGATCTGGATAACATTGCTGAATTATCAAATAGTAATAATTTGGTACTGAATCCCTTGAAATCCAAATTGTTAATTTGAGATTCAAAAACTCAGATAACTAAAATAAATGATCGTAATTCGGTAATAAAAATTAAAGATACTGTGATTGATATTGTGGCTGAAGCACACAATCTTGGTGTCCTCATGGATGGCAGACTTTGTTTCCATAATTATGTTGTAGATGTGGTGAAAAACTGCTTTTATTGGCTCAAAATATTATACAAAATACCCGCTTTTTTGCACTGATGTTAGAATTAGGCTTTGCCAGGCTTTGATATTGTCGAAGCTTAATTATGCTGACACTGTCATAGGTGAATGTTTGTTCGGATACACAAAGCGGCTTATTTATTTATTTAAGAAAAGAAAACTTGGTATTTTACAGTGCTATTACACCAAAGTATACACAAGCTAGATTACAATAAAATTACTATAATTTTTTACTTAAAACGTTTTAGAAATAATCCTAAATTGTTATTATGGACGTCCATTCAGAGAGTCTCAAACGCATGCCTGATTTTGCTTCGCAGTCTCACGCCGGGCTCATACAACGCCTTACCTAAACCAACTTAACCTAATGACAGTGGAAACGTGAAGATCCCTGCATTTCACTTGTCTCTTGTTTGGCGTCGTGAAGACTAAAGTGCCTATCTATTTACACGAAAAACTTCAGTTTTCACAACGCCCTTTAAGGCGACGGGTAGGGCACACTAGCTACTAAACCGGATCTATTTTAAACAATTTCGGGGTTACAACCTCTCGGCAAATACTTATACGGTAAGCTGCTCATCTCTAGAACTTGCACAGCTGCATTTTGTGGCAGCTTTCGCCATGCTGCCACGAAGTGCTGGAATAATATTCCGCCATCTATTAGGAACCTTTCCAGTGAACTTTTATAATAAAATAAAAATAATATTTATTAAATTTTCAAAAGTCTATAGCCGAGTAGCTGCGCTAATTCTTCTACCTACCTACGCAGCTACGTTGAATTACCAAAAAGATCGTGCTTGAGCCAATAATTTAATTTGTTTGTCTTTTAGGCAAACGCGTATCATCCTAGACCTCATCGTCGCTTTCCATCAGGTGCGATTGTGGTCAAGCGTTGGCTTATTGACCAAAAAAAAAAAAAAATTGTTTTATTTCGTGTTATAATATCGTATTCATTTATGTAATTATGTTATATCGTCTTATTTATTTAATCAATCCTAATAATGGAACTTGTGGACGGCGTTGGCGCACACAGTAGCAACCGCTACTTTTAATGGTATCCTCGGAAGACCAGCGTCGAGGTGTCCGCCAGGCACCTTGACTATTATGCTGAGAGGAGACCTTTTTAATGTTGGCTACTCTTAATATTAATAGTTGATATTTTATAGCAATCTTTTGCGATTTATTCTTAAGTAAATAACACACTTAAAAATTTCATATCGTGCTCAGGCGGGACTATTGATTTAGCAGTCTCATCTTAACTGGTGGTCAAATATTTGTAATAATATTTCCACTGGATATTGTAAATATACCTACAATATTGATGAGACTATCGACAGCTCATGTCGAATCAAGCACTTACAAATTTCGTCGACTTAGTAACGCGTTCAGTGGTATAATTGGTAGTACATTCACCCGGATTGTGGAAGGTGTGGGTTCGAGTCCCGCCTGAGCACGAGATGAAATTTTTAAGTGTGTTATTTACTCTTAATATTGTCAATATTTTGCCTGTTTGTACCTGAAAATGGTTACTTGATTGTACCGCCTCTTTTGTATGTTTTGTAACACTGAACAAATGCGTTCATCTTATTTTTATTTATGAATCTTGTATCACAGTGGGTGAGCGACGAAGGGAGGTGATGTCGATCGCGCCGCCTTACATTGTGCACGAGCGGCTTTGGCACCGGCAACACCAGATGCTCGTAAGTATATATTTGCTTATGGAATAGCTGACTTTTTTTTAACTCTCCTCGTTCATTAATTGATATCTGTCTTTAAGTTATCGACATTTATTTAAAAATTGTCCGTGCGAGTATTTTTCTAATTAGTAAAGTAAGTAATTATTTTGATTTGCTTTAGGGTTCAACTGTAGACGATTGTGGTTCTTATTTCAGAAACAGAACCCAAATAGAAATAATATACTTTCTGTTCTGATAAGGTTCTCATAATACCAACACAGAAAAGACATTTTTTTTAATGTCCTCCTCTGTTTTTAATAAACTGGACATAATCTATTCATCAGGAGATGCAGCGGCGCGCTATGGGCGACATGGGCGGTGGCTTCGGCCACTTCCTACGAACGTTTTACGCCATGCCGCCTCCGCCCACCACGGTACTCGCTGTAAGCTGTATAATAACAATTTCAGGACTTAGATACCAGCAAACAGTAGTAGACGCCGTGTGGTCCCTGGCAGAGTAGAATAGGCCACACTCACTCTTACCGAGGTGTCGTAAAAGGCGACTAAGGTAAACCTGCTGGCATGATCATTAGCACCCAGAGATGGAAAACTCTGCATTTATATCAAAACCCTCGCCAACCCGTCTGCCAAGCGTGGTGAGTATGGCAATTACCCCTCATGTGATTGAGGGAGGCCCGTGCCCCAGCAGTGGGGACTTAAATGGGCTGATGATGATGATGAAACAGTAGTAAAACTGTACAGTAGTTGCCAGCTATGCCCAGTGTACCAGCGGTTTGTCTATCACAAGGTCATTTCATTTGCATACGCCACAAACAACTATATTAGATCTAGATGTATAAATATAGTGTGGTCAGTAAACTGTTAGGCATATCAACTTGTACAGATAGGGTGAAAGGTTTGTTCTGATCATTAACTTCAGTTTCCTCAGCCGTCTCTGTTGATTACATTGCGATCGAACATAGCAAACATAGTACGTTGTTATTTGATTTTTTTGTAATATTAATTCATATTTATGTCTTGTAAATATTTCAGTTTCCGGATGAATTTGAACCTCGTGATTTGAGGTCTAACCGCAGCAACCAGGGTATAACCACTGGAATCGCACCAGCTCCGATGGTCCTGTAAGTATTGGAATATTATGCAAATAAAACTGCAGATTTTGTTTATTGATACCTATCACCAGCTTTTTTTTTTCATTTGCAGTGTCGCAATTTTAGTGAATATTATTTCTGTCTATTTTCTTAGACTGATCTGATAGTGTATTTGGCAATACTTTTTTATGTGATAGGTGGCAGACGAGCAGACGGATCACCAGATGGTAAGCGATTACCGCCGCCCATGGACGGGTGTCCAACGTCACCAGGTGGATTCACAAGTGCGCTGTCACCCTTTCCCCCGGATTGGGCCTCCGATAACCTCACTTCATGATGCTTCTTCATGTTCGAATGGTTGTGGGACTTGGGGGTTTGTCTCACCTTAAAAACATTCGTGGTGTGGTGACTGAACTCTAGTTTCAATGCGATATCCTGTTTTGCAGTTTTAGGTGTACATAATTTATTTTGTTTTTAATAAATAAGCTATACGTTTAGTGATTCTAAAGTGTCGTTTGTTGCAGTGCGAGCGACGGGCAGCACGTGCACCACCACATGCACCACTACCTGCAGATGCACCCGCCTCATCTTCACATATCCATTCAACCTTCGGTATTTGTAAGACATTTTTGTTGCATATTTTGCAATTTTAACTTTGGGTGCTATTGAGTGAATGAATGAATGAATGAATATACTTATAATGCACTCAAAGTAAAGTATGAAAACGTAAGACTAGGTATTACAGGATATGTATATCACTATGAGCGATTTCTTCCAGGCAACCTTTGGGTAAAGGACACTTGATGGAGGCTTATCCCAATTACAAATACTTGATAAGAGCAATATTTCATTATTATTCTGATTTGTCTGTTTGAAAATATTTTAAACAAATAAGAGTTACTCACACGCCTAAAATTCGAAACAAAAATTCGATACAACTCGGCCGATCGAAACCAGAGTGACGTGAAGTCATGCGGGTGAGTTTGTCGTATTTAACCGCAAAACGGGAGTACTGGAGTGCAGGCTCGCTTTAAAATGAAAGACACTATTGTACGCAAGACTCGCGGCAAACGGTAGTCTCAAAGAGAATATAATCACTACATACGTTATAGGTAGTCTTTCATTCATTAATTATGATTGCAATATGACACCGACTGCCACGAGTCTTCCCCTCGGCAGTCCTCATCCATGTGTGTAATTCCCAGTTGCGGAGACCGGGTTACGCTTGGAACATGATTCTTGATTTGGGGAGTCTAGTAATTACAATGAGGCGACTGCCGTCTGACCTTCGCAACGCTTTAACAGGGCAACTAGACCAAATGAATCGTGGTTACACGTTTCAGAAACTATACGAAACGTACAGGTTTCCTCACGATGTTTTCTCTCACCGCCGAGTTAATGGTAGAAATACGCACATAAACTCAGCGGCTGGGCTTTTTTTATACAAACGCGTTCACTTTAACGTCTCATATTATGAGAGGCTATTTACGTCTCTCCTGGGATTTTTACGTCAATGAAGAGGGCACATGCGCAATAATTAAACTCACATTTTCGAAAACTGTAAAAAAACCCTTGAATTTTCAGAAAAATGGAAAACAATGAACCTATTTCTACGCCCCATATAACGTTGTGTGGGATATGACTATAAACTTATGGTTCTACCTTGATGAGAAAATTTTGCGTATTTTACAACTTTTTAAATGTGGTTTTATTTATTAAGCGTTTGGTCTCTTGATAGACGTGAAAATAATAGGAGAGACGTGAGAAAAGCTTAAGGTGACGACGGGTAGGGCACACTAGCGACGCCAATCGATTTTAATTTTTAGCTACTAAACCGGATCTATTTTAAACAATTTCGGGGTTACAATCTCTCGGAAAACACCTATACTATTTATTTAATACTTATAGTTAACTGTTTGTTCTGTTTTTGCACTCGAATTTTGGATTACCGCCAAAAGTGGCCGCTTTTGGCGTGAATCAATTTTTCACGTACATAAACGGACCCATTTGTGCATGGTTATTTAATAAATAGTATAAGTGTTTGCCGAGAGGTTGTAACCTGGTTGTAAAAATTGATCCGGTTTAGTAGCTAAAAATTTAAATCGATTGGCGTCGCTAGTGTGCCCTACCCGTCACTCTAATGGCCATAGTTTCCTGCCGCTGAATGTAGATTATATGTATACTAGCTTTTGCCCGCGACTTCGTCTGCGTGTAATTCGAATAAAAGCAAGGTCTTTATGTATCACACAATATATCTTTATAAATTATAGCCTATGTGTTATTCTGATCTATAAGCTACATTACTGTAAAGTTTCATTAAAATCCGTTTAGTAGTTTTTGCGTGAAAGAGGAACAAACATCCATACATCCATCCAAACAAACTTTCGCCTTTATAATATTAGTAAGGATATTTGTAATCCCACTGTTGATTCTGATGTCCGTAACACAGGTGCTTGGTGTTGAGCTACCTATCTCGGAGTCAGATCAATGTATGTGATGCTGTGAAATATTTATTTATTTAGATTTGAAAAATCCAGCAGTTGCATGCTCGGATTCGTACCTGGACACTGAGCAACCATCGCTGTACCCCTCCGCAGTCAGTATCAGAGTAAAGTATCGTTTCGTGTGTCAGGGCGGCGGAGTGGGCGGCGTGGGCGGCGTGGGCGGGCTGGGCGGGTCGGGCGCGATGGTGGCGGCGATGGTGCGCGCGGCGGAGGCGGCGTCGGCGGCGGAGGCGCGGCGGGCGGCGGCGCGCGGCGCCTCGCGCGCCGTCATCGAGCGCAACACGCTGCGCCACGCCTACGCCGCGCCCGCGCCGCACCACCAGGACGAGAAGTGCACCATCTGCCTCTCCGTCTTCGAGGTCGACTCCGACTGCAGGTACCCACACCCGCGCGACACGTGACGCGCGACCAAAGAGAATATCGCACTCTTAGTAAAATACTGACCTAACTCAAAATTGTTGATATTTTTATAGCAATTCTTTGCAATTTATTCTTGAGTAAATAACGCACTTCAAATTTCATATGTGAGTGTACCTATTTACTTAACTCAAAATTGTTGTTAGATGACCATTCATCCCTAGATTTTAGCCGATACTATTTTCACTTAGCATCTATATTAAAATTTTGAGTTAGGTCGGTGTTTTACTAAGGGTGCGATATAATCACTACAACGTGTGCGGATAAAGAATGGGATCAGAAATGGCGGCGCATCTATTCACTTCTCGCTCGCACACTATTTGCGTCTAAACTCGCACCCCACGAGTGCGAGTATAGACGGAAATAGTGTATAATAATAATAATTCTCATAACATCTCATACGTTGACCTGATTCCGTACTAAGTAGCTTAAGCACTTGTGTTACAGATATCAGACAACAGAGGAACACAAATATATACTTAAATACATATATTACACCCAGACACTGAACAAACACAAGTGTTCATCGCACGAATGTTTGTCCAGGGTGGGGATCGAACCCACGACCTTTGGCGTAAGAGGCAGGGTCACTACCAATTGCGCCATCCGGTCAGTGTGCGAGCGAGAAGAGAATAGATGCGCCGCCATTTCTGATCCCATTCTTTATCCGCACAGGTAGTACGTTATAAGAGTCGAAATTTCCATACAAGCCCCTGTCTGTCAGTTCTGTCAACAATATCTGGTGTTCCATCTTTAACCAACCTCCATCCAGGGCAGAATGAACATTTCAGTACTTAATTTCAATAATATTAATATTTCAATAGATTGCGTTGTAACTGAATTGTATTCACCAAAAGTTAATCATGGTCCGCCCCCAATCGTAATGGAACTATCATCTACCCGATTTCATACACCGTCACCATAGCCACTCAGCAAAACAGACCTAACAGTTTGAAGCGTAATTGGTATACCTGTAACTAATAACTGTTTTGATAAAATAACCGTGCTCATAGTGCAACTAAGCTGACATTGGCCAAATGACACCACTTTGTGGGGAACACTAGAAATAATGTAATCAACTTACATTTCTTCGGAGTGTCGACGGACTGCGTGACTCCGTCCGTGCCGATCCACCACTGTGCGCTTTACCTAACGTTTCCAGCCTTGCACTTCATTGTGGATTCGATTTCCCACAACGGTATTCCCGTTCCATTCCTAGATCTAACTAAAAGGCCGAGAAAGCATCTTTTGTTTTTTTTTGCATTATACGGAACAAATAAACAGATGGCACACCCGATGGAAAGTGATCACCGCCGCCCATAGACATCTGCAACACCTGAGGTATCACATATGCGTTCTTCTGGCGTTGCTTGCATCTGCATTCTTTCTGGTGTATCAGATGCTGATGGGCGGCAGTGATCACTTACCATCGGGTGACCCGCTCACTCGTTTAACTCTCTCACCTTACTTAGTGGAGGAAGAAGCCAAACGTTACTCAGCAGATTACTGCAACACCCAAACCCTTTAACGGGCTACCTACTCCAGCAAAGTGTATTAAAGGCCTGAAACAGCCGACATGTTCTGTGCCTGGGATGAGCAAAGCAGGAATCTGCATCCTTGATATGCTTGTCGAAAGTCATTAGCCAAATTATTAACAAATCTGATTTTCAACTGATTACACATACAATAATATAAAAAAAAAAGTATGTCGACGTAAAACTGTCCGGACTGGTGGATTAGATTCGGTACCTATATGATAATTTGAGAATATGACAATTTTCATATCGAAAGCGCGATCATTTCAATACTATGGTTTATCTTTCAGGCGACTGCCGTGCATGCATCTCTTCCACATGGAGTGTGTGGATCAGTGGTTGAGCACAAACAAGCATTGCCCCATCTGCCGGGTGGACATTGAGACGCATCTCAACAAGGATGCTACATTCTAGACACACATATATACAGGTGATGTAGTATTGGTAGCCTAATGTTCTTGCCATCAGTGACTTGCTATTGAAAGACATAACTTTTATTATATTCGCTTTATTTTCCCTAACGTTAGTCTATGTACAAACTGGAATTCTTGATAGTACAAATGAGTAATAAATATTTGCCTAAAAACTCATGGAACTTTTCTACTAAAGGATCACTGCTTTTTTTCTCAACTGATGAGACCGCAGTTTAGTGCGATTATAAACGGAGGAACTACCACGCTTGCCATAAAATAAAAATCTTTAGTAATCACTCCAAGAGTTCTTGGCGTATTTATCGAGTTATATTGATGGCAGTAGTTACATCAGGTTTTTCTATTTTTCACTCTCTTTTGACTGGCTTTTTCATCCTTTAGTTTCTGCTCGAGTTGTGGTGAGTTGATGATGGCCTGTTGCTGCAACTCCAGGCTTTCTTGCTGAAGCTCATGGGTCAACTGCTTCTGAGCATTGCAAGTCCTGAGGAGAGATGGAAGATATTATTTACTGCCAATAAAATGTACATAAACCTAAACATAATAATTGAAAACATATTTTGTTTACTTTCTAATTAGAATTTTGTTACATATTAATATACTTATTACAATGTTATGTCAAAGGAAGTGACTATTTGTTGATTTTTAATTAATTAATTATTAAGATTATATAATATTATTGTAAAGAAATATTCAAGGGAAAAATAAGCCTAATTTTGTAAAATCAATTTGTTAATTTGAATCTGACAAATGAAAGGATGAAATGTGAATAAAATTGAAAACTTAATTAATAGATTATAATACATTGCTTTAATAAATGTTTTTGAATCATTTGAATAGTATTTATTTACCTGCAAGCATGGTCAATTCTCTCGCATATTGCATCAGATGCTGCGATGTTGCCAGATAAATATGATATTTCAGCTGCTACTGTGGCTAGTTTTTCAGCATAATCCATATAACCTGGATTAAAAAAATAGGTTATAATTTAAGAAGTTATAAAATTGTTAAATGATTAAGGGCTGATTAAACCAATTGTTAGCCAACCTTTATCAGCAGATAAATCTATGGTATAACATCGGATTTATATCAAATGATAGTGCCATACCATAGATTTAGTATTGAGTTAAGATCGGACAAATCAGCCTAATTAGTAACATATAAGCCTTAGTATAATTACTGTTACATTATTTCATACTTTTAATTCATTTTATACCAAACATAGTTGCATATTATATACAGATAAATAGGCACCTACTTGGTACAGATATGTTACTAAAGTAGCTAAGTAAGTAGAAAAAAAGGTGATGCAGTAATAGACCTACTGAACTTTTGTAAATTTAAATATAATATTTCAGTTCAATTCAGTAAATAAGATTATCATATTTACTCAAATACAACTTGACAACAAATAACAAGATTATGTGAAATAATACTTAGTAATGTTCTAAGGTTGTGCTTGAGATCCGACAGAGATCCTCTAATAGCAACCAGCTGATCCCAGTGGTGGGGTGGAGTACCGGTTTCACCCCACTCAAGAGCTTGCTTCACAAGGCATATCTCCTTTGTAAGTGCATCCCTCAACCTAAAGAAGAGAATAAGATAGGTTCCATGTAAGCAAAAGTATTGTGGATTTTAGGGATTGTGAAATATTAATACTAGTACCTTTCACTGGTATCTTGAATAGCGACTAGGGTAACAGTGAGAAGTTGTGTAGCGGCATTTACATTCACCGTCGTAGCCTGCCTGATCAAAAATTCGTGTTCTAATCTATCGTCATCCCAAGATACTTCAAATTCTTTTTGTGACTCATCACAGGATGCTGTAGTGAGCAATCCAAGAGTAACAGGTGCAATATTGCGAATCTTTACGAGAGCTGATCGTTTATTTACAAGAGAACAAGCGGTCTTAAGTACACTAAACAATCTATTTCGAAACATATCTGTGAGATGGGCGATAAGACTATTTTGAAAACAAGTATTTTTAATTATTATTCACTCCATAGCAATCAAACAATATTTAAATCAAGATAAATCTTCATTTTTCTCTTCGTTCAGAGGTTATATTTTTACCAATTAATTTTATTGTCAATGAATGACAAAAAAGTGAATCTAACGTCAAAGTCAAAACTTGTCAAATCCAAATCGGCACAGCGCAGTTTATTCTATTTAAAAATGTACATACTCTGTGCGTTTATTACATTTCATGAATGTGAAGGTGATGGCGCCACTGCCGCTTATGTCATAGTATAGTAGCCCCCAAAGAGTAGTATTATATACCGGAATGTAGCCCCTTATATCTTATATTTTTTTTATTTATTTATTCACGCAAGACAAATAACAACCATTACAGAAGTAAGATATTATAAAAATAAACAGATTTAAACAGAGATTGCAATTAAAAATATGTGTAAACAGAAAAGTTAAACGTGTTAAGCAATAGGAATAAAAAAAATAAGTATGAGCTAACACGATACAAGAAAGCAGTCAAATTCAGCTCGGATGCTGAACTGCTGCAACACTGCGGGCCAGTTCGGCCGGTGTGGTATGTATGTATTTATTACAACAGCCTGGTTATTATAAGTTACTATAACTCAAGAACAGCTAGGCCGGTTTGGTTTAAAATTGGTGAAGAGGTATAGCTTAGAACTAGGGCACCTTACTCTATGAACTAGTCGAGGGACTTCTTAAGGACATAATGCCGTCCGCTAACTAAACGGCGCCGCTAAGCCACAGGGAGTCGCTGTGGCTTAGCGACCTTTTAGTTAGCGGACGGCAGTTCCCTGTACTGAGAAGTTACATGCGCATCAACGGAGGGGCCAACTGCTGCTATAATTAGAATTAAGTACCTAATCAATACAAAGTGCTGTCAGTCCACATAGACGAAAACTGAGTCAATAAAAAGTCGGTTCACCTATAGTTACTGGGAACGTGTGCATTGACGTAGACATAGTGTCAACTGGTGCCATTCATTAGAACTTAGTAGTCAATTAAAACCAAGTGCTGTCAGATTCAAAGTCTACATAGACAGACAGTGGTGCCAAGTGGTTACCAATGGCATAACAATACCACCAGAAGCCCGTGCGTGGCAAATCCTGATGGAGTGATGTGTGTGAGCGTGGCAGATGGAGCCCTAGTTGAGGGGATTGGGCGGGCGCGGGGACGTGATTTGTCCCGTATATACGGGAAGTATGGCTTACCGGCCTACTGCTGCATACAGGGTGTATCAGTAAACATTTTCATCCCTTTAACAACCTAGAATAGGTTACCAACCAATTTTTAACTTGTTCTATGACTTTAGAAAATTCTCATAAAAACTTTCGACATTTCATACAAAGTCTACTTCAACGAGTTTACGAACACCACCACCATAGAAGAGTTGGTTAAAGTATGAAAATGTTTACCGATACCCCTGTATGCACGTACATCCACACATCAAACTATACAAAACTGGCAATTTTCTTCAGTCGATTCTTACCTTAATGTCAAACACATTCGGTTCAATCACGAAGCTATAACGACAGCTATAAAACTATCTATAGCTTCTATCTATCTATCTTTTTGACAGATTGTAGTAACCTGGTGTAAGGCTGACTGTACCTACATCTCTGCTGTCCCAGGCATCCTCAGGCATGTCAGCAGGCTAATACGAGTGGCCTGTGGGCGAATTGCGCTAACTTAGTTAAGGCGACGGTTGGCCCTAACTAGCGACCGCCAATGGACAACATTTCAAAATTGCTAAGCTCTGAAACAAAAAATACCAATTCTTTGTTTACTTTTCCGCTGCTCGAATATATATTTATTCATTTTTTATATTGCTTATTTACTGAGAAAAAAATTAAAAACTAAAAAACGTAAGATGGCGTCATCGGACGGCAGAATGTAAAATATTTCTTTGCTTAGCACATTATAGTTTTAAATTTACGTAATGCCAAACTCATGACATGTAACTGTCAAAAAAAAAGACAACTTGTCAACGTTGAATGTATGAATGACGTTGACAATGTTGACACTAGTATTATTTACCTTTGACAGTAGTACCTTTTTTTTATTAAAACAATGATAAGCAAAGGAATATCGCTGTATTCAGCCGTCCGATGACGTCATTTGGCGCTTACGTCTATTTAGAATAAAAAGAATTTCAATAATTATTTTATGCATGAAAATGGACAAATTTTGAGAAAAGAAAAAATATGGGTCTGTTCATTTTATGTCTACTTTCATATAAAAAAACAATATGGACATGTTAAAAATTTGAAATGTTGTCCATTGCAATCGATTTAAATTGATAGGAACTAAACCGGATATCTTTTTAACAATTTCGAAGTTCGAGCCTCTCGGAAAGAATAAATACTATTTATTTAATACTTATAAATAACTTTTTGATCTGTTTTTGCACTCGAAATTGGGATTGGCGTTTTTGGCGGTAATTAATATTTCGAGTAGGAAGCAAACCAAAAAGTTAATTATAAATATTGAATAAATAGTATAAGTTCTTTTCGAGATGCTCTAACTTCGAAATTGTTAAAAAGAAATCCGGTTTAGATGCTAACAATTTAAATCAAATGGCGTCGCTAGTGGGCCCTACCCGTCACCTTAACGTCACGGCGTAATCGACTGAGGGAAAAAAACTTAAGGTGACTGGTAGGGCACACTAGCGACGTCAATCGATTTTAATTTATAACTACTAAACCAATGTAGGGCTGGAACAATGTATAATAATTTGATGTTGACTCAAATAATTAATTAAATATAATGTATTGTAAGCGCATCCCCCGTCGAGCTACACTGCTATCCGACCGCTCCCATATATAGCGAGCGGCGCGGCTGGACGCCCATTTGCTGTTCTGCGTTCGAAGCGTCAAGACCTTAAAATCGTTACGGCCGGTCAAGCGAGCCATTTTTATTTTGAGTTCCATAATTAGTGTTTACGTTAGCAATTGGTATTTTAGTGCATTAGAAGTTGCCTAGATTTTGTTATTTCGTTTTCCTTTGGTTTAAATGTTAATTTTTGATTAAATAGTTTTGAAAGTAAAAATAACGTTCGTTTTTGTAAATTGTTTTTTTTTAAGTCGTTTAAGGTTAAAGAAATTTATTTCTCATAAAAACTTAAAAAACAGTTCACTTACAATGAGATTAAGTACAACTAGTTATAATATTCTATTACATTGTATTGTATTAATTTCATTAATATGTATTGTTATTTAATTTAATTATCATGCAGTTAAAATGATTTCAATGACATAATTTGACTTGAGATGAATTAAAGTAATATTAAAAAATAAATATATTAAATTAAACAATTAAATAATTTCTAAGTAATTTCACATCTAGACAAATCATGGTAATTGATCTGGTTCTACCTCTATGGCCTGCCTACAAAGTTATATAATTGTATTGCGAATGTAGTTTTTGAGTCTGGCTTTAAACATGTTTATGTTTTCAATTTGTCGTATTTCCAATGGTACAGAATTGAACAGCTGTGCTCCCTCGAAACGTATCGTGCTCCTGCCGTAATTAGTACGCGGGTTTATTAATTTAAGTTTGTTTTGTTGTCGTAGGTGATGCGTTGCAATTTTTTTTGTGAATTGTATCTCAGTGTGGATAAAATCATTGACTATTTTTTTTATTAAAATACAGGTACCGTATACGTAAAGTTGTTTTATATTTAATAATTGGGTTTTTTTATATAGCTCTTTTGTTGGGGTTAAATAGGGGTAATGAAATAATACTTTTATAATTTTATTTTGCTTCCACTCCTGATGCTTATATCAGAAGTGGGATTGAGGACTACTTAGCCCACTAAATAAGGAAAACTAGATAACTAACCCCTTTTGTAAAATATTTCTATAAGCTTAGTATTTTGTGGTGTTTTGCTTGACTTGTGTAGTGAAGTGATTGCTTTCGTATGGTGCAAGGTAAGTGAATTATTTATTCGCTTAACTTTGGAACATGGTACGCTCAAGGTCACGAAGCCGTGACCGCCAAGCCACTCGAGGTAGGTCGCGTGAACGTAACCATCGCAAATCTAGGGACAGGCGCGAATCCCGGCGTAGATCGACTGATGCTGACCGTTCGCGACATGGCTCGGGTGGCCGGCAACGAAATGGCTCGCGTGTCCGCGACCGACGGAGTCCGAGTGCGAGGGCATCACGTCGCTCACGTGGGGGAAATTGGCATTCCCCGCATAACGCTCGCCGTAGCCGGCCTCGCGACCGCTCTGTGACTCGTACTCCCCCTAGATCACGTTCTCGATTGTCAAATGATCGTCGTGATAGGCAGTCGCCACGATCGAGTACACCAAGGTTACAAAGCCACGTATACTCGTCAACTCCAATATTACCAGACCGTACCAAAGAATCCTCGGCTCCACGCTCTGAGACCTCCACTCTTGCTCATGCTTTGATAGAAGCCATCAAAACAATACAACCTACCAGAGTAAATTCTCAACATTATTTCGTATCTTCTTTTGATCCTGCAATAAATAATTTTGATACGTGGTGTGAGGAAGTGGACCGCGCTAGGGACGCGAATAATTGGAACGACCATGAATGTTTATCACGCTTGGCCTCCGGTCTTAAGGGCGATGCCAAAGTGTGGTTAGGTGAATGGGTGACAAACGAAAGAACGTGGAGTAACTTCAAACGCGATTTTAGGGCACTCTGCCCTGCTAAGTTAGACTACGCTAACATCCTGTTTGACGCAATGAATACCACGTCGGACAAATATATCACATACGCAGAATACGCGCGTCGCACTTTATTACGCTTGAGGGTAGTTGAAGGTCTAAGTGACGAACTTAGAACGCTTATTGTTATTCGCGGAATAGATAGTCCTCAGATCCGCGCGGCCGCAGCAAACGCAGAATTAACTCCGGACAATTTAGTTTCTTTCCTGTCAATTTACGCTAAACCAAATAGAGACAAATTAAATACTTCTACGACTAATAACAAGAAGCGTCCGTTTGTGAAACCTATGCACGCGCGCGGGGAAATAAAATGCTTTAAGTGTGGCCAACGTGGTCATCTAGGACGTGAATGTAGGAATTCTAAGACTGCCATGCATTCCAATACGCAGCCAAGTTCTAGCAGTAACAGTAAAGTGTGTACGTTCTGCAAGAAACAAGGACATACGGAGGATGTTTGTTTTGCGAAAGCGCGATCTGAGCCCCGAAATCAGCATAGCGTTAACTTTTGCTCCTATAGGCCTGACCCCCCGCGAAATAATGATGTCACTACAGCGGTAGTAGAGGGCATACCTGTTGACGTCCTGATCGACAGCGGTGCCCTAGACGTGTCCCTGATATCCTCTGATGTTATTAAATACTTGCCATGCCAGCCTAAGCCTAAACGTTGCGTATTAAAAGGCATTAGCGAAAAAGAAATAGTCGCTACGTCGTACGTAACTGTAACTATCGAGTTCAGCGATATATCCATCGAAACTGACCTAGTAGTCGTCCCAGCTTTGCTCATGAACGCTCCTATAATAATCGGCACAGATGTTCTGAATCGGGACGGGATAACCTACGTACGGACTAAGGATAGGCAGTACCTTACGCGTTCGGGTGAGGGTTATGTCCATGTCAGCGCCGTCAACATCAGTAAGCCTGAAATTAACACCCCTCTTCACGGCGAAGAATTACAGAGTCTCATGACTGTTATAGAGGAGTTTTCCGATTACCTTATAACAGGCACCGCTGCAACTACTGTTAAGACCGGTGAGATGGACATAAAACTCATGAGCCCTACGCCAGTAGTATATAGGCCCTATAAACTTTCTTACCCAGAAAAGCTCAAGGTCAGGGAGATAACCAGTGATCTACTAGAAAAGGGCATTATTAGGCGATCGAACTCGGAGTATGCGAGTCCGATAATACTTGTGAAGAAGCGCGATGGCTCCGACCGGCTTTGCGTAGACTTTCGAGCCCTCAATCGGATCACAATCAAAGATCGCCTATCCCCTCCCCCTGATAGACGACCACATTGATCGATTAGGTAGCTATAGGTTCTTTACTAGCCTCGATATGGCTACAGGGTTTCACCAAATACCCCTTAAAAAAGAATGTACCCACTTGACAGGTTTTGTGACCCCTGAAGACCATTTCGAGTATGTAAAAATGCCATATGGCTTAGCCAACTCACCTATAGTTTACCAACGTATCATTAATGACACCCTACGTGACCTAATTATTGAAGGAAACGTTTTAGTATACGTTGACGATGTGCTCATACTAAGTCATACTATTAGCGAAGGAGTAGACCTTTTGCGCAAAGTGCTGAACACTCTCACTCAGGCCGGGTTTTCTATTAACCTAAAGAAGTGCTCCTTTCTTGTATCCGAGGTAGAATACCTAGGTAGGGTAGTGAGCGGAGGTCAGGTGAGACCGAGCCCAAGAAAGGTTGAGGCCCTTGTTAACACGTCCCCGCCAGATAATATTAAACAGGTCCGCCAGCTACTCGGTCTTGCCGGATACTTCCGTCGATATATTAAAGACTACGCGACTATAACGGCTCCTATTGCCCACTTGACTAAAAAGGGCATCGATTTTAAGTGGAGTTCGGAACACGAGTCCATCCGCAAAGACTTAATTAAAAAGCTGACAAGTGAACCGGTACTCGCTATTTTTGACCCGAGTCTTCCCACCGAACTCCATACAGACGCAAGTAGCGCAGGCTATGGGGCAGTCCTTCTTCAACAACACTCCGATGGTCGCAAAAGGGTGGTAGCTTACTTTAGTAAAGTAACGCAAGGCGCGGAGCGTAACTACCACTCCTATGAGCTCGAGACCTTGGCAGTGGTGAAGGCGCTCCAACACTTTCGCCATTACCTAGTGGGTCTGAAGTTTAAGGTAGTTACAGACTGTAACGCCTTAAAGTCTACCGAGCGAAAGAAGGACCTACTACCTAGGGTGGCTCGCTGGTGGATTTATCTCCAAGATTTTGAATTCTCCATTGAGTACCGTAAGGGTGTAATGATGCCCCACGCGGATTATCTCAGCCGAAACCCAGCACCTTCCATTAATCAAATATCCAGACCTCGTAATTGGGCCCACATTGCTCAGTTAGCCGACAATGAGACCCAAGACCTAATACAAAAACTCCGAGAAGGCGATCTCGATACTAATAGGTATGTAGTGCAGAGCGATCTCTTGTACTACAAGTATACACCTGTAGGCCAAGAGCCACGGTTATTGTGCTACATACCCAAAGGACACCGACTTAGCCTCCTCAGGGTATTTCATGACGAACATGAGCATATTGGGGTCGAAAAAGCTCTAGAATTAATTTTGCGCCATTTTTGGTTCCCCGGTTTAAGACAGTTCGTCTCTAAGTATATCGGACATTGTCTTATATGCATTTCAAAAAAACGTGTGCCCCGGGCTCCATTACAAAATATCACGTCATGGGGTAAACCCGACTTGCCATTTCATACTTTGCATATGGATGCTCTGGGTCCTCTACCTATATGCGACGGCTATAAGTTTGTCCTAGTCATGGTTGACGCGTTCACTAAGTTTTCCCTGCTATACCCTATGTATCGGCAAGATGCATCTGAACTGAAACGTATAGTCTCCCAAGCTGTATCCCTTTTTGGTGCACCAAAACTAATAATAACCGATAAAGGGCGGATGTTTGAGTCCGCTGACTTTGTGACCTGGATTAATGAGTTGGGCTGCGATCTCCATTATATTACGCCGGAGATGCACCATGCAAATGGCCAAGTGGAAAGGTACGTGAGAACAGTTCTTAATATGCTTCGCATAGAAGTCAATCAAAAGAATGCTTCTTGGCCCGACACCTTGTGGAAGCTTCAATTAGTGCTCAACATCACGAAGCAGAAGACTACGCAGGCTTCCCCGATGAACCTACTCATCGGCGCAGAGGCGACAACTCCTGTTATCCGCGCACTGGTACGCGACGTGGCCATCGAGGGGACGGCTCCAAATAGAGAAGCCCTCCGCGAAATCACCCGAAGCAGATCTCGCCAGCTATTGAGGGATAATCAAGCTAAGCAGGATGAGCGCGTAAACCGACAGAGACATCCTCCGCGCACATTTAATCTAAATGATCATGTGTTCGTTATTAAGTTTTCGCAGAGTACGGGAAAACTCGATCCTGGCATGCGTGGCCCCTATAAGGTGGTCAAAATCCTGCCGAGCGGCCGTTACGAGCTGCGCTTGCTAAGCGGAGCCTACGGCAAAACTACTCAGGCTGCAGCACAACACATGGTGCCGTGGCGAGGCGAATGGTGCCCCGAGACCTGTGCAGCATTCTTCGAGAGTAAGTGTGTTGGCATGAAGCCGGGTGTTGTTAAGTTTGTCTTCCACCCATGGCAATTACGTCTAAACTTGGGTGTTGTCAAGTTAGTCTTCCGCCCAGGGTGACGACGTAATACGGGCGTTGTTAAGTTTGTCTTCCGCCCATAGCGCCTAGTTCTGGGTGTTGTTAAGTTTGTCTTCCACCCATAGCGCTAAAATCAGGGTGTTGTTAAGTTTGCCTTCCACCCTAAGCGTTGACATTAAGTCAAGCCGCTATCGCCCGAATAGTCGGACAAGGTAGGTATACCATGTTTCAAGAACTATGAGTTCTATGAAACTCAAGTAAATGAAGGCCTGAGCTCAGTATTAGTTTGATTGCTATGAGACGTCTCGACTATTTTTGTTGATGTGCGTGCACACATGCTCTGATGATGGATGAACGTTCCTGATAATTAAGATTGATGTATGAATTAAGTGACTGATGATAAGCAAGGAAGGGTGTGACCGTGTGAGTGAATCTACTTATGACTGTTTTCCAGCAGCTTAATCTCTGTACCTCTTACAGATACTGAAACTGAAGAACCTGAAACGACACCATCAACCTCGGCTGGGTTGTCCATGCCATCGCTAGACCCAGAAGAGGAAGATGCTCTAGCACCAGACACCGCTGGTCCCAGTAACTCCTCCCAGGGTGACAGCGTCGAGGACGACGCACGGTCAGGAGAGGCCGTGTAAGCGCATCCCCCGTCGAGCTACACTGCTATCCGACCGCTCCCATATATAGCGAGCGGCGCGGCTGGACGCCCATTTGCTGTTCTGCGTTCGAAGCGTCAAGACCTTAAAATCGTTACGGCCGGTCAAGCGAGCCATTTTTATTTTGAGTTCCATAATTAGTGTTTACGTTAGCAATTGGTATTTTAGTGCATTAGAAGTTGCCTAGATTTTGTTATTTCGTTTTCCTTTGGTTTAAATGTTAATTTTTGATTAAATAGTTTTGAAAGTAAAAATAACGTTCGTTTTTGTAAATTGTTTTTTTTTTAAGTCGTTTCCACTCCTGATGCTTATAGTATTGTTTTCTTTTTATTTTCAGCATGGCGACGACGATGCATTCGACGTGACGCTATGTGTACTACAACATATTATAATACAATTTGTTGATTAAATTGTAAGACTAAACTAAAGTTCCTGAATGATGTCCAAGCCAAATCCTATTGAGTAGGGAGATTTTGTTTTTATGTTTGAAAATATTTATTTGCTTAGCCTATATATTTATGATAATGATAAGGTTATTTAACAATGTTATTTTTATTAGTATTACAAGTCCTAGAAAATTAGTAACATGTTGATTTATAAGACTCTTGTTTAAAAACGTATGTTACTCTGAGAAAGGGTTCATTACTGAATAATTATAAAACTGTTATCTTTTTTAAAATAAAGGCTGATTTCAAAAAATATCTTAGTATCATTAATTTGGTTAATCTGAAATGCTCCATCAATGGACCATTGGAGAAAAAGTTCTTGGTCCATTGATGGCAACTTTGTGGTCCAATCAAAGTCACGGTGGTCGAAGCAAGGCGACCATCGAGATTTTTGTTTATTAGTTATTACATGATACGTATTTAATAAATTATTTTGAAATTCAACTGTAAGTATTTAGAACATATAACCTTTATAGTGACTACTTATTTTGCTTCTTATGTCGTGTAGTTCAGAACTTATGAGTGTCCAAAGTTAAGTGGTCCAATAGTGGCAACCTTACCCTATATATGTATTGCTATGTATATGTATACATGTATAGCTTTTTTTGTTTTGTTCTCCACGTTCACGTAATCTTCTTTCGCCGCATCATTATCCTTTCTGTATGACCCAAAGTTTGACTGGTAGATAATACCTCTTGGCATTAAATTCGCCTTTTGTATAAACTTTTTGTGCAATAAAGTTTTAAATAAATAAATATAAGTACCTATTTAATAAACAGTATAAGTGTTTGCCGAGAGGTTGTAACCCCGAAATTGTTTATAATAGATCCGGTTTAGTAGCTAAAAATTAAAATCGATTAGGCGTCGCTAGTGCGCCCTACGACACACTACGTTTTATTTTCATCTAGGTGGGGGATGGATGGTTAAATAAAGGAATAATTTGATCAAATAAAAAACATGATTTGATCACATTTTATATATTACAGATTGTGTAATATCTATGCAGCTACAAACAAATTGTACTTAATAATTAATTATAGATAAATTGGTAGGTACAGCACTCATAGGCCACAAGAAAATAACTTCTACTTTTAGGATAGCGATTTAACAGTACTGCAGATCTAATCAATGTATATGAAATATTAGGTACCTACTTTATATTTTCATCTATTAACAAATTCGAACTTTTCCGAATAATCTTTTGCCTTTTTTGAATGTGAGTTTATGTCAAAGTTTAAGGCTGCAATGCTTCGATCGGCAGCAGCTATTAATTTAGTGGAATCGAAATCTAAACTATACACTGGCGACGACTTCTTTTGCGTAAAATACATCTGTAATATAAAAACGTAAAGAATTAATGAGTGTGTACAGACGGCCACACATCAGTTAAAATCAGGTGATTACTACAATCTGTCAAAATTCCTCATTTGATATTGACCTGAACATGTTTGACGTTAAGATGAGAATCGACTGAATTGACAGTTTTGTATACTTTGATGTGTGGCTGTAGGTACCTACCTAAAGAAAATTATTAAAACCTGCCCATGGGAGGAATATGGTCAGGTGTTCTAAGTAGGTATTCATAATCTACACAGACTAGGTAGTAGATAATCTAGCTAGGACATTCCATTATGGTTACGTCCGTGTTTGTACTTACGTACCTACTAAGTAGATGACAATAGCCGGTGACTGAACTTTCAGTAAAAATTGAAAAGATCGTTTGTTCATTTAAAAAGAAATCAAACTCGGAACTTTCTACGAATGTATACATTTTAAACTCAATTTCTTTGTCTATTAGGAGATTCCAAGTCCCGATTTGATACAACACAGATTTTAAAAACAAAAAATTGGCAGGGTATACTAACTTGTACATGGCACGCGTGATACCGGGTATCGAATAGCACACATCGTGAATACTCCGAGGTGCCTACGAGAATGGTGCGGTCGCCGTCCGACTTCGCACAATATAGGGTCGACTGAAACGGATCTATCATGTCGAATACCTGAAAAGAGAAGGGCGAAATGATTTACTATTAATGACTACTAAGCCGCAACTGCCTTGGTGGTGTAATTTTAAGAAAGTTGTATCGAAAATCCTGAGATTGTGGTGTAGTGGGAGGCTCACCCTAGAGAAATACCCTTCGTAGCATCTGATACGACGAGTCGCTGTTGGATTCTCCCGTAGCAAGTGATGAGCCGTTGGATTGACCCCCCCTAGCAAACGATAAGCCGCCGGTGATCCCCGTAGCAAATGACACGACGACCCGCTCGTAGCAAATGATACCCTCTCCATAGCCTCCCCTAGGAAAAATGCTTAGCCACGCCAATAGTAGTATCGTCACCACTACCAAAATGCGCCTTGAAGCCAGTCAATTTAGGAGATAAAATTATTCCGTGCTTGAGGTTAAGCCATATCGGGCTCGTCACTTCGTTAGCGGTTATCTAATCACATCAGAGACCCCTAGGCGCACTCATGGCAAAATATAGACGTCAAATAGACATTAACTTACCACTCCTTTCGTCCTCACGTCGATGAGCTGTAGTTTTCCCGAATGCGTTACTGTGAGAATCGTGTTGGGATCATGCCATTTGATGTCACGAATTGTTTGCCTCGGATTCATTGTCGAATTAGCGGTCATAACCAATTTGCTCCTGCAATTATTCAAATAAGTACCTAGATTATTGATTGACAACTAAGAAGTGTGACTTGCTTAGAACATAGCTTCGAGAAAGATATACTAACATTTTTCTTTAATGTGTACCTAGTTTATAATGATGTTAACGATTTTCGTCGGAAGTTTGAAATATGTGTCGTTCGTCGTTTTTCGATGTATAGACAGGGCGTATCTTTTTTTTTACAAATTTAATTTTTTTAAGACATCAAGGTATGATGAAGGAAAACCAAACTTTCTGCCACGGGTTAGGAGGAAACTCGCCCTACACAGTGGCCAGCAAAAATATCCTAAAATTCTGGGACGAGTTTTAATAGGGCGAGTTTCCCCCTAACCGTTCTGCGGGTTCAAGTAACAAGAGTATGAGGGCGTAATTTAAAGCAGACGTTACGACCGAATCGGAGTTTGCATCTCTTTCACACGGGCTGTGTGTCTCCTTTGTTTGGAAGCGACAGGTATATTTTCGGTCAGTTACGGGGCGGCTTCAAATTAAGCCACTTGGTCCACGTGAACCTGTCTGAAGGTTACTTTAAAAGTAGTACTTGGCGCATCTCTATTATAGAGGTAATATAGGTTACTGCAAATATTCAGCTAGGAAATGGTGAGGAATCCCTTATTTTATTGGACTAACAATGTATATCTTTATCAAAAAGAGGCTATAATGATGTTAAAACTTCACCTACATATTGATGTCAAGCAAAAGGGGCTTACTATTTCCATTAAGACCAATAGCCAGTTTATTCTTGCTGTCATCTAGGCTTAAGCTTCTAATGCCCATTACTTCATCAGAGAATTTCAATTCTTTGACAGCTGAAACACAAGGCAAATAAGTTTTCAAATTATGAAAATCTTAAATGAATTCATCATACCCAACAAGTTTACTGTACTTGATATTGTAGTCTTAAAAAAACATAAAAAAAAGTTAATATATGTAGATATAAAATAAAATAGAATGCAAAAACTCACTGAAATCTGATGGGTTCTTTAAATTACCAGTCAAAGGGCAATCGGAACTGAATTGCCAAAAGAGCACACTAGGACAATAAATAGAGCCAGTGATAGCATATGATTTCTCAGGGCCTTCAATCACCTCTACAGCAGACACTTCATCCATTCCATTTCCATGGCAGTCCTCTATGTGATACAAAAGTCTCGGTACACATTTCATTTCATCATGGCGAAAAATAGCTGTACTGCCATCTCTAAAATAATAACAAAATTATGTTTATACCTATCAAAAGTTTCAAATTAATATTTGTGTATGCTAATTATTCCTCCACTCATTGTGTGGAAACCTGTATATTTCGAAATGTTTCTCAAATTGTTGAGTCAATCACTCTGGACCAATAAATCTCGTTCTCCTGTTTCAGGAGGGCAAAGATCAGAGGGTAGTCGCTTCTTTGTAATTACCAGACTCACAAAATCCTAGATCATGGTCCAACCATGCCCAGGCTTTTAAGCAACAGCTTTAGATGCATGCAAATTGGAATAACAATATGTTGAGATGAGAGATATCATAAACCATTATTTTATTATTAAACAGATAAGTAAACTAAAGCCATGGTTCATACCTATTGCCACAAACAATAAGGTTTCCAGATACAATAAATCTAGATATATCATTTGTGCGAATGTCTTGCCTTCTTACTTTTGGTACTTCAAATTTCCACAAAGTAGGTTTACTGACTGGAATTCCATTTTTATCTGTGGTTAAGCATCGTAATTCCGATCCAACAGACAGTAACAATACCTCCGAGTTGTGAAGTATCAGCCATGGCATATAATTTGTGCGATGTTGGACAATAACCTGAAAATAATTCCACATTTAAAATATGATTGTAACTTGTCCCTAAATGAAAGTAATTAAATAAGGAACTTCTCTTTCTTCGCTATGAATCTGATGTTTTTTTGGAAAACTTCATACCTATTACGTTGCGCGGGCTTTTCGTCTCACATGACGCTTAGTGAAAGCCACAGCGAGTGCCTGCGCCTGCGCCACATAGGGCTTACGGCTTTAATGTGATATTTTTAATTTTTTAAATGTGAATATAAGCTTACCTTACTTTTATAAATGCCTCTACACCAGTTATTGGACACTCTGAACTGATTGTAGCACGAAAATGTGTTCAGTTTCCTAAAATACACGAAACATTATTTAAATATGAAGTTAAACAATTCGGTTATTTATTATTATAATGGTGGAATTGGGTGGAATATTCAAATTAGACATCATACCTGTTATCGATACTATTGTGAATAAGCATTCTTTCTCTACACACTGCCCTCCATATTGAATTATTAAATAAAACTACATCTTTTAAAACTTTGCATGTGAGCATTACATTACGAAGATCGGATAATTCCACATTTCTTAATATATTTATTAAAACTTCGACAGGGAGTAGTAGTAACGACATCGTAAAGATGAATTTAAATCATGAAAACAGAATAAACTGTAATTATGATAACGAAAATAAACTCAAATTTTGTAGATTGGTAAAAAGTTTTCAACAAACAATAATTTTGACTGAAACCAGCTGATTTTGATTATGACAGCTGTCATTACGATAAATTAATCGATAACTGCTGACGTTGAATTCATATCGATATCGATAATCAGATTAAGTAGTATCGAGTACGAAAAGATTTTAAAAAATCAGGAGCAGGAATTTGGAAGTCAGTTTCTAACTTACACTAATAATTGAAGAATAAACGAATCATCAACTGACACCTCGCGAGCAGTTATTTGTGACTTCCCGTCTGGAGCAAGGCATGAACCAGCAGTAAAGTCCTCAGCACGAAAGAAATCCTGTTGATTGATGGCGATTGAAGCACACGAATAAATAATTATTCATGTGAAGCGCGCTTTTAACGGGACTACTTTGGTGGGTGGGCGCGGTCTATAAATATATTTTTTTTATAATCTTCCCTAATTTTTTACTGATTTGAATACTTTTTATATTTTGTAATTGATCGATTTACACAAAACACCAATCTTCTTACCGATATCTCGATTATCTTTGACAGGAAATGAGTCATATCGATTTAACGGTAATGCAAGCAAATGTCGGATTTTTTTCTTGGTCTGTGATTTTTATCGGAATGGAAAAACAACGTAATTTGGATATTTTCTAGATCTTTGTTTTCTTTCGGCTGGTCTTATTTTGATGGCTTTGTAATTGTCTCTCTTAACACTGATAGAGTTATTCCATAGGGGCGGCAAAATAAAAATTGTTATTACCAAATGCCAACGAACTGAGTAGGATTGCAGTGACTTGAAGTGGTAGGTAATGGATTTATTCAAACAAGGTATGTACGTGTATTCATTTATAACAACGTATTGTTAGTTATTTGTTAAAAGGGACAGAGGTCCGCGTAATTTATTAATCTTTCTAGTTTAGGGTGTTTCAATTGAGAGGAATATGTTGATGAGTATATAACCCATTTATTGTTATGACGGCGAACTTTACATAGTCAAGGCCGTGCTGCGTTGTGCCTGGCACTCGCTGACACTGCGAGAGGCGCGGGGCTAGCGCACGCTTACCGTCTGCTGTGGGTGGATATCGATATCAAAATAACATCGATAACGTGGCTTGATTGCGTGGTATTCCATTCCACAGCCTGCCATCAGTCATTGGCGGTCGGTTACTTAGTACGAGTGTTTTCCACACTCGTCGAGGGGACCGTGTTGCGTCGCGAGTTCGTTCCTCTGCGCTGCGAGTTATCTCCTTTGTCCAAGTTCCTAGTGATGTGAATTTTTTGACAATATAATTTTACATACAGCCTTGTAGGAAGTTTACTGTTTACTATTCTAAACAAAGTGAGTGATTTTATGAGAGCATATTTCAAGATAGAAACCTTCCAACCGTATTGTAAATTCTTATATTTTTATTATTGTCCTCAGGAATGAAGGGTCCAACAAGGCCAGCTCCAGGTGTCCCTGGGCTTGGAGTCAATAGATATTCTCCTGTAACTAATTGGAATGATGACCCATTTGGTGCAGATCTCTTTGAACCGGCACCTTATGTGCAAAAGAAAATGCCTCCTCCTCGTCCACCTCCCCCAAAAGTTAGTACCAAACAACCTGATATTCCTGTGAAGCCATCTCATTTTGTGAGAAGACCAACAGTTCTCTCATCACTTTTATCTCGGAAGAAGAATACAGTGAATAATCAGAACATGAATAGTGCCAGCCAGCAAACAAACACTCTACTCACAGATCTCAGCAGTGAAGTTGATACGAATAAGGTGTTTCCGAAGTGTGAACCCAAAAACATTCATACAGGAACATTGATTGACTTATCGTCACCACCCAGTTCCCCTACATTTACTACAAGATCTAGTAGCGATGGCCTCAGTGTGGATAGCTTTGGATCGGATGCCACTACATCGACTAATCACCACAATGCCAATAATGGTGGAAATGCATCACAGGCTGAAAGTGGATTTGAGGATGACTTTGATCTCTTCCTAAATTCTAGAAAAGCAGTTGCTAAAGATGATACCTTTGAAGATTTTACAACAATAGATCCGTTTTCACCACAACCTGTTGTAAATAAACCTCCAATTAAGAAGAAACCAGTATTAAATAAGGATCTTTTGGAGATGGCCAGCACTACTCAGACAGTGTCAGCGATGAAGGGGCCCACGATAATCAGAGCCAAACCGGCCAGGCCCAAGCCTCCTGATAACTCTGCTCTGTTGAAGAACAGCTTTGGGAACAGTTTTCCAGTTTTTACTATGAACATCAACACTACCACTCCCATACAAAAAGTCAGCAATGGATTTGGAGATTTTGTAAGTACCTATTCATTATAATATAGTAATGCAAGTTTTCCAGCGGCCTATCAGCTTGTGATATTTATCAAAAATCGATATATTATTGCTAAGACACAGTTTTTTGTATGGTTTTCAATGTGAAATCGGCCATGATTTTTCACATCGAAACTTCTTTCAGAAAAAAATTGGGCTTCCGATTTTTTTTTGTGTGATAGGAGGCAGAAGAGCAGACGGATCACCTGATGGTAAGCGATTCCCGCCACCCATGAACACCCGCAACACCAGTGGAGCTACAAGACAATTTCAAATTAAAATAAGATAATAAAGAAATTTAATGTTATCAATATTAAACGTATTATCTGAAGAATACCCGAGACATTGATTTTTTATAATATTACTATCAATGAAGATAATTTTTTTACAATTTTTGAGTTCTAAGATATTTATTAATACCTAACTTAAAATAGGAATTAACAGAAATCCCTATCCCTATTTTCCTATCATTACATTCAATAGAATTAATGTGATTAATAATTGATTTATTATATTATATTATCTATCTAGTAATATCACTTTAAAAAGTGTCAAGGCTTAACAAAATCATTATCAAAAGGCAAGAGCCTTGAACAGAATTTACAGTCAAATACTTAGTGAATCTCATATCTTATTCATAAATGCTGTCATGGCCATGCCCTCTAGAGCAGATTGCTAATCACTGTTGCATGCTTCATAATGAGGTGTTCATCTTCTAAATTGTTGTACCAGTGTTCTTGAGGGGAAGTAGGTATAACCCATTTTTTACAGACTTGTTAATTGGTCATGGTACGTGATTTTACTGCAAAATATGTATCTTGTTTTACCATTATGCAATGCATTCATATTTTACCTGACTACGGGGAAGCGATAAGGAGTGTTATGATTTTGACCTGTATATGTATGTATGGTTGTTCATCAGTTCCCTCATAAATTTGAAACTATACTCGATACTGGAATTCAAGACCAAAAAAACTATGACAGATACGTCACTGTCAAATCCAGCAACGTCTCTTATGTCATTGTCAAATCAAGTTTACAGGTTTTGCCAACCTTTTTGTTATATGATTCTTTTCTTAGTATAGGCTGGCCCAATTCATGATAAGGATTTTAAAAGAAAAATAGAAACTTAATTAACTACAACTTTATTTTCAACTCGACTAACATCGACAAATCTTACTGTAAAGAACTTAAACAAATTGAATTACCCATGAACACCCATGAAAGGGAGGCATATTATTAAGACAGTATGGAAAAGTTAAATAAAACCATTTTTTAATTAATTGTTCTGTATAATCTTCATCTTCACCATCACTAATATCAGAATCTCTGACTACGAAATCTGAGTCGGTCAATTGTATACAAAATGTCCACCACTCCAGTAATTAATTCGTACATTTTTGCACATGTTTTAGATTTTAGGCGTTACTTAGCGAAATAACTCGTAAGGAATATTGTCAAGTGATATTTTGACATAGTGGGTAGTCAACAGTCGAAGTCAGTCAAAGTCTCAGTCACTCAATAAAACGGGGACGTTTAACGTTTTATCGGCCTACGGATTCTGCCGAGACTACTTTAACGAAATCGGTTTTAAGACGCTCATAGGTCCTGGCAAGTTATTCACGTGACAACTCATTCAACAACACAATGGCAGTGTTAAAAACGATTCTTATATTAATATCACGCTGCTCTCACAGCACTAAACAACATGTAAGTTCAAATGTTGTACCAAATGTTATTAGCACCTGAAGTGACACAAGCTCAATACCGGCTTTTCTACCAAACATTACGGAGTGGAAGTTTTAATAAAGCGTCTTGTATTAATGGGAAAATAAGTCAATAAAATTACTTCTTTAAATTATAGAATTAAAATTACTAATAAATATATTATGTCAGCATATGTTTTTAGAAAATAGGTATATACTATTGTCCGATCATTTTATTGCAGTGGCAATATTGTAGTAGCTTTTTGGTCTTGAATTCCAGTTTTGGGTATAGTTTTTAGTGTTGCAGAACTATCGATAGTTTGACTATCAATAGTTAACCTCGAAAAACAGTCACAATATCGATAGTACTATCGATGGTATCGATAGCCAATAGTATGCAATACTATTGATGGGCACCAATATTTTCATTACTATCGATACTATCGAATTAAGATACTATCAATAGTATCGATAGTTTTTAATCAAAACTATCGATAGTATCAATACTATTGGTACTATTGATCCTATTTGTAGGCCTGGTCACATAAAAAAAAAAGTGATAGAATGATTTTATACAATTTTAACTATTAAACTAATTATTTGTAAAACTATTTTTAAACACTCGTAATATCACGCCATCTTCATAAGATATGTTTTTTGTGATAGGATTCTAAGCCCCTAAGTTGGGACAGTACTCCGGAGCGGGAGTCGTCGCCGCCCATGCCTTCGGTCCCGCCGCCCCCGCCGCCACCGGTCACGGACGAGGACATCCCCGTGGAGTGGCCGGAAGACATCCCCGATTTCAACGATACAGAATCCGACTTGGCTGGCGGAGATGAAGAGAAACCATACGCTATTGCTCTGTTTGATTACTTCACGGATCACCCAGATGACTTATGTTTTTCGGTATGTTTTTATTTTCATTTCCTTATCTTTCAATACCTATTAGTTGATAAATTATTGTGGCGTCCGTAAACAATGTGTTTGTGTGTTTTGGTTATTACGTCTTGTTTTTAGATGAAACGAGTTAAGGTGACGGGTAGAGCACACTAGCGACGCCAATGGATTTTAATTTTTAGCTACTAAACCGGATCTATTTTAAGGTGACAGGTAGAGCACACTAGCGACGCCAATCGATATTAATTGTTAGCTACTAAACCGGATCTATTTTAAACAATTTCGGGGTTACAACCAATTTATATATGGTTAATTACCATGTACGAATTTTGTGTCCGTTTTTGTACGCGAAAACTTGATTACCTACCGAAAAAAGCTGCCACTTTTAGCGTGAATCAATAAGTGTTTGCCGAGAGGTTGTAACCCCGAAATTGTTTAAAATAGATCCGGTTTAGTAGCTAACAATTTAAAATGATTAATGTCGCTGCTAGTTAGGGCTACCCGTCGCCTTAATTATAATGTTATGCAGAAAGTCATAGTCCTTTGTTATGTAGAATGGAAAAAACATAACATGTTTCTACTGAAACTAAACTTTATTTCGAAAACTGCTGCTCGTGTTTTGCTTGACATTGTAGTCATAGGCTTGTCGGGCTGCTACCATTGCTTTCGTGCTACGGCAAATCCTAATCAATTACCTCTCAACATTTTCATTCCTAGTTGCGTCCAAAGCCGTGACTTCGGAGCTGGTCCGCTAAACGATCTAAGAGAATCCGCCGAAATTGGGCAAATCCTAGTATTTTTTAATCAATGGACTCACAATTTCGAGCAGCTTATTTCTTAAATTTATGCCATCGGGTATTAACCCGCTAGCTGTATTGGACAAACACTTAAGTAATTGCAGCGGTCATTGGATTATAATATCGTAACTCAGTTATATCAACAAGTGTGTTTGTTTTTGTAAACGTTCTAGGCCGGTAAAGTTAATATTTGTTTGTGAAAAGGTGTAAATTATAGAATATGGAAAACTGCCAAATATTTTGTTTACACTAAATCTAGAATCTATTGGGAAAGTCCCGAACATTTTGAAGTTGTTGTAGGTACGTACAGCCATACATCAAAGTATAAAAAACTGTCAAATTTCGTCAGTCGGTTATCACCTGAACATCAAACACGTTTAGTTCAATATCCATTGTCTATATATAGGGACAGACAACCATACGTTAGGATACCTAATACAATCTATCAAAATTCTTTCGATTTTTACCTGCCAACATTACGGTTGAGTTGAGAATCATAATGTAAGAAATTGTCATAATGTAGTAGTAACCCTTAATAGATAGATCAATAGATAATTATACTTCCCTTCATTTATTTATTTCACAAACATTACAAGCTTATGGAGCATTCCTCCAAACACAAGTATCCATTTCTACCTATTCGTCATACATTTTGTTTACTTTACTTTTTGTGGATTACTACAGGTTAACGCTTTTGAGGTGTTTACTTCGCCATAATCACGATATTTTTAGGACTTAAACGCGACTGTAGGCGCGTGTAACGGGTCACTTGGAATAGTATGGACTTATGGAGCCTCAATACTTGAATAGGTTCAAGTCATAAATAAATACTGCTATTACACCAGTTTACCAGTTATCTAAGCAATTCATTTTCAATTCACAGAAGTTGATTTACAAGCACTGTGAGAACTGCTTTGTTTAGACAAAGTGGCATGAAGCCAACTACCTCCTGGCTATTTATAAATGGAAAATATGTGTGTATATATTTTGTTTAATATTTATATTACCTATCATCTTTTACTCTGATCCAGCTTTAATCGGACAAATTGGATAGCACATTTGGTAGTGACTCTGCCTCATACCACCTTATCTCCGGGAGCATTTCCAGTTCTTGCAGCCCATCCAGGGTCATATACGTTCTTCCAAACATCTCCGCCTCAAGACTCCCTCCCGCACCTCTCATTTCTATACCCATTCCTTCACTGTCCAGTCCAACCATCTATGGAACTCCCTACCCCTATCAATAAGACAGTCTCCACCATTACTCATTTTTAAAGCCTGAGTCAAAACTCACTTTTTAAATAAATAAATAGAAATCCCTTTAAGTCTTTTATAGGTCCAGTCATCGGTAGTAGTCGATGGTCCATCTAAGATACTAATTTATATGAATGTATATCTAGTCCTTTATATTATTAAACGGTTTTATTTTATCCAAGCATAACATATTTACTTATTAGTATATAATATTGTGTTTATTTATGTATAAGTATTATACATATTTTAATATACAGTTCACTTTTATTTCCCTTTTCAATATTGCACCAACTACCCCTCCTCTACTATCAAATGTCCTTTCCCTGAAGGTGGTATGGTAGAAATCGCTTCCAGCGATAAGACCGCCGAAATTGTACAATTAAGTTTCTGTAATGCCTAGTTTTTTAAGTTGTGTTTTTTGTGCTATAAAATATATCTAGTATATATATATCTAAAGGGCGGGCGTTCGATCCCCCCCTGGACAAACATTCGTGTCATAAACACTTGTGTTTATTCAGTGTGTAGGTAAGTAATATAAATGTATTTAAGTATATTTGTAATTCGTCTGTTGTCTGATATCCGTAACGCAAAGTACCTACTGGCCTAAGCTACTCGAATATTTATTTATTCTAATATGTATTTGTTAATTTTAATAGAATAATTAATGCTACTTATAGCTTATCCGTCAAAAAACCTCAATAAATCAAAGGTATTTAGCCTGAATAATTATTACATGTAGTGAGTCACTTTTTGAAAAGGACTAACTAATAATATTGACAGTAGGTAGGTGTATCTATTACATAAATAATTTAAGTTCAGTATTGCATAATTTAATACGCACATAAATGCCCGGCCCCGAGTACCTACGGCGTCGTTTGTTATACTGATTACGATGGTCTAAGTAGAGCAGCTAGCGCAGTCTATAGGAACGGGTCAGTTGTAAATTGAAAGTTAACTTAAGTGTTCTTTTGCAGAAAACCTATTTTTATTAAAAATGAAGTAAACGTTTTAAAACTTGCAAAGTGCGAGTTAAACGTGTATAAAGAAGTGTTACCCGAACCATGGCTCACGGCCTGGTACCGGGCTATCGGCAATTTTCAGGTCCAGTAAATCGGTGAAAATCTGATGTGATAGGACGGACAGACACTGCGGAACCCTAAAAACTATTCTTTGCTTGTCGTATAATCAGGTCTAGGTCTTATCTATGGTCTTATTGCCATTTTATAATTTGCTATAATTGGCATAAGTCATGCTTGTCTTTATCCAGATAGATAGTATAATCGTTTTCTTTGTCTTACGACCTTCCAATAATAAGACAGACTAGCGGTATGAATATCCATTGTTATCTTTCTCTCATCAAGCATTGTCGCGTTTAATTAGGTTCCACAAAGTTTCATTGTGTGTGTATTAACCTGAATCTGCTCCCATGTAAACAAACTCGTACCTATCTTTTAGATAGGTGGTCAACTGGTCATCATCACTATAATTCTAACATGGGAACCTTAAAAACCGTAACAGTAATACTAACACGAAGGACCTCTCCGAGGTCCTCTTATTGAAGAACCTAAAATCACTTAAAAAAATTCTCCCTTCTCTGTCCTCTTTAGATAGGCAGAATAAAGACACCCAGCGAATGGTAACCAAACCACGACCATGTTTGTCATCTTTCGACGGTGTTGGTAGAAACTAGTTATCACATACATTGTGCTGGTCCCAAACTAAGGTTTTCTCCTGTACCATGGAGACCAATTACAAGGAGCGAGGGTACTACCTTCACCCATACCCAACACAATATTAATTGCCATTTCGTAAAAATCGGAATGCCTGTCAATTTATTTTATATTCAGTGCTTTGGTCGTCATTCTCTTAAGATCTTTATTTATTATTTGTTACTTACATAGATCGATACGAGTATTATTGATTGATTGTAAAGTAGGCAATCGTTGAACACTAAGTAGCCATCACTGGGAGCCTCATGACGGCTATGTGAACAAACACCTATTCAATTGGAGCCATGCGTACGCGGGCAGATAGCGAATGATAGCTTGCGTCAAAGATGTGTTTTGGCCACCTGTTTGATGACGTCGTCCTAGAATGCTGTTTGTTAGGGGCGTAAACCGATGCTAAATACGTTTATACAATATTGTGCGCTTACATGCACAATGAATCCGCGCTATCGCAATTCCTCATTTGCCGATAATGTTCCATTGAGTAGGTGTAACATATATTATGCGCACAGGAACTCCATATCGTTATCGCATTGAACTTCCACTCGTTGCAAATAGATAGATTTTTGATTTAAACAATAATAATGCTTAAATATGGATTGGTGGCCCCAACTACTGATAGCTGTCATTTTTTTTATCTAATCTAAATTGATCACATACTTTTTGATGATCACACATGATGATACATTTGTAACGTAATACTAATTCATTAATTTAGAAATATAGTCATTTATGAATGGTACCTCAGTAGCTGTGATGAAATTACAAAAGAGATCGAAAGAAAATATTTCTTCTTACTTTCTTGATAAAAACGTAACGGTAATCGGAATTCAGCTGAATTCAGAGCTTATTTAGAATTCATTCTGTAGGCATCCAGCTTGAAAGTGATCCAGATCCAGGCTGCTGATACCTAGCTAATGTAATATTACGTTCAATATCACTTAATTAATTCAAGGATATTCTAATAATTAGTACTGCTGTCGACATTGCTGACGAAAGGATCTTTTTAATTTGTAAAATTGGCCTACATTTATATAAATAGATCAGCAATGTCGGTTTTTTAAATTATATTTTTAAATAGGCATGGGGTTTTGGTAATAGAACTATTGTTTTGTCCTTTATTCGACAAATAAGTTAATTTTTGAGGTCAATAAACTTTATAGGATCCTTTATTAGTATTTTTTTTGTGATGAGTCATATTCTAGTATATCTATGTAATTTTTCCGATTCGGCGAAGGAAATAGTTAACCAAGCGCCTCGTCGTGTTAGGTAACAGTACCTACTTACTAATTATACTTATGAAACGAACGATGTTACTCGTTCAAAGTCTGTGATCTTTACGTGTACTTTACCTACGAGTCGTATTTAATGTTTTATCAAAGCATTGCGTCGCTCGTGTTGTAATTATGAAACTGTTTTTATATTTTTATTGCCGTGAGTAATGTAAACTGCACTCGGTACATAAGAATGGGTCAGATGTGAGGTACTTTAAATCTTGTAATAACAATTGCGGAGTTAATTGCACGAGGAGGTCATTATACTGACTGGATCAGGAGCCGTTGGAGACCTTGCTCGTTGATTCGCGCCTCTAGTACGACTATTGATAGCTTGATCAACTAAAATGATAGCTCTGATACTCCAATGACTATAATAATAGACTCAGTAAGATGTTTATTAGACCTACCTACTTATAACTAATGGTTCTGTTATTCGACTTCGACTTATAGGCCAGTGACCTTGAGTGCGCAGAAATAAGTTTTGGTAAAAATGAGTTATATTACAAGTGCGCAAATTAACGGCAAGCGCTACAATTACGTGCCGGCCTGTACCTATCCCACCTTATTATAAATGGCGATCTAAAGTTATTAACCGTACTAAAGCTCAAACCGTCCTGTTCCAATATGCAATGTTAAAAGGGGCGGGATGAGTTTAGTTCCGGAACTTTTCTTTGACCGCGATTTGAAATAAGGGGGATCATGTCTTAAGTACAAACTTATTCACGAGATTTTGGTCGTTTGTAGTTTCCAGAAGCCCAATCTCGGGCTCGTGATATTTCTTCGAGGATTTCTTCCCGAAAACTTGGGTACAAATTTTTGGCCTGACCCAGGGATCGAACCTGGGACCTCCTGCGCAGTCGTCGCTTTATCGATCCACTAACCGCTACGCCACCGAGGCAGTCTTATAAATATAGAGAGATAGTGTAGGACCAACTAACAACGTTTATAAAGGTTCGATGAATGTAGGTAATGTGTTATAGGTAGGTACATTTAACTTGAAGAAAAGACGTGAGACAAAGCGTTTGTTATCTTTACCCATCACGAACACGCAATAAAATTAACTAACAGGAAAATATCGATTACTTACTTTTTAGTACCTACGTAAATGCGTACCTAATGTGTTTTTGATGACCTCGTGGTGTCTTTAGGGTGTTATTTAGGTATAATGGAGATTTCGATAAAAGTAATCCTTTAACCACCCCATTTATTGGCAAATAAAGTATTATGTATTTAGTGCAAGAACTTTTTACCGACTTCAAAAAAGGAGGAGGTTCTATGTTCGACTGTATGTTTTTTTAAATATTTTTTTATGTATGTTAACCGATTTCCAACTATTGACCGATTTGCATTAATCTTTTTTATTTGAAGGAACACACTCCCAAGTTCCCAAATTGGTCCCAGATTTGTAGCTACTTGTTAATTTTGTTGTATTTATTTCAAAGCTACACGACACACGTTATTAACGCTTGATCGTAATAATTTTACGTAGATAAGCTGAAGATGGAAGGTCAACATACTCCTTCACGTTTAGGAGTTAAAGGATATTTTTCCAATTCTGTACGCACATTTAGTTAGTTATTTGGTGGGGGAGATGGGGGGGAAGGGGGCTGCTGCCGGAAAAATGAGACACTAAAAAGTAGGTAAAAAAAATTCTACGAAAAAAAATACCGCCTTCAAAAACCACGAACTAAAAAGTGTAAATTTTTTTTTCGTAGATTTTTTTTTATTTGTTAAGTTGATGGTGCTTCTTCAGTTTTCTACTACGATCCTATATAGGGTATAATAGTGGCCCGCCTTCACTTCGGTTCGGGAAATTAGTTCCACTTTATACCAATAGATGGCGCCAGGTGTCGATTACACCGTACAAGCGTTTCGTGATTTCGAATATATAAGCGCTGTCTATAGGATTTTCCTCTCTATAGTTATGGTACGTAAATAATCTATTTTTACATTATTAACATTGTAAAAGGAGAAACTGATCTGATGATTGCCGTTGGTAATGGACGTAGAACCAAAACCAAACCACTCCAGGTTCAGTGGTTTGGTCTAATGTGAAAGGGGCTCATTGTTTCTATGGAGCTTGGCTTTACCTATGTACAGTTGCCTTTAATGCCTGAATGAATTGATCAACTTAGCGCACTTCTACGGCCTCATATGAAGTCCATGGATTTTTCAAGACATTTCAACCTAATATTATAATGACAAGTAACATAGGTGTAAGTAATATTATTTGATAAGTGCTTTGTGAATCTAATTACGAGACTGGTATACCTATGTCATATTTAATAGTTTAGTCCTATACGACTCAATAACCTCAATAGTTGTAATTCATAAATTATGATACATTTATAGGTATAATATTTTTTGTTGCTGACCGTAGCATGCTTGGTAAATACGTTGGTATTACGTTCGATCTACAATATTGTTTATCGGAGATCGTGCTTACAAATAAGTAGGTAGGTCGAACAATTATTTGAAATAATCGAGAAACCAAGAAAAGGCGACTGAAAATATATTATAGACGGCCTTGATGGCGCAGTGGCTATGGAGTTGTGCCTAAGCAGGGTAAGTCCCGGGTTCGACTCCTGGTTCGGTCAATTTAAGAAACTAACATTTCTAAATTCTGGGCGTGCTGGGAGACGTCCCCGACTATCTTTAATGACCACAACAACGATTTTAAACTAGTGAATAGGCTGCTACTAGCAGGCAGTTCGCTCCGTTGCGTTGTAGGGTTCTTCTCGTCTCTAGGGACCAGTGTGAAGTCAAGAGCAAGTTTATCAACAATAAATAAGGTCCCTAGTTTGAGCATTTATTTATAAGAAAAAAATATTGTTACAGGCGAATTCGAAGATTAATCTAATTCGACGGGTAGACAACGAATGGCTGTACGGCAGCGTCCGCAGCGGCGCCGAAGGCCTCTTCCCGAGCAGCTACGCGGACGTGCGCGTGCCGCTGCCGGGCGAGAGCGCGCCCGCGCCGCGCCGCGCCACCGCGCTCTACGACTTCGCGCCGGCGCAGCCCGGGGACCTCCGCTTCCTCACCGGCGACACCATTGTGAATCCACCAAAAACTCAGCGACCAGTGGTACTACGGTGAGTGCAACGGAATGAAAGGACAGTTCCCAGTAAATTACGTGCAATTGAGTTAATCAAAATAATAGCCCCAATTGAAACAATAGTAGCCGCTCCATTTAAATGTCTCCTCTATCGCAATGTGATACTAAATTAAATTGCATGAAGACTGACGTCAATCATATCAAATTTTTATAAATGGATTTCTAAAGATTTACGCTTGATTTTGGCGGGCAAAGTAGTGAATTTATTGAAAAGAATTACTACCTACAAGTGCAATATTTTGTTCAAAATCTAAGTAAATAAAGATGACGATATCGTTTTTGCCAACTAACTACGCTTGTTTTCTTGTCTATAAATCAGTGTATTATTTTAATATTGTGTACCAATATCAGACAAATCTGTAAAGCCATTTAATGTGTACAATTTTACTAATTTTGAGTACTTGCACTCTTGTTGCCATAATAATAAAACTAGATAAGTTAGCCTTAATTAGTTTAATTTTATTAGAAATCGAATTAATAAAGTGCCCCTTGTAAAGTCGTTTTTCAAATGTTGCAATCTTAGCGATATACTGACTGACTGTAAATATTAGTGCTTTTATTTAACTTCAATGCCCATTTTGATAGAGTATTATCTAATATATTTTAGCTGGTAAAGGTTGTGTAATGTATTCGGTACGACAGTCTCGATTGATCTGATCATAGTATTAGGCTGTAAATTTGTTACTTATTTTATATTTTCGATTGTGGTCAAGTTAATATTTAAGTGACGTCAATTTGCTTTAAATCTTACTGTAATATAGGTTAATTATCAACCAAATAATACATGGTAGTATCAATACATGTAATGCAAAGTATAATATAACTTCTAATGCAATAATTTTTACACATGTTTTAATTTTCGTCCGCAATTTACTAAACATTAAAATTGCTTACATTTGTAACTGCACAACTTTCGAGTGTAGGCTCAGATATCTAAAGCGCATGGGACCTATTCTCGTACATTCGACAATGAAGTCGAATTACAGATTTGTATGGACGAATGTAAGAAATCTCTCAATTCGACTACAATGTAGAGGGAACTACCCCCCAGAACAAGTAGAATGCTAATCCAAAGGTGTTTGTAAGCAATGTTCAATGCATCCTATTGAACCATATTAAACGCAGACTCCTAGTAATCAGTGTCTTAATTCGATCCTTAATAAATGAATGCAGTTAAGTTGTTCATAATGGTCAGTAAGTTAAGGGATGGAAATCTTGTACTTGAGCCAAAGACTCGTGGCAGTTGGTGACATGTTTCATTAATAATTAACTGGTAATGAAATATGACACCGACTGCCACGAGTCTTTGCGTTGAGTATAGTGTTGAAATTATCCTAATAACCTCTTTCTGATTGATGACGAAGTCAATCAGTTAACTAAAATGAAAAAAAAAGATAGGTCCAATTGATAATTAGTGTAATTAAGTTGATGTTGTACATTTTTGTTATAGTTCTGTCAGTGTCATTTAAATATAATTATTATTTCAAGGGACCATAATATTAAGTGCCTTAAGTATTTTGTGTATAATATGAAAAAATATTTATGTTTAATAAAATAAATCTAATGTCCAATACTGTTTTTTAATACATCTAAAATCTTGAAAAATTATTACAACGAAAATGTACAGTCGCGAGCAAACAAATCGACTGTGCACCTAATTTTCATACAAACATACTAATTTCAGAGGCCTATAAATATGAAAGTATCTGTGCTTTAGTGATAATTTTATTTTAAATTGATTTCAAGTGTACAACTTTCAAATAATTATTTTAACAGATTACAGAAACGTGCCGATTTCATAAAAAAATGGAATCGGGAAGAACTGCATGGAGGAAGATTTACTAAAAGAAGAACATTTCTGACATCGATTTACATTAAAATTATCACTAAAGCACATATATTTTCATATTTAGTTTTAGGCTTCTGAAGTTAGTATGAAAATTAGGTCCTGAGTCGATTTGGTTGTTCGCGAGTGTAGTTTTTATAATCACTGTTAAGACGAAGGGTTGGGCACACTACCGACGTCAATTGATTTTAATTTTAGTTACTTAGCTGATCTTTTTTTTAACAAAATCGGAGCTCCAACCTCTAGGCAAACAAACTATTTATTTAATGATTGCGCACAACACATTAGTTTGTTTTTGTACTAGAAAAAGTTAAGTGTAAGTATTAAATAAGTAGTATAAGGTGCTTTCCAAGAGCCTGGAAGCTTCGAAATTATTAAAAAAAGATCTAGTCGAGCTGCTAACAATTTTAATCAATTGGCTTCGCTAGTGTGCCCTACCCGTCACTTTAAATAGAAATATATATTTTACACTATGCATGTAGTAAAAATGCATTATGCGATATCTATTAATAAAAAAAAAACCATGTAGTACCCATGTATCTTAGAGCGATATTGAGGGTGGTATAGAACCAAACTGGTTCGCAACAACTAGAAAAACTAGACAGTTAACTATCTCACTGGTTAGGAAAGTAAATTACTATGGGCGAGTAAAATTAAACATGTCTAGTTACGTCACGTGAAGTGAAGTTTATTATTTGAACAAAAATAATCTATAGGTACTTAAAATATGTACAATTCCTTAAATTACAACTTACGTGTCAACATACCCTGTTCACTTTTCAACCGTTGCTAACAAAATAATTTGTGTCATACGTTTTTGATGGCAAGGCGGTGTCCGAACTGTAGTCCTACCTCCCAAATGCTGCTCCCAATGAATCACGAATGTAATGAGATTTTACTGCGAAATAGCGGCTACAATATTCAACAAAACCCGGCACACTCACAACATGTTGAAAAGGGAAAAGAGGGCGGGATTTTTCTAATATAGAATACGTACCATATATTTTAATAATAACTAATTGTCTAATAACACAGTCCCGAACATTTCCCTAGCGTATTTTAAAAGAATTAGCTCCTCGTACATATTCACGCTATGGCTTCGACTTATTCCTAAATCCGCTTCTGTAGAAACTAACGTTGACATTCAGGTACAAAACATACAGATTTATGAAGGTTAGGATGGAAACAGAATCGTAAGATTAAGTATCTTTTATATATGTATATAGAACTCTCAAAACTTCATCTTAATGAGTGCAAACAATAGAGGAAATTAGAACGAATTGATAGTAATGAAAAATTACATCAATGAGATAGCGTCAATAAACGTGAATAAAAATAGAGCTGACTATATTGCACAAAGTTCACAATGATTACAAAAAGGCTTGTAACAACACATGCTGTATCTGTTCCATTTATGACTTATTTGCTGGATAACAACTACACAGATAGCTAACAGCTAGGTAAGTACATACCTCAATCTTGTCTAGAAATATTGCAAAAATGACCGTTTTAATATTTTGACTGTAACTACCTCCCTAGCGATGTAACAATAATTAGGCTTTTATTTTTTATTTCATTTTAGGGCCTTAAACTTACCCCTTAACAGCGTGGCCTGCCTGGGTTGATTGATGTTTTCCCGCAGGAATGAGACGTTTTACCGAAGTAACTACATAATTTTGAGTACTTCCACTTTTCCCCACCAAGACGCCCCACTGGTGGAGCATAGTGGAATACTTTAAAATTCGTAATGAAATCTGCCCCACTGAATTAATTTAGTGGGGCAGATTCCTCTGCTTTAAAATTAGGTGTATTCTGCCCTAATAGGGTCGGCACCTTAGAGTGTATGTGAGTGGAAACACTGATAAATATAACTTAAAAACATAATTTTTAATAAAATATTTGAACTCAAATAGACGAAAATTACAATAATGAGTTAACCCACAGACACCCTAAAGTGCCGATCCTAGTGGGGCAGAATACACCTAATTTTAAAGCAGACGAATCTGCCCCACAATTGATTTAGTGAGGCAGATTCCACTACGAATTGTAATGCATTCCACTATGCCCCACCAGTGGGGCGTCTTGGTGGGGCAAAGTGGAAGTACTCAATTTTTTATTGAGGACGACGTATCATTCTAACGGTAAAAAATGTTAGGAATCGGTTTTGTAGTTTTTGAGTTAAATATATTTATATTCAAAACGTTAAAACAGTTATTTTTGCAATGTCCCTAGACAAAGACAAGGTGTGTATTTCCGTTATAATCTTCTTCCTTTTACACTGTTTGTAACAGCAATATTATAATATTGAGAAATGAAAGCATTTCTTATAATTTACATAATATACAAATAAATCAAATGTGGTTTAAAATAATAAATCTTATAAAATGACAACATAAACTGTCAGATATAAAGTTATCTGAAGTAATGTTTCAATGACCAAAATATAGAAAATAATTGCAGCACATTTGTATAAGTTGTACTCAAGATTCAACTACTTAGATTAGAAATCTACAAACTTGCAATCCTCATTTTTCAAAACTTCTGAAACAAAGGCTCGTTTTCAATTCATTATAAAATATAAATCCAAATATCCTAAATGTGTTGCTTTCAGCATAATACAATAAAGCGAGGCGTTACTGAACGGAAATAACAGATTTTATCGAGGGGCACCACGCCTACGAAGCCTGGTATATTCTACATCAGTTAGTTTCATCATTCAATATTACCTTAAGAATCATTATTCTCATTAACATTTTTGCATTCATAAGCAAATAAAAGCTCGTAATCGAATTGAATTATGACATTTATACACGAAAAGCAAGTAACACTATCATTCAATATTCACTTGTCCTATTCACATTAAAGTGTAACACTTTCATAACTTTTTTAATTTGCTTATTTCCTTACACTATTCCTTCAAGTTCGTCGAACTAACACATTGGCTCTTATAACTAATCATTTGAGTCACTGCTGCAGGCTGAGTTTTCGCCACATTCTAAGTGAGGAGCCAGCCACACATACATATAACAATCCTTCCAAACATGTATGAGTACAAAGCACTTTTTTGGTTTACATAGTAGTAGCAGGAGTGTTAGTTTAATTAGTAAATACTAATTATTTTTACCCTGGGCCAAAAGGCATGTGCATAAATCTCCTGTAGTCACTTGATAGGCTTATATGAGATGATATTATATTGTGATTGTTGATGTTCTTATTTACAGATCGTTTTTAGCCCATTGTTAACAAGACTGACTTAGTCAGGCCTGTATATGGGTATTTTAGGTATGAATTCTATAAGAAGTACATATTCCATCATGGACGAGGAGTCGCAGTGTTGCTTCGTCAGGCGCCAGCGCAACCCGAGCTTATTGTATAGTCGGCTGTTCTCCCATTCCAAAAGTTTGTTCAAGGAGTGTTGAGTCTGGAATGAATAGAACAAATATAGTCAAATTATTACATGAAGAAAATTATTTTACATTCATAATTAAGAAGAAGTGTAAGGGGCAACTGTAAGCACATAACTGTGTGAATGTTTGCACTTGTGCTTCTTAGTATTTATAAATATTCCGATCTGTCTCCCGGCTTTGTCCCCATGGGGTAACAAATAGGACAAAAAAAATTAATCAATCCTGCTGCTGATGAGGGGATAGTGCGAACGTTATTCACCTCCTTAGTGTCCTATCTGTCCCCTTAATATTGACAGGGGGACAGATGAAACTTTTTAATTCCTGTCACTCATAGAATCAAAAACATATAAGTACATTATCCTTAAAAGGAATGCAACCTATCAGCAGGAATTTGGCTAGCCTCAAATTTATTAACATTTCTATTGCGCATTATCAATGGAAATTGAAATAAAACACCACTGGATACTATTAATTTGTTTTTTTAAAGTACCAGGGACACAGAAATAGTGTAAGTAGATGCTTTCGCGATACTTTAAATAATTTAGTTTATAATCTCTGCTCTAGCCTATTTTGTCATAAGGGTGGGTTATATCTACTTGAGTTCTGCTTCCCTGGTAATTTTAAAGAACCTAATGACAAAAATTATTAGACCTATAGGTAAGTATTTTTGATTCTATGGTGGATAAACAGGAATTAAAATGTCTTATCTGCCCACTTATACCAACTGCAACAGGAGGACAGATAAAACATTCAGGAGATGAATTAACAACTGTCCCCACTTCGCTCGCAGGGGGACAGATCAAACGTTTACTGTCTCATCTGTCACTCACTTTATGGGGACGAATGTGGTGACAGATCAGAATATTTCTATTCTAGGCCCTTGGTAACACAATTTGTTTCATAAAAAAACCTATGAAATTGGCGTTTTTTTTCTCGACACAATAAGTCGTATAACTCCTTTAATAAGCAAAAAGTCACCATACTATAATTTTTTTTTGATTTAAGATTTTGACAGTATTTTAAGGTTTATATTAAATAGAGATCAGATAATATTGTATTTGTGATGCAAAAAAAAAAAGTTGAAAAAGACCCTTTTGATGTTTTAATCAATAATAACTTTTTAATTGAAAAATATTATTTTCTGAAAAACTATCCTACACATTCCTAAACATTGTCCTTTATTGCACAGTTCATTATGGAGTAGTAGCATTAATAGTTACTTACCAATTTAAAAATCGTCATACAAAACAGCAATTTCATAGGTAATGGACAATATTTTCCTGCTGTATAATAGTTTTATAAGAAGAGTATAAATACATATTATATAACCAATATTCCATTGTTGAATAACAAGATGGAATAAATAATTAGTACATATTAGATGGAATACCATTAGATTCATCCATATTCATAGGAGGATTTTATGTCCAGCCATGGAAGAATATAACAGCAGTTAACACATGGGGTTTGGTCCAAAAACTTAAAATTATAGAAATTAACAGTTTGAACAAGAATGTACAAGGATACTACAAAGAACTTACCCTTTTACTAAGGCATATAACAGGCCACAGAGAGCATCCTAAAGTACAGCAACAGCAAACGCAGCCACAGAAGAGCCACTTGACATTGACTGGCAACGTCTTCTTGAGCACACTGTTGATGCGCACCACAGTTGCTTGGTATTCCTCAGGCGCCACTCGCGATTGCAGCCCCGATGGGAACTCCGTGTTGAAGCGATTGCTTAAGCCGAAACTGGGAAAATATTTTAATACTAGTTTTATTTTGATGAATATGAAGTTTTACAAAACACACTATTATGACATTATGCTCTAGCTCAGTATTTTCCAAAGTGTCTTATATCACCCCCTTGTGGGCACTCCAGGCCTATAGGGGGCAGTAACACTGGGATAAAAAAAAGTTATAGTGGTTTTGGAGCTCTAAATTATTTTTATCTTCAAAGTAAGGGGGCAGTATACAGACTAAGTTCAGGAATCTCTGCTCTAACCTGTTTTGTCATAAGGATGGTCATATTTATTATGTTGGAAAATAATTTATTTATCTCTATAGTCTTTGGGACTTGCTCAATACAGCAAACAAGATCCATATCTGAGAGGTCATAACAAGAATGGATAAACAAAGATAACTGTTAAGAATTAAACATCAATATTATTACACATTTTGTGCAATATTACTGGTCTTATCACTCAATAACCTTGTCACACATCTTCCTTGAATAAATTAAATTTAATAAACCTTGGACATCCTATCACTTCATTTAGGTGGTTGGTCACATAGATATTTATAACTCTAGGCACTCTAGACATATACACCCAAACAAAGGAAGATTTAATGTTAGTTGAATTCCATTGACCCTTAATGCAGACGCAATGGAATAATTAATGTTCTTGTTCTTGACGAAATTGAAATTGGCGCCAGGTCAATATCCGACTCAAGAAATCACCTCAATGCCATTGAACGTAGACGACAAAGAACCGAGAATAGATTTTTACTCGAGCAAGTCTTACGCCACGAATAGCAAGCTAGTGCAAATTCGTTATAGTCGATAAATAGGTGATGTTACGAGCCCAAGTACAGAAAATAGTGGCCTTACACTGTCATGTTCCCAGCTCCACGGACGACAATAGGATCAGGCACTAACGTCACATGTGTCTCCTCTATATTCTCCTCACTTTCAGTCTCGTCAGGATAAATTGCATCAAAATCTGCCATTTTCCTTAATCACTAACTAACTAACAAATGATTACGTTTATTATAAACACATAACAAAGCACTGTAGGTATTTGTTGGATTAATTTTTACACATTCATGGAAAAGAAAAGTGACGTTTTCATTTCATAAACACAGACAGCAATCATCGGTGTTGCCATTTGTAGATATTCAGTTTCCAGACTTTCTATTTATTGTTTTTTTTTTGTCCCACACCTTTATTCTACCACATTTATTTACTAACACATATACATTATTTGTGATGTAAACTGCCTTGCTGTTAGGTGCAAAGAGCTCGTTTGATTAATTTAATTCTTCTTTGAAAATTGTTTAGTTTCCAGATATCTATCGAAATGTTTAAATGCTAGCAATATCAATGTTTTTTATTTGAAGTATTTCAGTCAAACACTGATAGATGGCAGTAAATCATATTTTTACCCTTGGACGTATGATTTTATTTACCAGATTTTACCTTCTAAAACTTCGGAAAAAAAAACATTACACGTGCATCATTCACAAACTATAATAGTACGGTCAGGCGGTTTATTTATATTAAAATTGTTAAGTATAAGCACAAAATAAGCTTTGCCCAACACAGGAGGGAGAAGAGTTGCTCTGATGCACTAGTACGGTCAGCAACAAAAGTAGCTTAACACTTTAGTACCATGTCCCCCTCTTCGCTTACACTAGATCAGAACAAACTTTTATGTCCTATCCGTCACTCCATGGGGACAAACGATGACAGATCGGAATATTGCTATATTTAGGGCCTTTGTAACATCATGACAATTTGTTTATTTTGCATAATCATTAAACAGTAGATAAGTAAGAGATTTCAGAAACCTTTAGCTTTCGCTGTAAAAGCTTTAAAGGCCCTTCAACGGTTCAGTGGCTCCACCAATATATTATTATGAAACCAAATTATTATGAAATTAAAAATACAAAAGGATTTATGAGTTTTGAAGCTTATTTTGCACACGTTATTCATATCACAATATCTCTATATAGCGAGATTTAAAAAACTCGCCATTAAAAATTAAATCATGTTAGAGATTATTGTGACATGAAAATAAATGGCGTGTGCAAAATCACAAATCCTTTTTTTTTTAAATATCTTTATACATTTTTCATTTATCGATAGTTTAATTACAATTAGTAAAAATATGTTGGTGGCGTCACTGGACCATAATAGGGCTCGTAACGTATTGTACGTACAGTGGCGGACACATCAAGCTATACAAAACTGTCAAATTTCTTCATTTGATTATAAACCTTACATTGTTACACATTGAGTTCGAAATCGATTGAGGAAATTTGACAGTTTTGTATAGCTTGACCTGTCCGCCACTGTACATGAGATAGCTCATATTTTTGTAGTAGGGAAAATCTCAGTACTAATCATTCACATTCGTCGTATTGTCCCATCGGCATCCTGTGGTATAATACTGCCTTGAACAGTAAATAACTACTATGTCCTACTAAAACAGTAATAGATGGAAGAAGCCCAACCCCCCCGGGGCTTCCCTCTCCCTTGCTATTTGGTGCTAACTAGGTACGAACTAGTTCCAGTTTACCTCATTGGTTCCAGGGCGCATGTACAGTCAAAGAACGAAAAGGTTCGTCAGTTTTCAAATTGATTCGTTTGATATGCTATGAGCACTTATTACCTTTCGTAAATTTGTTAGAGTAATACCTACCTGTTGCACAGAAAAATATGCTTTAATGTTAGATCAAAAAGTACAGATTTGCTTGTACCTAGGAACATTGATTCCTTTTGATGTAAAGACGTTAGGCACAGATAACCCCCTTCTCTGTGTCGTTAGGTAATAATTGTCGTAATTATTGTTAATAGATTCAATTTTATGAACGCGAAGCAACTTACTCATTGTACAATTAAGGTAGGTAGGTAGGTAGTGATTTATGTAGTAATTTACTAACTCGTAGATAGGTACAGACAGCCACACATCAGATTACCAGCATCTGTCGAATTTCCGCAATTGATATTGAACCACACAGGTTTGACATTAAGATGAGAATCGATTGGAGAAATATTTATTGATTTATTATTATCTTGAAAAATATACATACATACTCGATACAGAGGCATAATGCATGGCCGTATCCCTTAGAATGCCAAGCAACCCGCTATACATACTCGTATCTTAAGGAATAACTATACTACCATACATAAGTAGGTATAGGTACTCGTAGATACATTTTAAAACTGTTGTGCGACGAGTTATGTTGCTATCCTTAAGTAATCTGTAGGTAGTTAGGTACGCATTTATGTAAATCAAATCAAGTTTACATATCACTTGTATTTCGTCCTACATGCGGCGCAAAATGTTCAATCGTAAGTTCAATTAAGCTACAAAAGGGCAGGGCTATTCTGAATTATCTACGAGCAGGTAACTATAAGTTGTAACACCACTATCACACACGCAGTACTGATAACTAGGGCTGTTAATCATAAAAGCTTACCTTTACTATGCACAACCATCCCTCGTCATTGAATTTATACAGTTGGCAGTTTGGCACCATTTTAGTCTAGAAATGGGCATCATTATTAGCAGAATAGTAATCATCATGATCATTGATGGGTGGATGTGGGCTGCCACATCCACCCACTGCTGAGTATAGGCCTCTTCTTTATCACGTCACTCCCCTCTGTCTCCTGCCAGCCTTTTCCATTGTTTCCACACTGCCGCTACAATATCGTTGGACCATCGGGCTGGTAGTACCCACAGGACGTGGCCCAGACTAGTAATGTCTACTGCTAAATGTAGGGCTTCCCCATTGCCTTCCGAGTGTCTGGTCGCTTCCTGCGAGACCCGCGACTCTTTTCAAAGGGGCAATGCTCGTGTAGGTGCTCGATATTGAAGCCGTATTTAGAGATTTCATGCATTCGTCCATACAAGTCTCTAACTCAACTTCAATATCGAGTACTCGATAATTTCAATTTTTTTTTCAAATTTAATATAATTTTATTGCCCATTAGATGCGACAGGTAATAGGCCCTCAGGTTGTCCGTATATTTTATGGGTGGGCAAAATCCTCTATGCATGCTACCCTATAAAAACCGGCCAAGTGCGAGTCTGACTCGCGCACCGAGGGTTCCGCCGGTATCTTTTGATTGCGTTAACTTTTGTTTGATTTTTTCACAGCTTAAAGGGACAGTAGACCTAGGTATTTGGTATAAATTTCAATTTGATACCTTTATTCGTTCGTGAGAAATAAAGTAGTAAATTTCATTTAATTAAAATATTTTTATTATTTTATTTAACTAAAAAAATGTGATTTTCGCAATTTTTCCTATATTTGCATTATATGACAATGCTTCATGCCAAATTTCAAGATTCTGAGTTTACGGGAAGTACCCTGTAGGTTTTGATTCCTTTGCGAGTGTCGAAAATTTGATGAAAATATCGATATAATCGGCTGTATCTTTTGATTGCGTTGGCTTAGAAGTTTGATTTTTTTACAGCTTCAAGGAACAGTAGACCTGAGTAATTGATATAAATTTCAGCTTCATACCTCCACGCGTTCCTGAGAAAAAGGGTCTTGACAGACGGACGGACGGACGGACAACAAAGTGATCCTATAAGGGTTCCGTTTTTTCCTTTTGAGGTACGGAACCCTAAAATGGGGAAAAATCAATCAATAAAAAAAACAAAATTTAAAATAGGTACATACGATCTTTCTTTGCGTACAGAACTTTCAAATCGTCACACATTAAACATTTTCTAACTATTTAATTATAGTTAAATTATGTCAAAACCTCAAATTTTCCTAAAATATTCCTACATAATCTATTTTCAAGCTCAATAGGATGTTCTGTGAAAAATCATGACGTGGGTGGTTAGAATATGCATATGTGTCGGTATCTTTCTTTTTATTCTAATTTTGGTTTATGTTTCATTATAAAAACTACCTAGGCATGGGTTATTTTACTAAGGTTAGCACTAACGATTCAAAATTCACAGCAGCAGCACTGGTGTCGCGGGTGTCCATGGGCGGCGGCAATCGCTTACCATCAGGTGATCCGTCTGCTCGTCTCCCACCTATCACATAAAAAAAAATCAGCTGTAAGGATTTAAAGCTTGATTTGTGCGGTCTGGTAGCCCTATTGATAACGCGCAGCTGTGACCCAAAAACGTGTCACACACGGACCTCTTGTCCGGTACACCTATGTGTTCTAGACCGATAAACATTAAGGTCAGATTTGAATTAAAATGGTGTATGGTATGGTAGCATAATCGAGACGTGGGCAGACATGTCTCCTTGTATGTTATACTCGACTGTTGAAATCTGTTGCGCTTTTATATGTTATCAAAATATAATCAATGATTTAAACTGGCTTCGAATATTCATCATCGTTATCTGGCCGGAAGTACTTAGGTATGCTGAGGCGTAAAAGAAAAGAGGCCTACTAAACTATTAGTAGGCCTCTTTTCTTTTACGCCGTAGATCCCGGACCAAAATACAGCTTGCCGGGCAAATTTGTTTTCAATTAGGTACAGTTGCCTTCCCTTTGAAGGGTGCCCATATAAAAACTTGTGAAAGTGGATCCCTCTTCTAAATCGGAGTGACTTAAGATAAAATCTTTCCCGAACATAAAGATTAGGTAACTATACTCTATATGTAATTCAGACGCCGTGTGGTCCCCGGCAGAGTAGAATAGGCCACTAAGGTAAAGCTGCTGGCATGATCATAAGCACCCAAAAGGCGACTAAGGTAAAGCTGCTGGCATGATCATAAGCACCCAGAGAAGGAAAACTCTGCATTTATATCAAAACCCTCGCCAACCGTGGTGAGTATGGCAATTACCCCTCATGTGATTGAGGGAGGCCCGTGCCCCAGCAGTGGGGATTTAAATGGGCTGATGATGATGATGATGATGATGAATTCAGACGATCATTGTAAGTTAATTATTATAAAAGGTGTCTTCTTTTAGGGTGTCAAACACTACGCCCCTTTATTACAAATCACGGACTAAGCATAGTCTCGGAACAAAAATCGTGCCAACCCTTTTTAACATTGCGACAACAACGGGATGACATGAGCTTTAATACGGTAATAACTTTAGATCGCGATTTTGGTACACCTCAGGTCTCTTGTACAAGACGACGGTGAAATTGATAGGGACGTTAAGCATCGAATCAAGTCAGCATGGATGAAATGGCGACATGCGATCCACGGATGCCCCTAAAACTAAAGGGCAAATTTTACAAATCCGTCATTAGACCTGTTGCGCTGTATGGATCAGAATGCTGGGCCGTTAAGAAGATGGATGAAAGACGATTGCATGCGACAGAGAAGATAATGTTAAGATGGATGTGTGGAGTGACAGAATGGACAAGATAAGGAATGAGTGATTATATTAGAGGAAGTATGAAAGTGGCCCCCATTATTGATAAATTGAAGGCAAATCGTCTTTCCTAGTATGGCCATGTAATGAGAAGAGGGAATGAACATGTAACCAAAAAAGTGATGAGTTTACCTAAATGTAAGTGGGTGGAGGAATAGAGGACGGCCGAAAAAGAGATGGATGGATTGTGTGAAGAATGACATTATGGGAAAAGGGGTGGATGATGCGATGACAAATGACAGGGACGTATGGAAAAAGAAAACAGACTGCGCCGACCCCAGATAACCTGGGAAAAGGGCAGGAGGATTATGATGACGAACTTTATATCGCGATTTATAATAAGGTGGCCGATGTTAATTGCTTACTTTACACTAAGATTTCATAGTTTCTATAAAACTAACGAATGTGATCTGTTTTATGCATAAAAGGCAAACTCATGAAGACTCATTTGCAAAAAAGTGAAGTTGGAAAAACCTTTTGGTTTTTGAGCTGTCGATGTAGGGAATTTGCCTAAATTCGGAAAATAATTCACAGCTCCAAAATTAAAAAAAAATAGTAGAGCATGGGTTTGAACATGGAGTGTTCTGGGTGCCAGGAAGGGTTCTCTATCTATGGACTTACTTCCACTGTTTGACATTCTAAATGGGGTGGTTCATTGTAGGACGGATGTAGTACTGTGTAGGACCATTATACGAGTATATTGTATTTTTTCCAGTAGCAACTTAAATAGATAGGCGGTAGATGTTCTATTACTTATATCTGCGAAAACTAAAAATATAAATTGAAGTTACCTACATCATGGAAGTACATATCAGTTTGGTTTGATGAAAATTAGTTACCACCTATGTATGACATACATAGACAATGTTGCATTAGTATGAATAAGTCATGAGTGCATGATATCATAAAGGGTATAGGGCCGGCCGTGACAAATAGGTACGTTTTTCTAACGCGGGTGCATAAGGGCCGAACCGACCGGCTGCGTATAAAAGCGTCGCATACGCACCCCTCCACGTTCACAGCACTTCAGAGCTTCAAACCTACTCAACATGAAGGTACGGTACTTTGGAACCATAATATAAGGATTTTAATTTTCATCTAGCTCTTTTTAACCATGATCAAACTTGATCATGATTAAAAAGGTTTGCGCACAAGACAAGAGAAAGCCTAATTGGCTTTTGGCATGTCAAAGTTTAAGCTTTTTTATTAAAAAAAAGTTTTTTAATATGTAAATTTGTCCCGATCTTTTTTTTCCAGGAGCTTGAGACGCTCGCTGAGAGATAGGTCCTACATTGTATGTAGAGTATCAACAGAATAAAAACAAAGGTTACTTTTTCAAAGCATATTTTTGCCACAGGTCATATTTGCGGCTGCTATCCTGGCGGTGTGCAGAGGAGCGGCCGGTGGCGTAGTCCCGGTTGGCGTGGGCGTCGCGGCCCCGTACGGCTACGGGCGCCCCCTCGGAGTCGCGGCCCCCCTGGCCGTAGCGCGCCCCGTGGCCCTCGCCCGGCCTGCCATCGCGGCGCCCTACGCCGCCCCCGTAGATGAATATGACCCAAACCCTCAGTATTCTTACGCTTATGATATTCAGGATGCACTTACTGGTGAGTTGAAGTGATAATTTTTCTTGGTTTGGTAGGAACAGTCACACGTTAAAGCACCCAAACCTGAAAATCTTCAATCGACTATCTCATATGACCATATCAAAAACAATCACCACCACCACCATCAGCCCATTTAAGTCCCCACTGCTGGGGCACGGGCCTCCCTCAATCACATGAGGGGTAATTGCCATACTCACCACGCTTGGCCGACGGGTTGGCGAGGGTTTTTATATAAATGCAGAGTTTTCCTTCTCTGGTGCTGATGATCATGCCAGCAGCTTTACCTTAGTCGCCTTTTACGACACCTCGGTAAGAGTGAGGGTGGCCTATTCTACCCTGCCGGGGACCACACGGCCAAAAACAATGTTGAATATCAATGAATTGTTGTGTAAATTCGACAGATTGTAGTAACCCGAGTTAATACCGCTTTTTCTTTATAAAAAAATCCATTTCAATTTTAAAAAATGTAATCTAAGTACATTTTTGAACTCAGCTCTAAATTAGAATTTTGTGCACATACGCATTTCATTAAATTTTCGGGATATCAGGTTACGGCAGAATAGGTAGGTACAATACTACAGTGTTATTTCATTCCAGGTGACTCGAAGAGTCAGCAAGAGTCCCGGTCCGGCGACGTGGTGCAGGGCTCGTACTCGCTGGTGGAGCCGGACGGCACGCGGCGCGTGGTGGAGTACACGGCGGACCCCCACAACGGCTTCAACGCCGTCGTGCACCGTGAGCCTGTGGGCGCCGCCGTCGTCAAAGCCGTCGCTGCACCCGCTTACCTACACTAGTCTCCGATACCACGAAGCCATCTTGGGGAACACCTCACCGCATATTGCGACTACAAACTTTCAAGTAACTGGTGGCATTTAAGAAAACAGCCTATTCCATCCACCCATGTGTGACTCCTCGGGTGTTGCAGATATCAGCTCGTTTGATCGCTATGATATAAAAAAAGTTAACTACAGAGTTTTTATGAAATGTTTTATCAACACTTTTCGGAAAATCATTTGTCACCGTAATTCTTTACAGACTTAAAATGAAACTAGATAGTACAGCGATAGAGTCAGCCTCTGGTTTGAAAATTTTCCCCAACCTTGACTTCGTCTGACGTTATAAGCTATGATGGATTTAGAGGTCTCGATTCAGGCAACATTTAACTTTGCATTGTATATTAATTAATGTCCGCCTCCTAACAATATGAATTTAAATGTAATGGAATCGATGGCCGCAGATAGTAATGGTTTTAAGTTCTGTTATTGCAAATTAAGGTATTTTGATGCTTCGTCACAATTTATATTATTGTTCATTATGAGATGTTTCAAAATGTGATGGTGAAGTACATACTTATTTATTTAAGCACAAAGGGCTAAGAATGTCAGTCAAAGTATATTTTGTAAGTTATGGGGGATTAACCTATGTTAGCTGGGGGAGCGCAGTTCTGGTGGGATAGTGATTGTAAGTTATGTGTTCGTCTAAATCCATCTGGCACGCGCCCTGCACCGTTGTTAATGACTTATTATGTTTATATAACTATTGTTATGTGTTAATGTTAAAACTAAGGTAATAAATTAGAGGAATCAAAAATATTCTGTTTAATTTATCCACAGAATAGATTGTCATGCTTTTATTTAAAATTCAATTGCAAATTTGGTAAGTACGCATAGGTTTTTTTATTATTTGAAAAGAAAAAAGATACCGTAGAAATTTGAAACCGAATATTTTTCAGGAAACAGTCTTTATGACTAATTTATTGCAAATATGCGATGCAAGAACATACCTATCAATGTTACGCATTCATTTTAAAAAAATCTGTAATACTCCTAAGTAGGGCTCGGATAAATACAGGATGTATCTGTGAACATTTACATCCCACGTGTTCTATCAACCATTCTGAACAACATTTGTTCTATGACTTTTGGAAATTCGCATATTATAATTTCAACTTCTCATACAAAGTCGGTCACGTGACTTGGTCATTTTGTATGGAGAGTCGAAACAAATTTCGACTAATTTCGAAAAGTCGTAGAACAGATGTTGTTCAGAATGCTTGATAGAACACGTGGTTAAAGGGATGTAAATGTCCACAGATACACTCCGTATGTTACATATCATATGGACCAAAAACTTTAATATATGGAAAAAATATGGAGTTTCAAAAATGAATAACTTTCATGTTAAAGATTTTTTATTGTAAAAAATCATTTCAGTGTGTAACAGTTATATTACAAAAATTACATATAACAAGTAGCCATTAACTACCCAGGCGGTATATACCTACGTATTATTCACCGTCTCCTTAGCCTCAAACCTCTCTCCGTAACAGAGAAAACGACAAACGTTTTTTTCGTATACTAATCCCTTCGCCGAAACTGAGCCCATTTAAATAGTTTTTTCACATTTATGAAAAAAGGGAAAGCATAAGTTTGTATGCTAACAGTGGCCTTAGATATTCAGAAAACATTGGTTCTTGATTTGCAATCTAAAAAACCATATCGTCTATAGGTCTTATTAATTTTAATACAGTACATAATCCCATGTTTTTCGAATTATCGAAATTTAAATTTAAATCAAAATATGACCATAATATTGGCTGAAATTCAAAAATATGGATGATTGTGATATTTTTATGAAAAATATGGACTTAAGCATAAAGAACATGGAAAATATTTTCATCATCTGTGTACGATAAATCGATGTAGAGAACATATTTGGGACCGTAAATGGTGTAAATTAAAAATATGTATTTACATATTATTCGGAGCCCTACTCCTAAGAATAGAACCATTTTCCTTCGAATTCACTTAAAGCGCGCCCTTGACACGAATACACGTACTTAAAAGCGTATATTTTGCTCTTATTCCAAAGTAGGTCACTGCGAGTCGTAAAAGTTTCTTCGGATAATACGGTAAGGGTTCCCAAACTTGTTCAGCTTAGTTTAAATCACAGTTCAGAATTTCTAGGTAAAATTATGTAGATCGTTAATTCCTTTGATACACTCTTATCATTTATTTAATTCATTCTTTTCGGCATTGGAATACATACATAGTACAATCAATCAGCTAAATCGTCAGACTCTTGGTACATCAGACAGATTGATAAACAAATTCAATATTCAACAAAATCATAGAAAAGCATTAAACATTTTTTTTAATGTGATAGGTGACAGACGAGCAGACGCATCGCCTGATGGTAAGCGATTGCCGCCGCCCATAGACACCCGCGACACCAGTGGAGTCTCGAGTGCGCTGCCATACTTTTATGAATACTTACTTATTAATGGCTACCACATATTATACAACATATTTCGTAAACACCAGAAGGTTCTATTGTTATCACTACCTACTTATGGTGACGGGTAGGGCACACTAGCGACGCCAATCGATTTGAATTTTTAGCTACTCAACCGGATCTATTTTAACAATTTCGGTGTTATAACCTCTCGACAAACACTTATACTGCTAATTAAATAACCATGCACAAACGTTAGGTCCGTTTTTGTACGCAAAAAATTGATTCACGCCAAAAGTGGCCGCTTTTGGTGTGATTTAATTTTTCGCATACGCGTTTGACCCAACATTTGTGCATGGTTATTTAATAAATAGTATATGTGTTTTCCAAGAGGTTGTAACCCGAAATTTGTTCTAAATAGATCCGGTTTAGTAGCTAAAAATTAAATTCGATTGGCGTCGCTAGTGTGCTCTACCCTTCACCTTAACGAAAGATTGTAGGTTCGGACCGAGCATAGACCTCTAGATTTTTCAAGTCTATTAAGGAAGTGACTAGTAAAGAAAGTGACGGACAGTTTGGAAACCCATGGGATATAATGAATTTATGTGAGCACTCGCAGTCACACGTCTGGCAAGGAGTGCACTCTATGAAGGCGTGTGAGTAAACCAGTCTTGCGGATATAAAGCGTTAAAGGTAGGGTTCCCGAATGTACACATACTATACTTTACTTACTTAAGTATGTGGGTATATTAAAATAAATAAAGGACTGCCTCGGTGGTGCAATGGTTAGGGGGTCGCACTTTAAAGCGACGGTTGCGCTTGGGGTCCCGGGTTCGATCCACGGGTCGGGCCAAAATGTTAGCCCGGAGTGTGGAAGTTGGCGGTCTTGTACCCCCGTGCCACGGAAAGCATGTAAAGCCATTGGTCCTGCGCCTAATCCCTCTTCGGCCGTGTCACACTAGTGTCCCATCGAAATAAGAGGGTACGGGAATAGAGAGTGCACTTGTGTCTGCGCAAATACTTGTGCACTATAATATGTATGCGTCGATGGCTGATCGCTGAGATTGGTCGCCATGACCGAAATATCTGTTTGGAAGACATTATTATTATTTTAAAATATGAAAATAAATGTAATTATTTTCTTTAAATTGGTTTTCACTGCCAACCCTTGTGGTAGTGGTGAATAATACGATGTATCTTTCCTCTACCCAAATGTTGTCTGGAAGAAGTTGCATCCAGTCAAACGTGTAAGACACACACAGGCAAAATATGGCGTAAAATAATCAATGGGTAAACTTCTAACAGACATTTTGAAAACGTCATTACATTATTTTTTAATTTATCTGTTTCACTTTAACTGCAAAGTCATTCGGTGTTTAATTTCCGGTTACGTCCAGAGTTGTTGGTTTGGAGCCCGTGCATATCCCAGGCTTAGACTATGATTCGGGGATTGGGGAGTCTGGTAATTTTAAAGAAGCTCGTATGACCTTCGGGAACCAACTGGATTATGGACCATGGGCTGGTGGAGGGACTGTGCTCGTCTGTCACCTATTACGTTAAAAAAACACTGATAAAATACGGCTATTATTGAAAAACGAATAAAAAAATATTGTCACCCCTACATCCGAGCCAGCCACAGCCCACACCCAATCATTATTGAACTACATAATAATACTACATACATTGATCTGACTCTGAGATAGGTAGCTCAAGCACCTGTGTTACGGATATCAGAATCAACAGTGGGATTACAAATATATACATATAATACTTTTCTTTTGTAAATACATACTTATAATACATAGAAAACACACAGACCAATACAAACAGACATGTTCATGCACACAAATATTTGTACTGTGCGGGGATCGAACCCGCAATCCTTGGACCAAAGGCAGCGTTCACTACCACTGTTCCAAACGGGTCATCCGGTTTGTCACGATCATATTCGTTGTAGATTTTTTACTACATCGTAGTATTTATATAATGTAATACCACGCAAAACCGGCGAACAATGTCGTCTGAAACATCAGGAAACTTGAGTAGACGTAGAATGTATATTTTTGTGGCTGTTCCCTCTTTTGGTGATGGTTATATTGCCATCATCAGGATGAAAATGATAATTTATAATCATTTTCATACTAGTAGGGTAGTACACAGTTGAAGTCAGTCAAAGGCACTTAACAAAACGTAGATTTTGGTAGGTTTATCGATACGTGATATCTATAATTATTTACTCTACAGGGTGTATCTGTGAACATTTATATCCCATTAACCACGAGTTCTATCAAACATTCTAAACAACATTTGTTCTATGACTTTTGGAAATTCGCATAAAATAAATTCAACTTCTCAAACAAGGTCAGTCACGTGACTTGGTCATCTTGTATGGGAAGTTGAAAAAGTTTTCGACTAATTTTGAAAAGTCGTGTAACAAATGTTGTTCAGAATGGTTGGTAGAACACGTGGCTAAAGGGATGTAAATGTCCACAGATACACCCTGTACAATGGCAATACGATGACCTTTACAGAGTTAATTATGCTTCAAATTATTTATGTTAATTATTGCCACTGGAAGATTCGATAGCAGCTTCAACAAAAACAGAATATAGGTACATACAAGTTGTGAGACCCACATTATAAATTTGATAAATTTAGATGATAGCACTGTGTCCAGTAAATGTACTTGTTTATCGGTAATAAATTGTCTAAACAAACTAAAAGTTAAACTTGGCTACCACACTGCAATTGAACGCCCATCACTTAGATACGTCCTTTTTTAGACATCATTACAAATCGCCTGGCAGTTAGCACTTTATTCATCAAAATTGTATTAGTTAGTGATTTGAGCGTAATCAACGAACATGCTCGTACTGACATACAACTATTGAATTTGGAGACGTGTTCGGAGGTTTTCGAAATAACTTGAACAATAAACTTTCTGCCTCATACGACAAAACTATGGAATGAAATATCGCCTGCGGTATTTCTGGACAGTCAAGAAAAGAGCTTTTCTTTTTAAAAGGTCAGCAGCGCACTTGTAACTCCTCTGGTGTTGCAGGTGTCCATGGGCGGCGGTAATCGCTTACCATCAGGTGATCCGTCTGCTCGTCTGCCCCTTATCCCAAAAAAAAAAAACTTATCGAAGCCAATTTTATACATTGTGTTACAATGATGTGTAAATTAAAAATATTTAATAAGTTTTTAAAAGACTTTACCTGTCTGTAAAGACCTTTTCGTTGTGATCTTTTTCCTTTTCAGATCTGGAACTCTAAACAGGATGAAAAAAAATAAAGAAAGATCTTTTTATCACAGAACAATTTAAATACAAATGACATAAATACACAAGTAGGACAAATTCTGTAGCTAAAAAGGCCCAACCTCAGCATTTGCTACAGGATTACAAGACGAATTAACACAAAAGGAATTGACGCGTTGATGTCTTTTATACGGGTAGTTTGGCACCATATCGGAAATTTAGAACACAGATGCTTTTTACACATTAGTACTATGCTTATAGCTTGTTTTTGCGTATTGCAAAAGCAGATTAATTTATTTATGCAAGAAAAAAGTTATTAGAAAATTAATATATTAAGGGGTTTACTAGTCAAGAAGGTAAATGTTTATATTGTATGTTATGTGTATAATGTAGATATCCAAGCTTCCCCTAAAATTACACTTATTTATTTTCCTTTATATTAAGGCCATACATCGTTTCGTGAACATTTAAATTGTCGTGAAATTGTATTTTTTTATGAGAATAGGCATTTTTTATGAGATAGGGGGAATATAACGGCCATGGACATCAGCAACACCAGGGGAGCCACAGGTGCGCTGCCAACCTTTAAACCCCCGTTTCCCCCGGATTGGGCCTCCGGTACCCTTACTCACGCAGCGAAACACTGTGATGTGCTGCTTAACGCCAGTTTTCTGTGAGGCCGTAGTATCACTCCGGTGACTCTCCCACGATCAAATATGGTAGCTCAGTGTAAAATAAGAGCGTATTCCGGTATTATTTTTTGAAAGGTGAAGCATTTACCGACTTAAAAAAGGTTGTTGTTTTTTTTATCGTAATCCCTACGTTAGGGATACAGTGGTTGTGGTTTACAAAAATTATGTTAGTTAGCAATGTATCAAATCAGTGAATTGTTTGAAATTAATATAGAAAACGTCCTAACATCTATGATTTTGCAACATCTTGCGCTTACATGCATGCCTCCTATAGTAGTTCATCATCATCAGCCCATTTAAGTCCCCACTGCTGGGGCACGGGCCTCCCTCAATCACATGAGGGGTAATTGCCATACTCACCGCGCTTGGCAGACGGGTTGGCGAGGGTTTTGATATAAATGCAGAGTTTTCCTTCTCTGCTGATGATCATGCCAGCAGCTTTACCTTAGCCGCCTTTTACGACACCTCGGTAAGAGTGAGGGTGGCCTATTCTACTCTGCCGGCGTACTATAGTAGTTACATACATTTTACTGTCAAAACTGATGATTAAATCGTAAGCAATTGCCCATTTCCTGAGTTCGGTAGAACAATAATGCAACCTATTGTAGTTATTGTTTTATAACAAAAATGGATTAATGATCTCGGAATCTCAAGATTACTTCCTCGACCTTGTGCAGACACGGTCTTCAGAGTTGGGCAACTCCGATACACGCCCGAGCGGTACCGTGACTAACACCTTTAATAAGCTTAAGTAATGTAGATCACGACTTAACATATCTAAGTGACTTAAATAATATTTACCACATTTAAGTAAATGACAAACTTAAAAATTACATCTCGTGTTCAGGCGGGATTCGAACCCACACCTTCCACAATCCGGGTGAATGTTCTACCAATTAGACCACTGAACGCGTTAGTAAGCCTGAACACGAGATGAAATTTTTAAGTGTATTATTTACTTAAGAATAAATTGAAAAAGATTGCTATAAATATATCAACTATTGATTTAGCAGTCTCATCTTAACTGGTGGTCAAATATTTGTAATAATATTTCCACTGGATATTGTAAATATACCTACAATATTGATGAGACTATCGACAGCTTATGTCGAATTAAAAACATGTAAATTTCGTCGACTTACTAACGCGTTCAGTGGTCTAATTGGTAGAACATTCACCCGGATTGTGGAAGGTGTGGGTTCGAGTCCCGCCTGAACACGAGACGAAATCTTTAAGTGTGTTTCTTTCATAAGAATAAATTGCAAAAGATTGCTTTTTTTCTTTTTTAATGATATAATGATATAGGTGGCAGACGAGCCAACGGATCACCTGATGGTAAACGATTACCGCCGCCCATGGACACCTGCAACATCAGTGGTGTCGCAAGCGCGCTGCTTACCTTTTAACCCCCCTTCCCAGGGGAAGGGGGGCCCAATCCCTGGATTGGGCCTCTGGTACCCTCACTCACGCAGTGAAACACAGCGCAGTGAAACACAGCGCGAAGAAGTGCTTCTTCAGCCGGTTTTCTGTGAGGACGTGGTATTACTCCGGTCAAGCCAGCCCATTCATGCCGAAGCGTGGAACTGCTATAAAAAATAACTATTTACCATATTTACTCCAACTAAGTGAACCTGGGAATAAACCTATGGTCTTAAAAATAAAGTGATCAATGATTACGTATAAGCAAGGCCTAGGTCAGCAATAAAACAAGTTACATCATGTGCATTGAGTCTAAAGTCAAGTATTGTGGTGAAAACAGTAATGTGTAAGAACTTGTGAACAAAGGCTTGAAGTGCTAGAATTTATTTGATAGCTTACTCTGTCTTTTACCACTCCTATGAAAGGACCTCGCTTATTATCTCAGTACCCTAATTTTCTTATTATCGTCCATAAAAGGCTAGTCAACTTCGATTGCGCCTGACCTACTGCAGGGTGCTGATATATTTTTGAGCTGGTTTTTGTTTCTGTTTAAGCTCTACCTTCAACTCTTAAATGTATTCCACCGAGTGCCACAAGGAGAATTTGTTCAATACCAGTTTAGATTGTCGAATAATTTCCAGGCACAAGTTGCAGTTTAACCTCCAGAACCTAGTTTTGAGTATTGATCCATTTTTTTTGGTGTTATCCCGCGCACGTTTACGACCGCGCGTGTGATTCCGCCAATGTCAAGTGTATAAGAGAGACACGTCGATATTAAATTGACCGGTAATTTTGCCAAATGCTCGATCTATATTCAGGTCTTCTCTAAGGTTAAAACTGCCATAAATCTTCAACAAACAAAAGCGGCACATGTAAACAGCACAGACGACAGGACACAATAACGCAGAAGCACAGCTAGATTGATCCATGTTTAAATACTTTTATTTAAATGTCATTTTGTCAGTCTTGACAGCAACTAATAAAATGCTAAGTAGGTAGATAAACTCGTGCTTAAGCCAATAGAATATAAGTAGTGGTAGTTTAGCTATAACTTGCGACGTTTTAGATTAGCTAAAACAATAATGTCTCATGAAAAAAGAAGGTTATTGTGAAATGATACCATATTATAATTTTACACTGCCTCTGTGGCGCAGTGGTTAGTGGGTCGCACTATAAAGCGACGGCTGCGCAAAATTTCCCGGGTTCGATCCCCGGGTCGGGCCAAAAATTTGTACCTAAGTTTTCGGTAAGAAGTCTGGAAGTTGGTGGTCTTGTACCCCCGTGCCTCAGAAAGCACGTTAAGCCGTTGGTCCTTGCGCCCAATCCCTCTCCGGTCGTGTCACACTGGTGTCCTATCGGAATATGAAGGTAAGGGAATAGAGAGTGCACTTGTGTTTGCGCACACAGTTGAGCACTATAATATATCCTGCGTACTTGCCGCCAATCCCATAGCCGTAATCGGTTGGAGGATATTATAATTTTACACATCATACTTTTTTTTTTTATATGAGAGGTGGCAGACGAGCAGACGGATCACCTGATGGTAAGCAATTTCGCCGTCTATGGACACCCGCAACACCAGTGGAGTCATAAGCGCTGCCAACCTTTTCCCCTTCCCTCCATTGGGCCTCCGGTAGCCTCACTCACACGGCGAAACACAGCGCAGGGGCTTCACGCCGGTCTTCTGTGAGCCAGTGGTATCACTCCGGTCGAGCCAGCCCATTCATGCCTAAGCGTGGCTCTCCCACATTTGAAACTTACCCAAATGTTGATGCCATTAGATATTATAGAAGGCATTGCTAATATAAGGCACTGATAATATTCAATCAGTGTGTTTCACTGGTGCGGTTGTACCTTAAAAACTCGTTGTAAATTCCATAGTTAATTTTCCATCCATAGTTGGAGTTCCGTTGTAAAATACGTAGGTATATCAAAATGAATTGACTAGGCCCAAATATGGATCAGCTAATGCCATCCTAGCGAGTAATTCCCATTTGTGTCCAAAGCTGTCGCTCTGGAGCCCGGATTCTTGATTTGGAGAGTCTGGTTATTGAAATGAAGTGACTGCTGTTTGCACTTTTGCTTACTGTCTATATATTTTTTTCTTAATTGATATTGAACCTAATGTATTTACAGTGCAATGAGAGTCGTTTGAAAAAATTGACCGAGTTGTCTAACAAAGTATAGCTGTCCGTACTTAACATATTCTTGCTTCAACAGGTGACCTAAGGATCTAACCCTGCTATTGACCGTAGCGTACACTGCAAAAATCGTAAAATTTACGCGAAAGAAATACTACCTATATTTAAAGGTCTTTAGTCTAATAATGAAACCGTATATAGTATTTTGCATCGCAGCTTTGCATACTCTCACAGCGAACATTCACCAGTATTTTAACCATAACCACATAAACTTTGCTGAAATACAAGGGGCGCTAACGAGCAGTTGGTTCACAGCGGGCGCCTATTACAAATGTTATCGAGCTGGGCATCTCACGCGCTCTGATGGATGGTGGTGACTCATCGCCACCCATTTGTTACCATCAGCGTTAATCTGTCTACGAGCCGTCCGTGACCTGATGGTTGTCTGTAAGAATTCTATTAGCTTACTCGTAAATGTGTTAATATTTCGGTAGGTTATGATTTAGGCAATCATAGATTTTATATTGCGGCAGTGAGCCCGAAAGTAGCATTTTTAGTTTCTCATTATGCATTCTATCTTTTCTGCTTGTAAATTAGCATACATATATTTTAATCAACGAAATACAGTATTAAGAATAAAACTGTAATAATTAACTGAAACTCCACCCAAAGTTGCTAGTAGGTACTTCTCAGTATAGAAAGAATGACGTACTATAATATAAGTAGAAAAACTACGTGACAAAACGTGTGTTCTCTTAATTTGGTGTAGACGTTGGTAGGTAGGACTGTCCGGATAGCGCATTTGGTAGTGCCCTGCCTACTACGTCGTAGGTCGTGGGTTCGATCCTCAGCTTCCTATCCACCCTGGACAAACATTCGTGTGATGAAAATTTGTGTTTGTTCAGTGTCTGGGTGTAATATAGTATTTAAGTATAATTTGTAATTCGTCTGTTGTTTAATATCCGTAACAAGTACAAAATCAGGTCAATGTGATAAAATGTTGTATGAATTATCCGCTCGTCCTTATACTTCCGATGTAGAGCAACAAAATTAAAAGTTGACTAGTACTATTGCTAGACTCAAACTCTGCCAAGAAACAAGATTTAGATTTGAAATCCAGAATTGATCAAAATAAGGTTTTTCGAATTGAAATGTGAATATGGACGATTTGACAACACTTCACGACGAATACAATATGTTTGATTTTCGATGAAGATGCGGAATACCGTCGTGTAAAATTTAGTGCCAGACTCAATTAAACTACTCCAGAAGTTTTTGGAGTGTTCATATTTAGGAGGATCCCCTGATTTACTTTTAATAATTTATATAAGTTAATCTATATTCAACCAGAAAGAGATAAACGTAACACATGTTTAGATTTCAAATTTCAATTCAATTAATAATTTTTTCAATTGTTTTTCGCAACGTTTCTAAACCTGGCATTCAGAGACGGAAAGTTCACCGATCCCAGCTTCACTAATGTGTGCTATTAGCGAGTTAGCGCAGCTTAATTGAAGTAAATAAAGGTAAGTGCGACAATTGGAGCGCCCGCGCAGCAACACGGAACGTTCGAGTGAACGCAACCGCTTCTATAAATACCCCCGGCGCGAGCGCCGCCTGCGCTATTTACTACGAACCCTATTGTGGAAGCGGTGCATCATGATTAGGGTAATTTTTTTGTCATTCTTTTACCGCTTTCTTTCGGCATTCGCAGTTAATTTGCAGGCCACCTTTTAAAACATCTTCTGGTTATCCTTGAGAAGTGATAGTGAGCGATCGATTAATTTAATTTGGTTTCTAATTACTTAGATTTTATTGATCTGTTACAATTAAAGTGCTTTACTTGTAAATGCGTTGGTCTTGCCAAATGGTATTTGATCTTATATGATATGAGTTTGTTGCAAACGTTAGTCATGTCATTCATTCAACGTGAAATGAAACTGTTTTGTGTCATATTTAGGTAATTCTTAGGAGCGAAAGCTCATTTTCTCAAATCAAACCTCACCAGCGAAGGTTTGATCAATTTGTTGGCATATTCATTTCTATCAATGTGCAAGTACAGTAACGAATAAAACACTAGTGAGGATGTAATTTAATAAAGTGGACTAACTATTAAGTCATGAAATTAGGTTTCGCCGGGTATCGGACGCCCAATCCGGGGGGAAGGGGGCCTTAAAGATTGGCAGCGTACTTGTGAATTCACTTATGTTGCGGGTATCCATAAACGGCAGTCATCGCTTACCATCAGGCGATCCGTCTGCTCGTCTGCCGCAATCACATAAAAAAAATAGGGATATTCCTTAGTTTGCAAAATACTAGGGTATTTCGTGTTACTTCTTTTGTTTGTTAAATGCAAGTTTATTGTTTTTAAAGATAAACACTTACTTATTTGACATTTCAGCTTGTATAAATTCATCCTATTTAATACATTATATAATTATTTAGTAAGATATTCTCATAGGTAATAAACTAGATTGGTGATCACTTATGCTATTGTTAGCCAGTAATTACAAATAGCTTTCTTCCCATGCGAAGTAATAGCAAAGTAAAATTGAAGCTAAGCGCCGCTGCAAGCAATCAATGGCCTACTTTGCTTCAAACTAGTTTCTTCCTTTCAGTTCTGTTATTGTTCGTCGTAACCAGTGCCTACCGCTTTTAACTGCACTTCTCCATAAAAAGCTCTTTAAATAGTTTAAAGATAAATACATGAATAAGAGTGATGGCAGGTCAGTGGACAAGAATGAGCGCCTATTTAAGGTGACAGGTAGGGCACACTGGCGACGCCAATCGATTTTAATTTTTAGCTATTAAACCGGATCTATTTTAAACAATTTTGGGGTTACAATTTCTCGGCAAACACCTATACTATTTATTTAATACTTATTCTTTATGTCTGCTTTTGCACTCGAATTTTGGATTACCGCCAAAAGTTTTTGGCGTTTCACGCTTTTGGCGTGAATCAATTTTTGGCGTACAAAAACCCAATATTTGTGCATGGTTATTTAATAAATATTATAAGTGTTTGCCGAGAGATTCTATTCCCGAAATTGTTTAAAATAGATCTGGTTTAGTAGCTAAAAATTAAAATAGATTGGCGTCGCTAGTGTGCCCTATCCGTCACCTTAACGAAAGATCGTAGGTTCGGACCGAGCATAGACCTCTAGATTTTTCAAGTCTATGTGGTGAGGGAAAGAAACATTATAATCATAATCATAAAATCTTTATTGTGAATCACAGGTATGCATGAAATGAAGTTGTTACAATTAATATACAATAGTTTCACTGTGTTCTGCCTAATTGGCATACAATATAACTGGTGTGGTGAAGTTAATATAGTCTACACATATGGTTTACAAAAGCTTTTAATTCAAAGTCTGGTCAGATAAAAAGTCACTGACAGCATAATAGCATATAACATCATAAGGAATCTACACGTTTCGGATAGTTTCTGAAACTTGTAATTATGACTCAGTTGGTTCTTTCTATAGTTCCCCTGTTCGCTCTAGGGTTCGCTCTAGAAGTTGTGAAGTTCAAACGGCATTCGCTTGATTATCAGACACCCCAAATCCTGGATGTAACCGGGAAAAATATGCTGAGATGATGAATATAGGTACGTAAATATGCCTACTTCTAAAGGAAAATAATATTATTATAAAGAAAAATATGAAACAACTGAAATTTTTGGTGCAATAGTTCAACTGGTTGAACTTAGTAGATTACTTTGGTGGTGTATTGTATATCTGACTTATTGTACCATAAGGTGTCCGTACCTTTGAGTAGTAGTATCAGCCTATATACTGTCCCACCGCAGGGCAAAGGCCTCCATCATAGAAATCAAGTCATCGCTACTATGATGGGATTAGGCTTAATCACCACGCTTGCCTAATGCGGATTGGTGATCACAAACCCGAGCTATGTTCGAAAAAATCTAAACATACTTTTCGCTCGACCCGGGAATCAAACCCAGGACCCCGAGATCACGGCCTGGTACTTAAACCACCAGACCAACAAGGCGTACCTTTGAGTACGGACCCCTTATGGTTATAAATAACGCCAACAAATATCCGTACTTGAATGATGATGTGAATTATTTTTACGTTACAGATACTATTGATGATATGCGCGGTGCCAGCTGTCCTCAGCATCATAGTCAGAGACCCACCGGCAACCGGACTAGAGTACAAATACTCGTACAACATCGATGACCCCTCGACAGGCGACAGCAAGAGTCAACACGAAGTGAGACACGGGGACGTGGTGTCCGGGTCCTACTCGGTTGTGGACCCTGACGGCACCAAACGCACGGTGGACTACACCGCGGACCCCAAGAAGGGGTTCAACGCCGTCGTCCGCACTGAGCCTGCCGACAGTCAAGCGTACTCTCCAGCTCAGAATACCATTGATACTGGACACCAATACGCGGTGGTGCAACCAAGGGCAGCCTACGAGCCGCAGCCGGTTCGGTACCAGCTAGCTCCTCAGCTATATCAACCAGCTCCTCAACAAGTATCTTATGAACCGGTCAATCCGCAGCCTATGCAATATGATGCGCCTCAACAAGTGCAGTATGAACCGGCGCCACAATATGGTCCACTGGTACATCTTCAGCCCGCTCCACAGCGAGCATCGCCGTATGAACCTACGGTTCAGTCTTCGAAATATCCACTAGCTCCTTTGTACACCAAGACCAACTATGACCACCATGACTCTCAAGCTATTTACTTCACACCATCAAATGAATTAGCATCTGATGGTGATTCTTTCGACGGACAATATTTCCTACCTGCTCAGCCTCACAAAAATTAATAAAACTTAGCCATAATGCTTTAAGTTTTTGTGATATTATTATAAGGATATCAATTACGTATAGGTCGATTGTATTAAGAATATTTTAGAACATTTTACGTACCTGTTATAATAATATAAATGGAAAGTTATTTTTGTGTGATGTGAAGTGATGAAAATAAATGTGATCGTATTTGTATGTTTGAATATACTGTGACAATAAAGTTTTTATTTGTTTCTGTGTTTTATGTTTCAATAATGACCTGCTCATTCACACTCACTCCGTTTCGGACTTGCGAAACTTTTTTAAAATGTCAATATCCTCCTTTGATAACTAAATATAAATCAGAGAGCAGTGGCTGAGAAATCGAAAAAAAAAATAAGAAAAGTCATTAACTGATTTAAAAGAAAATTATAAGGCAAGTCATTCATTAGCTTGCTACATACGTATATAGTGATCTGTGGTCATTCATATAGTGATCGAAGAGAATATAATCACTACATAGTGATCTGTGAAATCATTGGCACTACTATGCACTTAGATTTTATTTTGCTGAATTTTGAAAATAAATCTTAGTTCATGTTACTAAAAAAATATATATATTTTTTACATTTTGTCTCTCTACTTTTGCTATCGCATACCTATAGTGTTTTTTTCTAAATGCCTTAAATTCATAACAACAAATAAAAACATAGTTCGCCCCTACTCAAAGGCTCGCCCTTTCTTCGTTTTGGGACTTTTTTGGTTCCGATTGTTGCACCAATAGATGACACTGGGTGTCAGTTGCATCATGCATTTCCGGTTTACCGCAGTTTACCCATTAATCCTTGTCTATAGAATTTACATTTTTTCGGTACATAGTAAAGGTAGGTACAGAATTTCTACAATATTATTGGTTGCGTACGACTGTACGCAACCAATAATATTAAACTATAATAAAAAGACAGTCCTTTATGACTATAAAGGACTGTCTTTTTATTATAGTTTTTTTTTATTTGGTCAATAATGTAACCAGTGTTATGTATTTTGCAGTAAGTATTCATTCAGCATTACGTTCAAGTATAAACTGGCAAAACAGACGCCGTTAAAAATTTTAATGTAGGTAACTTTTAGGACTTTTTTATACAGCAGCTAATGATTTTTCTAAATCTACATACTTTTTAATTTATTTGGTACAATTTAAAACCGAGTAGTTATTTTTTAGTAGAAAATATGTGTAGAATATTATTGTAATGCCTGACCAAGTCCAATAACAATTCCTTGGCTTGAGAACTTCTACGTAACATAATTCGTGACTGATCTATATCTAAAATGTTCTTACTAAAGGTAGGTACACTGCCCTTTTCCATAAATAACTGCCACACTCAGAGTCGTTGATTAAATTAGTTGGCTACTTAAGAAAAAATATTGATACTTATTTTGTATACGCGAAGTAGTAGGTAATTAACGTAATAAGCGATAAAAACCGACCAAGTGTTAGTGGCCAAGTGCAATATAGGGTTCCGTAGCTGCCATATGATGGATGTCTGTTCTACATTTTGTTACTATTAATTATTGATGACATCAAAATGTACAAGGTTTGACCAATTAAAAAATAAAAGATTTTTTAGATATTTTTTGAAGAAAAGCAGGTGGAACATTTAGTAAGCTATTCTCGCCGCGCATAAGACCCGTAAAACTAGTGTTACCACAAGTGCGATCAATTTATTTATAGGCAAAACTACTTACTTTACTATACTATACGGAATCCTAAAAACGGTACAGTTCCGATAATAGAACGGATTACAATGAAGCAGTTCAAGGTCGCTTCGGCAGTGAGAATCAGACAGCCTAGCTTACCGGCTCTATTGGTAGGACGAACGGGAATAAATCTATCTAAGTACCTAAGAACGTAGTGACTATACTGAATTTCATTCATTCGTTATAAATGAAATATAACACCGACTGCTGCGATTCTTTGGCTCGAGTATTACAGCCTGAATATTTGAATGAAATATTCTACCTATACTGTCACGAGTTTTTACGTTGAGTATAGGTAAAATTTACATTCATAGTGGTTATAATTTTCTTAGCGGTAAGGCAGGCAGAAATCACGACGATAGATGGATAATCCCACAGCAATTTTACTCATGTGTTAGTATAAAATCTAAGAAATCTTAGAAATGACGCTGCTATTAAAGTCTTAAAGCGAATCAAAACTCTGCGTACCTAACTCAGTTTCATCAAACCTACCAGTTTCTTACCAATACAAAAGGAGTAAATAAAAAAAAACATCATCATCATCCTCCTGCCCTTTTCCCAGGTTATCTGTCGGCGCAGTATGTTTTCCATACGTCCCTCTCGTTCGTCATCGAATCATCCAACCCTTTTCCTATCATGTCATTCTTCACACAATTCATCCATCTCTTTTTCGGCCGTCCTCTGTTCCTCCACTTACATTTAAACTCATAACTTTTTTGGTTACATTCTTCCCCTCTTCTTATTACATGGCCATACCAGGAAACACGATTTGCCTTCAATTTATTAATGATGGGGCCCACTTTCATACTTTCTTTTCTTGTCCATTCTCGTCACTCCACTTATCCATCTTAACATTCTCATCTCTGTCGCATGCAATCGTCTTTCATCCGTCTTCCTAACAGCTCAGCATTCTTTGGTTTTAGGGGCATCCGTGCATGCTGTTGTCGTGACCTGTCGCCATTTCATCCATACTGAGTTGATTCGGTGCTTAACGTCCTTATCACTTTCACCGTCGCCCTGTACAAAAGACCCGAGGTACCGAAAGTTGGAAAAAACCGGTAAGGACGTTCCAGCAAGAGTTATAGGTATCGGACTAGAGAGAACGCCGAAGTCACAAAACAGATACTCTGTTTTGGTTCTGCTGACTTTCAGGCTAACGTTCTCTGCCGCCATTCCTCCAGTTTGTTCTGGACCTCGAGTGCATCTTCCGCAACTAGCACAATGTCGTCGGCGAACAGCATACACCAGGGCGCCTTCTCCAGTATGTCCGACGTCAAATCGTCCATTATCATCAGGAAGAGATAAGGGCTAAGAGCCGACCCTTGGTGTAAGCCTACAGCCTCATTGAAGCTAGGTGTATTGCCTACTGTGGACAGCCTCATTAAAGCTAGGTGTATTGCCTATTGCCATCTGCTATGCATAGCTCGAATCAACTTTTGGTATTTACCGGGCACACCAGGGCCCCGCCCACCACAAAACCTCACGAGGTACTCGGTCATATGCCTTTTCGAGATTAATGAACACCATATGCAGATTTTTATGTGCACTTCTGTATTTTGTGCGAATGGAAAAATTGGCGTCTTTTGTACCTAGACCAGTCTTAAAACCGAACTGGTTTTGAGAAATTTCACTCTCTTCTCTCAGGCGTCGCTCAATAACTTTTTTTCATAATTTCATACTGTGAGAGATTAGCTTGAAAATAGTAAATAAAAAAAATATTAACGTAAATAACTCCAATTTATTACTGTTCCGTTAGTATGAGTTAGAGCGGCGCGACCGGGCAAAGCTCGAACCAGTAGCCGCAGCCGCAGCGCTTGGGGACGCCCTGGTGCAGCCACATGTACTCTAGGTGCATCACGTATTCGTTGCACTTGCACGCTACCAGCCGCGACGCGTTAGCGCTAGGTATCAGGTTGGGCCGCTCGCGGGTACCTGGACCTGGGAAAACAAACATAAAATTAAGGGTTCACTTTGATAACCGACGGTGCCTCAGTGGATGTGGTTCGCATCCAAGCGTGCATATCTAAGGATTTTTCAAATCTTTGTGCTTATTTACTACCATTAATTCGCCGGTTAGGGAAATCTTCGTGGGGAAAACCTACTAAATTTCGGATAGTTGGTCCTGGTTCCCCTATCAAAGAGTTGCAAAGGTCAGAAGGTAGAGCTTTATTGTAATGAACAGACTTTTCCAAATCCTGAATCATGGTCTAAGCGTACCCTGGGCTCCAAAGCGACATCTTCGCACGCTACACGATTAGATGAAGAGATTTTGATAATCTTGATGCCCGAGAAGTAAGGAGCAACACTGGTGGCATCACAGTCTTACCTTTCTTGATGGCCATCATGCGGAAGGGGTCACAGTCCCCGGCCAGGTGCGCCAGCAGCTCTCGCTTCTCGAGTCCGGTCACGTGGTCCAGCGGGTCGTGGAACTGCGCGTACAGGCGCTTGCTGACGTGCCTCAGCGCAGGCGACACTCGTGACCACCACATTACTGTAAGGGAATTGAAGTTTAGTATTTTTGCCCATAAATATTTCATCTAATCTCGGCGTGTTATTTCCCGTGCTTGTGCTGTCGCTTTGAAGCCCGGAGTACATACGTATGAACCATGATCTAGGATTTGGCGAGTCTGGTAATTACAATGAAGCGAATCCCTCTGACCTTCACAATCTTTAAACGGAGGAACCGGACCTACTGAATCATGATTAAGTACACGTACAGAATCATAATACAGTTCCAGAAACTATCCGATACGTGTAGTTTTTAACGCGAAACGAATGGTAGAAATATGCACATGGATTTGAGGAGGAAAAGGGAGGAAACGGGACGGGAGTTTCGAGTCCGAATATGCAGGCTTGGATTCGAACTTACGACATCCCGTTTCAAAGGCGAATTGTCTTATGCACTGAGCAACCAGCGCTCACATTTTGCTTATAGTAGGTACTGGTTTTAGGTACTAACCAATAATAATATAACACTTTTCCAAATAAAATTATATAGACTACAGGATTGCACTAATTTCCGTTTGTTTTTTCATTAATTTGTCACAATGTCATTGTGACTCAAAATGACAAATTGAGCTTGTTGTTGAGTCTAATGCTTCTTTTTTTATAAAACTTAACTAAAGAGGTTCCACCTTTTAATAAGAATGTATCAAATCTAATGACAATCACTCTGGTACACCGATGGAGTAAGATAATAATAGTTGGGCACCTAAGGGCCATTTTTTTTATTCGTAGTTAAACATAACTAATGGTTTAAAAAGTAACTAATGGTAAAATATCCCTAAAAGCAAAATCCCTTGTAAGCAAAAGTTAGCTTTATCAATAGTTATACATATTACAAGTAATTATGTCACTTTGACGCTGTCACTTTGACTATTGGTTAGACAGATAACTATATTTAATTGAACCAAAAGGTAACTACGGATAAAAAAATCGGTCTTTAGTTGGGCACACACTACCATGGCTCTACCATGACTAAGAGTAACCTTACTCTACTATTACATTACCTAATAATACTATTTTTAATAGATTAGCAAAATGAAGTGGCAGTAGGCTGGTCATATTAGCCGCAGAGCTGACAGCCGTTGGAGCCGTAAAGACCTTGAGTGGAGACCGCGACTTGGTAAGCGTAGTATTGGACGCCCTGCGGCAAGATAGGATGGTGACATTCGAAGGCTGGCTGGTGTGGGCTGGATGAGAGTGGCCGAAAAATCGGGAGCAGTGGTGTGCATTAGGGGAGACCTATGTCCAGTGTGGACAAGTGTGGGTTCCTGATGATGATGACTACTTTACCTACTATTATTTTAGACAAAACGCTTCATCGTGTGTTTTTACGAACAATTTTCGTTTAGAAAGTATTTCACGGGGTTCTTGCAACTTTTAAGTACGATAACATGAACATTTTGATGACATTTAGATTCATTCAGTTCAGACAAAAACATAAACAGAAGGATTATTACATCAGATTCAATTGCGACGGCAAGGACGAGTCGCCAAAGAAAGCCGCGTCGCATTACAATGCAAGTGATCTTTATGCTCGAGATCAATCATAGCTTACTTGTTCTTATTTGCATATAACACGACTCATTTGGGTAGGCTCTTTGTCCTTTGAAAGCTTATAATATGATGCAACATTCAAAAGCAACCAGTTTATAGATCTCATACTCACGCGCAAGTCATAATGCAATGCCTCAGGCTTTAGGGTGGTGTATAAAAAGTCAGTCGAATACAATTATGACACATTCAACTTGAGGACTCCTCTTTGTGAAGTCACTGTCATTCCTTTAACAATGGCTTTTAAGGTAGGCAAACACTATAAAACATACAGTTTATACGTTAAAGAAATATCGCATACCTACCTACTTTCTTCTGCAAACGCAACTAAAATGTCATCTATTAATTACTCACTTAGTCAATTTAAATTTAGTCCAGTTGATTTGAGAGCAAATCTCACCTCACCTGGTGAAAAGCAAAAGAGAGAAGTTAGTTTGCAGTAGGTAAAATTAAATAACTAAATTAAGTTTAACTCCGGTATCTCCTAAAAATCACTGTATCGGCATTTTATTTTATGATTCCTATATCATTATCATAATTTATTATTTTATTTAAAAATATTAAACCTACACAATCCTATTTAATTTTAGTACTATGTGTTCCTTCGTTTTTTACTTGTAGACTATTATTATCTTACTTCATGTTATTGATATTGTTTTTTTTACTCAGCTTTATTTTTCTTCCTGTTGTACGTATGTGTGCACGTACGCCTGAAAACCAGCGCAAATGCTGAGGTTAGGCCTTGTTGGCTACAGAATTGTTCCATTTGTGTATTTATGTCACTCATGTTTAAATTTGTGTTCTATGGCCAGTAAAGATATCTATATCTTTAACTCTCTAAACTCTACTTAACTTAGTTTTGAATATAAGCATTTGACTTACGGCATTATTTTAATTTTCAGTTGGTCGTGTTCGTCTGCGCGATAGCAGCTGCTCACGCGGGTGTCGTCGCCCCGGTCACATACGCCGCCCACGCGCCAGTCGCATACGCCGCGCACGCGCCGGTTTCATACGCCGCACATCCCGCGCCGGTCGCGTACGCGTCCGCGCCCGTGGTGCACGCTGCCCCCGTCCTCCACCACGCCGCCCCCGTCGCCTACGCCGCACCCATCGCCAAAGTCGCCAAGGTCGCCGTCGAGGAATACGACCCCCACCCCCAGTACAGCTTCGCCTACGACGTCCAGGATGGTCTCACCGGCGACTCCAAGACCCAGCACGAGACCCGCGACGGTGACGTCGTCCAGGGCTCCTACTCCGTCGTGGACCCCGATGGCACCAAGCGCACCGTCGAGTACACCGCTGACCCCCACAACGGCTTCAACGCCGTCGTCCACAAGGAGCCCGTTCACGTGAAGGTCGCCGCCCCCGTCGTCGCTAAGGTCGCCGCCCCTGTCGCGTACGCCGCCCCCCTCGCCAAATACGCCGCCGCCCCCGTCGCGTATGCCGCCGCCCCTGTGGTGCACGCCGGCCCCGTCTACCACCACTAGTCATGTATAAACAGTCAGACTTTAATTTATTTTTATACAAAAGATGATTTAATGAAATAAATGATTCGTCATTAAACTTATGATGTTTTAGTTATTTTCAGAAAGTTTAAATACTAATCAAGATCTTGCCCTACGATTTATCTAAGAAAGAAAAATCTTAATGTCAAGTGAATTAAATGAAATCATTCAAACTTCTCCTGATCAGTATGATTTAAATATTACGTGGAAACCTCTTCATTGAGACCATTCTAATGAGCTCCAACACCATCAAGTTAGGGCAACTTAGTAAGTCACTAAAGTATACTTATGCATACGAAAATATGAAATAATATAATCAATATAAGTGGCTCTCATACTTTAGCTGTGCATTTAGACAGAAATAAGCGGATGATTTTCAAATAACATGTAAAAATATATTTTCATGTATTTCTAACAATATGATCACGTCACCTTAAATGTTTAAGTACCTAATACTTAAACATTTAAGGTGACGGGTAGGGCACACTACCGACGCCAATCGATTTTAATTTTTAGCTACTAAACCGGATATATTTTAAACAATTTCGGCTTACAGCTTAAGAACGGTAAGACCCCGGGTGATGATGGAGTCACAGCGGAGCTTCTGAAAGCAGGTGGTCGACCTGTCCTGAAAGCCCTAGAGAAAGACACCCAAGGCGTGGCACTCTGGCGTGATGAGGCTTTTCTTCAAAAAGGGTGACAAATCCTAATTGAAGAATTACAGGCCTATCACGCTGCTGAGTCACATATATAAGCTGTTTTCGAGAGCTATGACAAATCGTCTAGTACGCAGGTTCGACGAATTCCAGCCTCCCCAACAAGCTGGATTCCGAAAAGGCTTTAGCACCATAGACCACATACATACGCTGCGGCAGGTTATACAGAAGACCGAAGAGTATAATCTGCCATTATGCTTAGCGTTTGTGGACTATGAGAATGCCTTCGACTTTGTCGTGACCTGGGCCGTGCTACGCAGCATATTTTCGGCAGATCTACCGCAGTGTCTCAAGACGAAAGTCTTTAATGCGTGTGTGTTGCCAGTGATGACATACGGAACCGAAACGTGGCCGCTTATAATGTGCCGATTAAGGAGGCTCAAAGTCACCCAGAGAGCAATGGAGAGGGCTATGCTTGGAGTCTCCCGGCGTAATCGTATCAGAAATGATGAGATCCGCAGGAAAACTAAGGTCACAGACATAGCCCAAAGGATTGCATGCCTCAAGTGGCAATGGGCAGGGCACATAGCGAGGAGAACAGACGGCCGTTGGGGCGGAAATGTCCTCGAGTGGAGGCCACGTACAGGAAGTCGCAGCCGTGGCAGGCCTCCTACAAGGTGGACCGACGATCTGGTTTAGATCGCGGGAATCCATTGGATGCGGGTGGCATAGGACCGATCTGTGTGGAGAACATTGGGGGAGGCCTATGTCCAGCAGTGGACGTCTATTGGCTGAAATGATGATGATGATACAAGTTTTCAGAAATTTGTATGAAATACATTTTTGTGTCTGTTTCTTGCTCCGGGTTTTGAAATTGGTAATTTTTTGGTCATGAACTCAGTACATTATCACGCTAGAGAGATAACAATTATTACAATAACAGTTATTTTTTTTTTTATAAAATTTTTAGGGCCTTAAACTTATTTACACCTTAATAGCGTGGCCGACCTGGAATGATTGACGTTTTCCCGAAATAACTAGAAGTTTTGTTTTATAGGATAGAGTGTGACAGTAATGGTGAAAAAAAATAATTAAAATCGGGTATTTTTTGAGTTATATATATTTATACTCAGAATGTCAAAACGGTAATTTTGGCAATATCCCTAGGCCAAGTTGAGGTGTGTAGTTTATGTAGACCAGAGATAGCGAAATAATTTTGTGTTTTGTGATTGTAGGGTAATAATAATAAATAAATTCGATCTTCTCTTTATTTGCTACAAAAAAGGAACATTTTGCAACGATTACAACAATTATCGTCTTCGTAATTTAGTGTGTCTTTTGTTGTTGCAGATTAGATTACAATTTTTTTTTATGGTTTGTAAGTTATTAGGTACTTTTAGCAGATTGCATGCTGAACTGGATTTATCTATCAAACAGTTACATAATAGCTCGTAGGCATATTATGTTGATGAAAATATTGTTAATATGGCATGAACCAGCTTCTTCAAACCATTAAATCTGTCTACGCATTACCTACAAATGTTGGTATTAAAATTTCCATTTAGTTAATATGTTTACATATAATAAAATATTATCTACTTGTCAATCCTCCTTTGAACTCCAAATCCTTTTTGTTGCAGTATTTTTTTGAATCCATATTGAATCTGATTTGGTAGAAATCAAATAAACTGCATAATTAATTTTGTGAAAATTACGTTAGAATAGTTATTTACGGGATTCCTACCATGTACCTTATTTTTGAGTTTCCGGAATTTGTCACTGTTGCAAACGCCATGGTCACGGAGTAACTGAGTAAAAAAGTTCAGTTAAAGTTAGGTTTAAAACATGATAAAGGGACGGGCCCAAAATTTTGTGACGGATGCCATTGGTTCGCCATCCCTGACGTAGACAAAGTTGTGAGTCTCATTATAAGATGGTAATCCACAAGATTTCATAATGACGACAAATAGGTATAATTTACATTGCAAATTTTAATTTGCCGAAGACTACCTGTCACCTAAACTAGTGCTCTTTTAAACTAATGTAATGAAGTTCTCGCGCTGGTTTACGTCCTCTACGGTGAGTATTGCTTGGTAATATTTTTTGATATTTGTGGTCTGGTAGTCCTTGTGCCATATCAAGTGTACATACAATTGATAATTGATCAAAACATGTCATCGGCACGGCGCGGGCGCGGGTGCTCTTAGTTGCTTTCGCCTCGGGCGATCTTCGTTTGATATATAATCTCAAAAGTAGTTTCGATCTACATCATACTCATAATAACACCCAACCGAAACACAACTTCCAATAATGGCTTTTAAGGTGCGTTTTATTTAATTTAATAATATGAGTACGTTGAATGTTAAGAAAATTATTTCGTTTTATTATGGTTTTAAAATTTTACCTAATACATATTTGTTTTTCATTTACAGTTTGTGGTTCTTGCCTGCTTCGTGGCTGCTGCCAGCGCCGGCGTAGCCCCAGCCGCTCCCGTGGCCTACGCGGCCGCCCCAGCATACCACGCTGCGCCTGTTGCGTACGCGGCCGCCCCCGCCTACCACGCGGCGCCCGCCTACCACGCCGCCCCCGTCGCCTACGCCGCACCCGTCGCTAAAGTCGCTACAGTTGAAGAGTACGACCACAACCCCCAATACAGCTTCTCCTATGATGTCCAGGATGGTCTAACCGGTGACTCAAAGGCCCAGCACGAGTCTCGCAACGGTGACGTCGTCCAGGGTTCTTACTCCGTCGTCGACCCTGATGGTACCAAGCGCACCGTCGAGTACACGGCTGACCCCCACAACGGATTCAACGCTGTCGTTCACAAGGAGCCTGTTCACGTTAAGGTCGCTGCCCCCGTCGCGTACGCCGCCCCTGTCGCCAAGTACGCTGCCGCCCCCGTCGCGTACGCCGCGCCCGTTGCCAAGTACGCCGCTCCCGTCGCGTACGCCGCCACCCCTGTGGTGCACGCCGCCCCCGTAGCCAAATTTGCCGCTCCCGTATCCTACGCACAGCCCCTCTACCACCACTAAATCTAGTCAGATTCTATTTATTTAGGACCTACTTTACGATTAAGAACTCTTTATTTATTGTTATTAGATGAATATCTTGAAGCAAATATAAATGAAAAATTATAGTTATTTTTTATTTGAAAAATCAAACTAACATAACTACAAACCAAGAATGTCCAGACGTTTACCATTCATAGTTCAACTTTACGCTATTCACAGTAAGATACGACGAGTACACAACCATGTTTATCTTAAGGATATAAACGGACGTATTTTACGTCTGTGTAGGTATTTACAATGGCATAGCCCAGTCAATAAAATTCTCAAAATAAGGCATTGAGATAAATGCTTGGAACACAATTTTTGGCGATTTGTGTAGTGAGGGTCCTATAAAAAATTGATGAAATTTTGGTCTATCAGTGTCACAATAGGCTGAAAACGTACTTATAGTCGATAGGGCTACATGGATCCGAACAGCACAGGACTGGGGTCTGTGGCAGCAAATAAAGAAGGCATACATACTCAGCACTGGTGGTGATGCGAGTAAGAACTTGCGCCTTCTAAACAAGTCTTTGTAGGTTCGAATCTGAGTATGCACTGGCTTACTGAAATACACTGCGACACATGCTGAGTGGAGCGCATTTCAGTGCCATTCTGATGTGCCTTACTATTTTTAAGTTTTTATATTCTGTATGTTTCACGTTGAATAAATATTATTTATTTATTTAAATATATGTGCGTATCTCTACCACTAGCTCGGAAGAAAAACATCGTGAGGAAACTGGCACGTTACGGATACTTCCTTAAACGGTATCCCCAATACCATCTTGCCTCAGCCAGCGAGCGTTATTCAGATTTTTTTTTTCATTTATTCAAATTTTGAGCGGATTGCAGACGGCAAACTATTCAATATAATTATTCTGGACAGCCGGACACGGCATTATGCTTCAAGCGTACCCCGTATAACTTGAATTAATTTACCAATTTCTTTAGATGCATGATTATGTCCAAAGAGGAAGATCCGAGGTATGTATGTAAGTATACAAATATTATTTTATGGATATGTAGTTGACAGAGCAATCGTGGCTGCCCACAAACAAACATAACTTTACATGAAAAAAAGGAGCTAACACCAATGTTTCGGGCTATTTCGTTCTAATTTCATAATAGTTGGCCTAAAGTCAAGAACGCGTTCGAATTTTCCGCCATTGACAAATTGCAGCTCATTTCCAATTGCGTGCACATCCATAGTGATGCGCAGGTACAATACTAAGCGCGAACTTGGCCGGTGTCACAACCGCGCCGCGCTATATATACCTCGCTGGACGCTTCGGGAGCACACTTGCATCTGCTGCCATCAGCAACCACCAACAACAACAAACAATGGCCTTCAAGGTAAATCAATCATTTAGATCATCATCATCATCTCTAAGACGCTGACTACAATACCAATTATTATCAGGAGATTTACCTCACGATCATCACTTTTTATCGTTATTAAAAACAGTACTCATTTACCCTCAATCGTTATCTGTTTGAAAACTTTTCATCATAAATTAACATTTCCATCTACATACCTACTTACATATTTTCGCACAAATCTCAACTAATCACCAACCTATCTCATGTTGCAATAGTAAAAACTAGTAATCTTAATAAACATAAACATTCTTTATTACCTTCCAATTTCATTAAAAAGTAACATAGCTTTATTAAAATTTTATGGCACACTAAATAATGATTACTTAAATTTAACAGAGTAGATATTTTTTTTTAAATGCTAAGATGCTTTGACTATGCTTTTAGCATGGCATTAATTATTTCATGTTAGATTTAAAAACTCAAATTTAAAATTGTAAAATGTGTTTGCTGAGTAAAAATCTATCTGAATGTTCAAGGTAGCATTTTATTAGATCTTGAGGAATTAAGAAGAGTTAGTGTTTAGTCCTATGCTAGAGCTCATTGGGATGCGGGAAGCGTCGCGCGCGTCCTTGACGCGTGTATCCTCGGCTTGTTTGTAATTTCTCCGCGCGTCGCTTGCGCAACTGCACTAGTCTCGCCCTCGCAAAACCGTGTCACTATTTCAAGTACAGCTGTCGCGGCGCTTATTTAAACGACTCACATGTTATCATAACTTATATGGCAATAATTATAAGTTGATCTATTAAAATGATTTTGTATAAGGAAACCGGTTTTTGCAAACATTTTTATTGATGAAATATTTTTTTTGCAGATTATCATCCTATCCTGCCTTGTGGCTCTGGCCCGCGCTGGCGTGGCCCCGGTCGCTGTCGCTACCCCGGTAGCTGCAGCACCGCTCGTAGCGGCGAGACTCGAAGAGTTCGACCCTCTTCCACAATACCGATTCGGTTACGACGTGGCGGACTCGCTCACCGGCGACTACAAGAGCCAAACCGAGCAGCGTGACGGTGACCTGGTGCAGGGCTCCTACTCTCTCGTCGACCCGGATGGCACACGCCGTACAGTTGACTACGCCGCTGACTCCGTGAATGGTTTCAATGCGGTAGTTCGCAAGGAACCTCTGGTTGCCGCTGCGCCTGTGGTCGCTGCCGCCCCGATCGCCGCTGCTCCAGTGGTGGCTGCACGCTACACGGCCGCCGTTCCTGCTGCTCCCGTGGTGGCTGCGCGGTACGCCACCCCGCTGACGTACCCTGCATACTCCGCCGCTTACACCGCCGCCTACACCTCGCCCGTGGCCGCCGCCTACACCGCCCCGATCTCCAGGGTGGCCGCTCTAAGAACAGCACCCTTCGGCTACGCTCCCGCTGCACCAATTGTAGCAGTTTAATCATTACTTAATACTCACAAAGGACTGACGTTTTAATGACCAATTAAAGATTTTTACTCGATTTGTTTTATCTACATAAATAATTCTACTACGAGGACACATCCTGAATTTATCGCCCTTTCGCTTTGACTGGTATATCGAGTCGGCAGCGGCATATCTAATCGCTCAAAGCATAGTCAAAACATCTTGGCATTAAAAAAAATGTATCTACTCTGTTACATTTAAGTAATCATTATTAAGCGAGCGCCTAACACCCTGTAACACCTTGATGGTCTAGTGGGTTAAGTACCGGGCCGTGATCTCGGGGTCCTGGATACAATTCCCGGGTCGAGCGAAAAGTATGTTTCGAATTTTTCGAACATAGCTCGGGTTTGTGATCACCAATCCGCATTTGGCAAGCGTGGTGATTAAGCCTAATCCCATCATAGTAGCGATAACTTGATTTCTATGATGGAGGCCTTTGCCCTGCAGTGGGACAGTTTATAGGCTGATACTTTACTTTTTTTTTATTTAGCGAGCCATAAAATTGTTTCTAGTAGCTTGGTAGTTTAGAAGTACATTTTCTCTTCAGTGCCATATACTTACCACTTAGGTAAATTTTTGACGTTGACTGTACCTACTGATTTTATTTTCTTATATTAGGTACTTTTAGCTTCTAAACACGAAACTCTTTACTCTCAAGAATTTTATGGTTTAAAGCTATTTATTCTAGAAAGGAAATAAAATCAAAAAGTACAAATGTCACGTGCACGAATATTCGATGAATTTCGTTCACAGGATTTGATGAAGTATTTTAATTAATAAAAAACCTGGTATTACTATTATTTTTTCTAAGCACAATCAGATAAGTCGTAAAACCGTTATTCATATTTTTGTTTAATTACCATATTATTTTGAATTATAGAGTTTTGTTTATTACTTTTCCAAAATGCAAATGGAAGAAAAGCAACTGTTCGGTGCACTAACCGTGTACCGAGAGAGAGGTGCTTTTTTACGACGTCTGGAACAGTTCGAAAAGGCCAAAGCTGCGTACGATGAAGCGTACAAGAGCATCCCCGACGACGTGCGCAACCTGACGGGGCGCAGTCAGGTGTGCTCGGATGCCGTGCAGCCCGCGCAGGCGTTTGCCGACGCCGACATCGCGCTGCGGCTGGAGCCCAGCAACATGATCGCGCGCAACATGCAGGCGCGCGCCATGTATACCATGTCCGACTTCGAGCGCTCCGTCGTGATGAGCTTCCGCGGCGCCCGCGTCCGCCGCCAGCCGCCTTACTTCATCGAGGGCATCAACCAGGGCGTCGAGACAATCCAGGATTGCATCGGCGTCAATGCTGGCAATGTCATGCTAGATTTTTTACCATTAATTAAACAAAACGAGGCTGCTGGCATTGATGAGAACGAGCATCAAAAACCCCAGCACGTATCGCGCATACCGCGACCTCTGAAAAAACGAAAATTGACTCAAATGGAAGCACGTAAGGATTTGACGTTGGCTCGCGTTCTTGCGATGAAATACCTTGGACCTATGGCTTACGATAAATTTTTTCTCCAGGGATTGATAGAAGATCCTCGAGTGAACTCTGCAAATGCCGGTGGTAGCATAGAATTAAGAGCAATAATAAAAGATGCATTACGATCACTTTCTGAAAGGCAAGACATGATGCGAGCTCAGCGACCTTACTACACAATAAAACTGGCGGAAAAGGCAGAATCGAAGCACCAGAACAAATACAAGGACGCTGTTCTCGTCAAGGAGCGTGAAATTGGAGCTCGTACTGCTGAACGTTTGCTGAAACAAATAGAGAAGAGTATGCGTGGGATGCGTATCATGGATTTGATCGCCCAAGCGGAGCGCATGCAGATATTCCTCGATATGAAGACACCAAGAACGCTGCCTGATAAGGAAATCTACATAGATCGGTTGTATAGAGCCGTTGGTGAGGGCTATTTATCACAACACAGGCTGTCGTATACGCTCAGTGAACGAGGTAACAGACGCAGAATCGCTTTCCTGATGGGACTTCCGGTGGGCCGGCCCCAATCTTTCGATTCTGTTATGGCTACTTACCCTTACAAGTTTATTGATATAAAACAAGCAACGGAAAAGGTGGTAGCTACTTTAGAAATGTGCGAGAATTCAACAATGAAATGTTGGCTAATGTATGAATTAGCTCGACTTCTCTGTACTCAAAAGAACTATGCGCTAGCAAAGTTCTACGCGAAACGTTGTCAAAGAGAAGCTCAAGAGTTGAGCAACGTAACGTGGTGGCTTAATGGGTGCTTCGTACTGATGAGCGGGGACATGCAACAGGGCAACGCTAACGAAGTGCGTATACAGGTGGAGGAAGCGTATGAGTGGTCGAAGAAACTGCAAGATCCGGAGAGAGTTCAGGCGTTCCTGTGCAAATGTGCAGAGATGGCATCGGAGACGGTCGCTGCAGACGAGCGTAAAGCGATCGTGCAACGCGAGAAGCAGATCTTGAATGTTATGGATGACCAACAGAAAGTGGAGACTCAAGTGCTGTTCAAGCGCATGTCGACGGTGCCGGTCGGGCGGCGCTTCTCGGTGCTGCCACGCAAGCCGGAGGGCGGCGAGAACCTCCCGGAGCGCCGCAAAAGACGCCAGCGTGGCCTCTCCGTCATTCCTGGACCAGAACAGGTTTTGCCTCCTCCTCCCAAATCTGGCGTCCTTGGATTCCAAGTTTTCGACATTTGATTATAAATATTTGCTTTTTAAAATAATCATATTTATTTTCATGTTAGCTATATACATATTTGATTGATATTTGTCATTATACCAACATGTTTTAAATCTAATTCCTTCATTATTAAATTGTTTCTATTTGTCTGTTTAGATGTTTATCTGGCACTTATTTTAATTAATTTTAGGGTTAGGTTTAGGTTTAAAGACATTTATTCTCATAAAGACATACAATACGCCACTTACATGAGAACATAAATACGGTAACAATTTAAAACATCCGTTGTCGTACATTCAGACCATGGTAAGAAGTAACATCAAAACAAAACGAAGTTAGCAACGAGATAAAAATCACAACAAAAAAACAGTTCCACAATCACCACATACATACCTAATTAATTATATTTTTATTACATAAGTGGTATGGTAATACTACCAAAACTCAACTATGTGTTTGGCAAGTCGCTTTTTAAATAGATAGAACGAGTCAACATTTTTAATTTGCGAGGGTATTGTATTAAAAATGCGCGCGCCTTCGTAGGTAACTGAGGTTTGTCCGTACCTCGTTCGAGTATTAGGCAGGACAATAAAGCTTGCTCTCGCTCGTCGAGTGCAGGGGCCCTCAACTTGGGTCCGCTTAACAAATTTTATTTCGGTGTGAATTTTATTTTTAATTGTTTTACGGATAAAAATGCAAGTATTATAAATGTACAATTGTTTAATGTTCATTAATTTAGTTTCGCGGTAAATTTTAACTGTTTCTGTTCGGAAATTATAATTAAAAAGAGTTTTAATTATTTTGTTTTGTAGGACTTGCAATTTTTCTAGTTTTGTTTTGGCAGCACTTCCCCATATTTCGATGAGATACAAAAGATGCGGTTTCACAAGAGCATTATAAATAGTGAAACGTAGTTTTCGTGGTACGCATCGAATATTACCTCGAAGAGAGGCTTGTAGTGAAATCAATTTAGATATTATATGCTTCAGGTGAACGTTCCATGTTAAACATTTATCAATTTTAAGACCAAGATATTTTTCGTGAGTCTTTTCTTGCAAAGGTATATTTTTTATTGTAAGCGGTAAATAATTGGGAATAGGTTTGTTTTTTGCTTTAAAAAGTATATAGCTAGTTTTAGAGACATTAATAGTCAACAAGTTATGTTGAAACCAATCGTTAAGAATGTTGAGATCGTACTGAGCTTTTGAGATAAGGTCATGGATGGATGAACCAAAGTAAAATAGGCATGTGTCGTCAGCATAAAGAGTAATATGCCCATTTAAGCCTAACTCGTGCATATTGTTAATGTAGACTAAGAAGAGCAAGGGGCCTAGGATTGATCCTTGTGGTACTCCATATGATATTGGTAGGGGGGGGCTTTGGGAGTTACTGTCAATTTTGACGATCTGTAATCTGTTTGCAAGATAAGATTTAAACATTTCTAAGGCTTTGTCAGCAATACCAATTGATTCCAGTTTTTTTAAAAGCAATTCGTGGCTAACGGTGTCAAAGGCCTTTTTTAAATCTATAAATACTCCCAGCACAATGTTCCTTTTATCAATATTTTGTTTAATCTTAGTTATGAGGTCGATGGCTGCTGTAAGTGTGCTGCTTTTAGATCGAAAGCCGTATTGTCGATCGAAAAAGAATTTGTTTGATTCTAAGTAGTCTTGAAGCCGCTTATGCAAAATTTTTTCTAATATTTTTGATAGTATAGGTAAAACGGATATGGGTCGGTAATTTCCAGGTTCTGTTTTAGTTCCTGATTTGTGAATGGGAATAACTTTGGCTATTTTTAGTGAATTTGGGAATGATCCGTCTAATAAAAGTTTGTTAAAGGTCACCGTTAAAGGACTAATGATTAAATCCTTGACACATTTAATTACTTTCGTACTGATACCATCTAATCTTTGATTTTCTTGATTTCCACGTAAAGCTGTTTGTGGTCGGAAAAAGACGAGTTAATTATTATGACATGAAAGTTGTCTTTCTTTAAGTTAGTGCATACATGATCCAAAAGTGATTTTCGGGTTGTTCCTTCTCTAGTGCAATACTTTTTCATGATTTTGTTGATAATCTTGTATCCTGTTTGTTTTAGCAGTTGAGTGTATTGATTAGTCCTTGAGTCTTTTGTTAATAAATCAATATTAAAATCTCCGAAAACCATTGCTCTTTTTCTTTCTTGTAGTTGTGATTCATAGACCTCGAGAAATTGTTTAAAATTAGAATTACCTGGATTATATACGACTCCTATATCAAGTGCGTATTTTTCAAGTTGTATCCACAGATAATTGTTGCCTCCTATATATAATGACTCCGACAAACTGTGTTTTAGGTCATTATGGATATACGCAGATACCCCGCCGCCAGCACTATCTGTTCTGTAGTTATAGTAATGATGGTAATTAGGTAGTTGGAGAAGTAATGCTTCTTCTTCATTGCGAATCCAGGTCTCTGTTATTAGAATGATATGCACATTGTTCGGTATCGCTTGCAAGATACATTTGAGTTCATCCAATTTTCCATCTGTGCGTATACTTCTAGCATTAAGGTAGAGAAAAGTGAAGCGTGATTTATTAGCAGGGAAGTTATGATAATTATCTAGCAGTTCATAAGTATTGGTGCTCATGACCTGAGTGTTGATTCTTTTATTGATTGTATTTAGTTTTTTGAGTTTTTTATTATAGTTGGTGTTCCATTAATGTATTTAATTGTAAGGTCATCCTCACCTCGCTCTTGACGAAATTTTAGCTCTTCTCTAAGGTTTTTCATATAGTTTTGTTGAGCTGGTGTTTGATCTGAAAACATTTTATGACCATCTGGCAGCTTGTTTCTGTTCCGAAGTAGCTTTTTGGCTGGTTCTGTTGTCTCGAAACACACCTTCACACTTCGATTTTTACCTGGTTGAAATTTGCCAATTCTAAACACCTTAGATGGTTTTGGAATACCAGCGCTCACCAATGAGACAGTTTTGTGGACGTCAGCTTCATCTTTTAAAATTCTGTCTTCGGGACTACACGAGATCTGTTCGGGTAAGCCAACTAGCACAATGTTTTTTTCCCTGCTACTGCGGTATTGCATCTCTTGTATAATTTTTTCGCCAAGAGTTAACTGATTTTCCAGGGTTTCAGGTACACATCTTGAAGAAATTTTGAGTTTGTTCATATCAGATTCAATAGATTCCATCTTGGTTTGCATCGCACCAAATGTCTGGTCGTTGGATGATTTCATGTCCGTGATCTGGTTTTTAATGTCGGTTATATTTTCTTGCATGATCTTTAGAATCTGTTCGTTAGAACCGACATACTTCTCTAACAGAGCACCGATGCGAGCTATTTCCGATCTCATTCCTCTTAAGTCTTCGGAACATGAGCACTCAATATCACACGGCACCTTTCGTTTTCGAAATGTAATTGATGGTTCCGAACCTGAGCCACCCAACTTAGATAAATCAGGTTGCGACCCTCCAGTTGGTGACCTCTGCACACTCATGTTGTTATCGCTACGCCAATCGTCGCACCGATGTGACGCGGAGTGAAAGAGCGAGTCAAAAAATAGCTACCAAACGTGTCTCGCGGTGGTGCGTGGTGGTTGCGCAGGAGTTCAGGTCACACAATTACACGTTTTAACACTTTTGAAATAAGGAAGAAATTAAACTGAATAGTATTAACAAATTTTTAAAATATTCTTGTACACGTCCGCTCAGTACGGCAACGAACGACGGTTTGACCTTAGATTAAATCAAAATAGCGGAAGATAGGTGACTCGTCTCTACCGCGCGGACCGCATAAATTAGGTCTCCGTCGCCTGATTTCACGTAGACTGACGTAGTCACGTAATCTGACAAGTGGTTGTGTCACACAAAAACATTCTTTGTTTTAAGTGGGATAAAGGTGACCAAAATGCCTATGTGCGCTTTTAAGCGTTGTTCAATTTATTCAAAAAGAAAAAACGAATCTCATGGAATCACATTTCACTCATTAGTACCAGAAAAGTTTTAATTTCTCATGATATTTCTAAATTCATTTAATATTTTGATCACCATTTTGCAGAGAGAGATAGAAATATAGCATATATTCATGTGTAACGAGTTAAGTGATATCATGTCACACAGGGATAGCGTCAGCATAAAAATATTAAAAAATAGAATTGCAAAGTGCGAGTAAATACATACATATTGCTTAGTGTTATTATTAACCGACTTCATAAATTGATAACCTCCTTATTAATACGTCGGGATCATTTTTATGCGATAGACCGGGCCCGCGGCGTTACTCACGCAGTTTTAGTCCTTTATTACAAAATTCTTCTACCTTTTAACGCGTTGAAAATTCAAAAGTTTTTTATTCAAAACCGGTGTCCAAACATCAATTTTAAGATTCTCACACTTAAGCAGTCTAATCCCCCATACTGCATTTTATCCCCTAATTTATCCTTTTGACATTAACCTGTATAACCCTACTAACAAAAATATCCCGGTAGCATATTATGAATCAAAAAACAAATGCAAAACAATACATATTGTTTTTTGCCGGTTTATAATGTCATTCGTTCATTCACTCGTTTAACAAGGTATAGCTATACCGCCTTTGCAATAACACAATTGTGTTTATTACGTAAATAAAGTACTTACCGAAATAAATTATCCTGCGGATAGTTATCCTCTTATAACTGTCAAGTTTTTCGAATTCACCCTTATTCGAACAAAATTTTAAACCCACATAAATCGATTCATTTCGCAATCTTTAAAATTTAATTATTTTAGGTGTAAATGGGATATTGAACGAAATACAAGTTACTGTAAAATAAATAGTTTATTTACATAATGGCATTCAAAATAGTTCTAACGTCGCTTGCTTAACTTAGTGGTGGTAGACGGGCGCAGAGTAGGCGACGGGGGCAGAGTGGTAGACGGGAGCGGAGTGCACCACAGGGGCGGCGTGCACCACGGGGGCAGCGGCGTAAGCGTACTTAGCCACAGGAGCGGAGTAGGAGACGGGGGCGGCGTACGCGACAGGGGCGGCGACCTTAGCGACCACGGGGGCGGCGACCTTCACGGCGAGGGGCTCCCTGTGGACGACGGCGTTGAAGCCGTTGTGGGGGTCAGCAGTGTATTCGACAGTGCGCTTGGTGCCATCGGGGTCGACGACGGAGTAGGCGCCTTTAACGACGTCACCGTCGCGGGTCTCGTGCTGGGTCTTGGAGTCACCGGTGTGTCCGTCCTGAACATCGTAGGAGAAGCTGTACTGAGGGTGGGACTCGTAAGCTTCAACAACCTTAGCGACGGGGGCGACGACGGCCTTAGCGATGGGTGCAGCGTAGGCGACGGGGGCGGTGTGGTATGCGGCGGCGTGGTACGCGGGCGCCGCGTGGTAGGCGGGCGCGGCGGCGTACGCCACGGGAGCGGAGTGGTAGGCCACAGGGGAAGCTGGGAGCAGGCCGGCGCTGGCGGCGGCGACCAAGCAGCTGAAGACGACGAACTGTAAAAAATTAAACATGAATTAGTAATCAGTAATCACTGATTTCGTAATCTTGTATGGTTGATGTATTTTCAATTTAAAATTCGCACATAATTGCCAAAATGTACCTTGAATGCCATTTTTGGTAGTGGTAATGTCCAAGAGTGAGATTGAACTGCCGAATCGAGAGCACGCTCTCATTTTATATTCGTCGCTTGTCCACCGTGACTTTCGGCTTTGTGACGTCACGTGATATGGGCCGGTAATCGAACCCGCACCCGAGCTTATTGTAACTTTCGCTTTTAATTGGCGGTAAGTCAAGGTCGCGTTCTTCGCGGGAATGTGGCCGCTCTTGTTTCCTCGCATTCGCACATTATCTCATTATCGGTAAGGTCGACGCGGCGTCTGCAGCGGGACTCAAAGTTCCGTGGAAGCTAATGTGTACGTGACCTTAGTGCTTTGACTTCCTAGATCACTTGAACCTTTGATATTGTAGATACCTTACAGTGTGTCAATTCGAAGACCACAGTGTATAGTAAAGTGTTCATTGAATAGAAAATATATTTATTTTGATGATTATAACTACTTATCAATCGACCGGTAGTGTAATATACATTATTAGTCCATGGTAATACCTAAGTTGGTAATTTATTCAAAATATGAATGGACACGAATCATTTTATTTATAAGTAAAGTAATATATCTACTAATAACATATTGGCAGAAAGAATCGACCTTTTTTTATTTGACCTGGTGAAAAGAGAAAACCTTCGCCTTCCAAAAAGGTAGGTAGGTACTTAAGGTTCTGTTACGTATATTTCTTTTGAATAGTAATTGCAGTTACAGCATGTGCAAAACGTGTTTTTTTTTTAATATTATTGCTGAATATGTACTAGTATAGGAAATAATTAAGTACATATAACTTATGCTGTTTATTTGTACAAGATCTATGTATCTATGATCTATGTATATTGACTTGATGGCTTAATAAGTAGATTAAGCATGTATGTTACGGATATCAGACAACACAGCAATACAAATATAATACCCATACACTAAACAAATACAAGTGTTCATCGAACGAATGTTTGGCGTCTTCTAGGCAAACGGGTAACATCATAGACCTCATCGACGCTTTCCATCGGGTGCAATTTTCATGAAAGTAAATATGAAATGATGAGTTCAAGACTTTATTGTTTTGTGTTTACAGCAACTTTATTTTAATAGCTTTCCAATATATCCTAATGATGTTTGCTTAGACCAAACATAGTAGCAAGTCTAAATGCATTGAAAATATATAATTAAAAGTTGAACTTAGAAAATTTGTTAATATCGAAACACATGGATATTTTATTTAACGAGGATGTAAATAGCTTTTATTATTATTTGGTTATTTTAAATATTTGTTGACTGCCTCGGTGGCGCAGTGGTTAGTGGGTCGCACTTTAAAGCGACGGCTGTGCAAGAGGACCGCGATTCAATTCAGAGGTCGGGCCAAAAAAAATTGTACCTACGAGTAAATTTTGGTAAGAAATTCTTAGTGGCAGCCCGGAGTCTAGAAGTTGGCGGTCTTGTACCTCAGCGCTTAAGAAAGCACGTTAAGATGTTGGTTCTGGGCCTAATCTCTCTCCTATCGACTCACAGTAGTGTCCCATCGGAATATGAGGGTAAGGGAATAGAGAGTGCGCTTAAGAAAGCACGTTAAGATGTTGGTTCTGGGCCTAATCTCTCTCCTATCGACTCACAGTAGTGTCCCATCGGAATATGAGGGTAAGGGAATAGAGAGTGCATGGGGCTGATCGTTTAGATTGGTCGCCGTAACCGTAAACGGTTGGATGATATTATTTTAAATATTGTTTTCTTTACGAACATCTTACCCCTTTTCTTTATTTATCAACGGAGTCCTCATACTCTTATGGAAAAAGTTACACAAACGTTATAAAGTTTCAGTTCGTTTAATAGTATAAATAACAGTCGTACAAAATCCTAAACATTATACAAAAATAACACAACAAAATTGTAATAATTCATCTAGAAGTAGTAAGGACTAGGTAGCCTGGGAGCAAGAAGAGGTGCGGGGGCGGGCGCCAGCACGGGCGCGCGGGGGAGGAAGGGCGCGGGGGCGACGAAGGGCGCAGCCACCGGCGCCGGGCCCACCACCCGCGCCGCGGGGACCACCAGCGGCTCCCGGCGCACGACCGCGTTGAAACCGTTAATAGGATCAGCCACGTAGTCTACAATCCTCCTCGTCCCATCAGGGTCCACCACGGTGTACGATCCGGTGACTAGATCACCGTTCCTGTGTTCCTGGTGGCCCTTGTAGTCGCCGGTGAGCGCGTCCTGCACGTCGTAGCCGTAGGAGTACTGCGGCAGGGGGTCCAGGCGAGCCACGGCGGCCAGAGGGGCGACGGGTGCCACTGGCACCACGCTGGCGCTGGCCAGGCCCACCATACAGATGAATACTACAATCTGGAATATTTAAATTTTAAACTTAGCCCGTTGCCTTAAACAAAAATTTTATACTTATTACTTAGGGATATTAGGTAACATTTAAACATCATATCATGAGGTACATAATATAGGATGAAGTAATTATCGTATTTTTGACGACCACTTTTCAGTAACAAGATGCATAAAATGCCGTTTTTTTTATTTATTTGAAACTATGTTGCAAAAATTGGTTTTATATTCCAAGAGGCATTCTCTACCAGTCAACCGTGGATCATGAGATAGAGACAATGGTGTGTCTAAAGGAGAAATTGTGTAATATGCAAAGAATTTAAATGTATTTATCTTCTAATAAGGAGTGGGTACCTACAAATAAATCGAAACAAACAATCAAAAGCGATTCGATGTAATCAATAGATTAGAGTGAACAAGACATCATGTCACGGCGTAGTCAGCCGCGCAGCTACGTGCGGCTGGCTGCAATGCGCGGCCGGCGTTGTGCAACTCCTGCGCATGACGTGCGCAGTTTGTGAATACTAACTCTATTGATTTGATCCATTTGGAATAACAATGTGGTAAGTAATATTAAATAAAATGTACTAGCATTTTGAATTAGGACAACCAACGTATTCTAAAAAAAGATACTAAAACAAATTAAGAAAAAAGACATTGCTCCTTAACATTTTAATTCACTATGTGATACTATAGTATAGTGAACTACATTATACAAGATTACGATCAAGTAGGTAATTAATATTAGGTTCTGAACAAACGGTCCTACATATATTAAAAGTACCTAATAAATAACTTTACATGACATTAAATAAGAATTATAATTAACTATTTGATAAAATAAATACTATACAACATAGATGACAGATGACTGAAACGCGTTGATGTCTTATATACAGCAGCTACGGAACGAGCCCGGCGCGCGCGCCTCTTGTTCGTGCGAGCTGATCATTACCATATAATGGTACCGGTTGATCTCTGATTATTATCTGAAGTCATTGTAATAAGTAATCCTTTTAAATTATGACAGCGTAGGAACTAATTTGTACCTGGGGGCTCACAAATTTTACTTTTTATAATATAACAGATAGGTAATAATATTGCACCGAAAGTTCTAGAGAGTTGATATTTTTTGGCAAATTTAAACGTTGTACAATCGTTTGAATACTAAAATTCTGAAAACAAATTAACTACTCGCCGTCTACAAACTATTAGGGCAATACGAGATTTCATTTGGCGTTTCTTTAAATTTTCAAAAAAATCCTACACTTGAAACAGAACGCATTTAGGGAATAATCAGGGCTCATTGTTATGTACGAGCGAAACGAAAGCGGGTAGAAAGAAGTGGTGTCGCAAAGCAGCCTGATATGGATCGCTTGGCCAACGCGCGCACGCCAGGGCTGACAAACATTCATATTTTGTTATGTTAATTGGGAATATAAATAAGGAACGAGATGTATTTAGCGGGTGAATAGAAAACAATTGAATAATATGTAAATATAAATCCATTTAGGCTAATTCTGATGGTCAAGGCTATTTCAGATTTTAGCATACGTAACATAGCAATTCATATATTACATTTATTAGGATTATTAATAGTGACTTGAGAAATAAATTACTTAGACTCCGCTAGAGTTATTCTTAGAAAAAGAGTTCGAAAATATTTATTAAGTAATTTATTAAAAATGTAATGAAAGCGATTGCGGCCCCCCATGGACACCCGCGACATCAGTGGAGTGCTGCCTCACGCCGATTTTCTGCGAGGCCGTGATATCACTCCGGTCGAATATAATAATTTGTATTTTATTAATACTTTTTTTTACATTATGGCAGGCAAACGAGCAAACGCCTCACCTGATGGTAAGTGAATTACCGCCACCCATGGACATCTGCGACACACGGAATGCAAAAAAATGGATGTGCAAAAAATCGGAAACTTGTTAGTTTAGGAGAAAACTTGCAAAAATATAATTTTATTATTGAAACTGCCGTCAACCCTATCGGCCGCTCCTGCTCTGAATCAGATAGCGCCGCGAGCGCACGACGCGCCAGAGCCCACGACATTTGATCGCGTTCGCTCCTTTCAAACGTTTTCACGCCAATAACTCCACACTTGTTCCAACTGTCACAAAAGCAAGTCCTATTGTAAGGCGAGACTCAAATGAATTCGAAGGTCAATGTTACAGCAATGTCTATAATTTTACGTGGAACTTTGTATCTACGAAAGCTTGAAACTCAGCTATTGACAGAGGATTTTACTTAAGCACAGAAAAGTTGTAAAGAAATGAAGCTACGTAGGTAAGCTAAGTCTTGATAAATTAACTACATTGGATGCACACGATCGTGCGAAGTCTACTCCTCAAAGCAAGAAAGCGGACCCCGAACTCCGGACCGGACCGGGATGCAACTGGGACAAAACGTTAAGATGATTATGATGAAAAAGAAGCTAAGACTGGAAATTATTCGTCAAAAGACTTCCACATTCGAAACTAACTACTTCACTTGTCATTACGAGTATCTGACTCCTTAACCTCTGATAGTGGGACTAGTCCAACTAGTAAGACTAGTGGTCTTCCGTACTCCCCCTTTGTAAAGCGAAGAAATCCCTGCGACTTACCTTGGTGTCCATGTCTGCTCGTGTGGGGTGTGCAGAGTCCTCGAGGTCGAGTGTGGGGGCTCCCGGCGCCCGCGCGTTTTATATCGGGCACTGCGCAACGAGGGACGTGAGGTCCATACCAACGCCTCATTGACGGCGAAGACGTTACGCGACGCTCTTGCGTTACATGTTGCGTTCTGATGCTTTCTTTGTGATCGATTTATTGGGGGTTCGATTCCGGGTTGAATATTAGAGTAGCTAGATGATGATTCAGTCGCCCATGGGACATGTCCTTCTCATAGTCTTAGAATGGCCGCCCTTTCTAATTCTATAGTCACGCTTACACTAAGATCGTTTATTCTCATAAACGAACAAGGAGTAATCAGCGATTCTTATAGTTATACAGTTCAAAGTTCTTTACTACAGTCTAAAGTATGGTGCCCTGTGAAAGCCGTGGTCGAATCGCCTCTCAGTCGTGGAACATCTTTTTTCTAAAGATGAATTTGAGTGTATTTTCCAACCAAAACTAAAGGCAGTACATGATAATTTTAGTGGCTATGGTGCATTTAGTAACAACGCTGTCACATACATTATCTACCCCAAAGGCCGTAGCATGGGTTCGATTACCACTCTGGACAAATATTCGTGAGATGAACACTTCCTGTGTTTTTTCATTGCCTCTGTCAATATACATACATATACCACTGTATTTAAGTATACATCTATTATATTTATTTTTCCTCTGTTGCGTGATAGGCTTTGGTGCTCAGTATGGAATCAGATCATTGTATGAGATGTTGTATGAGTGTATTTATTATTTAATAGTGGCCCGCCCTCGCTTCGCTTCAGTAATTTAATACTAAAACAAAACATTCAGAAATTGTATTTTTCTATAAGCCAGTTCTGAGATTATAAAGACAAGTAGGTAGGTACTTAACTGAGACTAAAATGAGACACATCAGCTCTCTCGTTTTCCCAATATTTTTAAATGGAGTTGGGACGTGGACCTTAAAAAAAGCGGACCGGGATAGCAATCGCTTACCTACCATCGGGTGATCCGTCTGCTCATCTGCCGTCTGTTACATAAAAATGTCGTTTTAAGCCCCGTTCACCAATTCTGGGGTTGAATAAAAAAATTATGATAGTCCTCAAACAAATTATCATGAGTCTAGCATTAAATATGACGAATTATCCATATGACGTATAACCACCGTTTACCCATTTAGGGATTGAATAAAAATACTGAAATGCCTTTCATTCATTTTGCATACATTTTCATGACTAGCATTATATTCCCATTTCAACTCCATTAAAAAAATGCTAAATATTTGAATATATGTAAAAAGACCAACTATATTTTTTCAATTCTCTAGCTTTAAAAATAACGACACTTCTATATGGCGTTTTAACCCCCTTTCACCCTTTTAGGGGTTGAATAAAAAAGTGCTTAATATTTTAATTTATATAAAAAGCCCAAATATGATGTATATGTTCATGACTCTAGTTTTAAAAATAACCAAATTTCCATACAACGTTCTATAAAATAATTATGACTGGATAGAATTGCAAAAATTGGTCAAATGTTTTAATTCATTGACCGTTATCCTTTAAAAAAAATGCATTAGGTACATTCTCATACAAACTAACATCTCTCAGCAAGTAGGAAGGTTAGTATAAAACTTTATGAATTAAAATAAATAAACCTACTAAAGGTACCTAGCGTGTTAGGGTGGAGCGATAGTGACTCAGTAGAAAACGTGCACTGACTGGGCGGGAGGCCGTAAGTTCGTCCGAGAATGAAAATCGTCATTTTACAAATATAAGTGCATATTTCTCCGGCGTTGAGGCAAAACATCCTGAGGAAACTTGCGAGGAAAGTTGGAAAGTTTCGATATGATAGATATTTATTTTAAACGTTTATGACTGACCGGATGGCGCAATTAGTAGTGACCCTGCCTCTTGCGCCAAAGGTCGTGGGTTCGATCCCCACCCTGGACAAACATTTGTGCGATGAACACTTGTGTTTTTCAGTGTCTGGGTGTAATATATGTATTTAAGTATATATTTGTGTTCCTCTGTTTTCTGATATCTCTAACACAAGTGCTTAAGCTACTTAGTACGGAATCAGATCAACCTATGAGAGGTTGTGAGAATTATTATTATTATTGTTATTTTTAAAGTTTAAACTTTCTCCCTCCTGCTACAAGGAGTGGGTTATTTCCTGATACGCGGACCTCAGTCAAGCGTAACAGGGTGGAGTGCGACTGCTGTCAATCCGGATGACAAGAATTTTCGTGTGATGCGGCATGTATTTAAAATTATGGTTTTCTGAAGGGTGTAGATTATATGTTGGGGGACGTAGAGCGATTCCATGCTTTTGGCTAAGCTGTCTGGGATGACTCCGGTGGAAGAAATTACTATAGGGACGATGAAAATAGTTTCAGCTCGCCATTGGTTTTTTAACTTCAAATTATTAATTGCAGTTAACGATTCTAACCGTGGCCCTATTCGATCAATCTGACGTTATACCATAGAGTTATGCATGAATAAAGATCCGTCTATGGTAATCTATGGTATAAAGTCAGATTTGTATAGAATGACAGCGCTATTCCATAGATTTAGTATCGGAATAAGACTTTAAATATTCTCAAAGGAATAAGTTTGATCGAATCGGCCAAATTGTTTCATAGAACTGTCACCTTTTTACACATAGAGATCATATACCTAATAGCATGATACCATGGAATAATAACAAGACTAGAAGGATAGTTTCCTTACTGCTGTTACCTCAAATTTGAAGTACAAATTTGGTTTTTCAAGTTGGTGGTACTATGTACGTAGTATCAACATAAAGATCCTAATTAATGTTACCAGTCACAACATATTTCCCTAAAACATGGGAAATGATTATTGTAGTAACTACTGTTTTAATTGTACCTAGAACAACGCTTACAAGTATCTGCCTAACTGTGATTATAAAGTTACCAAGACCATACAATAATGAATAAGAAAGAAAAAAATGAAGAGCTGCGTACTTATTTTAAGGGTTATGAGGGTGAGTTGCAATTCGTGTAAAATGTGGATGCATGTATTGCATTGTCAGAAACACATTAACCTACATAAATCTTGAAATTATTTTTAAATGAATAAATTTTTGCTTATTTATTTTTAACATATAAACCCGCACTCACGCATCGAAACACAGTAGAGACACTGCTTCACACTGTAAAAATCAGTAGCAACTGATTAAATTAATCAGTCTAAGCAATCAAATCTTACAATAAAGTTGAAATGGGAATTTTTTTTTAGTATCTGGTAAGACTGAGCATTTTAATAAATCGTTTGTATTTTTAGCTTATAAAACACAACATACTACGAAATATTGAAGGCTTTCATGTAAAAAGTGATGTTATTACACTTCTTATGCTTGTACGAATCATTGTAACACAATTTTACCGCACAAATCGTCATAGTAAATTAATTTTCGCGAGATGCGTTTGACAGGCATTGACATGGACGATTGCGGAGCGGTCCAGGCGTTTGGAGCCGTACGGCTCCATTTGAGTTGCTTCAAATAGTGGGCGCAGACTAGGTTTCTAGTCTTGTTATTATTCTATGCATGATACCTTACTCTATGCATTCATAGAGTAAGGATACCTTATGAATGAGGTAATTATACTCGTAAATGATTATGATGGTGTGTATGAATTTTGACGAGTGCATATAGATAAGTATAACTTTTTAACACGTTGACTTAGAAATAAGCAGATTATCATTCGCCAAATATTATGAATTATAATTTCCAGAATGAGATTCGTACCTACCTAGCTTTGTTTCTTTAAGATGGTGTCATACAATAACATAATGACACCAGCTGCCACGAGTGTTTGCGTTTAGTATAACTTCTTTTTATAACACATGGGTAGTTTGTTGATGTGAATACGATAAAGTGGGCATGTTGGTTTTTACTAATGGGAACGGTTGTAGGAAATGAAATATTATACACGCATACGAACACAAGAAACAAATAAAAAACGTACTTCTAGATTTAACAGCTTTCTTTTATTCCATTCAATAAAAAAGACAAAAAATTAACTAGTTATATACAAAATCAAGTCTTTACAAATGAGCCATCAAGTCGGTTGTCTTCTTATGCTTAAGGGTAACGGTAGCCAGCGGCAACGGGCTCCACGAGCTTGGCAGGCGCGGCGCGGACAGCGGGGGCGATAGGGGCGACTGGAGCGGGACCCACGGCAAGTCTGGCGGGCGCTGCTACCGGGGCAGGGTATGCCGCAGCCACCGGACCGGAGTAAGCCGCTGTTAGGGGCGCGGTGTAGGCAGCTGCCACTGGGGCGTTGTACGCAGCAAAAGGTGCGGCGTATGTCGCAGCGACAGGTGCAGTATATGCGGCGGCTACGGGGGCGCTATATGCGGCAGTGAAGGGCGTGCTGTATGCAGCAGCGACGGGCGCGCTGTATGCGGCCGCGACTGGTGCACTGTAGGCGGCGTACGCGGCAGAAACTGGCGCAGCTGCTACGGGGGCGGCTGCGTAACGGGCAGCTACGACGGGAGCTGCGACGGGGGCGGCCACGGGAGCGGCAGCGTAGCGGGCAAACACGGGGCCTGTGGAGTAAGCTGCAGGGGCGATTGGAGCAGCAACTGGTGCCGCAGCAGCGTAGCGAGCCACAATAGGAGCAGTAGTGTATCTAGCTGCGTACACGGCAGGTTGAGCTACTCTAGCTGCGACGGCTACGGGCGCGGCGGCGACGGGAGCAGCAGCGATGCGAGCTGGAACGACGGCTGGTTCGGCGACGACGGCGGGTGCAGCAGCGACCAAGGGTTCTTTACGCACAACAGCGTTGAAACCGTTAATGGGATCAGCAGCGTAGTCAACAATGCGGCGAGTGCCATCAGGGTCGACTAATGAGTATGAGCCCTGAACCAGATCGCCGTTGCGGCTTTCCTGCTGGCTCTTGTAGTCCCCAGTGAGAGAGTCCGCGACGTCGTAGCCGAATCTGTACTGCGGCAGGGGGTCAAACTCTTCAAGCCTGGCGGCGACGGCGGGCGCGGTGTAGGCAACGGGAGCCGCCGCTATCGCGGGGGCGACGCTGCCGTACGCCGCAGCGACGAGGCAGGAGAAGATCGCCAACTATAACAAACATACATATTAATTTATCTCATAATTATCTTGGCTGATACCGAATTCACACTAATCGCTTGATTGGTACAGGTGTCATACTAGATTGTTAAATATTTTATGATGAGCAATTCATACATGAATCACAATACATAATGAAACCAATTAATTTCATTTGTCTTTTTAAAACATGGATAAGTTGTAAGTGAGAATAATATGAAAGGATCCAGATCAGATGCTTTATGTTATTTTCACGATTGGTCACTGTTTCACGAATCACTGAACAAATCACTTCACGATGTCAATCCACAGGTGTTCCGTACCTTGAAAGCCATTTTTCTCGTTGAGATGTGTTCGGGGGTGCTTAGAGCTGCGAACTGTACCCCCTGCTGGATTCTAACGCCATTTATAGTCGTTCGAGTTGCAGGTTGCCTCATCCCGTCGCATCTCCAAATTTAAATATATTCAAGTACGCACGTACGGGCCAGGCCGATGGGACCGGACAATGCCGCGGACAAAGCAGCTACTTGTGCAACCGCGCGGCCTATGAAACATCGCGGTCACGCCAATTCTTCGGTTGATCCTCTAAACAACTTGTTTTCAGGAGCACATTTTTCGATCTTCACGGTTAGAATCCGCTGAAAGCTGCCGTAAGGAAAAATGTGAAATTATTCGCATAAAAATTGCATGCAAGGATCATACAGCTAATTTGGCTGCAGTTTCTCTGATTATTAGGAGGGAGTAAAGAATTTCTTTAAACCTTATACACCGCCATCTTAGATAATATAATGAATACTGTCTACTGCACATATATTGTTATAGTATCAGCAGTTTACTGTTTACTTTCGTTAAATTGCATCAAGAAGCAACCCTTTGCAAATCCGCGTCAAAGAACAATGGTTCTGTTGTACTTGTAAATATTTCGAATACGAGGAAATACGTTGACTTTTTGAAATACTAGGAAACGTTTATATTTTGTTAGAATCTGAAAAAAAGATGTGTCGACTTACCTATTCCTACTTTTTTTAAAGACACAGTCGTCAAGCGATAGATGCTTAAGAGATATCTCACCGATCAGCAAACTAAATCATTCGCTGTAGTATATACTACATAGTACTACTACAAGTAGCTGATGATAGATTTCATTTCCCAGCTCACTCAGACCCCGAGTCCCATTTAGAAACGATAGTTTACTAAATTGATCGTATTCAGGGTTAGACGTGTAATCTTATTATTTTGTATCAAATTATCAAGGACCAAAGTCATATAATTTATTGTATCACGAGTTTTACATTATAGATGGCACAACTTTGTTTTAACTTCTTCCTTGATATTCTTTGAATACAGGGTGTATCTGTGAACATGTATATCCCTTTAACCGCGTGTTCTCCTAACCATTATGAACAACATTTGTTCTATCACTTTTGGAAATTCGCATGAAAAAATTTCAACTTTTCATACAAAGTCAGTCACGTGAATTGGTCATTTTGTATGGGGAGTTGAAAAAAAATTTCGATGAATTTCAAAAAGTCGTTGTACAAAGGTTGTTCAGAATGTTTGGTAGAACACGAGGTTAAAGGGATGTAAATGTTCACAGATATACTCTGTATATATTTTTTATTTATTGTACTTTTCTAACGCTGTCTTTTGTATGAATAAAATCTTCCCGTTGTAAGAGTTGCAGCTGAGCAAAACATAAGACATGACATAGTGTGCTCGTACGCAAATGATAGTGATCCAGTTCAGTTCGGGACGCGTTTGCGCACGCGACATTTAAAACCCGCTCCCCGCGTGTGAGACTCGCTCGTCGACTCTCGCAATCTGCAATCTAATTCAAGGACTGGGTCCACCACATGCGACTGACAAACTAATGCATTCGACTCGGTTTTCTTTACATATGTATATGAGTGAGTATACATAAATATTCTATTGATGCCATTTTAGAGACAACAAGAAACAACGGTAAAAATTTACAGAAACATAAGTAGTTATACCATAATCCTCTCTTTAAAAGTACAATCTGTACTTTATTCTAACAGATCTGAGTATAAGGCGGGATAAATAATAGTTCACTAATATGATTTGACGATCCCCAGTAGAGCCTTTGCGGTTTGATTCCCGCTCTGCACAGACGTTCTGAACCTTGTGTTTGTTAATTTTATGTGTGCTGTATCTATTAAAGCTTACATATTTTTGATTTTGAGAACCTTGAAACAAGTGTCGCTTCTTACCTTGGGATCAGTGATATTGTTGACTAATGTAGTTTGTTACAAAGAAAAGTAGTACAGATTATTTTTAAAGACAAACAATATACAACCTTCCATAGCATTCCAAAGAAAATGGCCACTGAAGTCCCTGAACGGACAACGAAACTATCTTCGTAAATCAGCAGACAGTTATCCAACGCGCGCTTGCGGCGGACGAAAGCTCATTACCATGACAACACGGTCTGCAGGGACGCAAGGTCGCGACTCTATTCACTTCTGATCGACGAAAATTCCGACAACCGAGAGGAAAAATCTTCTATGAGTAATTTGAAATACATATATCAAGAGCGATGGTCCCTTAGTGGATACTCCGTCTTGAACGTGCGGCGTCTAAATGAGAGGTCGTAGGCTTGAATCCGAATACGTGACTATTAACGTATTTCGGCTAAGTCGGGCAATCTCAACGATCAGCTACTTACACAGGATATTTATAGTGATCAAATGTGTGCGCAAACACAAGTGCACTCTCTATTCCCTTGCCCTCATAATCCGATATCCGATGGGACACCAGTGTGACACTACCGGAGAGGGAACGGGTGCAGGACCAACGGCTTAACGTATTTTCCGAGGCACGGGGGACTTCCAGAACACGGAACTTCCATACTCCGGGCTGACACTGAGAAAAACTCTGGTACAAAGGACATTGATTTCCGCCCATACAAAGTTGGCCTCATGGCCTTAAAAAAGTACTCAATGTGTTCTAGAAAATGCATAAAATAAACTGAAATGAAAATAAAGCCACGGACACTTCTGAGAATGGCACACTAACCAAAATACTTTCCAATTTTCAGGTTATATTAACTCTAATTCGAAGTTGCCGAAAACAAGTTTTTTTGATTCAAGATGTCGATTGATCGAACAATATTTTTAGTGTAAATTATATTGCCCTCGATCCTGAGGCCAAATATGACAATGTCCTTTTGGCCCGACCCGGGGAATGAACCCGGGACCCCAGGCGCAGCCGTCGCTTCAAAATGCGACGCACTACCCACTCCGCCAACCAGGCAGTCATTTTCTTATTTTAGGGAAATAGGGTTAGGTAAAATATCGTATATGGTATAACTTCCCTTTCCATTCTCCTATCTACGGCTCTTGCAAAAGTACTACTAGTAATATACCTTTGCAAGAGCTGTTTGGTAAGTCTGGTAATGACAATGAAGCTACCTTCATTGTCATTACCAGACTTACCAAATCGTGGATCATGGTGCAAGCGTAACCCCTGCTCCATAATGACGAATGAATGCAATCGGGAATGACACCCCACGACCCTGGGAAATTGATTATTTAACTAACTTCGAAAAACTGTAAAATACTGATACTTCATGCCGACTCTACAAATTAGTTGATGAAATCTTTCATGTTTTGCTTTACTATTCCTCGCTGCTTTGATTGTATTTATTTATCTTTGTGTTATACATAAAGGTGCAGATGGAATAACTATTACTGAGCAAGAAAAGTTATGAGATAAATACAGAGAAGAATAAATATCACTATCATGACAATATTTTTGAAAATGAAAGCTCACAAAGAAAAGCCAGGCAACCTCGTACATATACCTGTTATGAATTTAAATACTCATTCACTTTCAAGCTTTGCCGAGATCTAGATACGAGTACATTACTGTCTGCTCACTCTGTAAAAGGATATGTATCATCACACCCGCAGCTACGTGTCTCGAATTACCAACTGAAAACAAGAAATTAACTCAAGAACAAATGGATAACGTAAAAGCTTGCACCTGTTTTTGGTGTTATCTTATGTACATACATACATACATATGTATATGTTATATATGTATATATTATTGTAGGTACATTATAGGGTTGGTCCATGTGGACCAACCCAGTTACGAATAACATATATTTCCCATTATAAGTGTTCACTACTTTAATTTATTTTTAGTGTTAGTTTCAGAGTGCCTAGTTAGCATTTAGTTTACAATAAGTATATGTTAATTTTGTATAATTATTCAATTTGTGCCATCATCATCATCAGCCCATCGTAGTCCACTGCTGGATGTAGGCCTCTCCAATTGTTCGCCACTGTGATCTATCCATGGCTTCTCGCATCCAGCTCTTGCCAGCCATCCTGCACAGATCGTCCGATCGTTCGAATTTGTGTAAAATATTATAATTATTTTAGTAAATAATTTTCAAGTTACATTGTTACTAACACCACAGTCCTTGTTAACACTATGGACAATTATTATTATTGTGTAGTAGCGGTACCTACCGCACAGATTGAATGCATATAACAACTAGGGACTGAATTTATACTGAATAAACACTTGTTCGGATATTTTATGAGAATGAATAATTATTTAAAACAATTCCGTACCCGTAAATATCTGTAAAGGAATATAAAATATTGTAACAACTTCAACCCTATCGTCTTATTTTTACTAGCTGTACGTTTGTTTAGTGAAAGGTACTATCGCATATTCTTCAAGTCTGGCCTGCTGTAACAAAACTTATTCCCCTAATGTCTTAAGAAAAGAAGTTTAATAAGTAGGCTACCTACCCAGTAAGAGTAGACGGGGGCAACTTATTGATGCAGTGACGAAGGTAACATTGTTACATTTATTAGTTCACTGGCATTGACACGAGTGACGAATATTCGTGTTAGGATGTCAGAGCGTACCCCACGCCTGCGCGCTTGCGCAGTAGGGTTGACACAACGACGTATCAAATATTTAGTTATTTCGTGAAATAAGACACATTATAATGTATGTAAGTCGAAGGTATATTCGATAAATTGGACAATATTCATTTCAAGTACCTATGCATAAATTCTAGAATTAAAGCAAACACTAGGTCATTCCTTTTTTCACGAACAGTCCTATCCTCGAATACTAACAATGAAACTTGTCCCCTAATAAAAAGGGAATAATGGGAAGATTCACCATTTTAAATATAAAAACTCTTTGTATCTGATTTATTTTTCTTCCTTTTCTTAGACTACACATATTTTTTGTCCCACTTTCCATGCCTCTTTTTCCTGTGAAATATATTTTTCCATTGTCAAGCATGGAATAATTTATATTAAAGTAATCCCAAAATCTCGTTTACCGAACCAATAGCTCGTATCCATTGAATACAACTTTTTAACACAGGGCCAGATCATTGATTAGTTTTCAATAAGATTTGAAATATTAAGTTTTTAAGGGTGCAGGCATCCCTAGCACCCGCCCTGCATAGGCACATGAAAATGCGCGATCGTTTTTCCGAGCTGCGCACGCGCGTCCTTGCGAAGGCTGCGCGAGTGCCAGGCGTTGCGCAACCGGTGCAACGAGCCATCTATTTATAATCGTCATCGCTGTATATTAAAATCGCAGTAAGTATCTTATGAAAGCGTTATTTAAACTTTTTTTTCTCGCAGGGGAAATGCTGCCGACCCTTGATATGGTCTGACTATTTTAAATAATATGCATACTTGCCGGCGGCGACACAACCAACCCTGCCCAGATTCCTAGGAATTATTTGCATGTTACTTGATTTCTACTAAGTTAGGTTCTTTAATAGATCGTCAAAAAATAGAATTAATAAAAACTTTATAGCGAACTATAATGTGAGCATAAAACAATCCATATATTGATTGATACAGTACCTACCTTCTATTCGTTGCAAGAAATCTCAAAGCAGGTGTCCATACTACTAATACATTAATTAGTTACTTATTCATCGAGCAGAGTCATCCTTAAGATTGATAATATTGTGCCTAAAGCATGTTCTCATTTTGGCCGTTCTCGGAATGCCAGTAGTACTTGGAAATGTTCCTCCTGAAGACCTTTTGTGAAACAACCTTCACTTTTGCCATAATTGCGTGCTTGACAAGCAATTACCTTAATACTTATTACACCAATCAAATGAAGACTTAATTGAACGTCTCGCAAAAAGCTGACATATGTGGTCGCCTTAAAAAGAGATGCTAAATGATTTCATTCAGCTATATTAGTAACATTCTGTTTATTAATTAAGTAATTTCATTGATGCATATTTTAATTTACAAGAGTCCAAATATGGGAAGTGATGACCTAGGTAATTTAACATTACATTTTTAAGTAGGATTCTAGTCTAGTAGGTAAAAAGACTCGTTCAAACAATATTTTTATTACGTATAGTAAAAAATAAGTATTTGCATATAAATAAAATAGTCTTCATGAGGTCCAAAGTGTACCACTCAACTCACAATAAGTGCTCATGTGAGCGGCTAAAAAGAGACAGGCTTAAAAAATGGACCTACTGAACTGTAATAAAGAGTGGTCAGACTTTGCCCAGATTATTAATATGTTTCACAGTATCACATACATTATGTTTTACTGATATCAGATTTGAGGTAATAGGTTGATTAAAAAGCGTGTTCATGATACCGTCTTTCCAGGTTCCCCAATCATATTTGAATAGTCGAAGCATAAGTCTGGCAGAGGTAGATTATAATAAAGTATATTTATAGGTATAACTGTCTTCTCTCTGAGGTCAGTACCTCAGAAACAGAAACAGAAACATTATTTATTTGCATAATACACATTTGATACATAGATGGTATGAAAAGTATCAGAGTCACGGTATTCAGCCTGCCAGCAGGCGCGCAAATGGTGTTGGTATGACAAAATTCTGTAGTCCTACCTAAAAGATTACATTGATAAATCTAAATTTAACAATTTATTATAAAAAAAAAACTTTACATGATAATCTAAAATTATGAAAATACTTATACTTACGTCGAATTATGTATTGACTAATATTATTTATTTATAAGTATCTATGAATTTATTTGGGTGCAATAAAATTAACCTTCTGGTTAACTGGTAGAAAATGCGTCTTACCCTCAGCTCTGAAGCTGTATACTCGTACTATACGCCTATTCTATTTTGTAAATGTTAAAAAAATACTATCCAAAGGCAAGTTACATCACTATCACTTACCATTATAGTCCATTCAGTATGTGAAGGTGAATTTGACATATTTATTTTGACATTGAGAGGCGTTCCTCTTAAACATAACCAATATTTTTTAAAATCGAGAATTTTTTTTTTTGATATCTAATCAACTTTTTATTTGTTTGACTTTTAATCTTTATCAACATTTTATCTACGAATTTGAACTATCTATATGGAATACAATATGTAAATATTCTTAGCGGTACCTACTCACGCAATAAATCACAAATAATTAAAACAATTAAATAAATACTTGCATCTTATTCATCCGAAAAATTACAACTCGCGCTTGACGTATCGGAACCACCTTCGTCATCAAGAGAAATTACCAGTTCTTATTAGACATTGGCCCCGAGCTGCGGGGCATATTTTACAGGAGACAAATATCGCGATTCGATGGGAAGATGGCTGTCATACCAGTTACTAATTTACTGCGATTGTTTGTGTTAATCCCTTTGAGCAAAATTTCCAATGAGCGCATTATGCAATTCATAAAATATAGGTATTTTACAAATTAGCTAACATAACAAATAGTGTTCAGATTAATTGAGAAAGATTAATATTTGTCATTTTGGAAAAATTAAAACACAAAAACCTTAATCATTTTTACAGCTTCATATTTTTATTTTTCCATAATAAAAAAAATAAAAATATTAAGGCCGTGTGGTGCCCGGTAGAGTAGAATAAGCCACCCTCACTCTTACCGAGGTGTCGTAAAAGGCTACTAAGGTAAGTAAACCTTCTGGCATGATCATCAGCACCCAGTGAAGGAAAACTCTGCATTTATATCAAAACCCTCGCCAACCTGTCTGCCAAGCGTGGTGAGTATGGCAATTACCCCTCATGTGATTGAGGGAGGCCCGTGCCCCAGCAGTGGGGACTTAAATGGGCTGACGATGACGATGAATATTTTTATTTTTAGACAGTTAGATGAATGATAAATCACTTTCTTACGCTGAATAGACTATAGATAATATGTCTGCTCGTCTGCCCAATATTATATTAAAAAAAACAACAGCGGTATTTATGCAGATAATAAATACATACAACCTATTGACATTCTGGTGCGCCCGTCAAAGCCAACGCTAAACGCTTTCCATGTCTATATTTTCTGAGAAACACATTCTCAGGTGAAGTAAGTAGAACAGATAGGTGCACAAGGATAGTGTAACAAGGCATTACCATGCGAGTGAGGTCAGCGTGGCAGAGCCTGCCTACGATAGGTAGGTAATTTAGAAAGTACTCAGTGGTCCCATGTTATATACATATAATCTCATGCAATTATTGTTAACAGATTACATAGGTACCTAGTCTATAATGGGATTACTTACTATCCGGACTTCACTGAGTTCTATTTTAAAGGTAACCAATTAATTCGAAATTGATTTCGTATGTTAGGTATCTGTTATATGCTTATTTTTTATACTATAATAATTCTAATGATTTATTTATTATTAAATAGATAACACGGTATAATGACGAGGTAGCATGTGAAAAAATATAACAATCGTTTAATTGTTTCAGAAAAATGATTTTAACTGTTGTCATTTTCAAATTACTGCACAATTCATTTACAACGTAGGGTATTAAACCAAACCCTAAACAATGTTGGTCCATTTACTTCTACCGGAACCTAAAAATATAGCATAATGTGTGTGTAGTAAGGAGGGTCACGTGCCGGACATTGCGTCACCGTGCGTGACATGCGCAGGCGACGACGTCATATCAACGGTTGCGCGGGAACCGCCCGCGCCACCGTGTGGCGCTGATACAAATTTAACAAGATCACGAACGCACGACCTCATCGGATGAGTTCGCTGAACGAGTATTTTATTTGACACTCTAATCATCTTGTTTCAATCTACGACATTCACCCTCTATGAGTTCTAAATGACATAAGCGCAAGACGTGTCCCATACACTATATCTAGACCGGGAATCAAACCCAGAATATTTCGGGCTTGAGCGCCACTCTTTAGTCACTTCACTACACCACAGTCATCAATTGAAGTAGTGTTTCAGAGTAAGGGCAGTTGTTAGAAAAAATATTTTTAAGAAGCTCATGTAAATAAATATGCCTTATGTAGTAAGTTACCTACTTTAAAACTTGCATTTACGTTTTAAACCTTAACAATCCTTTTATTTGTTACATTAATGGCAGGAAAACACAGTGGTTTCATTGAACTTTGACGGGTTAGTTGCCTTTGAGTCGAACTCAGCCCACTAATTAAATGTTCACCGATAATAACACTAAGCAATTCAGCCGTGAGCCTGAGTGTCGACCTCAACTTTTGACTCCGTTGCAAACTTCCGCACGACTGGAACTCACGCGAATTGCAATGCGAACTTAACTTGACTTCATTCATTAACTTTTCGGCTCGTATCAAAAAGCTAAATGAGTATCTACGGCCTTACGCATTCGGTAAATACCCTGCCTGACGCTCAGGTTATGGATTCGATTCCTGCCTTAAACCATGTACTTATTATATTATAGTCCATGCTTGAACGAACATTGATGGGATGGAAAGTTGTGTTGGTTTAGTATCTGGAGTCTGTCATATCCTAAGCCTTTATACCGCTTTACAATCTCTCTCATCATCTCATCATAATGGTAGAGTTAAATAACTCTACCAACATTAAGTCATCATAATTTCAGCGTATAATTCCCAGTTGCGTTCTAAGCTGTTGCTTCAGAGCCCGGGTACGCTGCACCATGTTCTAGGATTTGGGAAGTCTGACAAGTAACTACAACGAAGCGACTGCCATCTGACCTTCGGAATCGCTAACTGAAGGAACCAAACCTATTACAATAACAATTAAGTAACTTTCCAAAATGTACAGGTTTCTTCATCATCATCATCATCATCAGCCCATTTGAGTCCCCACTGCTGGGGCACGGGCCTCCCTCAATCACATGAGGGGAAATTGCCATACTCACCACGCTTGGCAGACGGGTTGGCGAGGGTTTTGATATAAATGCAGAGTTTTCCTTCTCTGGGTGCTGATGATCATGCCAGCAGCTTTACCTTAGTCGCCTTTTACGACACCTTGGTAAGAGTGAGGGTGGCCTATTCTACTCTGCCGGGACCACACGGCCGCGGTTTCTTCGCGATGTTTTATTTCACCGCTGAGCGAATGGCAGAAATACGCACATACATACTTAGATTCGAATAATCTAGAAGAGCACGCTTCGATCCGAACAATTGAATGACCCCCGCTTTGAAGGCGCACGATCTTATCCACTCAGTCACCCTCGCTCCCGCCTCAATCACTTTTCAATCTATACTAGTATTCACGAGTATTTTGCAGAAAACTACAATACATGATATTCTTATTACGAGTATAACTAAACTTCAATACCTTAAATTTAAGTTTAAAATTATTTTCTTAATTACCTATTCTATGATATGTATTAAGTAAGTCAAAGCCCCTGCGGATTCATGTTCAGGACTTGCAATAAGTATCAAGATCTATTGTGAACTATATGGCAGCAATAAATACTATGACTATGACTAAGTACTATGTAAAAATTTGATAATATTCAATCGTAAGTAAATAAAATCCATTTATGTAGGTATGGACATCCGCACGATAAAATATACAATTCTGCCAAATTTCTTCGATCTATATTGAACAAAATAGTAACCCGACATATGGCTGTCTGTTCTCCACATGCCGTAGTTCCGTTTAATATAAAAAACAATATAAACATTATCTTTGACCTGGAATATGCATGGCAGGTAATAAATAATTATTTTACTGCCTACACGGTGCTCTTTTATTTAGTTCAAGGCTACAAATGTATGATTTCTCGTTGGGCGTATTCTTGTCCGACACCTGACGCCTCTTGTAGGTAATCCACAATATTATTATATAGGTGTTTCCATTTAGCATTCAAATATGTCGAAATAATATGCCTGGACATACACTGTATGTATTTATAAACGACGTAAATAAATTAGGAGGTTCTATGCTCGAGTGTATGTTTCTTTTTTTTTCTATGTTCACCGATTTCTCCGTCAATTATTGACTGATTTGCAGAATTTTTATTTTATTTGAAAGAACATAATCCCAAGTTTGTCATCATCTAATGATGGGACTCATTGTCATCATCTGATGATGGGATCCCAGAGAAATCGTGGCCAACCCTCAAATTTTATAGGCACATGTAAAGATTTTGTATTTTTTTTCAAAGCTGCACCAATAATTACGCCTGATTGTTTAATTTGTGGCTCATCTGGATGATGGATGGTCAACTCCTTAACGGTTAGGACTGACTAAACACTAAAAACATGAAAAAAACAGCCTTCAAAAACCACGAACTACAAGGTGTAAAATAATATTGTTATCACTTCATACACTTCAGCTACCATTTTATAACAGTATGTACACTCGAAAAAAGATGTTACTGAAGTCGGATTTTTAATGAGTTTTAATTTTCCAAAAATGAAAAATACTTTTTACTTCTACAAGAAAATACTTTTTGTAAGCAATCCCAATTCCACATGTTAATGTTTATAATAGACTATTAGAAGTTACAAAGCTGAGCTGCGGTACCTCGGCGTGGAGCAGTAAATTAACGTTGTGCTTGTACACCTTACTACCTACTCTTTAAATACTTTGGCTAAATGTCGAAGGAGCGACAGTCACATACGCTCAAAAGCTTTCAATGCTATAATTGATAGGCGATGAATGAAATTATTAATACATATTCAGTTGAACCCACAGTTGAAACAATGGCCGTCTCGCCTTGACATTACCGGCGTGGCTAATGCCGATCTTATCCCGCTGGCCGCCGTGTGCGGCCGCAGTGGGAGTGATCGCACAGCATAACTAGGCACAGTATGAAATCTACGTTTACTCTTGCCATTACTCTTCAGTATGGAGCAATGGTCTGCAGACCAAAAGTCTGGAATAATCCTAGGCGCTTCGCGGAGCCATTTATGGTTTAATTTAAGTTTAGTTGAACTTACCTTAAGTGAACTTCAACCAAAATTATACGAGCTGTGGCATCTGTAGAGATTTAAGTACTTATATGAGCATACACAACTCGGTTACATTTGGGTGGTCCCTCATGACAAACTACTGATTTTGGGACTATCTTTAAGCATGGATTAATTAGCTGATGAATATTGAGTATCGTATAGTCGTAAAATAAGGTTTTCGCTATATCTTATGTAACAAGGACAGAAGCCTTGTTTAGCGTTAAATGTTCCCTAATAGTAAGAAGTTATTTATTATAATCATTCAACTTACTTTGATGGCCCATCTACCCACGACCTTCACCGATACAACATGTCGCAATTTTAGCCCGGTCTTGGTCAGCTTGACGCCAATCTCCTGCCTCCAATGCATATTCGTAAATTGAGATATAATTTATAACTGTTAGTAACTTACTACGAACTTTATTACCTGTCACGAAAATCCAGATAAAATCCTTATCAAATCGTAACCCTAATAACACTTATCCTTAAACAACTAAGGTCCGAATAGACCAATCTTTATCCTAGAATAAATCGATGATATAAAGTTACGAGTAGTATGAGTATAATACCCTATATATTAATAATAACCTCGTTTTATAAAACTCCTGTATACTAGATCAGTAAGAAATGTTTCGCAAATAAGAAAACATGTACTGAGAAATAAGTATATAAATATAGAAAGTAAGAACTAGCTAGCATGAATATTTTAAATAAAGAAAGTCTGCAAATTATATATAATAATAAAGATACACCCTGTTAAGCAATAAAAAGAGCCCTTTGAAAAAACAATCCTGAACGGATATTCGGGGGACAGAAAGCAGAAAAAAATACCCTATATATTAGACCTGTATGACATAGGTACGCCATCGATATCCACCCCTAACACTTCATATCAATATCCATAGAAACATTTTATTCACTAAGACTCGACACACCACATTTAACAGATACGAACAGACAGCAGGCAACACAATAAATATCTTGAATTTCATTGTAACAAACTGAAAACATAGGTACAAACTCTTTGCTAAGTAAATAATACACACTTAAAAATTTCATCTCCGTGTTCAGGCGGGACTCGAACCCACACCATCCACAATCCGGGTGAAATTTTTAAGCATGTTATTTACTTAAGAATAAATTGCAAAAGATTGCTATAAAAAATATCAAACTCTTTGCTGTTACTCCTGTGTACTGTGGTAATGATTCTAACCATAATTCTAACTGATTATATCGCCGCAGCTGAGAAAATCACTCATTACTGTGACCTAGACCTTTCTTGCTAAGACCTCAAACTCCAATTTATTAAAATTACTGGCGACATTTGTGATGTATAAAACGGCCATAAAAGTTTAAAGGGCACTGGTAGCACTCTTTTGGCCAGGACAACAAATTCATCTGAGACTAACTACTTCGATCTCAGCCCTTTTAGGTCACGATTACTTCTTTTTTTATGCTAGAGGAGACAAACAAGCAAGCGGGTCACCTGATGGAAAGTAATCAACAACGCTCATGAAATCCGTGATCACAATCCGCGAAATCATGAGAGTTGCGTGATGTCAGCCTTTTTAAAAAAGAGCACGCTCTTTACTTGAAGTCTTAGCCGTCGGGAAAAACATAACTGATAACATGAATAACCCGAGAGGAAATATGTTAATACCAATGTATGTGCCTACTTGAGGTAGAGTTCATCGTGAGTTTATGTTTAGGTACAGACAACCACACATCAGGTTTCTACAACCTTTCTTTTCTCAACTGGGACGAATGTATTTTAAATTAAAATCGATCGAATAATTTTGACAGATTTGTATACCTTCACTAGACTGCGCCCGCGGCGTTACTCACGCAGTTTTAGATGTATAATCTATGGTTTTAGTCGTTATTACTAAAGTCTTCATTCAAACTTCAAACCCGCGCAACTACCCTTTAGGGATTTAAAATTCAAAAGTTACTTTTTTATTCAAAACCGATGCCCAAACATCAATTTTAAGATCCCACATACTGCATTCATTTACCCCCTCAAAGGGTGATTTTCCAAAAACGTTTAAGTGAATTAATACTTTTTTTAATTATACGTACTTATATATAAAATTTTTCACTTTCCTAACTTCTATACTAACTTCAAACCGCCTTTTCATCCCCTTATGGGTTGAATTTATAAAAATGTTAAAACAACTTGTTCTTGGTTTAAAATAAGGAAAACGTATAACGATTTTCAAAGTTCTTACTTTAAACTAGCTGACCTACTGGCATTTCATCCCCTATTTTACCCCCTTTAAGAGTGATTTAAAAAAAAACGTTAAATGGGTTACTTTCAATTTTAAATTATTAGTCTGAATACAAATTTTCACATTTCTAACATCATAGATAGTTAGTGCTCACTTTCACTATTAAAGGAACCCCCTTCCCAAATTTCAAGTTTCTAGGGTCAGCAGTTTGGGCTGTGGGTGCATTCCTAGTCACTTAATACCTTAGTCACTCAATTCTCCTTTTATATATATATATATATATATATATATATATATATATATATATATATATATATATATATATATATATATATATTAACAAATAACAAAAGTTTCCTTTTTCACGGTTTAGGTACAACCGGTTTTTTTATCTAGTCTTCCGCCCCGAGATCCTCAGGGAAGAGAAGTGCTAGATTCGTTATATATATATATATATAGATGTGCGTATATTGAACAACATATTTATCCAAATACATAGGTACTTTATTTTTTATATTCTTAATGTTGTGCAATCTGTTATATTTCTATTCTAGTAAATACACACCACTGTACCTATTTATCCAAATCTGTTTTACCTTTAGCTGGCATATCAATTTCTAAGTAAACATTAATGATGAAATTCCAATTTTGAACTAGCATGCAACCTAAACACTTTATTAATTCCAGCGTGTGTAACGATCACGTACTCCTTGAACGAGCTCACTCCTCACGCGTGCGCCCGCGCCGGTCCGACCACTTTTGTTTTCATCGGTCGAGACGAGACTTTACCAAATAATTTGGTACTTACTAAAATAAAAAATATAATGTGATGTTTTCTACTTCAGTAATGTGAACAAACATCAACTTACTAAATCCATGCTGAAGTTAAGGGAGTGCTCCTTTACCTTGACAGTGTCTAATTGACGGTGGCTCAGATTGCTTAATTACAAAGCGAGTTCGAGACAGCGTCCTTGAACGCGGGCGGCTCACCCTTGCGCAACACAGAACTAGAGCAGGCCCATATGAATGAGATGTTGTTTTGCTACTAATTATGAATATTCTTATTGATACTTAAACTGAGGAAGGAAATATTATTGTAACGGTACACATCGGTGTAAATAATATATAATAGTAAATAATAATTGGGGTGCTTTCAATGTCAACATTGAAGACTTAAAAAAAAGGAGGAGTTTCTCAATTCGACATGTAAATATTTTTTTATGTTTGTTTGCCGACTACTTTGGCATTTATGAATCGATTTAGATTATTCTTTTTAGTTGGAAAGTAGATAGTCCCGGAATGGTACCATGATAAGGATATCAGGATCTGATGGTGGGATCCTGGAAAAATTGAGGAACCCTCAAATTTTAAAGGCATGTAATGTGTTTGTATCTTTTTCAAAACTGCACCAGTATTTACTTACCTTACCTGATTGTATTAATTTTGTGGCTCTGTTGATGATGGAAGGTCAACTGTTCACGGTAAGGAATTAAACTCTTTCGATACTGTACTCACATTTAGTTTATTAGTTATTCGGCGGTTGTGGAAGATTGAATGGGGAAGGGGCTGCCAAAAAAGAAGACACTAAAATTCTTGATAAAAAAAATTCTGCGAAAAAAACCGCCTTCAAAAACCATAAACTAAAAATGTGTAAAATAATATTATTAACACTTCTAATAAAATATCAGACACTAAAAAGCTTGAAAAAACAAATATCTGCGAAAAAAAACCGCCTAAATAGTACACTCGAGAAAAGGTTTTTGTGGGTGTTACAGAAGTCGGCGCTTAATCCCTGTTAAATAACTGAATGTTGTATTAAATTACAAGATTGTATTGGAAGCCGACTTCTGTAAAACCTTTTAAAGTGTATGAAGTGTTAAAAATATTATTTTACACATTTTAGTTCGTGGTTTTCGAAGGCGGTTTTTTTCCCAGATTTTTTTTTAAATGCAGCAGAGCCAATGGTATGGGATTACCCTTAGTAGTATCTAGCTATGACATTATTAAAATGTCCTTTCCTTCTGCAGTTTCTGTGTCGATGAAGAAGTTGTATGCGTAGGTACACTACGTACAGCCACGCATCAAAGTTTGTTCGGTGTCTGGGTGTAATGTATATATTTTTGTTCCTCTGTTGTCTGATATCTGTAACACAAGTGCTTAAGCTACTTAGTACGGAATCAGGTCAACGTATGGGATGTTGTGAGAATAATTATTATTATTATTAAAAGTAAATAAAACAGTCAAATTCACTCTCACTTCAATCGACTCTCACCTTTTGAAATGTCAAGCACGTTTGATTAATACGGTATTTGACCTTTTTTTTTTATTTTTGTAATCAAAAGATCTCTATGATAGAGACATCGTTGAAAGAATTACTTGATTCTCATTTAAACTACCTGAGATATCACAACTTTAAAATCACATTATTTTGGGCAAACCCTAAACGTTCCATACAATGGCTACTTAGATTCACATCTAATGACGTCACCGTCACACGCAAGTACAAACTGTGCGGATAAAGAATGGGATCAGAAATGGCGGCGCATCTATCCACTTCTCGCTCGCACACTATTTTCGTCTATACTCGCACTCGTGGGGTGCGAGTATAGACGCAAATAGTGTGCGAGCGAGACGTAAATAGATGCGCCGCCATTTCTGATCCCATTCTTTATCCGCACAGGTTGTATTTTGTATGCATTTCATTTTAACTTTGTATGGTATAGCTATATAAATGCTTCGTTTATGTCAATGGTTCTATTATAATAGTTGGTGCAAATTGTATGAGTTATTCAATGGAATAATTATTTTTTAATAATTTCATACTTTTAAGTTTTTTTTGTATTGGCACATATTTACCTATATTTTGATAAAATATTTATATTTTGTAAAATCTCGAGCTTAGTCAAATACCCTATCCTATTATCAATAGAGGAAATTTGACAGATTGTGGTAACCTGAAGTGTGACTGCCTATATCCCTCGCTGCAAAAGGCAAATAATTCGGATGCAATCTCAATCTTTCAATTGAACTGGCTTTTTGGACACTGATTACAATCATCTACAAATAGGATTTATCGCTCCATAAGATTAATCTGTATCACTGCTGGATTGCAAAAAAACGAGTTCACTTCCAATCAACATCGATTGCAAATATAATTATAGTTATTAAGATTGAACAATTTAAAGAACAGTTGCAACTAAATGCTTACTCTATTTATAAGTTTACTTTTAAATGATAACTATATCATTAGGAAAAAAAATATAACTTATAGGAAAGAAACTCGTCCTTCCGTCCGTAACCTTACCGATAAAAGTTATTTTAGAATCATCAGCATATCAGCGTTTTATTTCTTTTGGATCATGGTCTTTACCATAATCCAGGATTTGATTGTCTTATCACTGCAGTCTGCACTAGTCGTCATAAAGTCTTGGCGGCTGGTGCACGTCTACCTAGGATCACAGACAAATGTGAGAACAAGTTCTACACATAAACCCCTCTTTTTGCATTTGTTTCAAGTATTAAAAAAAATAAACGTGTGGATGGACAGTATCCGTAGGTACTCAAAAGAGTACTGATATTGTCTACTCTTGTGTACTCATCAATGCTGTGTTCGCCTATAATAGGCATACATACTGACATCTAATTTACTATAAAAAGCTGTTATAACAATTTTTGTGTGATGTGCTGAACCTAAATAAATAAATGAAAATAAAACTCTTATATTATAAAATCTCTTTTAAGTATTGGTACTATCCATCCACACGTTTATACAGAAGTTTATACCAAGAAGCATTACACAGCATTTAATATATGCTGTATAACGCTTCTTCTCTCTTCTTCTTCTTTTTAAATCGATGCGCTAGAACTATTACAATGAAAATGTTCGGAATTCCTACAATTGCCTAACTCACCTACCAATTGTGTAAGGTGAAACTTATAACCTAACCCTAGGTCACCTAGATGTCACGGTGTTAGGCGTGTATGCGCTGGCGCCGCCTGGGACAACATTAAATGCCACGCAGGCATTGCCAGTGCCTGAAATTTGCTACATTTTGTAACCAAAAGGTATTGTATCCAAAGAAAAAAAGGTGGAGCAACTTCGTTAAGATTATGGTGATCGGCAACATCAATGGAAGAGAGCCTCAAAGACGCAGCCTCTTACGCTTTTCTGTCCAGATCAACCACTTGACTCTATGGTTCACCACGCTTACCAGAAACAAAAATTTTAGAGAAAGAATAGGTACCTAGGTAGGTGCCTAATGTAGAAGAGAAACTACGACCCTCAATACTTGCGGTGAAGGAGGAGTAATCAAACTTGTGTAAATTATCCAATAATTACTTAGATTTAATCAGTCTTTACCTATGAAATTGGCCTTTTTTTTTTCTAGACACAATAGTATGTATAACTCCTTTAATAAGCATTAAGTCACCATACTTTAATTTAATTTTGATTTAAGGCTATACTTTAAGGTTTATATTAAATAGAGTTCAGATGTTTTTGTATTCGTGATGCAAAAAAATAATTGATAATGACCCTTTCTTTACTTGTTAGAATTGATAGATAGAAACATTTGACGTTTTCAATAACTTTTTAATTAAAACAGATTTTTTTCTGAAAAACTATCCTACACGTTCCTAAACGTTGTCCATTAAAGCACAGTTAATTATGGAGTAGGAGCATTAATAGTTACTTTACAAATTAAGAAAAAAGTTACTATGGAAAATACAACTCCTATCGCCATACAAAACGGCAATTTCATAGGTTTCATAGGTCACGCTTCTCGTGGCCTTTAAGTTATAACTATTCTATCCCATAATAATTCTTAGCGAATTTTCGTGAAACATGTAACACAAAGTTAATGTAACTAAGTAATTACTTTCGCTAATCCATATACATATAATATGATCTGTGATATAGGTACTCCATTTATCCATAAAAGACTAAATTCACAAACGTTGTTTAACAAGATAACTGTAGTAACGTTTTGCTAATACAAATGTCAAATGAAATGGATTCAAAAAAAGTTACCTAACAAATAAATGTTATCTAAAATTATATATTTTCTGCGTGGGAGCACCATACCTGGTGTTGAGAGTGCCAGCAAATGTGTCTACCACAGTTTTTCACCATAACTTCAAAGTCAAAAGTCTAGCAACACCGCGTAATAAGTTCCCAGAGCTTTGCTTTGTGCGCTGATTGCCTACGCTCACCGTGCGATGGCTGCAATCCTTTATACTGTCTTGTACTAAATACGGTTATTAATGGCTAACTATAGCTTAGGTTTTTAACAATTATCCAGTCACTTGCGTGATTTTTTTTGCTATAATTGCTGTACTTAAAGACCTACAAATATATCTAGGCAAGGACATCCCGGATGTGGAATATACACAATGTTATACACTCAGCATAATTGTGTATGGAAACATCCACAATCTTCAGGGTCTCTTGAGATTCAAATGTAGGTTAGGTATAACTAATATATAATACTCTCAAATCCTTGTCAACCTTCTTCGAAGTTATTCGTGGTGGAACAAACAGCAGCTGCAGGGTTTACCAAAGAGCATAGTCTGATAACGAAAGTTCACGATCGAATCTTCATCCCCGACTGTCCGTGATCCCATGAAGTTGGTGTATAATAAAAACCCAAATGTAGGCCACTACCATCGGCAAGTGTGTTACAATTTTTAGTGTTTTACCTAGAGACTGAAAAGAGCTACCTAATTAAGCGAAAATTGTTTGGGTGGCGTAAAGAAAATAATTTTTATTGTAAGTATACAAGATTTTTTTAGAAGTTCACAAAATAGAAATAAGTTAGATTTATAAAGTGCTACTTATTATTTCTATGTTTTATTAATACGTAAGTATAGTTAGTTTTGTTTGTTAATAGTTACCCTACTTAAGGTGACGGGTAGGGCACACTAGCGACGCCAATCGATTTTAATTTTAACTACTAAAACGGAACTATTTTAAACAATTTCGTGGTTACAGTCTCTTGGCAAACACCTATACTATTTATTTAATACTTATAGTTAACTGTTTGGTCTGCTTTTGCACTCGATTTTTGGATTACCACCCAAAGTGGCCGCTTAAAGAGGTCCATGAAGAGCCTCCACGGATTAGAGTAAAAAAAAAAACTTAATCAAAATCCATCCTGGGGATTTTTTTTTAATGACTTTTTTACACTCGATCATCGATGTAAATAAAAGCTAGCAGAGTAGGTTACACTGATAATAACTTAAGAAACGGCTAGACCGATTTGATTGAAAATTGGTGGAAAGGTAGCATATAACCTGGAGACAGACAAAAAATACTTATTTGGGATATAATAAAACAATTAATACGTGGTAAAAAGATAGTGGTCCAAGAGCTGCCACGGATTAGAGTATTGCCAATCGTTATACATGTACAGTCAACTCCAAAAATATGTATACACTTTAGGACGTTGTCACAATATATAATATAAGAAAGTAGACCTCTACTTTCTTATAGGTAAGAATTGTGACAAGGTCCTAAAGTGTATACATATTTTTGGAGTTGACTGTATATACCTTCTTCTATAAAAAAAAACACTCAATCAAAATCCATCCAAGGGATTTATTTTAATAGCATTATTTTATACTCGTATCATGCATGTATATAAAAGATACCTAGTTAGACCGATTTGGCTGAAAATTGGTGGAGAGGCAGCTGAGAACTCAGGCTTGGATGCCATTGAACATTATTATTGCTCATGCATAGCAGGGAAACGCACCGTGGGATGCTGCACCCATGGCATAGTGGTAACTTGGTGCCATGGGTATGCCCGTTATGATGGAGCCGTGCATCTACCAGCTATATTTTTGGATATAATATTAGACAAATATCTAATGATAAATGAAGGGAAAGATTTGCTTTTGTTTACTGATTGAATGATTGATTATGTTTTGCTTTTATATGATTACGGATTCGGAGTATCTTTTATAAAACTCATACCTACATTTACTAGTTATACCTACAGTTACCTCGTACCATCTTGTACCCCCCCCCCCCTCCTCCCCCTCCATTCTTGATGCATTACGTGAATCAAACGATGATATGTGTAGAATTACTTTTTATCACTGACTGAATAACACAGATTATGTTTATGTGTGTGAAATAAATTCGCTGCTTGCCTCGCCACATTAATAAGTTTCATTGATATCATTCATTTACACCACGTGTTATGTCGATACGGCTACAGTTAATTTAAATCGGCTCCAAATCGGAAGCACTTACTATTAAGATTTGATCGTAAAATAGTCCTTACAAAGGTCGTTGATCAGATAAGCACCCAGCCCTGTGAGGAAACCTTGCGCGGAAGCCAGTTTCTCAAACCGCCTGCTCTTAATGCCACTTGATATTAATTACTTATCAACGATTGTGTAATATGATCCGACAGCGATATGATGCGACAGATGGTCCACGTAAATAACTCCAATATTTATTCGATGCCTACGAACAGATACGAAGTGACAGGAGATATATTGTAGACATCTTTCCAGCTCTCTCTATCTCTCTCTGAGAGTTAGGGTGTTTTATGAAAAGATTGGAGATCTGGGTATCCAGGTCAGTCAGTCGCTATGGGGACTACGGATTCGTGGTCGTGGTTCGGGATACCACGGAATTCGTGATACCAAGATAAAATTTTGTACTTTCACATAGGTACTTAAAACTTGCCTCCAAACCTACATTTAAAATGTTAATTTGTTTTGCAAAAATCAAATGGGTTGGATGAGTTCGGTTAGAAAATTATTTCTAAAACGTAGGAAAATCTACCAAAGGAAATTTACAATACAAACACAATCTTTGACGATTTTATTACTATCTTCCAACCCCTTTTACTGGTGATTGTAAACACCAGCACCAAGAAAAGGGATTTTTGAAGAATTTCAGCCCTCAATTCAAATTAAATTGCGAGCTGTCGAGAGCAAAAGTCGTTTAATAACAGGTGCTTGCTACCTATCTCGGAGTCAGATCAATGTATGTAATTTTGTGAAATATTATTGTTATTATTTATTATTAGAAGGAGAGATTTAATGGAATGTATTATAATTATATTTTGTTTGGTAAAGGTAACTCAGACCTACTTATATCGTATTATGGTCTACATATGTCGACACCATTAATTTAATTATAGGTACCTCAAGGGCCGGTATTCTTTATAAAATGTCACGATAAATTAGATTTTAAATATAAATTACCGCTTAATAGTGTCAGGTCAACCTTCGGCATAATTTAGCATTAGGTAGGTAGCTTTGGTATCATAATTTAATCGGTTTCGAAAAAGAAACAAATCTGAGCTTTATTAGACTACCTACAAAGTGTATCTTGAAAAATTTACATTCCGAACAATATTTGTTTTATGAATTTTAGAAATTAGCATTAAAAAAATATTTTCATTCAAAGGCGGGCACGTGAACGTGGCTTGGTCATTTTGTATGGGGAGTGAGAATTTCGAATAGTCGTACTTAGAACAAATGTTGGTAAAACACGTGCTTGAGGGGATGTAAATGTTCACTGTACAGATAGGTACGCCAAATTACAGCTATCATTATGATAAGGCCGTACCTACCTACCACCTAGTTATATCCTGGATTTGAATTCTGGATTCATTCCAGTCTAGTGAACTTGTTTAGGTATTACCTACATTTTGGTAAATAAGAATTGTAGAAGTACGTATTCCAATTCCAATTTTCAAGTCCCCTTCACAGCAAGGATGAAGCTAAGTTGCCATAATGTAACAATAAATACGAGATCTAGGAATTCCATCATTTTCTAAGGTGTTATGTGGTGTTGGGATGCTCAATTCTCATTATTAATATATAGCAAAGTATATCGCAAAACCATAGTTTTTTTATGGTTTTCATGCGACATCCAGCCATGTTTTTTCATATAGAAAATCCCGAGAATTGGGCTCTAGGACGCCCCGGGCGCCCGGGGCGCGGGCTCACGGCCGCGTGACGCGCCTCGCTAGTGAAAGGGTGCGCCCCCGCCACCGCTATAAAAGCTTCAAACGCTTCTCATCAAGCATCATTCAGCATCTTCGATCAACTCAAACACTACACAATGGCATTCAAGGTACTACTACTTATGACAGATAGTGTCGTGTCACAGAGTGCGGCAAAGTGCGTCAAGTGTTATGTGTCCAGTGTGAAATATAATAAGCAATTTTATTTTTCACAGTTTGTGGTTCTCGCTTGCTTCCTGGCGGCCGCCAGCGCTGGCGTTGTCCCAGCCGCTCCCGTGGCCTACGCGGCTGCCCCGGCCTACCACGCCGCGCCCGTCGCGTACGCGGCCGCCCCCGCCCTTCATGCGGCGCCCGCCTACCACGCGGCTCCCGCCTACCACGCCGCTGCCCCCCTGGCCTACGCTGCGCCCGTTGCTAAGGTCGCCAAGGTCGCGGTCGAGGAGTACGACCCCCACCCCCAGTACAGCTTCGCCTACGATGTCCAGGATGGTCTCACCGGTGACTCCAAGACCCAGCACGAGACCCGCGACGGTGACGTCGTTCAGGGCTCCTACTCCGTGGTCGACCCTGATGGCACCAAGCGCACCGTCGAGTACACCGCTGACCCCCACAACGGTTTCAACGCCGTCGTCCACAAGGAGCCCGCCCACGTGAAGGTCGCCGCCCCCGTCGCGTACGCCGCGCCCGTGGCCAAGTACGCCGCTGCACCCGTTGCGTACGCCGCCGCGCCTGTTGTGCACGCCGCCCCTGTTGCCAAAATCGCCGCTCCCCTGGCCTACGCCGCCCCCGCCTACCACCATTCTGCCCCCGTCTACCACTCCGCCCCCGTCTACCACCACTAAACTGATGCCAAATTTTAGTAGATAATTTACTCGTATATTTAACGGTAAACACGTATAATAAATATGCGAAAATTACCGTTTTGTATAAAATGTGTTCATTAGGATAGGTAATTAAATTAATTTTTTCTATCCCTACATTTATTTTTTTATTTTCTCGTAAACAGCCCGCAAACCACTAAGTAAAGTAGTTAGTATGTACATTATGCCACCAATACCAATCAGACTGTGAGAGGCTGATTATGATGATAGGACCTATTAAAAATTATTCCTATAGGATTTACTATGTCTTTTGTGTTCATAATGCAGCAAATTAGGTATTAGGTAGGATCGGTAGAACTTCTCATCATAAAGGATCGCCACTTCCTAGTAGCAATTATCTATGTACTTGTGGCTAGTAGGTACCAATAGTAAACGGTATTGGAACATATATTAACATTTTCTCACAATACGTACAGTCGTATCCAAATACCTAAGGAAGAGCTATGAAGCTCATAACATAAATTTCCAATATGTTTTAACTAACTACTTTACATTTTGTAAATAGGTACAGGGTGTAACCGTAAACAGTAGGTAGGTACAACTCTTTAATCACCTCTTCTATCAATCTTCTGAACAAAATTATTATATGCCTTTTATATATTCCCACAAAAAAAAACAACCTTTTATACAAAGTCGGTCACGTGGCTTGTTATTTTGTATAGAGTCGAACAAAAACGTTTATTCGACGATTTTTGAAACAAACGTTGTTTGTTTGGTTGTTGTCTAAACAACGGTTAAGATTGGTTAGTAAGAGAAGTGGTTAAAGGGATGTAAATGTTTACCATACATACTCCATGTGTAGGTAAGTAACATAAATCGGCCCAAAACGTATAATCTAACACATTTATTAACTAGGTCAAAGGTTGTTATAGTAACTATTGTAAGATTAAATTAATTATGTTGACTATTCATATTGGTTGAACTGAATCTGGGTCTATAATTATGGTTTATTGACGTCCAGAGGTTAGGATCTGCTCTTTCTCACAGCATTCAAATGTGAAGGTGAACGTCTCGTGTGCCTACCATAAAGTCTAGACGTGAGGACCCGGCACACACCGGCTAATCACCATGGCTCTACGTAGGGCTGTTGATGGTATTTCAAAAACAGCAATGTACCTAAAACATATTTTGGCGGAAGGAGGGCCTTGTACCTACGTACCTTCTGTAGTAGGTACAGTACGAATTCCTAAAATTTTTGGCCGAAAGCAAACGGAATCCTATATAGGTAAGGAAAGTATCGCTTTAATGACACTTTTCAGGGTTTCGTAGCTCAAAAGGAAAAAAGCGAACGAAAATTCATTTATTGAAACCATCGGTCATATTATCATTACAGTTCATTTCAATTCAATACAATTCACTCAAATTAATTAGCATTATGTCATTTCAATTACATAAAATACTAAACATTCATACATATCATATACATTAGACATTACATTAAATTAAATTACATTAAACATTGTACATACCTACAAAATTTTGCATTTAATTATATGTGCTTGACGTGTTTGCTGCAGTTCTGCATATAGGGTACCCTGTCGAACAGTGAACCACCTTTTTTTCAGAGACCTATATCTTGGAAGATTTAACGTTTTGAGACCCAATTTTTTTATTGTAGGTAGCAAATTTATTGTAGTTTAATATGATAAAACCCCAGTCCCGTAAATTGAAACATAAAGTAAACAGATTTAAAAAAAAAAACTGGGAAATGGTTCACTGTGTACTATTTATGTTGCACATTGAACCAGACCCTATTGCACAGTGAACCAAGAGGTTATTAAATGAAAAATCAAGGATTGAACAGAAAATAAATATAATGGTTTATGTTTTTTCTATTATTGTTTATTCGCGTGCCATCTGAAAATTGCGGCTGTTGCTCGATAACCGTCTGTAAGTTGTCAAAAAACACTTTGATACTTTCGGGGTTGAACGCCGTTGCTCTTGCAAGGCTGAAAGGTTCAGGTTTTTTTACTATGATCTCTGGATGTCGTTGTTTGAAAGACTGAAATTATTCCAATCCTGCAAGACCATCTCTTTTCCATGCAGGTGGGATTTTCAAGTTGTTTTTAATAGCCAGTGCATAAGGTATGTACCTGCAGTCCTTTACAGTTAAGCCGTAAAACAATAATGCACATTCTTTATAAAAGTCTAACAAACTCTTTTTCTGTTCCTCAGAAAATATTCTATTTATGTCATATCTGGGGACGAGCTTCATGTGTTCACCATGCTTTTTCCATTTATTAGCACACCGCCGAAATGTAGGGTATGCAATATTATGATCTTTTGCTGCTTGCCGTATTGCAACAGCTGTCAGTGCCATTTTCATGTTAGCTTTAGTGTGATTACCAATTTTTCGATCTTGTTTTTTACGCCGTGGCATCCTACGAAAAGAAAATAACTGCTAGAAATATTAAAATACACACATAAGTACACAGTGAACCATGGTTCAGTGTGTACCTGTTTCGATTGGTTCACTGAGAAACAAGGAACTTACAAGATTTTAAATAACAAAATAGAGTTGGAAATGGAGACTATATTTCATTATTATTTCTCAAACATATAACAAACCTATGCAGAAAAACAGTAACGTAGTTTAATTGCAGATATTTATTACGATAAAAAGTATAGAAATCAAATACTTACGTTAAAAAATCTAGGTTTTTATATCCAAAAACACATAAACGTTCCTCACTCTCCCACCTTCTGCGCCCGCGCTTGGCAAATTGGGTAAGGTAAGAGGGGTTGACACGCGGCTTAAAATTGACAAGACCGCGAAGTGATGCAACGTTGCATTATTTAAAAAATGGCGGTCGGTTCACTGTTCCTAACTGGTTCACTGTTCGACAGGGTACCCTACGCGCAATTCCATTCAATATAAGATCACATCCATCCCCTATTTTTGTGTCGAGACCCTTTATTTAGGACTCAAACTTTGGCCGAATCTGAACTTTATTTCTTAGGACCTATCACAAATTAGTTTCAAAATTTTCAGTAGGTAGGTATGTCGCTCTCCTGACAAATTCATCCATCGGCAACAGTAGTACAACAGAGTGGTTATACTTAGATAGGTACGGTAAGCCAAACATCAATGTACTAATACAAATCTGTCAAACACGTTTGGTTCATTATCAATATGGCTGTCTTTGCCTTCTTCTGCTTTGATGCACATAATCTAACTACAAAATTATTAAGTAGACCTACAAACATTTGTTTCCTCCGATAATGATTCTGGATTATTTCACCCCTATTAGCAAATGCTTTGCCAATCCAGGAACCGGCAACCCTAGGTGGCAACCTTGATATTTCCATAGTTCCCACGACGACGCGGCTGCGCGGGCGCACTGCAGACCGTTACGCAACCGTCTTATTCAGCACCTACGCCCTTAGATTAGACACAGCATCAACTAAAACATCACATGTAATTTCAACTTGCGGCTTAGCAAACCTCTGAGAGCAATAAAATCAATGTGTGTGTGATGTGATGACTGTTCGCGCACTTCGTCTGAATGGGGACATACTCACTCAGTGTAGTCACATTGACATCTTAGCTGATAGTGTCAGACACATAATGCGCAGAGGCTCTGAAATACCTCGAATCTCATAATTATTAATTTGTATTTTGACAGCTTATTTCTATTTTTGACATCTTTGTATTTTTGACATTTTTGCATTTTTGACTTTTTTGTATTTGTGAAATTTAATATTGCATGTTTGACTTTTTTGTATTTGTGACATTTAATATTGCATTTATGCCATTTAATTTATATTTTTTCATTTAATTACCTGTTTCTCTATTGCGGACATGTTTACCTAATTTAATTTATCTTGTATTATTATTATGAATGTGAATTATTCTGTGCTATATGTACCTAATTATGTATGATGACTTGTTGGTGTGTTGGATTTTTCGTATTCTGTTAACTGACATGTAAATGATTAAAATAAATAAATAAATGTATAAATGTGATGAAGTCCCCATTTAGGGCAGTAAGTGCCCTTAATTTAACGGATTAAGGTGACAAATAGGGCAACTAGCCACGCCAGTCGATTTTAATTTTTAGCTACTAACCCGGATCTATTTTAAACAATTTCGGGGTACAACCTCTCGGCAGACACTTATACTATTTATTAAATACTTATACTTAACTTTTGTGTCTGCTTTTGTACTCGAAATGTGAATTACCGCAAAAAGTGGCCGCTTTTAGCGTCAATCCGCGTGAATTCCGTTTTTGTACGCGAAAAATTGATTCACGCCAAAAGTGGCCGCTTTTGGCGGTAATTCACATTTCGAGTACAAAAGCAGACCCAAAAGTTAAGTATAAGTATTTAATAAATAGTATAAGTGTGCCCTACCCGTGACCTTAAGGCGACGGGTACGGTCAAGTAGCGACGCCAATCGATTTTAATTTTTAGCTACTAAATCGGATCTATTGTGAACACTTATACTGTTTATTAATTAACCATGCCCAATTTTGGGTCCGTTTTTGTACGCGAAAAATTGATTCACGCCAAAAGCGGACACTTTTGGCGATAAACCATAATTCGAGTGCAAAAGCAGACCAAACAGTTAACTATAAGTATTAAATAAATAGTATATGTGTTTGCCGAGAGGTTGTAACCCCGAAATAGTTTAAAATAGATCCGGCTTAGTAGCTAAAAATTAAAATCGTTTGGCATCGCTAGTGTGCCCTACCCGTCACCATAACCTTTAACCTACATTGTGGCGCATTTCAATTGATTGTGGTTCCTAAGAAGAATCTTCGTATGTCGGATACTTTCAGACATCCATATGCTAATTATTAGCCACCCAGTAATAGTCAACCTACCATTTGATTGCAGACCGCAGGGATAGGTAGGTATACATACATAAATATGATCACGCGTAAATTTAAATAACTCCCTACTTTGTTTACTCTCTCTTTCTCTCTCTCACACACACACACACAGAATTTGTTTAATAGAATAAAAATGTTATATTGTTAAAATTAAGGAAAGTTTAAACATAACATATGTACCTACTTAATAATTTAAAGAAGAGCGGAGTCCCCTAATACAAGCAAATATGTTGCTTAAAAGGAAGCTCCAACCATAATTATCTGTATGATATGTGTGTTATTAAATAAATAATTTTGAATTTATTTTTTTTAATTTGAATCAGTAACGAGACTTATTGATAAAAATCAATAAATAAAAAAATTAAGTTACCTACATATCTTTCTGTTCCTGACATTCCCTTCCTGACACAGATTAAATCGTCATACCCCACCAAATCTGTGTACCCCACTAATCAACACATACATTTATTTTATTTAACACATGAAAAAAAAAATACATTAAAACTTATTCAATAGAATAGCGGTAGGTATACGAACTATAGTAGTTGGTGGCGCACTGGGGGCCAAAATAAATTCATGTATTTTTTTATGTAATTGGTGGCAGACGAGGAGACGGATCACCTAATGGTAAACGATTGCCGGCGCCCATGGACACCCACCACACCAGTGGAGTCACAAGTGAGCTGCCAAAATTTAAACCCCCCTTTCCCCCTTTCTTTTGTTAAGATGAAAAGGATTAATTAGGTACTTTAAAAAAATAGAGAAAGGAAATAAAACTTCATTTGTAGCATAAATTATTGTAAGTATTTATATTTTTTTAACTTTCATGGTCACTAACATTCGAATAGTAATTTACGGGATGTCTACCAAGTACCTACCTTATTTTTGAGTTTCCGATATTTCGTAATCTCATGCCGTATAAAGGAACACATAAAAGCAGTCAAAAACAACGATAAACAGAAATCAGCAATCGCAGAACATTTGTTGGAAGCGGGTCCAAACCAGTGGATTAAGCTTTACCTATAACCCTCCAAGACTGGTCAGGGAAGCGATTGAAATTACCAAGTACAATAATTTCGATCGTGAGGATGGGCTTAAATTGGCAAACGTATATACGTACGTATAAACGTAAAACTAAACAAATTGTTATTTTGCGGCCAGATACTGTAAGTGTTGTATGTCGAGAACAGGTGCGACAAAATAGTGAGTTAGTGGACAGTGGTACCGCAGGTGCGCGTAGTAAAAGACGGCGTAGGGTAGACCGATTTGTCTGCCAGTAACAACTTACCCGCAAAAACTTCAGTAACTCCGTGACATATCAGTTATATATGTGCTCCGTGACCATGGTGCTTTCAACCTTAGACAATATTGTCTAAGCTTGCAACAGTGCCGAAATATCGAAAACACAAAAATAAGGTAGGTAGAAATCCCGTAAATACTATTTGAATTTAATTTATTGTTTATTTTTTCAGTGAAGTGCCAAACTCCTAATAAAATTGTCGTGGCAATAGTATAGAGTCCAGTCCAGGGCCTTTACACATTGCGACTTTTAGCAGCGATACACACGCGATTGTCTTGATGCAGCATCGAAACTAATACAGTTGCTAGACATCTGCTACAAAAGCGTGTTTTTTCACGCGTCTGATTCGTCAAGAAAGTCTTGAAAATAAATTATATCACCTCGGTCACTTACGGTAAAGCGGTTATAGTCCGGATAGTAGGATACTACATACATAGTATACAAAAGCTTTAAGGAATAGCCTCATTGGTATGTCATGGCACAGACGCCCATTTAGTTCCTCAAACATTAAAAAAGGTCGTGACGTGACGACCTTCTTTATCATTTTATTAGTATTAAAAATAAGAATAATATTATTTGCATAAAATATGGTAATACTAACATGGGTTGTTGAAAACGTTGAGCAAAAAGACGCAATTGCAATGGGTAATTCTTTATCCGAAATAATTATGAACTCTATGAATTAATTATATTTAGCACATATTAAAGTGAAGCCAAACTAATACTCCTACACGATTAACGTTGTATTCGTTCGATTATTTGGGGTACATCACTAGAGCTTCAAAAGAAAATGCGTTGACAGATCCAACATTATACCAACGTTCAATTCTCTAGAAAAGTAAATTTGTACACTCAATACTCAATCATTTATTGTAAAACCATAATGTACAATAAGATGTTACAATAGTGTTGGAACAATGTAACAGAGTAAGTAAATCGTGAAATTATCTTTTTTGTCTTTATTGAAATTAATAAATGCAAACATAATTTTAAAGAGTTAAGAAATTGTGCTTTTATTACATAGAAAGATTGATAAATTCAATGACCGTTGTTACAAGGTTACGTTGTCGAATTTTGTTGAAGAAGTGGCAAATGTGTGTGGCCTTTTATTTTGGCCCAACTATAGTGGGCACATTAAGGTGACGGGTAGGTCACACTAGCGACGCCCATCGATTTTAATTTTTAGCTACTAAACCGGATCTATTTTAAACAATTACGGGGCTACAACCTCTCGGGAAACACTTATACTATTTTTTAAATAACCACGTCAAAAGTGGCCGCTTTTGGCGTGTATCAAGTGTTCGCGTACAAAAACGTACCCAACATTTGTGCATGATTATTTAATAAATAATATAAAAGTTTGCCGAGAGGTTGTAATCCCGAAATTGTTTAAAATAGATCCGGTTTAGTAGCTTAAAATTAAAATCGATTGGCGTCGCTAGTGTGCCCTACCCGTCACCTTAAGGTATAAGCAAGCATGAAGGAAAAATACTCAATACCTGCCATTACTTGCTGCCTGTCAGCGTCAGGAACTCAGTATTTTCCTTTCAATAGAGAAAGGTATTTTCGATCTACTGCTAGGTTATTTTCATAGAGTAAGGTAATTATACTCTAAGGAATTTTCCCGTAGTATCTTCTTAGTACTGGAGCCCAATTCTCGTGACATTTCTTTTCATACGACATATATCACTAAAACATAGTTTTTTTGTATGATTTTCAAGTGATTTCCGCCATGTTTTTGAAATATCACAAGCACGAGAATTGGGCACCAGGAGCCCAATTCTCGGGTCGTGACATTTTGTCATCATACGATATATATCACCAAAACATAGTTTTTTTGTATGGTTTTCAGGTGATATCCGCCATGTTTTTTTCATATCGAAATCCCCAGAATTGGGGTCCAGGAGCCCAATTCTCGGGTCGTGACATTTTGTCATTACTTATTACACTGTAGCTAATTAGAGAAAGTAGTGGTAGGCAAAGTGCATATATTGATCATTGATAAGTTGGAATTTAAAGTGTGGTTTAGAATTTTGAAGGTATTGTACATTATCCTTTTATGTAAATAACTGTACCAGTTAAAGTATTTGATAAGTATTGGAGGGACAGGGTCCATAAGTAACAAGGACAGTGATTATTCTGTGAATGTCTTAATGCCTATTGGTAATTTCATGTATAAACTTTAAAAAATTATGAAGCAGTGTCTCTGATTGCGCCACTCACGCAGCGAAAAACTTCGTGAGTGGCGCAATCTGGGAAAAAAGGAGGGTCAAAGGTTGGCAGAGTACTTGTGACACCACTGTTGTTGCGGTCGGTTGAGGTGGTCCGTTTGCTTGTCTGCCACCTATCACATAATAAATAGGAAAAAGTTTTTAATTTAACTTATTTACAATTATCAAGTTTTTATTTTTTGTGTGCTATTATTTTTTATAATAAACATGTCTTAGCTTGATGATTTACATGCATTAATAATGCACAGTGTCGCCTTTGTGTCTTTGTAAGTGGGGATGTAAAACGAGGTTTTGTTTGAAGGGGTGCATATTTATACCGGCGGGAGCGCAAGAAAGGCAGCACGGGCGCCGTGGCGGGCCCGGCCAAGCGCGCGCGGCAGGGGTTCAGCGACGACGGCTCCTCCAGCAGCACCCAGCCTGATGGTTAGTCTCTGCTTCTTAACTATTGTATTATAGCTTGTCTACTTCTAATGTAAATCAGATTCAATGCAATTCCGTAGATTTTACTACCTAAAAACGATGCTTGCCACACGTTTGAGGTGGTCGAGACTCTGTATGCCAGACTCAGCAAACACATCATCATCACCGATGATTTTTTTCACAAGGCTTTCTATTGAGTCCTGAGCAACTAATTGTTATCGAGCAAATCCATCCCAATGATGGCAGCCGTTCTCTATACAGGAATGACCTTGGGCTCTAACCACCTTATTACAAAATACGATCTAAAGTTGTTACTGTACTAAAGCTCAGTCATCTCGTTCCAACACGCAATGTTAAAAAGGGCTGGCACGAGTTTGGTTCCAGAACTAGTTTTAAATCGCATTGTATAATATGGGGGAGAAGGTTTAAGAGCAGCTCAGGATTAAAGTACCACTTGACCTTTCAAAGAATGTCCAGTTAAAAATTAAATTGCTTGCATGCAACAGATGATTTTTTTATTTTTTATTTATTTGTTAATTCATAAATGATGTTGATATATGAAGGAATTATAGATAAATGTTTAGCCGGAGAACTGGGTGTATGTTCAGGCTATGTGTATGTGACGACAGAGGGCGAGACGGGCTCGGACTCGTCGGCCTCGGGCTCGGGCTCGCGCTCGGGCTCCAGCGAGCAGCGCCGCTCGCCGCCGCCCAACGCGCTGCCGCAGGGCCGCGCGCACATCGCTCTCCCTTCTGCGCTTAGGTTTGTATCACTCTTTATAAATACATCCCTATTATATGAAGTAATATCGCACACCCAGATCTAAAGAGAGGCAACGTAAAAAGTCTATATTTGAATTGACATAATTAAGTTGGTAAATATTCTTGGTTTTGATTATTAAAATATAAAATATTCAATACGTGTTTTTTTACTATTGATAATTTCACTTTTTAATGTGAAAAAGAATAATTTCTAAATCTGCTTATTCTAAAACGACGTAAGTACCATTATGGGACGAACAGTTGTAATTTCTTGGCTTCTTGTTTGTCAAAAAAAAATCAATATCCAGCTCCAGTCAGTCAACTGTCAATCAAATCCAAACGCGCCACCTGTAAAAGTCCCGCGGCAAAACATTTAACAAAAATTTTAGATTCCTTATATTTATTGTAATAAAGCTCAAATTTGAATGCTGATCGCGACGTAAGCGCGGTTTTCATGAGGCTTCCTTCGTGCGTCGAAATGTCCTCTGCAATCTGTCATTATTTTTCTGGCGTAGGTGCTAACGTTCAGAAAAAAATAAAAAAGTAGTGGTAAAAGGAATATAGGCTATTAATCCTATAATATTCATTTTTTTGATATGTCGTAATTTTGAGAGAAATAAATACCGAGAGAATTATAAATCATGTTCAGAAAGCCTAAAAACATGAATGGAGTTCTAATTTTTATATCATTTTTTCGATGTAATTTTGTCAATTCTGTTTTGTTGGTCGATAGGTAGTGAGACAAGGAATTCGATGGTGAGTATAACTAAAAAATCTTAATTTTTGAATTGACTCCCTTTAGTTCTGGGGGTGCGATATGTACATTTGTATTTAGCTTATACTTCCGATCAGCGACATATTAATATCAAGTTATATTACTCAAGTAGGACATTAATATTTATGCTGTAGTCTAGTTTAAATTGTTGAAAATTTTAAGAATCCAGTCTTCGGTCGATCAGCATCGCCATGGAAGCGGCAAAAACACTTGCGAAACAGCATACTCCTAGACGCAGACGATGCAGTGCTACCCGATATTCCCCCATTATTTGCGTTAACTGGTGCGTGCCGGGCCGATATAATCCAGTTAGTCTCAAACATAAGTCCGTTTTCCCTAGTCAGCAACGCTCTGAGCCTAGGTCGTAGTCGCGCTAGAGTAGGCCGACCCACTAGCCCAATGACTAAATATTAAACCAACATAGAATTATGAAGAAACAGAATCACTCATAATAACAAACGTACGCTAAAATACACACACACACTAATACAGCCAATTAAAATATTTTCCTTAATCTACAAGTGGAACCTGGAGGCCTGAAATACGAATCGCCCTAGTTCAGGCTCCAGATTACTATTAAGTAATAGATATTATTAACACTTTAATTATTACTCGACTTCCCCAAGTCCTTAATCATGGTCCAAGCGTACCCAGGGGTGTTTGTAACTACAGTGCAGGGGGTGCAGTGCACCCGGGCCGGGTGTTAGGGGGCGCTGAGAGCCGCATTGCGACAAGAGCCTCCACTGTAAATCCAATTTATCCATGGCCTTCGGCTTGACACCCTAAATGAAATACCCTGTATAAACGTGGTGGGTGCGTACTGCGCAGCTTATTGCGTGTTTTAAGGCGACGGGTGGCCCTACGCCAATCGATTTAAATTGATAGCAACTAAACCGGATATATTTTTAACAATTTCGAAGTTCGAGCCTCTCGGAAAGAATATACTATTTATTTAATACTTATAATTAACTTTTCTATCTGTTTTTGCACTCGAAATTTCGATTAACGCCATAAGTGGCCGTTTTTAGCGGTAATTCTTATTTCATGTAGGAAGCAGACCAAAAAGTTAATTATAAGTATTGAATAAATAGTATTAGTTCTTTTCGAGATGCTCGAACTTCGAATTTGTTGAAAGATATTCGGTTTAGATGCTAACAAATTAAATCAAATGGCGTCGCTAGTGTGCCCTACCCGTCACCTTAAAATATTCAAGAATAAGAATTTACCTGAATTGCATATTGGTGCGACGAGCGCGACTAACTCCCCGACCCGACTGCGGAATGCGGCGGACACCGCCGTGTCTGATGCCGCTCGGCTCATCGCGCAACGTGGTTAAGGATATATTGAAATAGTAGTAGAAATAGCAACAAACTATTCGATTTTGTTCGCTTATTTTGATACAAGAGCGCACCAAATAATGGATTGCACCCCAATTCTCGTGCTCGTAACATTTATTTTCATTCGACATATATCACTAAAACATAGTTTTTTTGTATGGATTTCATGTGACATTCCGCCATGTTTTCAAAATATCACGAGCACGAGAATTGGGCTCCAGAGCGACAGCTTAGGACGCGACCGGGAATTACGCATACACGAACTAAATAAGTATGTGTCGTGCGCGTCCGCAGAGACCGGCTGACGTTCGACTACCACCTGGTGGTGAAGCGCGGGCGGCTGTCGCGGCTGCCGGCGTCGCCGTGCGCGGCCGACATCCTGGAGTCGTTCGTGAAGTGGTTCGCGCGCGCCGGCGCCTGGCACCCCGCGCGCGCGCGCCACGACCCGCCGCAGCGCCCCGACCTGCTCGACGTGTCGTGCCGGTCAGTTACAACAAAACACCTAACTATTGTAGCTCTACGCAGAGTTGCCACCCCTCCCGATTACTACGACATTGTCCCGCATCCGGACGGCCTATCGATTTTGTCCCGATTTTTGACAATATGCGATAGGTTCAGTCAACTCATTCACGGGTACCCAACACAGTCACGCGCCACCGCGGGAGAAGGCAAAGACGAACGCTGTACATGCGGCGCGCGGTACCGCATGTACAGCGTTCGTCTTTGCCTTCTCCCATTTGATTGTACTAAATTTTGTGCAATAAAGTTAAAAAAAAAGTTTCATATTCCTTAGACTGTCTCACATGGGTCATATTTTGAATGGACCAAACTCCGAACGTCTCAGATGCAAGTCCGAACGTCCCGATTTTTTTCCCTAAAGGTGGCAACCCTGGCTCTACCGCTATACTATTTAGGATATCACTTATTTAACGAAAATACTATCAAGTTTAAATTTAAAACTACAAACATTTGCATGTACAAACATGTTTGTGCATTCAAATTTCAATTAAATTGTTACATTGTGCTGTTGGTTCTGAAATCCGTAACACAGGTGCTTGAGCTACCTATCTCGGAGTCAAATCAGTGTTTGTGATGTTGTGAAATGTTTATATTTATTGTAGAAAGCTCTCATTCTCTGATTGATTTAGATTACTTACATAGTTGGCTTTATTAAATAAAATACAGGTCACTCCCGCTCCGTGCTTCTGCCACATTACAATATTGAATATAAAAATCGGCGCATAAGCGATATTGAGGTTGACAATACTTGCTACTGATCCCCACTAATATCTTAAGAATAAGTTAAGTCAAGGAGTGTTTGTTACTATTGTAGATTGAACTTAGTCCGCGAGGTCGCGGACGGGCTGCGCGTGTACTTCGACTTCGTCCTGCGCGGCCACCTGCTGTACAAGCAGGAGCTCAACCAGTACCACGAGATCTGCGGACAGTTCATTGAAGAGTAAGCAACAATTTTAAGTATTGAACTGGACATATGAATTTCGACGGGCTCAGAAGCGACCGCTTCCGCGCAACCGGGACGATACGCTAAGATGAAGCACTGGATAGATTACTTGAATTATAACGACTTTGCCGCCACGGTGCTGCTCATTTGGTTCTAGGTACTTAGCTAGATTTAAAATAAAGTTTTAGTAGGTACTTTTTACCTAGATTTAAATAAAAATGGTTTTATAAACTTAGTGAACTATTAATAACAAAATAAATGCAGTAATTTTTGGATAACAATTTATTCGTCACATACAGGCTAACGTTGAGAATATTTTACATTTCACTACTTTGCTTTTTTATTAAGTACACAAAAGTACTTAACTCAGTTCCAAAAAATGTAGTAACTAATATTATTATAAACTAAATTACATTACAAAATTGTAGGCAAGAAGTGGGTATGAAGACGGAGCTGGAGGAAGAGGCGAACTCTCAAGACGAGGGCGCGCTGGCGTCCGCGGAAGAGGACATGAAGAGCCCCAAGATCCCTGAGTACTCGCACCTGCCGCCCGATCCCGTCGACAGCGAGCTCAGCGACAAGCCCGAAGGTGAGTTCGTTTAGGCGCAGTGTCATATTCGCATTTTGTCATGCGTTCGCAAAATGTCAAATTTTCAGTATGACCAGTCATTCATTCATCACCATAAATTTGTATTTCATAACATATTTTAATATTTAGGCATTTGTGTTTCATAACATATTTTAAAATTTTTAAAATTTAAAACCACTGGATCAAGGATATTTTCAATAAAATAGCATTGACCTTCATTTAACCTTAGATACGCTAGCTATTCAGGCAGGTCGTATTCAGAAGATTACATTGAGGTGATTTATTCACCCGGACCAAGTAACAGGTGGCGCTAGTTTGACGTTTATTTGCAGGGTGACACCAAAACTAAGACAGTGGGCTGTCTTTATTTCGTTTTACTGTTACCAGACAGTGATTAAAAATTTCCCCTATGAAAAGGTATTTTTAGAAGTATGTTATTTTTGCTTACGATATACTTCCCATAAATTGGGTAAAATATATATGGGAACACTAAGCGTATTTATAACAGCATAAATACGCTTCGAATTAAAAATGTTTGAAAATTAATAAAAATAATAGCTACCTGCTATTTTACAAAAATATTCAAATCAGTTACATAAAATAGTAAAAGGTATTTGTTGGGGCCAGTGCCCTTTTCTGTATAGATGGTGGGAGAAAAGGGATATCTGTCCTTTATGGATTGAAACTGCAGCGGACTGTAAAATTTGGTGTAATCGACCAGAATTAGAAGTCGTACAAATCGCGCCCGACAGTGATTCCGTATGATGGATGAGTAAGATGGATGTGTGACGTGCGCGGAAGCAAGCTGCGTAGTTAGACCCGGCGGCGCCCGCCTTGAGTCCTAGGCTGTCGTTCGGCTGTCGCTCGGCTGTCGTCGTTGTTGTTCGGCGATGGTCCACTGGTGGAAAAAGATATTAAAACCATACCTAAAAATTTGTTCCCATACCCCACTCCTCACGACAAGCATACGCTACGATTTTTCGAAAAATGGACAACATTTCATATTTTTAACATGTCCATTTTATTTTTTTATATGAAAATAGGCATAAGATGAACAGACCCATATTTTTTCTTTTTTCAAAATTTTTCCATTTTCATGCATAAAATAATTATTGAAATTCTTTTTATTCTAAATAGACGTAAGCGCCAAATGACGTCATCGGACGGCTGAATACAGCGATATTCCTTTGCTTATCATTGTTTTAATAAAAAAAAGGTACTACTGTCAAAGGTAATTAATACTAGTGTCAACATTGTCAACGTCATTCATACATTCAACATTGACAAGTTGTCTTTTTTTTGACAGTTACATGTCATGGGTTTGGCATTTCGTAAATTTAAAACTATAATGTGCTAAGCAAAGAAATATTTTACATTCTGCCGTCCGATGACGTCATCTTACGTTTTTTAGTTTTTAATTTTTTTCTCAGTAAATAAGCAATATAGCAATATATATTCGAGCAGCGGAAAAGTAAACAAAGAATTGGTATTTTTTGTTTCAGAGCTTAGCAATTTTGAAATGTTGTCCATTCGAGCTAGCCCTGTAGGTGTATGTATAAGATGTATGAATTTATTTATCATTAAAAACCCATGAAATACCTAGGGTCATCGACTCCAGTGAGCCAGGAGCCCCCGGAGCCGGAGGGCCCGGCGGGCGAGGCGCGCGAGGCGCGCGAGCCGGGCGAAACGGGTGGGGCGGTGGAGGGCGAGGGCGGGGCGGCGCGGGCGCGCGTGCGCTCGCGCAGCGCCAGCGCGGCCAGCGCGCCCGCCGCCCCTAGCGCCCCCACCGCCCCCGCCCCCGCGTCCGCCCACGCCGATGACTCGCTGCCCCGCGCCGACCCCAAGCGCCGCGCCAGCCTGGCTCGCAGGTACTACAACCACTAAAATATAATTGGGTCGTTCTTCTTTTTTTACGACAATAAGCCCGTCCTCAGTGACTTATCAAGTAATTAATTATATAAAAAAATATATGTTACACCATCAAGATATTCTTAATTTAACATGAAATAATGACATTGTTTTATCACCTCGTAGGTACTTTAGCATGATTTAACTTTGTAAAAAAATATATAAAGCGTGACAGAGGTGTAAATGACACTAATTTCGGGGGACGTGACGGAGGTGTTCATTTCAATCTAAAAGTTTTCTTTATCAATTAGATTTTACATCATGCATTAGTTCATATATAAAGTAGTACATTAACGAATATTTAGGACTTAACTATTTATCATTTGTAGTCTGTTATATAAAAGTTAAATGTTGATTTGTAAGTTTGGCTCATTGTCGATAAAAAAGAAGAACGACCCAATTACGACTAGACTTCGCGACACCAAACAACTCCCGGATTGAACCCACTTTTGTCACGTCAACATTCAAATTTGAGATTTGTCGTTATAGACACAAGGGTTCTCAAATTGTAGTTCCGTTAGAAGGAAATTAAATAATATTTGAAAAATCAACTTTTAAAATGAGTTAAAAGAGATAAATGTTGATTTTAGGAATCATATTTTATATCAAATACAAATAGAATAGAAACTATAGTTTACTTATTTAAGCCACGAAAATAAAATCTAAGAAATAACAACGCATCCAACAGCATACTTCTTAATTTGTTGCACAAATATGAAGCAGCTGAAAACGCGCGTTCAGGCTCGATGGAAGTTGGAGTACGCAGACTGTCCTGCGGAGGTCAGTTCAAATTTCAATTCGAGGCAAGCTTCGCTGTTCCTTGGACATTTCGCTATCTCTGTCGCGCCGCCGCGACTCTTCCGTGTAAATTGTATGCATTTGCAAATACCAAAAATTATGCATGAAACTTCATTATATTTTGATTTTCTTTAAAACATCGTGTTTAAACAATACAAGCTGTGTCTATGTTAAATTTACATATTGATTAATTAGGTTTTTAATATAAAACAAATAGGCAGAAAGGTCGTTAACGTCGATAAATTTACGAATGTACCTAAAATGTTTAGGTACATTACAGTTACACAGTACAGTACAGTTTAATATTTAGGTGAAAGAATCAGATGTTTTTACATACAACCTGTGCGGATAAAGAATGGGATCAGAAAAAAACTATTTGCGCAGGTTGTATTTGTAGTAAGCTAACGTGTGATTATCTGTACGTCACCGATATTCTTATTATGACTATCGACTTTGCACTCTAAAAGCACGTTTATATTCAATAACTCTAAATAAAGAGAAGCAGAATTTGATCCATGTCATTTAAAAACATTTTATATTGTTTATGTAAACCAATGAAGAGTTGTAAATGTTTATCCATTCAGGCTTCGCTCCCACAAGTCAGTGGTGTCGCAATCGGAAACGGAGGAGCCAGCCCCGTCCACTTCCACCGGCGAGCAGCGGACTTTCGAAACCCTATCGTCAAGGTACGTTTTTAAAGGTTTAATAAATAATCACATTAAAATTAAGTCCGCTTAGAAAAATATAAATCACACACAAAATTTGTGTGCACACTTGTTTGAAATAGTAAAGTTGATATCTCAGTCTGTTGTGTATGAGATGACGTATAATTAATTGACTTCATAAAGTCCACCTTTTGTGTAAGGAAGTAGAACTTAAATAAATATTATGATAAGTTACATACTAAAGTATTTTTGGAGTTGGCCGCATAGTGCGAGTACAAGTCTGTTTTGAACGATGAGTATTTTTCTTTGTGATATATATTTTTTTTATATGAGAGGTGGCAGACGAGCAGATGGATCACCTGATGGTAAGCAATTCCGCCGCCCATGGACACCCGCAACACCAGTGGAGTCACAAGTGCGCTGCCTACCTTTTCCCCTTCCCCCCCATTGGGCCTCCGGTAACCTCACTCACATGGCGAAACAGCGCAGGCGCTGCTTCACGCCGGTCTTCTGTGAGGCAGTGGTATCACTCCGGTCGAGCCGGCCCATTCATGCCTAAGCGTAGCTCTCCCACATTTAAAATGATAGGTGGCAGACGAGCAAACGGATCACCTAATGGTAAGCGATTGCCGCCACCCATGGAAACCCGCAACACCAGTGGAGTCACAAGTGCGCTGCTAACCTTTAAACCCCTCAACCCCCACTCAAGCAGCGAAACACAGCACAGTGACCGTTTACCGTGGGAGAGCCACGCTTCGGCATGAATGGGCCAGCTCGACCGGAGTAATACCACGGCCTCACAGAAGACCGGCGTGAAGCAGCACTGTGCTGTGTTTCGCTGCGTGAGTGAAGGTACCGGTGGCCCAATCCGGGGGAAAGGGGGGTTAAAAGGTTGGCAGTGCACTTGTGACTCCAACGGTGTCGCGGGTGTCCATGGGCGGCGGCAATGGACAACATTTCAAAATTGCTAAGCTCTGAAACAAAAAATACCAATTCTTTGTTTACTTGTCCGCTGCTCGAATATATATTTATTCATTTTTTATATTGCTTATTTACTGAGAAAAAAATTAAAAACTAAAAAACGTAAGATGACGTCATCGGACGGCAGAATGTAAAATATTTCTTTGCTTAGCACATTTTAGTTTTAAATTTACGTAATGCCAAACTCATGACATGTAACTGTCAAAAAAAAAGACAACTTGTCAACGTTGAATGTATGAATGACGTTGACAATGTTGACACTAGTATTATTATCCTTTGACAGTAGTACCTTTTTTTTATTCAAACAATGATAAGCAAAGGAATATCGGTTTATTCAGCCGTCCGATGACGTCATTTGGCGCTTACGTCTATTTAGAATAAAAATAATTTCAATAATTGTTTTATGCATGAAAATGGACAAATTTTGAAAAAAGAAAAAATATGGGTCTGTTTATTTTATGCCTACTTTCATATAAAAAAACAATATGAACATGTTAAAAATTTGAAATGTTGTCCATTGCTTACCAGGTCATCCGTCTGCCTGGTAGCTATCACATAAAAAAAACGATTTATTGTCATCACGTCGGGTGAGTGAGACGTCGATGATGAGCATGGGTGTGGTTGTGGTTGCAGCGTGGGCAGCAGCGGCTCGTCGCTCAGCGAGTCGTGGCGCGCGCCCGCTCACGCGCCCGCGCCTGCGCCGCCGCCCACGCGCACGCCGCTCTCGCTGCTGCTCGACAAGGTAACCAGCGCCGTCGCACCCGACACTACCTCGCCTTCGATCACCATACGGTGAAATAGCGGCCGAAAGATTGCCGGCGCCCTCTGTTCCATCTATGTCTACTCATCATCAGCCCATTTAAGTCCCCACTGCTGGGGCACGGGCCTCCCTCAATCACATGAGGGGTAATTGCCATACTCACCACGCTTGGCAGACGGGTTGGGGGGGTTTTGATATAAATGCAGAGTTTTCCTTCTCTGGGTGCTGATGATCATGCCAGCAGCTTTACCTTAGTCGCCTTTTACGACACCTCGGTAAGAGTGAGGGTGGCCTATTCTACTCTGCCGGGGACCACACGGCATGTCTATGTCTACTAACTACTAACATATCCCCTTTAAATAGGTATAAAAAGTTCCACCTGGTAGGTAATATATTATGAAAAAAAAATCAGGGGCGTATCATGGCCGTGATTTTCCCCTAGGTAACCAAAACAAGGCTTCTTAGACCTATTTAATGTATTTTTACTGCACGAAAAACGTTTATTTGGCACCAAAAATACAATAAATGCATGTTACAATTTTGACAATATTATATTATAATTAATCTTGTCTACGTTATAAATAATATAAATTTAAGAGACGCCAAAAAGGTCCTCGCTCAGCTATTTGTCGGGACACAGTGTATCTCGACGCTGGTCTTGTGCGGACACCTAACAAATTAAGATGATTGGTATTGACAGGTAACAAATCAAAAACAGAGATTGCTTCAGATTGCACAATAAGTCAAAATTCTTACGAATAAAAATTACTTAAACATTTTATTTGTATAAATACATATTTAAGTTAGATACATAAACAAACCTAAATCTAATGTTGTTTATTATAAAGCCTGTATGTTGTTTAAATGAATGATTGATGAACGTTTGTGTGCGAGTGTTATATGTATGTGTCGATCAGGCATGTAGTCATTTTGGTATCCTGAACCATTCCCGCGCTTTGTCCTACGTACTAAATCTTACATTGGTATCAGTTATAAAACTACAAAGCGTATGTTTATCAGTTAGTTTATATTATTTAGTCTTTTGTATGTCCATTAAATATCTTTTCTATTTAATCTTAAAGGCTCTAACATTTGGGCCGTGTTTAATGGGTGGGGGGATTTTGTTCCAGCATTTTGAAGGTGAATATCGAAAGCTGCCACGAAATGCTGCTGTATTGTAATTTGGACAGATTATCCGATGTGACTGCCGTTGTGTGAATTTTAATTTATTGAATAAATAAGACGGGGTTTTGTCCCTAATGACTCCGAAAGATAATCTTTTTTATTTCTTAAATCCAGGTTGCGAAATGGCAGATAATTCCGCGCGAGGGTACGGAACATCTTCCTTGCCGCGTCTACGGCGCTATTCACCTGGCTCGCCTTTTCGGTAGAGTATAAACTATTATCATGATTGGTCCTTTCAGAACTAGTTCTCGATCTTGTATCTCAATCGCAAATTATAGTAAGTTAACAGATTACATTATGTCCGTTACAGTGAAACTGCCGGATTTCCTTAACGCAACCCAGATGCCAGACTTCAAGCTCAAAATGATTATCAAACACATTGATATGTTTGTTCAGTAAGTATTTAAATAAGTAATAGTTTATTTTCCATAAATGTATTATTTAGATTGACCACAGATGGTGGTAAATCGAGATCAATGGAGGAACTCGTGGGAGGGAAATATACAACCTGTGCGGATAAAGAATGGGATCAGAAATGGCGGCGCATCTATTCACTTCTCGCTCGCACACCCACGAGTGCGAGTATAGACGCAAATAGTGTGCGAGCGAGAAGTGAATAGATGCGCCGCCATTTCTGATCCCATTCTTTATCCGCACAGGTTGTACCTAAAAAAATCTTTAACATGTCACTGTTCCATTGTCACATTTTATGAGAGTTGATTGCGAAAAATAAGGTTTTTTTGTATCTTTTTACAGGTATCTAGACGAACACAATGAATGGTTTGGAGAAATGTACTACGTGGCCGATAGCATGTCTCGCTCCCATTAAACGAGAGCCTTTTAGTTTTATGAATTAAATATCACGATGACTTAATAATCTGCAGTAATATTGTACGTCTATTTATTCTCAGTGTAGAGAGACAGTCTAGAATCTCTTTAAAAAAAGAAAATAGAATACTGTCACATTGGACTACTTAATTAGTTATTCCCCCTCACATATACTCAGGTGCGCTTTCGTACCCACTAATGTCTTAGTTTAGGAGTTTAGTTTGAGCCATAGAGTAAGATAATAATACTCTGGTTTGAGCCTAATGTTACGACAAATACATAATCATTCCAAAAATATACTCGTATCAAAAATTATGCTTCTCGAGTTTAGCTTACATACCGTCCATTGGAAACAAAATTATCGAAAATACATCATTCATCAAAATTAGGATATGTTGTGCTAAAAATGTTCATTGCCTAAGAATTTGGAAACGAGTGACTTGCTGTAAAGCCTTTTATCAGTAGTTGTTGGGAATAGTGTAACTTATCCATAGTAGTAGGTTTAAAATAATAGTATTATTAACTATACTTCCGACCAATATGTCAAAATGCATGATCTCACTAGCTTATCTTTGGGACTATCTAGTTTTCTAAAACCTGTTAGCTCTCTAATGTAGTGGCATATTGTACCTATTGTACTGTATAAATATGATCAAAATAAAGTTATAGACTATTGAATTCACTTGTTTTATTTATTACCTTGTAGAACGACACAACCCTGGTCCACTTCAATACCAGTTTAATTAATTAAATTAACAGTGATATGTATTAAGATAAAATCTTGCTTTAGAAAAACCACTTTATTATCAAAATTACATTCAATTTCACAATAATAACGAGAACGACTTTTAGAGACACATGGTTTCGAAGATTACATTCAATGACAATTCACATTGTAACAAACATAAAACATTTTTATGATCCAATGTGTGATCAACTGTAAGTTCACAACATTTATATTTTAGAGATATAACGCAAAAAGTACATTACAATATGAAATGTTTTTATGAATGAGATCAAAATGTTTTATATACAGTAATCAACTCGAGAATTTCATACATCATCATAACAATTAAAATCTGATTAAACGACTTATAATGGCGACAAAAGAGGTCCACTCATTGTTAAAAAATATAGAAAGTAGCTTATCTTCCATTTATTATATCATTACAGAACGCAAGAACAAGCGTGCGATTAAACAATTGAAAATTTCTCCGAAGCGTACGTGTTTTCATTGTTTAAATCGTTCGTAGTGTTCTACCAGCTAGATTATTTAAAAATATCAAAGCTTAAGAAACTAGGTAGGTACTATCGAGCTGTAAGATCGTCTTGAGGCATTTGATGCGTCAATCTTTTAATTGTTTTATTTTGATCCCGATATTCAATTGCGAAGATTTATCACTTTAATTGTCCGGTTTCAGAGCACCCTAATCAGTATCGAAAGCAAACTTACACGATATAAAACTACTCCATTTTTGAGAAATAAAGTTTAAGCTGTTTCTTGAAATACAATTTAGGAAGATAACTAGGGTACTGGCGGCGAAATAGAAAAACTATGAACATGCAAGACATATCCTGGGCAGCGGGCTCACGCGGCCCAAGCCTTCAGTTAACTATTGCAAGCTTCGGAGCGGCTGCGGGCGGCTAGTCGTGGAGGCGGTGCAGCACGCGGCGGTAGTCGAGCTCGAGCGAGTGGTAGAGCGCGGCCAGGCGCGCTAGTGGTGGAGGCGGTGCAGCACGCGGCGGTAGTCGAGCTCGAGCGAGTGGTAGAGCGCGGCCAGGCGCGCTAGTGGTGGAGGCGGTGCAGCACGCGGCGGTAGTCGAGCTCGAGCGAGTGGTAGAGCGCGGCCAGGCGCGCTAGTGGTGGAGGCGGTGCAGCACGCGGCGGTAGTCGAGCTCGAGCGAGTGGTAGAGCGCGGCCAGGCGCGCTAGTGGTGGAGGCGGTGCAGCACGCGGCGGTAGTCGAGCTCGAGCGAGTGGTAGAGCGCGGCCAGGCGCGCTAGTGGTGGAGGCGGTGCAGCACGCGGCGGTAGTCGAGCTCGAGCGAGTGGTAGAGCGCGGCCAGGCGCGCTAGTGGTGGAGGCGGTGCAGCACGCGGCGGTAGTCGAGCTCGAGCGAGTGGTAGAGCGCGGCCAGGCGCGCTAGTGGTGGAGGCGGTGCAGCACGCGGCGGTAGTCGAGCTCGAGCGAGTGGTAGAGCGCGGCCAGGCGCGCTAGTGGTGGAGGCGGTGCAGCACGCGGCGGTAGTCGAGCTCGAGCGAGTGGTAGAGCGCGGCCAGGCGCGCTAGTGGTGGAGGCGGTGCAGCACGCGGCGGTAGTCGAGCTCGAGCGAGTGGTAGAGCGCGGCCAGGCGCGCTAGTGTGGAGGCGGTGCAGCACGCGGCGGTAGTCGAGCTCGAGCGAGTGGTAAGAGCGCGGCCAGGCGCGCTAGTGGTGGAGGCGGGCAGCACGCGGCGGTAGTCGAGGCTCGAGCGAGTGGTAGAGCGCGGCCAGGCGCGCTAGTGGTGGAGGCGGTGCAGCACGCGGCGGTAGTCGAGCTCGAGCGAGTGGTAGAGCGCGGCCAGGCGCGCTAGTGGTGGAGGCGGTGCAGCACGCGGCGGTAGTCGAGCTCGAGCGAGTGGTAGAGCGCGGCCAGGCGCGCTAGTGGTGGAGGCGGTGCAGCACGCGGCGGTAGCGAGCTCGAGCGAGTGTAGAGCGCGGCCAGGCGCGCTAGTGGTGGAGGCGGTTGCAGCACGCGGCGGTAGGTCGAGCTCGAGCGAGTGGTAGAGCGCGGCCAGGCGCGCTAGTGGTGGAGGCGGTGCAGCACGCGGCGGTAGTCGAGCTCGAGCGAGTGGTAGAGCGCGGCCAGGCGCGCGTGCGTCTCGGCCGCGCCGGCCGCCGTCACCGTCGCCATCAGCTCCTCCGCCTTCAGCACCTTCTGCAGTTTCTTCATCTCCAACTTTTTTTTCTGAGGAATAAATAATTTGGTCACCACACAATATTATGTATTTGGCTGATGCCACCCACCTACGTTATCCACTAGAAATTAAAGTGGCCTTTTTGAACAGACAAAAGGAAGTCTGTAAGAAAATAGCCGATGTAAAGATCTAATCTTACACCACAATTCGAGGCTGATGATATTAATTCATTATATTTTACCTGATATGGAGCATTGAGCCTATTTTTCACGTCCAATCTGTAGTCTAGATATGCAGTCTTGTCTGATGTGTTTGTGTTCTTGAGCCGCAGTATCTCATAAACGCGCCGGGCCTGCTTTTTGTTAATTTTGAATTTGGCACATGCTTGGCTTGCCATTTCAGGTAAAAAACTGAAATTTACGAAAATAGAATATAATTTATTTTCATGATGGTGGTACATAAAAAGATTATACATAATGATTCCGATCTCACATTTCACCAGAATCTGGCATGCAAACACGGTTATAAGATTATAAGAATACATCACTAAAAATAGATTCATTAAAAGCACATTTTCAAAATAATTGGGTCACAACAAACACTTAAGAGTAAAAATATTCTTTCACTGAATAACATTTTCCGATTAGCCACATTTTTAATGTGTTCTTAAATTTATTGAGAGGTAATGATTTTATGTCATTATCTAGTGTATTGTAGACTTATATTGCCATACAATATGTATTTCTCCTATACAATTCCGTCGTAATATGCGGTAATACTAGTCTAACACGAATCTTGTGTTAAAGTTACAAACATCTCGCTTTGATCTTAATAGATTTGGATGTTTTTTCACAAATACACATAGCTCATAGATATATAAACTTGGTACACAGTCAGCAAATTAAGACGCCTAAATGATTACTAAAACTAGGTTTTAAAAACTTGACTAGACAAGTGTTAGTTAAGAATAAATCTATAAAAATGGATTTTCTACAAGCTCACCCTTGTGACAGTTTAGCAGGTTGAAATGCTGGCAGTGTTTCACAGTTCTTGGCATCTACGTAATCACGAATCCTCTGGAAATCATCTGATGGATCTTCTACTGTTATATCTATAACTTCAGGTAGTATAACAAAGTGAGAATATATTGCCTGCTAAAAAAGGGTAATTTTATTTCAAATTACATCAATTGAAACCTAGACTGTATTTTTTTTATTACATTACAACTTTACTGACACAAACTATACCACCTAAGGGATGGTACACATGTATACCTATTCAGAAATTCATAGTTGGTGTCTAAGAATTCGGTGTAGATTGAATGGAAAGAACAGAAGAATATGTTGGAATGACAGACTAGTAGGCAGTATAAGTACCTGCAAGAGGTTTGCACACAGGCCGAGTTTCCTGAAGGGCGGCAGCGTGAGCACCTGCGAGATGCGCGGGCGCAGGTGGCGCGGGTACGCGTAGTAGCGGTAAGCCGTAGCGTACGCGCACGTCACGTATCCGTGAGCTGCCCTCACTTGACTGGTATTTCTCAAACCTAAAATTAACATAATATCTGTGATAGAAAAAAAATCCTAAAGAGATAATGTAACTACTTAACTGTTTTAGGTGATAACAACTCAGATGCACACACAAACACCTTTCACATTCTACAATCATTATACATGATAACATTAAAAATCAGAAAATTAGTTTACTCACACAGTGAAGAATGTCCACTGGTCATCATCCACATCTATGAAGGATGCTGCATCCACATACCAAAGCAAGAATGTCTGCAATCTTTCATGGTAAGACAAGAATCCAGGAGTTGATGTCTCACTGTAGTACACCTCAAAAGTTCGTTTTTCCCCACCTTCACCTACACAAAGACACAATATATAAAAGCTGCAGCCCATCATCAACTCTGCTTCTCACATCCATGCTCACTTTCACTATAAATGATAAAATCTACCCAAGTTTCTAGATTCAGCAGTTTGGGCTGTGTGTCCATTGCCCAATTAGCCAATAAATGTCTCCTTTTATTATGATATAGGTTTGTAATGCTTATGATGATACTCACGAGGTGTAATAGAGAATGAATGTAAAAGTTTTCCATGTGGTGTGAAGGTCTTGTCCTTTTCTAACATAGAAACAAACTGGTCCAAATTAGTAACATAGCCAGGGGCTAGGACCTTGGTGAGAGCGCCTTCTACGTCATCTGCTTTCATTCCTTCTGATTTGCTTGGCTCAATCTGAAAATATCAACAACACTATATCTTAATACAGAGCACAGTTATTATAACAGACACTAAACTTGAAAATAAATAGAATAAAACATATAATAAAATCCTTTTTGCCATATTTCTTATGTTTTTAGTATTATATGTAATTATAAACTACTCAAGAAATAAGTGAAATTTCAAGTTTTAAATGCTACTTAAGTATTTATTGTACAGTTTTAAATGTGTGATGAATTAATGATATCCTTGTGAACTAATGAATAGGTATTTATTTTATTGCCCCGTTGGTCTAATGGTTTAAGTACCAGGCATTGATCTCGGGGTCCTGGGTTCGATTCCCGGTTCGAGCAAAGGTATGTTTCGAATTTCTCGAACATTGCTCGGGTTTGCAATCACCAATCAGCATTTGGCAAGTGTGGTGATTAAGCCTAATCCTATCATAGTAGCGAAGACTTGATTTCTATGATGGAGGCCTTAGCCCTGCAATGGGACAGTAAGAAGGCTGATATTTTACTTAACTATCTATTTTTAGCAACTTAGTTCTGTATACCAAGTAATGTTTCCATTAAAAATACAACATTGCAACAATAATGGAGACTGGTATTGTTTTTATTTTCCTTAAGTGTTTTTTCTTTTATTCAGTAAATATTTTCATCACTTCTTCACACTTCAATATTTTCACAACTTTCCAGTTTAATGTTTGCAAAATGGTTAAAATATATTATTAACTTCTAATCAAAGAGAAAAAAAATTAGTGTAGTTTTGTAACTGGGAGGATCTTAAAACTTTAAAAACTTATATGTAAAGAATTAAGGCATCCATACTTTGTCTGTGTATTCAATTCCAAGATATGTCTGTAAGCTTCCTGCACTGTAGTAAAGTCGTATATGCAAATCTGTGTATCCAAAGATATTCTCATTTTCACCAAAGACCTGGTGGCACATTTCAGGGCCAAAACTTGTTTCATCATTTTCTATATCCTCTTTATTTCTTACTGAAAGTACAAAAAAAATGTCTTAACACAAACAATAAAATATGAAGATTATGAATAATATGCATTGGTATGTATAAAAGTATTATCTTTTTATGTATTTTATTTATATTGTTCAAATCACCTTCAAAATTATATTACCCACATTTTATTTAAAGAACAGAGTAGCAACATTATTACATATTTTAAGATAATAACCGAGGGCGGGCCACTAGCAATCTATAAAATCACTGTTTAATAGCTGCTTCTAAGGCATCATCCAACATCTTTACTTTAGAATTTCGTTGAAAATGTTTAGTACATTATGGCTATAAATCTACTAAGATTATGTAGGTATGATTGTTCAGACGACACTGAGTGTCAAGAGTATGACAAATCCGGTACAATTATTAAAGATACAAGGTTGAAGGTATATCCATACCTACGTACGTCATGTAGGTATCATTATTTAGTACATTATTACTTACCCAATTTAAATTCTAACACTTCATTCCCATCTACAACCAAATGGCACAACTGATCAGTCATTTTGAACTAATTTTATAGACCGTCGTCCAAAGTTTCATACCAATAGAAGTCCAATTCCCGCGCAAAATGTGTAGTCAGCTGCAGATGACTGAGTGAACACAAATAGAGAAAATTTTAAGGGATCGAGTTTAACGATGTAAAAAAGAACAATAAAAGAGTCTCAGTTAATGCGCGGATTATTTCGAAAGTGCATAGAGCCCTTAAAAAACGTTATGATTGGTAAAATCAACTAATTATTACATGGAAAAATCACAAAGCGAACCGACCGACAAATTTGACAGTTGGGCTTGGAATTTTGTTTATATAATAAATATGTCAATTTATCTATTTTAACGTTTGATCAGAAACGGAGAAATTAAAGTCGTATCATTACATATCGCATTAATAGTATGAAGTTGTTTTTCAATCTTGCAACATTGTGTACATTTATGTGACGTCATTATGGCCTGGTTGGGTTAGGTTTGCTTGGAAATTTTTGTTAAAAATCTTGTATTTTAGTGTAATATATGTTGTGCTACTTATTTTAGATTAGTAATATAAATACCTCATAGAGTAGCAGTAATCCTGGTGCCAAGAAGTGTTTGTTTCGGCGACATTCTCTGGCGAAAATGAATCGCCATGAAGGTGGGTAATGATAATCAAAATTTGTTCGATGCTTTTGTCACCGTGAATATCTTTACGCAAACATCTTAGCATTAGTTTATTTGTGTTATTGAACCTTGAAATCTTTCTGAGAAATTGTGAATTTATCGTTCCTGTGAAAGTACGAATTGTTATTGTAAATGGTATTGACATCTTTTCAGGAGTCAGCTGTGATTCTTGTTTGAAAAATAACTTCAGAGGACGACGATACAAATGTTTGATTTGCATCGACTACGATTTGTGCGCTGCATGCTATGAGTCTGGCGCTACCACAAACCAACATACCACAGAGCACCCAATGCAATGTATTCTTTCCAGAAGTGATTTTGGTGAGTCTCATACATTTTGTAGCAACAAATCGATTTGCCCTAGTTACACACAAATAGAACTTTGTTGCATGTTGTGTTTTTTTTTTTGTATCAAAAGTTGAGTCATATCAAAAAGTAAGTATCAAATTTGTCATGAGTGGTCTTGTTTGTTTATTCAGTCTTATAAGAATCTAATATTCCTTGTAAGAGCATGCTAACAATGACCATACAACAATGTATATAATGTTATTTTGATTATGTTTTTATTGTCTAACATGTATGAACAACAAAGAAATATCATAATTATCACCTAATCCAATTTTTGCTTATTTTAGATTTATATTATGGAGGAGAAGCACTGGCACTTGAGCAACCTCAAGCATATACTTGCCCATATTGTAACCGCATGGGATTCACGGATACCGCCCTAATGGAACATGTCACTGCAGAACATGCCGATACAACACTAGCAGTAAGTTATTCATATGCCTTTATTTACTTTAAACCCCGCATCCAGAGTGAAAATAATATAAAGTTTGTAACAACTATTTATAAAGAAGTGTGGTGGTGACTTTGCAGCTTCTATGTAGTCATATGGATTGATAATCTAATTAATGGGTGTAAAAAGAAGTTCTTGCATAGCATAATAATAGGTACTATTGGACATTGTGTTGCAACTTTGATAGACTCCAATCACTTCTTAAAGAGACTTCTTAAAAAAGAGTTATGTTCTTAACTTTGTCATTTATGCAGTATGTGAGACCTAATCTCTAATTAAATATACCGAATTTACTCTGCACTCAAAAACTTTAATTATATCTATATAGTTTCATTATACATAATGAGACTTGAAAGGAAATTATTGACTAAGCACCATTTTTGGCCAAATTGAGTTAAATGTACAGTATTGACTGTATTCATGTCTACATTCGAACTGTATATTTAACTCAATTTGGCCAAAAATGGGGCTTAGTCAAAGTTTACTCTCAAACGTCAAAAATATATAATTTTCCACAATATTTTGGGGTATAGATAGAGATACACATTGTAAAATCCTTTTTTATACTCATAGTATTTGATTAAAATCAGCTTTAATCTGTACATAAAGACCCTTATATTCAGTGTAACCATTTACTCAAAGTTAACAGGTCTTGTATGGTCTACATATTGTAGAAAAATTTATTCATAAACATTCTTTAAACCTTTGCTAGCTAAAACGCAGTTATAGAGCAGTTTTGATGTTTAAAACAAAAAAAATCATACAAAAGTTATTAAAATGAAGCAGTTGCTTTATAACATAATATTTTGAAACGGAAATAAACTTTATTGTAACACTGTTTTAGCTAACAAAGGTTTAACAAACAATAATAAGACCCTTAAATAAATAAATAAAATAAAATTCATTTATTTCAGACACAAGTCTATATGTGTTAGTTACAATTTTACCTTAATTTACTATGTTAGCACAATACGGGTGATAGTTTATTTTAGTATCTTTGACGAGATGGACGCAAATTAATTAACTCTTCATAGTATACTTGAAGAAGTCAATATAATTTTATTTACTGTCAGTATTTCCAAACTGATGCGACATTCAGATCTGTCCATGGGCACTGGCAACTGCTTACCACCAGGTGATGTGTCTGCTCATCTGTCCCCTGTTACATTATAATAAACAATCAATCAAAAACATGCTGGTGTGTGTGGACCGATTAAGCACCCTATAAACATGATGCTGTTTGTATTTCAGGTGGTTTGCCCAGTCTGTGCATCAATGCCTGGCGGGGAACCTAATTTTGTAACAGATGACTTTGCTGGCCATCTCACTCTTGAGCACAGGACAGGACCAAGAGATCTCATCTCATTCCTCATATCCTTTTTTATAGATATAGCTGGTTTTTCAGATTTACTGTTAGTTAATACAGCAAGTCCATATACTAGGGTGTAAAATATGGCATCCTATGATTCATAGTGAGGAGGCAAACTCCTCATCTTAGCGTGTTAGCCAGTTATTACCCAGTTGCGTCCAAAGCTGTCAATCTGGATCCCAGGGTATGCTTAGACCATGATTCTTGATTTGCAGGGTCTGATAATTACAACGAAGCGACTACCGCATGACCTTCGCAACCAACTGAATCATGGTTACATGTTTCAGAAACTATCTGAAACGTGCAGGTTTTCTCACGATGTTTTCCCTCAGCGCCGAGCTAATGGTAAGTCGCCGAGAAATACGCACAAAAATTACAGAGGTGCATGCTCGGATTTTAACCAGGTCCCCACATATGGAAGGCGCGTTATGAACCACTGAGCTACCATCGCTCAAACTATACCAATGAATGTAATTGCCGATTAAAGAGTTCTTTATTAAAGAAAGAAGCAATTAAAAAACTGGGGATCCTAAACAGTGCGCAGGTTCTTCACGTCGGACCAACTCTGTCTTTTATGCAAGACTCAAGTCCAGGCATGCGTGGAGTACTGCTCTGGGATGGCTCCGCTAAATAAATACCTCATGGATGCTCTCGATAGATTGCAGGGACAGGCTGTACGCATTTTAGGTGACGGAAGAGGTCGGTACGTAGAGACATCGGATCGCTTAGCGTCTTTTACTGTTTATACGGTCAACGTGAATGCTCGGAAGAGCTTTTCTCCCTTCCCTCCCACCTGCCCTACTCCGTCACAAAACTCACCCGCCGGACAACGCTGTCACCGCTTCACAATGGAAATCATTCCATCACGGACTAAAAATTTTGGCAGTTCCTATTTCTGCCGCACCATTAAGAAATGGAACTCGTTGCCAGCGAATGTATTTCCTCCTTCTTTCAATATAGATTCCTTCAAACGAAGCATGAAGAAGCATCTCGTGGGCCAGTATGGCGGTGCCAACGGAGGTGATGCCTAGACATCGCATCCGTTATAATTGCTACTTGGGCTCTTCTATTGCTTACAATCAAGCTGAGGAGAGCCAATATACTGAGCCTCTATAAAAAAAAGAACCAATTAGAAAGTGACCCAGTTAGACACACTATACACGGTGTTTCTGTGAACATTTACATCCCTTTAACCACGTGTTGTACTAACCATTATTACCTAAGAACATTTGTTCAATCACTTTTGGAAATTCGCATGAAAAAATTTCAACTTGGTAATTTTGTATAGAGAGTCAAAAAAAATAATCATAATCATTTATTTGCATAAAACATGGTATACAAGATATTAGTAACAGTTTAAAGTGTGCACATGCTTATGCTTATAATGCAATATTCGATGAATTTCGAAAAGTCGTTGATCAAATGTTGTTCAGAATGGTTGGTAGAACACGTGGTTAAAGGGATGTAAATGTTCACAGATACACCCTGTATGTATATCTAGTAAGATATATCTAGAGATTTGCATAGGGATATGTGATACATAGTAATATTGGTTCTTGTCAAAGTAGAGACTTGTTTATTTCCTTGTCAGTATAATTTTTTTTCAATTTCGTTTATAATGTTTAAAATAATATATTTTATGAACTATTTAAAAAGGTTGCATGATTCATGAAATACTGGAAACAATTGCATATTTTATGTTTGGTAAAACTATTTCAATATATCCTTAACCACGTTGCACGATGAGCCGAGCGGCATCAGACACGGCGGTGTCCGCCGCATTCCGCAGTCGGGTCGGGGAGTTAGTCGCGCTCGTCGCACCAATATGCAATTCAGGTAAATTCTTATTCTTGAATATTTTAATAGGATTTCTTTTACTTTCACGCACTTTTAAAATAGCTCACACACATTACTATAATATGTGCTGTTGTCCGATATTTGTCTATTTAATATTGCAGCACGGGCGGCGGCATCTCGTCGCTGTCGCCGTCGTCGCGCGACGCGGTGGTGGACCCGATCGCCGAGCTGCTGTCGCAGCTGTCGGGCGTGCGGCGCGGCGCCGGCCAGCCCGGCACGCCCAGCCAGCTGCAGCAGCTGCAGATACAGTTACAGCTCGAGCGGCAACAGGCGACAGTGAGTGACGCACACAGTTTCGGACAATACAGATGTTAGCAGGTGGTGGACCCGATCGCCGAGCTGCTGTTTGTAGTTCTTTTGTTGTCTTGTATCTCTAAAAAAAAGTGATTAAGCCATTATAGCTTCACTGCTACAAAGTCGACCTTCCCATGATCCGCGGGACGCGGGGGGCAGAGTGCGCTTGACCAATCCAAAAACGTTTATTTTCTCCTTGGACCAATCTGCGAGGGGCGGCCCTCCATGGGAAGGTCGACATTGTAGAGATAAAGCTAGTACGGAAACAAAGTCAAGGTATAAAATGTTGTACTAATGTGTGACTATGATCAATCGTTTTTTTTTTCTTTTTTTTCAAGTGTTCTCTATGATACCGTATTAATAACGCACTTAGTTTTCACCTTTATCGCGCACAATTTCGCACTATATCACTTCAATCTTTACTGGTTGTTGTTGGGGACGGCCATTGCTTGGGCGCAGACGAAAAGATTTTCGCAACTCATGAAGTGTAATCTCTGTCCGCATCCACTTTTTGTGGGTTTTCTTATATCCGCGGTATACTCCATACACTCCTGCCAATACGAAGGATATTTGTGGTACTCGCATGGAATTTCAACATACAAAATACAACATGTGCGGATAAAGAATGGGATCAGAAATGGCGGCGCATCTATTCACTTCTCGCTCGCACACTATTTGCGTCTATACTCGCATTCGTGGGTGTGCGAGCGAGAAGTGAATAGATTCGCCGCCATTTCTGATCCCATTCTTTATCCGCACAGATTGTACATCTATTCACCAAGTTGCAATAGTATAGTTCTTATCGTTTCGGAACAAAGTGGCTGTGACATACGGACAGACGGACAGATATGAAGAATCTGTAATGGTTCCGTTTTTTGCCATTTGGGTACGTTACCCAAAAAAATGAGATGTATGCTCGTTGCAGGCGGCGCGGCAACAGCTGGAGCGGCTGCCGCGGCGCGCGGCGGCGTCGTCGTCGGCCGCCGCGCAGCCGCAGCCGCAGCCGCCGCCCGCCGCGCACCAGCCGCCGCCGCACCCCGACGCGCCCGACTCGCAGTTCCTGCTCGCAGGCTTCTTAGGTAATGCCAATACGGTATATGACTTTTTTTTTTTTTGCAATCAAAAGATCTCTCAATGATAGAAATATCGTTGAAAGAATCACTTTATTCTCATTTAAACTACCTGAGATATCACAACTTTAAAATCACATTATTTTGGGCAAACCCAAAACGCTCCATACAAATGGCTACTAAGATGTGAAGTCACACCTAAGTATTTTGTATGCATTTAATTTGAATTTTGTATGGTAGCTATATCAAATGTTTCGTTTATGTCAATGGTTCTATTATAATAATTGGTGCGAATTGTATGGGTTATTCAATGGTATAATTTTTTTTTAATAATTTTATACTTTTAAAATGGACTTGCCCATGAATCTTTGAATGACCATAAAACCGGCTAGACGTTATATTTTTAATTGAGAATTTTTGCCATTGGCACATATTGACCTATATTTTGATAAAATATTTATATTTTGTAAAAAATATTTATTTATTTTACAAGGGCGGCACGAACCAGAAGCCGGCAAATTGAGCGACGTCTCACTTACTTTTTTTTTTTGGTCACGAAGGGAAAATCCTTTGCGCCCCATCCCGTCAGGTCAGAGGTCTCCCAGGATGAAGCTTAAGACCGTGGGAGAGCCACGCTTTTGGCAGCGCACTTGTGACTCTACTGGTGACGCGGGTGGGTGGCGGCAATCGCTTACCATCAGGTGATCCGTCTGCTCGTCTGCCTACCTATCACATAAAAAAAATGCTGCCCCCAATCTAGAGTGCCGCCCATCATATCTGGAGTGCCGTAAAAAGTTCTAAAATGTCTCTAAATGTTATCGTTCGCTGAACGGTTTCACCACCGCCTCTAGGATAAAGCCGAGATTTTACCGCCCCGTGAAAGAGTCGCTCGGTCAAAATCTTATACAAAATTTGGTTTTTATGTGATTATCCTCAAATCTAGTCACAATTGATGTATCACACACACATTGATGACACAAGTAATTTAGGTGATACGGCTAATATTAAATTAAATGCCGTTCATTCATTCATGTGAACAATTTTGCAAATATGATTGACAGATGTTTTATTAAGGGTGTGCAGTGTGAGCGTCAGTGGTGACTTATTAAGAAGGTGGGTTATTCCACGCGGCAAGGACAGCGGGCGCGGCTTGCGACGGCATTCCTCGTTTGTCCGGCACGTATAACCGAATTTAGCCCAATATGATCCAATATGAGTTATCTTATTTATTATATTTTATTTTGTTTTATTCGGAAGACCACCAGCTGTCTTAATACGGTAGCAATTACAATGAATGTCTTAAAAATAATAACAGGTCTTCACTGATAGAAATAAAGTAGTTTTAACATGCGAACATCACGGAAAGCAACGAATCAAGTTGGCAAAGAAAAAGTAAAAATGAAGTTAACAATATTGTTACATATTGTTGCCATTATTGGCGATTTCCGTAGCCGCAGAACAGAACAAATATGTAGGTGCTTTGCCTAATTTCCTCAACTGATGTTAACTAGTGATGCGCCGAATAGTGGTCTCACCGAATAACTGAATAATATTCGGTTTAACTTTTACCGAACCGAATATTTGGCCGAATTATACAGTTCACGATTTCATTCAATTTTTTTACAATGTATGGTACGCTAACAGGTTTTAACAATGTATGGTACGCTCCATCACAACACTTTTGAAAAACATCGCACAGTTAGGTTATAATGTTTAGTTCTATTTAGCAGTCATTTTTCAGTAGGGGCCATCGAAACCTAAACTCTAAGGTGGGCCAATAGATGTGTCCAGAAGTGTATGTATATACACACCTTTGAAAAAAAAACGTGCACCTAAGCAAATAATCAATTTTGTAGTTATCATTACGTTGTTTGGTGATTTTAGATAGTGATATCTTTAAGGTTTCGTAAATTAATCACCAAGGAATCGTTTTGTGAAATCTAGCGTAACTTTTTGACTGGATTGGTAAGAAAAATGTAAAAAATCAAAGCAGGGGTAGTTCACCTGCCCTGTAAGTAAAAAATGAAAAACGACTTTCAAATGTAAAAAAAAAAGGTTTTACTTCACAAACATTGAAAAGGTTAATATGGTGTACCCCTTTTTGCTAAAATAACAGCTTGCATTCGCCTGGGCATGCTGGCCAGTATACCCCTACCCCTAATGGTTTCCTGCGGATTACGTTCCCACTCTGCCATGATCGCATTCTTTAGCTCTGTTATGGTTTGCGGAGCCGGCTGCACTGATCTCACTCGTCGCTTGAGAAGGTCCCAAACATGCTCAATAGGATTGAGGTCAGGATTTCGAGCTGGCCAATCAAAACGACGGATTCCGACCTCCATCATGTAAGCGCCTACATCGCCTGATCGGTGGGCAAGAGCATTATCAACCATAAAAATCGAATTTTCGCCAAGACCGGCTAATGTGGGTTGTACATAAGGTGAAAGAATTTCCGTCACGTAGCGATGTGCATTTTATGTTCCGTTTTCGGTAAAGACTAACTCTGTACGATCTAAAGAGTTTATTCCAGCCCAAAACATAACAGAGCCCCCACCGTAAGGCGTTATTTCTACAAAGCAGATCTCTGCATAACGCTCCCCTGGTCTTGGCAAAACGGTACTCACGGAGTAATTTGGGACGCGCGGGGCGACACCAGTGTAAGTTGGCAGCGAGAAGCCTCCTCCTGACCGTCCATAGACTAACATTTCTTACGTCTTCGAGGTTGTCCTTGAGGTCCACATTCGAAGATTTGCGATTTCTCAAAGTTTGACTCACCAGAAAACGATCATCTCTTGGTTCAGTGCATTGCTTTCTTCCAGATCCGGGCCTTCTTTTCATGGAACCCGTCTCTTGATAGCGCTGCCAGGTTTTTTGAACTGTTGAACGACTTACATTTACCCTTTGAGCCACAAAACATTGGCTACAGTCCTCTTCAAGCAGCGCAATAAGTTTGCTGGCTCTTACAATTTTATCTGCCATCATCCAGACCACTAAGCATTAAAAACAATAATTTTAAATGTTTATAAAAAAAAGCAGTTATTCAACGAAACCAATAAAAATAGCCTAAAACTTATTCAAAGACAACAGCAACTTTCGTCGATTCCCGCCAGAAATTTATATTCTTTTTAAAATAAGATCAGTTAAAAATTTGAATTTCGAATATACATTTTGGCATCGACACATTTACAACCGTCCATTTATGTATATTAAGAAGACTTAAATCCTTTTTTGGAGCATATTGTTGTCAGGAAAGAAAAAAATCAAAACCGTCCGGCTTTTTTTTTAAAAGAGTGTATATGTAACCCTACTGTTGATTCTGATATTCGTAACACAGGAGCTTGAGTTGATCTTGGAGTCAGATCAATGTATGTGATGTTGTGAAATATTCATATATTTATTCACTTAATTTATAACAGAGGTACATATCAAATACATTTTTTTAGCAGCTGGTAATGCTAGGTTATAAATTCACCATACATTAGTGATAGACATTTATAAATTATAAAATTCAATTAAAATTACAAAATTGTTACAATGTCTATTAGAAAAAAACATTTTTTTTTTTATATGAGAGGTGGAAGACGAGCAGACGGATCACCTGATGGCTAAGCAATTCCGCCGACCATGGACACCAGCAACACCAGTGGAGTCACAAGTGCGCTGCCAACCTTTCCCCTTCCCCCCCATTGGGCCTCCGGTAACCTCACTCACACGGCGAAACACAGCGCATACGCTGCTTCAGGCCGGTCTTCTGTGAGGCAGTGGTATCACTCCGGTAAGCGTGGCTCTCCCAATTATTGCACGTCTACAGTCCGTTTTTTTTTATTATCATCATCATCATCATCAGCCCATTTAAGTCCCCACTGCTGGGGCACGGGCCTCCCTCAATCACATGAGGGGTAATTGCCATACTCACCACGCTTGGCAGACGGGTTGGCGAGGGTTTTGATATAAATGCAGAGTTTTCCTTCTCTGGGTGCTCAGATCATGCCAGCAGCTTTACCTTAGTCGCCTTTTACGACACCTCGGTAAGAGTGAGGGTGGCCTATTCTACTCTGCCAATTTTTTATTATATATTGTTTTATTTAGTACGAGTGTGATGTTGGTTGCAGGTGCATCGAACAGCGGGTGCGGCGCGGAGGCGGAGTCGCGCGCGGCGCTGCTGCGCGGGCTGATGCTGGCGTCGCTGGGCCGCGCGCCGCCCGCGCGCGCGCCGCCGCCCGCGCCCCGCGCGCCGCCGCCCGCGCCGCACGCGCCCGACGCCTCCCACGCGCCCGCGCCGCAGCCGCCCGCCGCGCTGCTGCGCGTCAAGCCGCAGCCGCGCACCAAGGTGAGCTCGACACATGAAACAAAGAAACATTTATTATTTTGGACATCACAACACTACATACGAGTACAACATTAGTTGGGTCGTTCTTCTTTTTTATCGACAATGAGCCAAACTTACAAATCAACATTTAACTTTTATATAACAGACTACAAATGATAAATAGTATGTCCTAAATATTCGTTAATGTACTACTTTATATATGAACTAAGGCATGATGTAAAATCTAATTGATAAAGAAAACTTTTAGATTGAAATGAACACCTCCGTCACGTCCCCCGAAATTAGTGCCATTTACACCTCTGTCACGCTTTATATATTTTTTTACAAAGTTAAATCATGCTAAAGTATCTACGAGGTGATAAAACAATTTCATTATTTCATGGTAAATTAGGAATATCTTGATGGTGTAACGTATACTTTTTTTATAATTAATTACTTCATAGGTTACTGAGGACGGGCTCATTGTCGATAAAAAAGAAGAACGACCCAGTTACAAAAGAACAAACAAACAAAAAGAAAAACAAAATAGATACAAAAAATAAAAACAAAACCAAACAAAGTACTAATAACCAGGCAGTGCAAATAATATATTGTGTGTTGTGACCTCCAACATAAATGGCCCCCACTCAGCCTATGCCATGACCCTGAAAAAGGTCATGACGCTGATTTTCAGTAGGGCCAGCTGAGTGAGTGCCACGGACGTCAGCCTTGCCTTACATCCTGCTTAACATCCTTTAGGGATGGTTCACACCAAACGTATTGTCCGCCGCTGACTGTGAGCATTCTCACTGTCTGCCCCGGTGTGAACGTCGACTCAATTTGTAGTACGCGTTCGCACCAAGCCGACAACACGCTATAGAGTACGCGGCGCGCTATTCGGCAACTGCGTCCGCGTAGCCTAATCCGCGTGCGTCGCACATAGACGCGTAGTAAAATAATCGGCCACTGAGAGTCAGCGACAACGGACGACGTAATAACGTATAGTCAGTTCGGTGTGAACGACAAATTCAATATATATGGAAAATTAATAAACTGCGTAACGCGCACTCACAGTCAGCGGCCGACAATACGTTTGGTCTGAACGATGCCTTAGAGATGAGACGTATTTACTACAACAGATCTACGCTCTAGGTATTTTACAGTACTAAGCAGGCACCTATTCTTATTTTTTACCCGACTACGGTGTAGCAAAAAAAGGAGGGTTATGATTTTGTATGGTTGTTCATCTTCTGTTCCCTCATAACTTCTGAAATAGTTATCATATATAAACAAATGAGGTGTCGTTAGAATCGTCTTGATTGTCTTCTGGATATAGGCGACCATGACGTCACGTTAAATTGATTGACTACAGCGGCCTCTAGGGGACTTAGAGTAAAAAACTAAAAAAAAAATGTTTCACAGTACCGTGTAGGGTATCAAATGAAAGAGCTCTTTTAGCACATTTCAAATATGTAAATATATTTACATAACTAAAAATATGTTAAATAAAAATATGGTTTAAAACTAAAACCCGACTAGCAAAAAAACACGATCTAAAAACCTACTGTAGCAAAAAAGATTCATTATAATAATAAAATCATTGTAACATATGACCACGGCGATACGGCATAATAATTTCAGCAGAGACAATTTTCTTTTTTCGAACTTTTTAGAGCGTGTTTTTTTGGTACTCGGGTTTTAGTTTTTAAACTTTAAATACTTGATCCATCTAGTATTTTGTAAATTACACGATTTCCGACCCTACAACAAAGTGATAGAGGTTATTATTGCGTAATCCCTAGTCGCGTATTATGCGCACCGAGTATTTCTGTCTAAGCTTGTGTGCGAAAGTAGAAAAACACGGTCTCTGTCTTACCAAACTGCTGTGAGAGAGGAATGGGTGCTTAATATATTACGTAATATTAGGCACTATTGGTATTTTTTATTTGGTACACAAGTAAGGCAATTTTGACTGCCATCTTTTAATACATATATGGCCAAAAGTTGACAGTCCTAATCCTGTTAAAATATGAAGGGAGGATATCAATCAACAGCCTGCAAAAAACATTAAAATTCAATTTTAAATTGCATTATTAATACTACGATTGTGCGTATCTATTCAAAGAAAATGATATTTTAAGTCATATTACGTGGATTAGTCCGCACTAGTCACGTCAAGTATGATAAATTACTTCGTTCTAGGTGGATTAGGTATTTGGATCGAGTATTTTAGAAAATACTAAGAATAGGTGCACCTAGTATCAAATTTACCTAGTATAACCCATCTCTCTCATGCTTTGATCACTTAGGGCCGAGTTCAATAACTTTAAAACAACGGTAATCACACTTTAACCGTGCTTGCTATTGGTGCTTGCAGGTTAAAGCGTTAAGGGGCGTCGTGTGCCGTAATATGGCGGTGGTCCTATGAACGAAATTAGTATTATGTACCTATGTTTATTTACAATTCGACCAAATATTTATACCACACATATTAAAGAAAAATATTAGCAGGAAAATGGACTAAAGATAAGAAGAACGGCTAAATTACAGTCTGTTTCAATTATGAAGTCCTTTTTGAACGAACGAACTGTTATACCTTGTCTATGTTAGTTAAGTCACTTACTATGCAACATGCTGCTGCGTCAGCATTATTGTTCATGTAGCTAGCCCGCTTCACGAGCACGCCATTCATTTTCGTTTTTTTAGTGATTCTGTTTAAAGTATGTATTCAATTACTTAAACCGATCATTCGCGAAAGAAAATGAATCTGACAGCAATGGGGCTGCTTATAGCTGAAATAACTTTGATGCGAGCATGGATCTTGCATGTAGGCTTGCAACATGCGACAAATATCGGGTTAGGTCAGTACGTGCCGCCTACTACATGTAAAACGTTGGTCGACGAACGGCGCCGATGCCGATAACACCATTTGTATACTTTTCCGTATAATTTTATTTACATTTTTCGTTCTGACACTTTTCACGTCATTCTATATCTATATATCTATGCTAAACATCCAATCGTGTATTTCGTTTTCGACAAAAAACAAGATTGGAAGATTTGCATGTCTAAAAGTGTTCTTTCGACATTTTTTATTAAGCTTAGTTGTTAAAAGTTATTTCTTTGTTACAAATCTAGAATCGATGCCGCTGAGTATCGATTTCTAAGGGTACTTCCCTAGTACTGAACTAATAACAACTGTCAAAATTGGACATAACTTCATAATTGGAATAGACTATAATTTGTTTTATAATTAACATTGAAAATCAGTTTCTTTAAATTCAATGACGTTCAATGTTCAAGATTGTCAACCGACGAACGAACAGTATGACCAGAGCCTGCGCGCGCCGCTGACCCGTCATGTGACTCGTCATCCCGTCATGCGCTGCGTGAAATACACCTCAAACTATAGACATGTAAAAGGGTCATACTGTCCGTGCGTTGGTTGATGAACAAAATAATTAACACTTTAATTATATTTATAAAAGCGTGGCGTATCGCCACAGCGTGATTACCGTTATTTGAAAAGTTGGTGAACTGGGCTCTTATATCAAGAGCTTTATTTCATAAACCTTTGTTAGTTATCACGATGTATAGAGCAGTTTTGACGTTTGAAACAAAAAAAAATCAGATAACCACCACTACTAGGTGGCGTCCAGTATCTATACATTTTGAATTTTGGTACTAGAGGCCGCGCCACGAAAGAAGTCGTTGTTGACATTCAAATTAGAGCAATGTTAATAAGTAATCTAAAATTTTAGTTTGTTTTGCCGCGGGACTTTCGTCGTGGCGCGGAGTTTGTTTGTACTTGTGACCCTACTAGTGTTGATCTCATCAGGTGATCCGTCTGCTCGTCTGCCACTTATCATATAAAAAAAAGTTTAACAAAACAGCATGCTATACCTATGCGTATGTAAATATAAGAGGCTGTTGTCATTCATGTCACCGGGAATAAACTTGCTTGAAAAGTCATTCATCCTCCTACCAATATACTCAAAGAACACAGTCATAATGGGTGATTCTCCGAAATTAGACTTCCCGGTTTCATCGCGTCTGATTTCCATGGGCTCAAAAATATTGTTCAAATTAGAATTTTAAATTGAAACCTACCCTTCTTTCAATATAAACTTCTAACCTGAACAATATTTTTGAGCCCATGGATATCAGACGCGAAGAAACCGGAAGGTCAAATTTCGAAGATATCATCCTATAATGATAGAGTAAAACGTACAGGTTGCAATGCCGGATTAGCCACGTAGCAAGAGTAGCAAATGCTACGGGCCCGCGCATTGTGGAACGAGCAGATGAATCACCTGACGGTAAGCGGACACTGACGGTGCGGTTGTGGTGGTCGGCAGGAGGCGGCGGCGCGCGCGCACGCGGCGGCGCGGTCGCTGCCGGAGGGCAGGTAGTCCCGGCGCGCCCCGCGCCCCGCGCGCCCCGCGCCCCCCGCGCCGCGCCCGAGCCGTGCCGCGCCCTGTATAGACATCGGTAGATGAAACTATTTAATGTTCGCTCGTTAGTACTCTAGGTAGTCTATGTAATATTATTTATCCGAGGAACGAGCAGCCCCGAGCCGAGCGGACGAGCCCCTCGGCGTTTTACGCTAACGCTCACTAGTGGACGCTTGAGTTTGTTTTGTTGGCTTTCGAAATATCAGTGTGATTTCCTTTATTGTAGAAAATGATAGTTATGGAATGTTTTAATCGATTTAACTACGATATAAAATAAAAAATAATGATCATCGAATGAACGATTTCTTATTGTTTGAACTTATGATCGGAGGGGAGTCGGTGCCGAGCCGCTCGAGCTTCTTCCGCGCAGCGATTGTACAGTGAGGCGTAGTTTTTGTTCTTTTGTTATGTTCTGCGTAGAATTGAGAGTTAAGGTTACACACATATAGTTACCCAATATTGTAAATTAAATTAACGATTTGTGGAGACTCCTCTCCTAAATTTTAATACATAATAAACAGCAACATAACCACAAATTCACTAGCTATTTGAAGGAAGTGCTTATTAGTTTGATTATTATACTCCAACATTACAAAATGTTTGTATGTACCCTAATTAAATTCTATAATATTAAAATATGCATTTCATTACATACTTAATTTCACTAAAATTAAATGTAATTTTTCTAACCCATCTTGCGTTATGTACTATAGCGATATTTTGACTCTAAACTGGTTTTTATTTTCTGTTTATAATGCAGCTTTTCCATTAGGGAGAAGACTAGAAACATTCAAGAAAGGAATATAATGTTTTCCACCAATTGTACAGAAGACCACAGATTGAGTCACTGCAATCATGTCAAACACGTGTGGTTCAATAACAATTGAGGTAATTTACAGATGAAGTAACCCAATGTGTGTCTGTCTGTCTGTACATTGCTGTATTATCAGAGGATTTTTCTCTGCTCTCTAGTCGAAAGGCAATCTATGAAGAAATAGATTTGCTTATCATAACAGGACAGACAACGCATTACTCAGTAAGGGCTTGACACAGTATTTCAATTTTATTGTTGCTCATCTTTTTTTATATTATAAATTAATCGTTACCTAATTTAACTTAACTTATTTCAAGACCAACAATGTAAAGCACTTTATTTCTTTAAAATAATAAATCGTATTAAATAATAAGTATGAAGTTTGGATAAAAGATAAAACCAGTAACATTTTGTTAACCATAGCAAAACGATAATATTAATCTTCTATGTTTAAATATGCTTAGATTGGATTCACTTCCTAGGATCTTTACAGCTTAAAAAACACTTAATATTGTTTATTTTATTTGTTCTTCGCCTAACCATTTCACATTTGCAGGACTAAAAATACAGAAAAAATATTATACTATACAATAACAATGGGAAACATGCATTTTTTTTTATTTTAGTCAAACTTTAAGAGATACTTAAAGCTGTGTTTGCCTGCGCTGTGTTTCGCCGTGTGAGTGAGATTACCGGAGGCCCAATGCGGGGGAAGGGGAAAAGGTTGACAGCGCACTTGTGACTCGACTGGTGTTGCGGGTGTCCATGGGCGGCGGAATTGCTTACCATCAGGTGATCCGTCTGCTCGTCTGCCACCTCTCATATAAAAAAAAAACAACTTAAAGATGCCAAAAACAAAAAATTTAAAATATGCCCAGATAATTGTTTAAACGCAAATCAAAATTGACATTTCAAAGTTCGCGTGAAAACCCTCCTTGGCTTGATGTGACGTCACTTTCTACGACGCTGCACTCAAGCATGACATTTGGATAAAAGGTCTACTTCTATTTCGTCTATTGGTAGCCTTTTTCACGAACTTTATGTTCCAGAATTATTTTTTACAGGTGGCAGACGAGCAGAAGGATCACCTCATGGTAAGCGATTGCCGCCGCCCATGGACACCCGTGAACACCAGTGGAGTCAAAAGTGCGCTCCCAACCTTTAAACTTTCCTTTCTCCCAGATTCGACCTCCGGTACCCTCACTCCACGCAACGATACATTTCCAAGTGTCACAAATGCAAATAAACGTCAACTGTATAGTTGTAGGTGCAAACCTACATATGGCGTTAGCAAACAAACAAACAATAATTTTATTTGCATAAATACATTTGATACATCATGTCTTAAATTAAGTAGTTGTATTCAGCCTGTTACCAGACGTGCAAATATAGACTGCCCAAGATCAAAAGGCACTTCAGTGACATTGACATGGGGGCGCTATACATTTTTCTTAAGCACTGACAATTGTAAAGGAAACTGGGAAACAGCGTTAGTTCCGTCTTTCGAACGTGATATATAACCGTGATTGGACTGTAGCTTCAATACTACAGCTTTGTATCAACACACAACACAGGAATACATCCTGTCTGAATAACATACATGCACCCTAACCAGACTAAGTCATTTGATAGAAAGCCATATTTAAAAACCCGCGCGAAGCAACGTTTTTTCTCTGCCGCACCCGTGTTGGTGGGGCAAAGACACTGGGGGTGATCTGTGGGCAAAGATTATGCGCGCTCCTCTAGCGGCGATAATTGGAAGCTCTCTAAGAACGACACTGCTATATTTTGAAGCTTCATATTTGATTAAAAGTTTTGATTTATTCATGTTCACGATTAAATAATATAAACCGGCTGTATAAATACGAAGTATTGTTGCGTTCCTCAATGTAATACGTACGCAGCTTCGGGAATAAATTCCCAAAAGACAAAATTATGAAGTTAAACATTTGAGTCGTATAGAATCATACACGGCAATCTGACTACCGACCAATCAGTCGGAAACGCATAAAAAGTTTTTGCACCATATTTATGAACATATTGTCCTATTTATTTTATAAATATTTACAAAACTAATAAAACGAAGTAAATTAAACAAGGAATTTGCCTTTTGTACAGAAAATCGCTCAAAATTTATGATTAAAATTTGCAGAATGCCGGCTTTGTTACCAAATTTTAAAGAATGCCGTTTTTGTTACCAACTATATCGAAGATTTCCGTGTTTGTTTCCAACTAATTGACAGGTCGCCATTTTGTAATTGAGCGGGAAAATTATTGGATTCAGGGTTGTCAAAAATAAACAAGCATATTTAAACCCTGAAATTATGTAATAAATAAAAAATTTAATCTTACATTTTGTTATTACACTTAATACTATGCGACTATATTCTTAAATCATTGGACTCTGCCAATGCTTCTGTACAATAAATTTCCTCCTCCGTTAGAGCAGCTAAATTCTGTTGGGTGTTGCAAACATATTTATAAAAATTAAGGGAGGGAACGGCGTTCCATTCTGGAAATTCAATGTTTAGTGATTCCAAAAACCGCCATAAAGAACTTTTGGCAAATCATAACCTTTTTTTTTTGGCTATTGAAAACTGAGTACTTGATGGTGGTTTGCTTTTTGCCTTTAATATTAGGTCCTTTTCGAACTGATACAATCGTGCAATATTTTAAAATCATGCTATCTTGTTCTTTTTTTTCCGAGTAGGAATATAATTTTTAATGAAACTCCATAATCTCAGTCATTGTTAAGGAAGCACATTTAAGATAATGAGTATCATGCGTGCAGACTCTGTTTGGTGCTGTGCGTGCAGAGTATCTAGAAAGAGCAAGAAGTTAATTGAACACCGAACGTGCAGAAACCAAAATAAAACATTCAAGAAAAATTAGCCCTTAGTAGCAGCCCTAAGCATATACTTACTTGAGTCTCTTTGCAATATTTCGTTTACATTTTTCTGGGTTTTTTTTGTCGTTTCCTGGCATATTTATTATTCACGGGTGACGGGTGGATTTTCATGCGAAATATCTAACTTGCAGTCATAAAAACACTAATAATTCAATAAAACACGGACACACAGTTGCTTGTAAACGACAGCAGACGCCATTGAATCACGTGACATAATGCAGGCCTGTGATTGGCTGTCAATGTGAGAATGCCGGATATGATTTTGAATTGTATAAAGATTGTCGGATATGACACCAACCTCGATTTTCGGACTGAATTATTAGGGTACTTTGCTGTCTATGACACTGAATTGAGTTTTCAAGAATACGTTATTTTAAACTACCTATCCGACAGTGTATAAAACTCATTATGGCCAATTTTGACAGATTGCCGCCTTTGATTCTATACGACTCATTTATAATATTGAAGACTGCTTTAAGAATAATCAATCCAATTTCCCAAAAATAAAATTGTAATACAATCAATAAATTATTAAGTACCTACACACAGCTTTAGTTTAAAAAGAAATTAAAATCGTGTCATAATTACATATAATTTCATACTCGTTTACATACTAGCCTAGAATGAAATATTTCGAAATAAACATTAACTAGCCAATAAAAAAAATATTTTCATGAATGAATGAAGTCTTCTGTTCACTAAATAAAATAATGTGTCAAAAATTGACTGATGTGCTAGTGAAAATCTTTGCCTCGCCAATAGAGATGCATTTAAGGTGACGGGTAGGGTACACTAGCGACGCCAATCGATTTTAATTTTTAGCTACGAAACGGGATCTATTTTAAACAATTTCGAGGTCACACTCTCGTAAAACACTTATACTATTTATTAAATAACCATACACAAATGTCGGGTCCGTTTTTATACGCGAAATATTGATTATCGCCAAATGTGGCCGCTTTTGGCGTGAATCAATTTTTACGGAACATCAACAAATCAAATGGCGTCGCTAGTGTGCCCTACCCGTCACCTTAAGTTGCGTCAGGGTTGAGTATATCCCTTTCATACTTTTGTTTTTTCCGAAAATGGCACACCCGTTTATGTCGGGTTACATGAAGGTATGAAAAAAAGATATCCTATAAACAAGAAATGGAAACGTAAGGCTGTTTTAAAAGCCAGCGCCACACAGGTCAACGGTGTTCCTACCTACGAACAAAGAACTTCCCAAAAATGAAAACTCACTTAAACATTTTGACGCGCACTTATCCGTAGCATTACAACTATATGAAAAGGAGCCCAAAGCTAAAATTCCTTTAGTTTAATTATAATCTGTATATCGTCTATTCTGACAGTTGATACTAGCTGACTTTTGTCTGTCACACACAGGGTAGCCAATATAGGGACTTTTTCCCAAATTTAGAGGAAATTGAGTACTATGTATTTTACCTCCCCCTTTAATAATCAATTAATTCACAATTAAGTCTCGCGAATCAATCACAGATATGCGAGTGGTGAGGCACATTTTCTTTTTCTTAGAGCTCTAATACGGCAAGTGAAAACTCTGTCATCATCAGGAGCCCAATTCTAGGGACGTGCGATAAAATTTCGTATTTACTGGAGCCCAGTTCTAAGCACGAGAATTGGGCTCCAGGAGCCCAATTCTCGTGCTCGTGACATTATTTTCATACGACATATATCACTAAAACATGGTTTTTTTGTATGGTTTTTAGGTGATATCCGCCATGTTTTCGAAATATCACGAGCACCAGGAGCCCAATTCTCGGGCTCGTGACATTTATCATCATACGACATATATCAACAAAACATGGCGGATATCGTATGAAAACTTTTGCTTATTCTCGCGATGTCGATGGTGACATATGTCACATATTTTCGTGCGACACGTATCGTATGGTCTTGACCATACGATATGAAGTATCACGGTGATTTTTGGTGATATTTCTCCAATTCAACGTGACGTTTGAGTCGTTTCGCGTTTTGTTGTTTATTGACGTTAGGTTGTTCAAATCACATAACAAGTTTAAATTAACTGCACAAACTAAGAAGATGATTGATTCTCTGTGTGAACGATTGTTTAGCTGAGAATTTTAATTTTTCTTATATTTTCTTTGATTGGAAGAAATTTTCACCAGTATTACCTACATACCTTTAAATATTCGTCATTAAGCCTTTTTATCTCAGTAACAAGATTAGTGTAAACAAAGAAAATTCTTTATTTCATTTTTTTCTTTTAACGCGTCTTTTTGCCACAGTTGCTATCTCTTTTTGCCACAGACTGAAAAGAAATCTTTTGACTTTCGGTCGGTGTAACGGAATTACAATTTCATAAAATCCATTTTCTTTTTCGTCTGTTTTGATCGTATTTTAAAGCAGTTATGATAATTATGATGTTATACAAACATGAAAATGACTGTTGATATAAAAAGGCTAGAAAATGTTAAATTAATACTTAAACAATAAACATTAAGATTTCTCGATTGTATATTTGTGTCAATCAACAAAATGGAACGTATTAGCGGAAATGATATGGGCCACATTCTCTATAGAAGTGACTTTTACTGTCGCATGGGCACGAGAATAGAGTTTTTTTACTTTTGTGACATTTTGGTGACATTTTCGTACGACATTGGAAAAGTGACATTACAGAAAATACGACATTTTACGCACGTCCCGAGGAATTGGGCTCCAGGAGCCCAATTCTCGTGCTCGTGACATTATTTTTCATACGACCTCTATCACTAAAACATGGTTTTTTTTTGTATGTTGGTTTTTTGTTTTTTTTAGGTGATATCCGCCATGTTTTCGAAATATCAACGAGCACCAGGAGCCCAATTCTCGGGCTCGTGACATTTATCCATCTACACTATCTCAACAAAAACATGCGGATATCGCATGAAAACTTTTGCTTATCTCGCGATGTCGATGGTGACATATGTCACATATTTTCGTGCGCCACGTTCGTAGGTCTTGACCATAACGATATGAAGTATCACGGTGATTTTGGTGATATTCTCCAATTCCAACGTGACGTGTTTGAGCGTTTCGCGTTTTGTTGTTTATTGACGTTAGGGTGGTTCAAATCAACATAACAAGTTTAAATTAACTGCACAAACTAAGAAGATGATTGATTCTCTGTGTGAACGATTGTTTAGCTGAGAATTTTAATTTTTCTTATATTTTCTTTGATTGGAAGAAATTTTCACCAGTATTACCTACATACCTTTAAATATTCGTCATTAAGCCTTTTTATCTCAGTAACAAGATTAGTGTAAACAAAGAAAATTCTTTATTTCATTTTTTTCTTTTAACGCGTCTTTTTGCCACAGTTGCTATCTCTTTTTGCCACAGACTGAAAAGAAATCTTTTGACTTTCGGTCGGTGTAACGGAATTACAATTTCATAAAATCCATTTTCTTTTTCGTCTGTTTTGATCGTATTTTAAAGCAGTTATGATAATTATGATGTTATACAAACATGAAAATGACTGTTGATATAAAAAGGCTAGAAAATGTTAAATTAATACTTAAACAATAAACATTAAGATTTCTCGATTGTATATTTGTGTCAATCAACAAAATGGAACGTATTAGCGGAAATGATATGGGCCACATTCTCTATAGAAGTGACTTTTACTGTCGCATGGGCACGAGAATAGAGTTTTTTTACTTTTGTGACATTTTGGTGACATTTTCGTACGACATTGGAAAAGTGACATTACAGAAAATACGACATTTTATCGCACGTCCCGAGAATTGGGCTCCTGAATTGGGCTCCAGGAGCCCAATTCTCGTGCTCGTGACATTTATTTTCATACGACATATATCACTAAAACATAGTTTTTTTGTATGGTTTTAGGGTGATATCCGCCATGTTTTCAAAATATCACGAGCCCGAGAATTGGGCTTGTGGAGCCCAATTCTCGGGCTCGTGTCATTTCTTTTCATACGACATATATCACTAAAACATACTTTTTTTGTATGGTTTTCGGGTGATATCCGCCATGTTCTCAAAATATCACAAGCACGAGATTTGGGCTCATGGAGCCCAATTCTCGGGCTCGTGACATTTCTTTTCATACGACATGTATCACTAAAACATATTTTTTTTGTATGATTTTCAAGTGATATCCGCCATGTTTTTGAAAAGTCACAAACCCGAGAATTGGGCTCCTGTAATGTCACTATTCCAATGTCGTACGAAAATGTCGGCAAAATGTCATAAAAGTAAAAAAACTATTCTCGTGCCCATGCGACAGTAAAAGTAATTTCCATAAAGAACGTCGCCCATTACATTTCCGCTTATAGGTTCCGTTTAGTCGACTGACACAAATATACAATCCAGAAATCTTAATTTTTATAGTTTAAGTTTTAATTCAAATATTTCTAACCGTTTTTTATAATCAGCCAATTTTAAGTTTATTTAACATGATAATTATCATTACTGCTTTAAAATACGAAAAAGAAAATGGTTTTTATGAAATTGTTATTCCGTTACACCGACCGAAAGCCAAAAGATTATATTTTCAGTCTGTTGCAAAAAGAGACGGAAACTGCACTGAATGACGCGATAAATGAAAAAAGAGAAATAAATAATTTTCTTTACACTGATTTTATTACTCAGATGAAAAGGCTTAATGACGAATATTTAAAGGTATGTAGCTTTAATACGAATAAATAAAGGTGAAAATTAGTTCCATTTAAAGAATATATAAGAAATCTCAGCTAAACAATCGTTCGAATCTATCATCTTCTTAGTTTGTGCAGCGAATTTAATTTTTTTTTTTTTAATATAATGGCTGCTACTGTGTCTCTCGACACATCTATAATTCTGCCAATGTCGAGTGATTAGAGAGACACGTTAATTAATAGATTGACCGGTGTGACGAGTGGAATCTATTTTAATCGGTTTTGACATCATCTAAAACAAAACAAACATACACATGGACAAAACAGACAGACAACGTAAAAATGTAAACGTATAAACAAAAAAAAAATATATACAATGAATCGCGAAACGACACAAACGTCACCAGGAGCCCAATTCTCGTGCTCGTGATATTTTGTTAACATGGCGGATGGAGCCCGATTATCGGGCCCGTGACATTTATCATTATACGTAATATATCAACAAAACATGGCGAATATCGTATTAAACGTTTATGCTTATTCTCGTGATGTCGAATGTAACATATGTCATATATTTTCGTGCGACACGTATCGTATGGTCTTGACCATAGAAGTATCACGGTGATATTTCTCCAATTCAACTGACGTTTGAATCATTTCGCGTTTTTTTGTTTATTGTTGTTTGGTTGTTCAACAAATCACATAAGTTTAAATTCACTACACAAACTAAGAAGACGATTGATTCTCTGTGTGAACGATTGTTTAACTGGGAATTTTAAATTTTCTTATATTTTCTTTAAACGGAACAAATTACATTTATTTTATTTGTATATTCGTCATTAAGCCTTTTCATCTCACTAATAAAATCAGTGTAAAGAAAATTCTTTTTGTTTTTTTAACGCGTCTTTCAGCGCAGTTGCCATCTCGTTTTATATATCACCTAAAAACCATACAAAAAAAACTATGATTTAGTGATATCGCCCGTAGCACACCTCCGCTGCGAAACTTCAGTTGTGAAACTGCTGTAGGAATTCCGCTGCGATAAGTGTAGTTTAAGTTGCGGAACGGGCGTCGGAACCCGTTAGTCGATAAAAATCGATGTCCATTTTATGAAAAAAATGTAGTTTCGCTTTCAATTATTGTCGATTTCCACAAACACAAACAGCACCATAACAAAATGGCGGGTGGAGCGCGGCAGTGTGGCTGGCGTCGGAGTATGTAGATGAAACTGCGCGGGGAAAAAGAAAGAATATAGTTAAATCTATGCGTTAGAACAAGCATCTCCGCTCCTCCAACATACGGATAAGACACCACTAAATTATTGCGGTTCCGCTGTTATGGTTTCGCAGCGAAGGTGTGCTAAAGGCGTATATAACGTCACGAGAATGGACAACATTTCAAAATTGCTAAGCTCTGAAACAAAAAATACCATTTCTTTATTTACTTTTCCGCTGCGCGAATATATATTTATAAATTTTTTATATTGCTTATATACTGAGAAAAAAACTAAAAAACGTAAGATGACGTCATCGGACGGCAGAATGTAAAATATTTCTTTGCTTAGCATATTATAGTTTTAAATTTGCGAAATGCCAGACCCATGACATGCAACTGTCAAAAAAAAGACAACTTGTCAACGTTGACAATGTTGACACTAGTATTATTTACCTTTGACAGTAGTACCTTATTTTTATTAAAACAATGATAAGCAAAGGAATATCGCTGTATTCAGCCTTCCGATGACGTCATTTGGCGCTTACGTCTATTTAGAATATAAAGAATTTTAATAATTATTTTATGCATAAAAATGGCCAAATTTTGAAAAAAGAAAAATATGGGTCTGTTCATTTTATGTCTATTTTCATATAAAAAAACAATATGGACATGTTAAAAATATGAAATGTTGTCCATTGGGCGAAAATATAATCCGCTCGCGAGCTCCGAGTCCTACGTATCAGTGGCTAAAGAAATTATGAAATAATTATATGATGGGTACTCCTACTACTCGGGTATGAATGAGTCTTTTCCAGTTTCGTGTCGACGTTGCTTGATAATATGATGCAAAAGGTTTATTTTATTACAATATAAATACCCCTTCCTCATATAATTATTTCATCATTTCCTCAGCCCTCGGTTCCTCGAAGCTTAGGCGCGGACTATGTACTTATATAAAAATAAGGATTCTTTGAAAAGACATTTCAGCTCAATGGTAAATTAACCGCACTGCGACCAGAGTGGCGGCATCAAAAGGCGCAAGATTTTGAACAACTAGAAGGTCAACTGGTTTTTACTGATTTTAGTGGGTAAATTTATCTGAGAATTGGTAACTCTGGGTTGTCGAATTGTCGATCACCCAGAGCCGTAAAAACATATTAACAAAAAAAAAAAAAAGAATTGTCGATCGATTTTTCTCGAATTTTATTTTATTCGCTTTACATACATTTTATGTCGACTTTTGGAGTTTATTTGTAAAATCAAATCACTTTACAATGTTTTTTCATTTTTCTATCATATTATATTTATAAAAAATTATCTTGATAGATTTGACTTTTAGATGTAAGTAAAAAAATCTACAGGTACTTAACTCAAATAAATGGCTAACGAAGAACATAAAAAGCTTGCAGATTATTTGAAACGGGTTCATTCCTTGCTAAGGAAATCGTCTTCGAAAAATGGTCCAGATAAAGCATGGTTTGAACATTGTAGTAACAAAGATGTTTTAACAACATATGCTCAATACATGAAAAAATTAGCGACAACGCACTGGGAGACTAACTGCGCAAGCAACAAGAGTGCTGCAACTTCACGCATCAAGTGGACCAAAAACTTTTGCTATGAATATTTTGTTAACAAACTTTACTTACAATGCAGAGAAAAAGAAATGGAAGTAGCAAATAAAATGGACTTAAGAATATTTGAGGAAGAATGCTTCTCCAGGCCAGTTCAACTAATAGATGTTGGAAGCTGCTACAATCCCTTTAGAGAATATGACTTGTTTGAAGTGTTTGCTATTGATTTATGCCCTGCAAATGACACAGTAATGCAATGTGATTTTTTAAATGTGTCTGTTGGTTTGGAAACTGTTATTGAAGGATCTAAAGTGATGCAAATACAGAAATCTTCATTTGATGTTGTGGCATTTTGCTTTTTACTAGAATATATCCCAGATTCAAAACTAAGGATTGCTGCATGTGAAAAAGCCTATGACTTAATTAAACCAGGTGGGTTACTTGTTATCAATACACCAGATTCCAAACATGTAGGAGCCAACTCTAAGCTTATGAAATGTTGGAGATTTACTTTAGCATGCTTAGGTTTCAACAGAATCAAGTATGAAAAGTTCAAACATATGCATTGTATGGCTTTCAGAAAAGCCCTAAATAAAGATATTGCTGCGAGATGGGCAAAATTATATAAGGAACCATACATGGAGAAAGCGATAAATATACCTCAGGACTATAATGATGAAACTGAAGAAGTTTTGACTTCAGCCAGAATAGAACCAGACGTTGGAGACTTACAAGAATTACCCTTTTTTCCCATAACTAAATAAAATATTCACAGGAAATATTTTTTCATTAATTATATTTCAATCCAGTTAGTTTCTTCTTGCTGAATTTAAACTGCACTACAGAATGAAAATGCTATTCCAAGCATAAAATAAATAAGTTATTTTGTCAGTAATTTTTATTTCACTTAGACATTTAAGTTAATCACTAACAAAGTTAGAATGAATGAAGTTAAGTCAAATTTCTAATCAACAAATCCTTAAAACTAATCTGCTGCTCCAAACTTTGCTTTGCGCTTTTCAAGCCTTTCCTTATTTTCGATATCTGTCATAATCTTAGACACCGATTGACCAAACCTATCGGCTCTCTTCTTGAGTTTATCAAGATTTTCTGATAAAGACCCACCAGTAACAATATTTGAACTCTGCACACTACCAGTTTGTCCAAACCTTTGCTTCCTTGCCTCTTTCCTCTCATTTTCGGACATTTTGATGGGCAGGCCAAACCTTTTTGCTCTCATTTCTAATCGTGTTTTAATATCTATGTCTGCAGTTATCCTGATCCGATTACTTTCAGATGGTTTAGCTTCTTCTGTTGATTTATCTTCGGCGTTTTCCGCGACTGGTTTAGGAATTGAAGATGTGATTGATGTTGTCCTGTTTAAGACTATCTTTTTAGATGCTGTGTCTTTTCCATCTTTGTCAGAAGGTTTATCTTTATCCACGTCGGACATGGTTATCTTTCGTTTTAAAACTCTTGGTTTCGTCTCCGGAGCTTTTGGAGGCGGTGAACTATCTGCTAACGCAAGCTCTTCATTTATTGTGTCAACTGCAGTGTCATCCAGAATATCATGTTGGCTTTTGTCATCTTCGTCTAGTACACCATCAGAATCTATTTCATCTGAGTCCAAGTTAATATCGCCATGATCATCTTGAGACAAAGCTGACTGAAGCCTCGCTATTAGTTCTGCCTTGTCTCCAGCGTACGAAAGGCCGCGTGATTTCAATTCTTTCCTTAAGTCCACTACCTTCATTTTAGTCACATCGGTTACTGTCGAATCTGCCATTCTGCTGCGGTTAGTTTGAGATAAAAATAAAGCTAAATCGACTAAACAAAATTGTTTGAGGTTGAGAAACACCCACGGCGCCGAAAATAAAATTGACACTTTGACAGTGACAGGGAGGCACAGAGTGAGTACTTTTTTAGTGACAGGCATAGAGTATAGTAACCAGAAGAAAGTGACAGGCCAGGCGGACCGATCTAGCAAGCAACAAATTATATAAAACTACTGTTACATACACATGCTCATTTGTTGCATATGAGCATGCCTAAGGAACTTTCTACGTTTATTATCAATAAGCATGCTATCACCCTATATTATGCTATATGCTTAATTTAGCATACTTAAAAGTAAGCAAACGTGTTTACACGTGCTAATGCACTCAGCCACCACAGCAAAGTAAGGTAAGGTAGAGTCCGCGTGTTACGAAAGGAGTCCCGCGGAAAAAATTGAGATTTCTTGTGTGTGTGATCATCATCAAGCGCGCGTCGCGTTTTCTAGTTCATTAGCAAGTTGGTCATAGTTAGCCCCCACCAAAACGCTTTTTTTATTCCCAGTATCTAATTTGACATCTCATGAAACGTTAAAATAACTTTTGCTCTTTTCAACTTGTAAAAAATCACAGATCAAGAATTGCTCGATTGAGATGATGAGCTTTGTTTATTTTTAAAAACTAAAAATCTACTCATGTGCCGATGTTAGTTTATGATATTTTTTAATAAGAAACGTTGTTGAAAGATGAATAAACTCCAACGTAACAGAGCTATGGAGTTATGTGATTCCGATATTTTAGTCGATAGATTGATGTGCGAGTATGATGATGCATCGATGTCTTTACCAGACATAGAAACTGAACCTCATCTCTTGATATCTAGAGTAAGTATTTATGATAATAGTCACTTTTAATATAAAAGCATTGTTATTCCTTGACGTAATCTTGTTTCTAAGAATTGTGAATCCTTTAACTAAAAAGGTACCTAGTCAGCATATTTTTTAGAGACAATCACCCAAATCAAGCAAGCGTTTATGGAAATGTTCTAATAAGGTTTACCGGAGCATTTATATACTATGTCTCTTACTTAAGGTGACGGGTACTAGCGACTCCGGATCTATTTTTAACAATTTCGAAAAAGCGGCTACTTTTGGCGTGAACGAATATTTCGCGTGCAAAAACGGACCCAAAATTTGTGCATGGTTATTTAATAAATAGTATAAGTGTTTGCCGAGACAATGTAACTCCGAAATTGTTTAAAATAGATCCGGTTTAGTAGCTAAGAATTTAAATCGATTGGCGTCGCTAGTGTGCCCTACCTTAAACAAGGTTTAGGTGTTTGGTGAACCTTATTTCCTTATACACTTGTGGGACCCATTTTGTAAGGCCATAGGTTGCTGACTGCTGTTCAATGTACATAGTTTCTTACTGTACCTTTGAAAATAAATTAACATAGATATTTGTTATTGCAGGTTACAAAATTAAATGATGTACAAAATTCATTCTTTTTGCCCCATAACCAAATGTGAGTATTGAGTCACATTCGGTTATGGGGCAAAAAGCTCCATTTGTATTTGTTACTTTCTGTCAAGTTTGTTACACATACCTTTACTTTTAGGTACGTAAACATTATATGGAGTATATTATTAAACTTCTTTCAAGTAATTATGAAAACCACCAAAAACTTCTGAACAAGAACATATACCTTCCTAGTGCAATTTGGAGATGTGCAAAGCTATTAGAAATGAGTGCTGCTCAATCTTCTATGATGGTACAACTTTACAGAAATAACATTGTGTCTGTGGTATGTATGCTCTTATAATTTGAAACATTTCCCACAGTATTAGTGAACAGTTATTAAAACATTTCTTTGCTTATTTTGGACCCACCTACATATATTATAGTGGGTGAGTAACAATTATCAAGTTTTTAGTAATTATAAGACATTAAGACAGCTGTTAGTCTTCCGAATGAAATAAAATAACTAAGGATCTTAATCCATAGATGCTTTCAAAATGATTAATGATTTATGCATTTAAATAAATAACTATGTTTTTGTTCACAGATTAAAGAGCTTAAAAGTGATACTTACAAGGGAAAACTAAATAAAAACTTATATGAATGTCTCCGAAAACCACCAGTTAATGAAAAAAAAACTCAGGCATCATTTAGTAGAAATGATTGTAATTGTCAGTGTACATGCAATTTGCGCAAAAAACGTCGCAAAGCTTCAGAATCACCTATAATGCTTCAACATGATGACTATTCTAAAGTGACTGCAAGTGTTAGTAAACCAGTGTTCAACATACCAGTGATAGAAAATTTACTTGCAAATAGTCCACAAATGACAAATAAAGACTCTTTCATTAACAAGAGAACTCCACAAGCTCCATCAACTCCAGCTGTTCTGAATGAACCAAAAGCCTCATTAAAGCCTACCACTAGATTATCTGTAGAATCACAAGACTCTGATGAACTAATGTTACAATTAGAAAAATTGTTTCAAGGCGATTCTCAGGAGGATGATATATTTGAAGGTGGATTTTGTGACACTTTTGATACCACCATGCAAGAAGAAAATAAAAAGGGTGCTAATGAAGTACAACCACCAGTTCCAGTACAGGAATCACTCCTAGAAAATCATACAGCTCAAATTAAATCTTTAGATGAAAGATTGGCATCATTAGCTGGTCTATTGGTTAATAATAGCAATGACAGCAATAATACTCCTCAAATGAAACATGAAAACACAAAAATTAATAAAAAACGAAATGCAAGTAAATGGCTTTGTGAGGAATATTTTCTAAAATTAAAGTTATATGAATACTTAGATGAAATTGGCGACTCAAACAGAAAAAAACTGGCAAGGGTACAGAACATAATCTAATTTATACTGAATCGAAATTATTATAGTTTTTATTTTAATTACCTATTTATCAAGTCCTGGTATTTTTCAGATCAAAGAATTGCTTGCCAACCTATTTGGAGATGATAGTGAAGACGAAGGTGTAATGTCTCCATTAGAAGAAACTCCAGAGTTTACAGTTAGCTGTAAAGAGCGAATTGCCCCTTGGGTGGTAAAATTATTGACACCTTACTTTTTTAAGGGACGTATAAAAGGAAAAGTATTGTTTAAAGCTGTGGCTAAGCACTTGATTAAACTCATTTATCAATGTAGTCGCTATCCAGGTGAGTTCTTGTTTGTAATATTTGCTTTGTTCAGTCTATTACATTACTCTAACATTAAATCCCAAGTTGTAAATTTGTTATTTTTATTATTTTCAGAGGAATATGAGGTGCATAGTTTCGTTTCGGACTTTTTGGAGAACCACAAAGTAATAAATTGTGAAGCTGATTTTATGCAATTTAAAATAGATAACCTTTGAAGCTGGTTTACATCTACTATAAATTGGTTGCATAACTGCAACCTCCAATTTGAATGTTTGAACAATAACTAACATTTGTTATTGGTGTCATTTGGGGTGCTTTATACACTTTTAATACATCCAGCTGCTCCCGGCTAATTTTCATAGGCATTATACAACTAAAAATTGCCTAGATACTTTTAAAAAGCTAGGGTTGTGCTACACCTGGCCCGCCAAATCGCATTTGTACTGCCTGTTCTACAGCATGCGTCCGTGAGCGGAACCATTTTTCCATGCTGCGAAATGCGGACAACGCATGCCGTCGCGTGAGTCCGTGTTTCGCTGCCTCTCAACATAAAATACAATCGCATTTTGTCCGCGTTGCCGATCGCATTCGCAATTTGATTGCTGCGTGCGATCGTATTCCTGTCTTTCCCGCTCTAGTTAAAGTCACCTTTTATTGGGTAGCACCCGGTTCATCAGTTTGGTGACGAACCGTTGAGCGCAGTGGATTGTAAGCCGGTTGAGACGTAAGGTGACGGGTAGGGCACACTAGCAACGCCAATCGATTTTAATTTTTAGCTACTAAACCATAATCTATTTAAAAATTGATATATACTAAAATTGATTCGCGCCAAAAGCGGCCACTTTTGGCGAGAATCAATTTTTCGCGTACAAAAACGGACCCAACATATCTGCATAGTTATTTAATAAGTGTTTGCCGAGAGGTTGTAACCCCGAAATTGTTTAAGATAGCTAAAAATTAAAATCGATTGGCGTCGCTAGTGTGCCCTACCCGTCACCGTAAGGGTCGCGGTTTCGATTCCCAGCACAAATGTTTGTTGATGAAACAGATATTTGTGTTAGGTCTTGGTACCGTCGTTGTTTCTGGTTTTCATAGTACAAGGGAAAACCTTAGTTTGTGATGTCTCAATTTATTATTATGTATCGATCCATAACCACGTGCTATAGGGTATTTGACTAAGCTCGAGATTTTACAAAACATTAAAATGTTTATCAAAATATAGGTGCCAATAGTAAAAATTCTCAATTATAAGTATAATCACCATAAAATCTAGCCGGTTTTATGGTGATTCAAAGATTAATAATAAATAAATAAATAACATGGGCAAGTCCATTTTAAAAGTATGAAATTATTAAAAAATAATTATACCATTGAATAACCCATACAATTTGCACTATTATATTACAACTATTATAAAAATAGAACCATTGACATAAACAAAACATTTGATATAGCTACCATACAAAATTCAAATGATATGCATAATAAACGTCACGTCACATATAAGTAGCGATTGTATGGAGCGTTTTGTGTTTGCCCAAAATAATGTGATTTTAAAGTTGTGATATCTCAGGTAGTTTAAATGAGAATCAAGTAATTATTTCAACGGTGTTTCTATCATTGAGAGGTCTTTTGACTACAAAAAAAAATAGTCAAATACCGTATTGTGTCCCGGACTTTTGGAAGGCGTGAGTAGGACCGATGCCAACACGTAGAGGCCCATTCAATTGACAGTTTTACTCTATGTGATGTGACACCAGCCGGCGACTATCCTGGCATCTATAGGTCCCCGGTTGGCATAAGACTTTGAAAAGAATGGACAGACTTTCTACCTAGTGTCTGTAGTTACAATGTGCCAACTTGCAACTTATGCCTCTTTCACCTCCACACTGCGAGCTTATAGCTCTGACATCCCACTCTGAGCGGCCGGTGAAGGCAAGCCAGAGGTGACAGTCCTGCCTCCCCTGCTACTGGGGCCCACTCCAGCAGCAGGACCTGAACGACTCTCGGGGATATGGGACCCGACAGACGTCACCACACATTCAGCGCGCCACATTGATGCCCTGAGGAGACTGACTGCACTTGTGAGAGTTGTTGCTCCTAAGCAAAAGCACCAACTCTCACCTAAGGGGGATAAGGTTGTTCATCCCTTCCCCTTTCCTTTCCCACTTCCCTTTGTTTAATATTATATTACATAATACAAATACCAAATGGGTAATGATTAGAATTACTCTTATTTTATAATATACTTTGTCTACTAGTCAATTAAAATTGACACAAGAAATGAAAAACGTTTATGGAATCAAATTTCACTATGATCTATTAGATAGGTTGTTATCTGCAATAAATGTAAATTTGCATTAATGATTTTTATTTTCTTTCATGATTAAACAAATTAATTAAAGTCTAAAATCTTGAATATTATTCATATTTAGGTCTTTTACTTATTGCTGACATATTTTCATTACTTTTTCTTTTTTCTGTTTTAGAAAACCATGATGTTAAAGTTTTCTGTTTATTTTTATTTTTGTCTTCTTCTAGTCTTCTGTTGCAATTATCAGACTTATTCTTGGAATTATTTACAAGTTTTGAGACTTGGTGCCATGATAAAATCTTTACTGGCTTTAAAATAGCAAGTGCCATGTCTGCACAAACATGGTCTATGTCCAGCCATGCCTGGAAATAAAAATATATGGTATTTTCGTTCAGTCTTATAACTCATCATATTACTTATAATAAAAAACAAGCTTATATACAAACAACAAATACTTTCTGTACAGTCTGCTAAGTACCTCAATTTGTTCTTCTTTATCTAATATAGCAGGCATCCTATGATGCAACCAGTCAAATGTGCTGTTAGAGTCCATTGTAATAACTGAATATGAATAAATAATTTTGTCTTCATTTTGCCAAATGTTGTAAAGTCCAGCCATGTGTAAGAGTTGTATGCCCTTCCATCCAGTTTCTTCATCATAATCATTAACCCATGTTTGTGGGTCATCCACCTGGAAATGTTTATGGATATATTTTTTAAATGTCAACAACATAAAGGGCAGGGATTACGTAACTATCTAAACCAGTCTAATAAAAAGGAATGTGCAAGTTTTTTTTATAGAAGTAAGAATGTCGCAGCAAGTGTTGACCCATCAGAGGCCACTGGAATAAGAAATTTGATTGTTTATTTAAATTGTAGTTACAATGTGTGATTGATTGCAAAGAGCAACATGAATACTGGAGAAATGTCTGTACCAAATCTCAGCATATTCCTAGTTACTTGAACAATGATTCAAGATGTCTAATTTACAATGTGATCAACAAAGTCTTTGGCTGTGACTACAAACCTTGATGTTATCTTTTTGTGGTGCATAAATATAGTAAGGTTGTTTTGTTTTAGATGTTCTATTTGTAGTTTGCCATTCATAAAAGCCCTCCACAACTATTACACATCTACCTCCATTTCTCAAAATTGGGCTGTAAAGTTTAGAAGTGTTAATGTTTTCTAACCGGCAATTATTGGTACTCAAGTTGTTAGTTTTGTAGTCACCCTGGAATGAAATGTATGTAATATACATATATTTATTTATCAAAGATTATATGTAGGGATTACCTGTTCAAATTAGTAATACCTACCTTATGCCATGAAGGTATAATGCCCCACATCATAGGCTTCAGCACCCTCGAAGTTTTAGCAGCATTTTTATATTTACTATTTGATACTAGCACCGGGGTTACATCTGTTGGAGCGATATTATAAGATGGTCTATATGCTTTCCCATCATTATGTTCGGGCAACCAATCGGGTATCGTATATGAATTTTCACCCTTTGTTTTATAACTACACGCACACTGCAGTTTCGGTGTTGGTAGAGATCTGAAATCACAGTAGACTTCGGTAACGTATTTAGATTTTAGTAAGTAAATTATGACGTACCAAATGGCTCAAATCAAAAATAATTTATCAGGTTAACTCACAACCCAGTTCGACCACACATTTTGAATCAGTATATCAGTATTCCGGTATATAATACTACTCTTTGCAGTATATCTTCTACTTAGTTTGATAGTTTGTGTCAAAGAGTAGTTAGTATTATATACCGGAAAAAGAGAGCCCTCTTGAGAGAGTTTTGTGCAAACTCTTTAATAGCAGCGCCTCTAGCGACCTGATCCCGAACTTTACGTGACGTCACGACCGCTACGTTACGGTATTTTCAAATGTTACTAGGACACTAGGATACGACTATTTCTTCTTATATAATAAGGTGGTGGTTGGTTGGCTGGTTTGTGTTTTGAATTAATCACGGATCATATAATATTAAAAAGTACGGAGCCCAATTCTCGGGCTCGTGACTTCGGGCTCGTGACTTGTGACGTTGATATTTTGAAAACATGGCGGATGGAGCCCGATTCTCGGGCCCGTGACATTTATCATTATACGTAATATATCAACAAAACATGGCGGATATCGTATGAAAACGTTTTTGCTCATTCTCGCGATGTCGAATGGTGACATATGTCGCATATTTTCGTGCGACACGTATCGTATGGTCTTGACCATACGATATGAAGTATCACGGTGATTTTGGTGATATTTCTCCAATTCAACGTGAGGGTTAAGTCGTTTCGCGTTTTGTTGATTATTGACGTTTGGTTGTTCAAATCACATAACAAGTTTTAAATTAACTGCACAAGCTAAGAAGATGATTGATTCTCTGTGTGAACGATTGTTTAGCTGAGATTTTTAAATTTTCTTAGATTTTCTTTTATTGGTACAAATTTTTACCAGTATTACCTACAAACCTTTAAATATTTTATCAATCAATCAATATATTTGTTGCGTGCTACATTGGGTACAAAGTTTCTTAAATAATAAATGTACATAAGATGTTAATGTAGCGCCCTGTAAGGGCACCGGGCATGGCAATGTTAATCAGTCATACATACTTCACATTAGACTACAAATTACTATCTTGAATCCTAAATTTTGCTTATTACTAGAATTTAAAGAAATATAAATATTATTGCACTATTTTTTACTTGTCTGTATTATTCGTCATTAAGCCTTTTTATCTCAGTCATGAAATCAGTGTGAAGAAAATTCTTTATTTAACTTTTTTCTTTTAACGCGTCTTTTTGCCACACAACATTTCATATTTTTAACATGTCCATATTGTTTTTTTATATGAAAGTAGATCTAAAATGAACAGACCCATATTTTTTCTTTTTTCAAAATTTGTCCATTTTCATGCATAAAATAATTATTGAAATTCTTTTTATTCTAAATAGACGTAAGCGCCAAATGACGTCATCGGACGGCTGAATACAGCGATATTCCTTTGCTTATCATTCTTTTAATAAAAAAAACGGTACCACTGTCAAAGGTAAATAATACTAGTGTCAACATTGTCAACGTCATTCATACATTCAACGTTGACAAGTTGTCTTTTTTTTTGACAGTTACATGTCATGGGTTTGGCATTACGTACATTTAAAACTATAATGTGCTAAGCAAAGAAATATTTTACATTCTGCCGTCCGATGACGTCATCTTACGTTTTTTAGTTTTTAATTTTTTTCTCAGTAAATAAGCAATATAAAAAATGAATAAATATATATTCGAGCAGCGGAAAAGTAAACAAAGAATGGACAACATTTCATATTTTTAACATGTCCATATTGTTTTTTTATATGAAAATAGACATAAAATGAACAGACCCATTTTTTTTCTTTTTTCAAAATTTGTCCATTTTCATGCATAAAATAATTATTGAAATTCTTTTTATTCTAAATAGACGTAAGCGCCAAATGACGTCATCGGACGGCTGAATACAGCGATATTCCTTTGCTTATCATTGTTTTAATAAAAAAAACGGTACCACTGTCAAAGGTAAATAATACTAGTGTCAACATTGTCAACGTCATTCATACATTCAACGTTGACAAGTTGTCTTTTTTTTTGACAGTTACATGTCATGGGTTTGGCATTACGTACATTTAAAACTATAATGTGCTAAGCAAAGAAATATTTTACATTCTGCCGTCCGATGACGTCATCTTACGTTTTTTAGTTTTTAATTTTTTTCTCAGTAAATAAGCAATATAAAAAATGAATAAATATATATTCGAGCAGCGGAAAAGTAAACAAAGAATGGACAACATTTCATATTTTTAACATGTCCATATTGTTTTTTTATATGAAAATAGACATAAAATGAACAGACCCATTTTTTTTCTTTTTTCAAAATTTGTCCATTTTCATGCATAAAATAATTATTGAAATTCTTTTTATTCTAAATAGACGTAAGCGCCAAATGACGTCATCGGACGGCTGAATACAGCGATATTCCTTTGCTTATCATTGTTTTAATAAAAAAAAGGTACTACTGTCAAAGGTAAATAATACTAGTGTCAACATTGTCAACGTCATTCATACATTCAACGTTGACCAGTTGTCTTTTTTTTTGACAGTTACATGTCATGGGTCTGGCATTTCGTAAATTTAAAACTATAATGTGCTAAGCAAAGAAATATTTTACATTCTGCCGTCCGATGACGTCATCTTACGTTTTTTAGTTTTTAATTTTTTTCTCAGTAAATAAGCAATATAAAAAATGAATAAATATATATTCGAGCAGCGGAAAAGTAAACAAAGAATTGGTATTTTTTGTTTCAGAGCTTAGCAATTTTGAAATGTTGTCCATTGGTATTTTTTGTTTCAGAGCTTAGCAATTTTGAAATGTTGTCCGTTGCCATCTCTTTTTGCCACAGACTGAATGATCATTGATCGATCATTGATGCGTCAGGCGAGGAAGGTTTCAGGATGGGTAGAGAGCGATGAACAAGTAATATAATACACAAACATAAAATTGGGAATTTATTAATAATTTAATGTTATGATGAGAGAGGAACTTAACCAAGGAATATACATACTTTTTATTACTGAGGGAAAGGATAGAGGACAGATTGTAGGGAAGTGGAGCTTTGTACTTAATAAGGATATCATGAAAGGATAAAGAATAAAATAAGGGACAAGTGAATAGGATATGTTCAATATTACCTTCTTCCAGACCACATTCACATATAGAGGAATCATAAATATGGAGTTTAGCCAGGTGGGAAGGAGATGAGCAATGAACGCAATCGGGAAATAATTGATGATATGACTTTCTTTAAATATATCTTTGAAAACCATGGTTTCAAAGAAACATTCTGCTGGAATTCTTTGTAGAACTTGCCTTTACACTGACTGGATTGATACCAAAGTTGGCTCCACTCTTCCAATAAAGAATGACGCGGCAAAAGAGACAAATCTTGAGAATATATTTTGTTATTGCAATCACTACCTTGTCTAGCTGCTAATTTAGCTAACTCGTCTGCCATCTCATTGCCCTGTATTCCGGAATGACCAGGAATCCATGACAATGGACAACATTTCAAAATTGCTAAGCTCTGAAACAAAAAATACCAATTCTTTGTTTACTTTTCCGCTGCTCGAATATATATTTATTCATTTTTTATATTGCTTATTTACTGAGAAAAAAATTAAAAACTAAAAAACGTAAGATGACGTCATCGGACGGCAGAATGTAAAATATTTCTTTGCTTAGCACATTATAGTTTTAAATTTACGTAATGCCAAACCCATGACATGTAACTGTCAAAAAAAAAGACAACTTGTCAACGTTGAATGTATGAATGACGTTGACAATGTTGACACTAGTATTATTTACCTTTGACAGTAGTACCTTTTTTTATTAAAACAATGATAAGCAAAGGAATATCGCTGTAGGATATTAGGATGACCTCACTCCGCCTGATGGTAAGCGGCCGTGAAATCCAAAAATGAGGCTGACAGGCACAGAAGAGCTAACAAAGTACCCATTGTGTCTGCCATCCTCACCCTAATGGCCTGCTGAGATGCCGTTTCACGCCCCGCCTAAAAGACCCCGGATTGTATGAAGGAGGAAACACATGAGCTGGGAGGGCATTCCATGCCTTGATGGCTCGGGGCAGGAACGAGGAGCAAAACCTCTTGGTGCGCGCCGCCATTGTCTGGATGGTATGCGGATGGCAACGCTGTCCAGCACGTGTTGTTCGGAAGTGGAAAGGGGAGGATGGGATAAGTTGAAACAACTCATCAGAGCATTCCCCGTTATAGAGGCGGTAGAGAACACTTAGACTGGCAATGTCTCTACGTAGCTGAAGAGGTTCTAGGGTCTTAGTCACCTCATAATCTCCAACAATACGGATAGCACGTCGCTGCAACCTATCGAGAGCCTCTAGCAAGTACTTAGCAGAACCATCCCAGAGATGGGAGCAATATTCCACACACGGGCGAACCTGTGCCTTGTACAAGAGACAAAGCTGCGCCGGAGTAAAATACCGTCTCACTCTGTTCAGAATCCCGAGTTTACGGGAAGCAGTTCTTATTACGCTCTCGATATAGTCCCGTTGATTTAGGTTGCTACGAACACCGATGCCAAGGATGCTGAGACTATCCTGTATTGGTAAGGGGGTGTTCTGAAGAGTGGGATAGGATAGGAAAGGTGACACCTTAGCAGAGAATACACACACCTGTGTTTTCTTAGCGTTAAACTCGACAAGATTGCTGGTACCCCATTTGGAAATGCGGTCCAGGACCCCGTCGAGCTCAGTAACAAGAAGATTTCTCTTTTCCTCGGTATCGGTCTGCTTTGCCGCAGGTCTTCCGAAATAGCGTGCGTGGACAGTGCTGTCATCCGCATAGCAATGGATGTTACCACATGATAACATGTCATTGATGTGCAGAAGAAACAATGTCGGCGACAGGACGGAACCTTGAGGCACTCCGGAATTTATCGGAAGGAAGCAAGAAGCGCGTCCATCACAGCAAACACGAATCCTACGACCCTCCAAAAATCCCGCAACCCAATCGCATAAGCGAGGTGGCAGACCGTATGCCGGAAGCTTGGAGAGAAGCGAACGATGCCAAACACGGTCGAAAGCCTTGGCGATATCAAGGCTAACTGCCAAAGATTCACCATGCTTCTCCATAGCCTCCCCCCAGAGGTGCGATACGTACGCTAGAAGATCACCCGTGGACCGTTTCGGTCTGAAACCATATTGTCGGTCATGAAGCAGCGAGTGATCCTCTAGGTAGCGGATAAGTTGAGTATTAATTATCCGCTCAAACACCTTTCCCAGTACTGAGGTTATAGCTATAGGCCGGTAGTTGGCAGGGTCGGACCTATCCCCTTTCTTGGGAATAGGTTGAACATTCGCCACTTTCCAAGCCTTCGGCACAATACCTGAGGAATAAGAGAGGCGGTACAGGCGTGTGAGTACTGGAGACAACTCCGCTGCGCATATTTTAAGAACCGACGCTGGAATACCGTCAGGACCACTGGATTTTCTCACATCGAGTGACTGTAATTCAGCACGGACGTCACATTGCCTGATACGAATATCAGGCATTGTGGTGCCGCAGTCTGGGATTTTAGGCGGCTGTGCTCCACAGTCATCTATGCGGGAATTGGCGGCAAAGAGTTCGGCTAACAGATCCGCTTTCTCTTGCGGCTGATGAGCCAGTGATCCATCGGGATATTTTAGCGGGGGCAGCGAAGGTAGGCAGAAGTTGGATTGCACATGTTTAGCCAGACGCCAGAAGGAACGGCTACCCGTAGGGTGCGCAATTAGTTCCTGGCCGACACGTGCAACACGCTGGGCATCTGCTCTGATGTAGGCCCTCTTAGTGGTTTTGGTGGCTTTGTTATAGGCTGCTTTTAGGGAGGCTATGTTAGGATCCTGGAAGGCTTGAGCCCTGGCCCAGGCGCGGTATGCCGCCCGTTGCTCTTGAACGGCTGCAGCACACTCCCAGTTGAACCAGAGCTCATCTTTGCGACCGCTGGTGACATCGGTGAATGGAATGTAGTATTCCATTCCAATACCGATCTCATCAGCTATGGCCGCTGCACATTCCGATGGATCCTTTTTCCCAAAGCAGCTCTGCCTCCAAGGGACGGACGCGTAGTATTCTCGCAGGCCATCCCAATCTGCTGACGAGTAGCGCCATAGTCTCCGCGTCACCTTTACGGGTTGTGGGGGAGCGATGCAGGGCACTCTTGCGCCAACCAGGCAGTGGTCGGAGGACCCTAGTGGGGCGCCAACCGACACTTGGTACCCGGATGGGTGACTCGCCAGCAAAAGATCCAGCAAGGAGGGCGCTTGACCGACTATGTCTGGTATCCGGGTGGGCTGGAGTACCAGTTGGGTCAGGTCATGGGTGAGAGCAAATGCGTGGGCGGTTCGGCCAGCATGGTCTGTTTTAGGGGAGCCCAACCAGGTGTCATGGTGGGCGTTAAAATCTCCTAGAAACACCAGCTCGCTGTTAGGGAACCGCACCTGAGCGTTGTCTGCTACCTGACTTAGATGGTCGAAGAGTCGAGTTGTCTCGGTGTCTCCTTTGTGGGAACGGTATATGCACACGTAGATTCTGCTCGTCGAGCCTAAGTCTACGTGTACACAAAGGATGGAAAAGGATGGGTCTTCAAGGCAGTGAAGACGGTCGCAACAGATATCCGATCTGACGAAAAGGCATACACCGGCCTTGCGGTGGAAGGACTCTTCCAGCACATAGCCCGGATAGTGCAGGTATGCCGTGTCAGCTGGGCAGGAAATCTGTGTTTCCGTCAGAAACAGCATCGCAGGCCTCGTCGTCTCGAGGTGTTGGTGGACGGCGTTGAGGTTTGTATGGAGTCCACGGATGTTAGTGAACTCCACCTCTAAATTAAAAGTAGAGCGATTATTATTTGATAAGGAGCATCTATAGCGTTTTTATATTATTCCAGACTACCGACAATGGAGTTTCAGGAGACATTGAAGAACAGAATCGTTCCCAACCAGCTTTCTTTTTCTTCTTGAGAAGTCATAATTATCCAAATTGTCCCTACAAAGTTTCTCTGCCGCATTCCTTTTTTTTATTGCAATAGTGCATTCATTATCCCACCATGGAGGAGAAGGATTTAATTGCTGGCAGCATTTTTACGCTTGAATGTTACGTCAGCTGCTGCTAACTGAATTATTGATAACAAACTGTCTTAAGAACTCAGCGTTGCCAGAATGTTACTTTTGTAACATTTTACGTTACTTTTGGCCCTCCAATGTTACTTCCATGTTACACCACGCTCAATGTTACTATTATGTTACTTTTGAGAATTTCGAACAAAATCCTGGTGGAATGACCAACATATACGATTGTTTATCAAATTGACTTATTCATTCACTCATGTATATTTTTCAATCTTTTCAATACTCAATACTCAAAATCTTTATTGCATCTATAGGTTACATAATTAGTTGGTTCATAATAAATGTAGGTATCACTATAGACCCGGGAGGGCACTGCAATATGGGAGAGGACGCTCATTACTAAATTAGGATTAACTTTAAATAATATACCTTTATATAACTATAGTGAAATATAAAATGAAGTATGCAATTCTATATATATTATATATTCTTTATGTATTATTAGTATTTTCCTTTAAATATATGTGTTTAAGTGTGTTATTATCTATGTATTTTTATCATTGAGATATTCATTAACTGTATAGTGAGTAGGAATTGTTTGAGTAATTTTGCAAACATTTTATCATTTATTTGTTGTTTGATTAATTCGGGTACCTTATTAAATGACCATGGCGACCACTGAAAACCAGCGTCGTGGCGATAACTATCACCACGGCACATGCTGAGTGGAAGCCTATTTGGCACACTATTTTAATTTTAATTTTAGTTGTTTAGTTACTTTAAGTTTGAATTGTAATATCTTTTGTGTCAAATAAATGTTTTTTCTTTCTTTCTTTCTAAATATTTTTATAGACAATACGTAGGGGCTGTTTGAGTGTAAGGTCATTCGAGAGTTCGGTAGGTTAAGTTTATTATTATATCTGAATTGATAAGGGGCGGCGTTGTCTTTACGTTTGGTTTAAAAATTTGGGTGTTTACGAACAAATTTACATGTTCCTAAAATAAAATACATGGGAGTATAAGAATTTGGTACTGTTCAAAATACGGTTTGCAGCTATCAGTTTGATCTATGTTTGCGATAATTCTTTTGAAGGACGAAGAGGGACATTTATCCCGCTTACGTGTTTTTTTACTTTTAATAAAAGAGTCAAGGAACGTATTTTATTTTAATCATTTAAATTAAATGCCATTATAACGTATTTTGCTTTTTTTGAGCTGTACTATGAGGCACTTACGGAATATAACCGGGAGCTAAGAAAGGCAAAATGACAATCTTGGAGGAAATTCTGTGAGGACATAAATAGCGCCACACAGACATCTAGGATTCACAAGATTATGTCAAAATCACCAACGACACACCTAGGGTTACTAAGGAACCCAGATGGGTCGTTCACGAACTCCAGGGAAGAAACACTCGCACTGCTAGCTAGCACACACTTCCCAGGATCCACTCCAATATCAGAAAGAGAGGAACCAGCACATCCTCAGGGCAAGCCTAGGCCCAGACCGGAGGACTGGCGCAAAGCCACTCTGATATTCAGACCCCACCAGGTCAAGTGGGCCATAAATAGCTTCAAACCATTCACGTCTGGGGGGGAGGACGGCATTTTTCTTGCCCTCCTTCAAAAAGGGGCTAAAGGGCTCCTCCCATTTTTAGTAAAAATCTTTAGGGCAAGCTTTGCCTGGAGATCACTACCGGCTATATGGACAAAGGTAAGGGTGGTGTTTATACCCAAGGCCGGAGATAGAGACAAGTCACAGCCTAAATCCTACCGACCGATTAGCCTCACCTCCTTTCTATTGAAAACAATGGAAAAGGTACTAAATATGTACATCAGAGAGAACTTCATCAAATCGTGTCCCTTGCATGTACGTCAACATGCCTACCAAGGTGGCAAGTCTACCGAGACAGCCTTAATGGAGCTTACCGATAGACTAGAAAGGGCTGTAGAAGAGAAAGAAATTGCCCTATGCGCCTTCCTAGACGTGGAGGGAGCGTTTGACAACACCTCAGCGTCAGTCATCATAAGGTGCATGAGAAATAAGGGCGTAGATGAGACCACCCTAGGATGGATCGAATGCATGCTCTTATCCAGAGTAGCTAAACTAACACTTCTGGACACCACAGCAGAATTCAAAGTTGCGAGAGGATGCCCCCAGGGGGGAGTTCTGTCCCCACTGGAATGGTCCATCGTAGTTGACGAGCTGCTTCACAAACTAAATGGGGCTCACTTTACAACCCAGGGCTATGCGGACGATCTGGTGATTACGGTGGTTGGCAAATGCCAATACACAGTATCTGATCGGCTGCAGCAGGCTCTACGTATGGTTGAAAGATGGTGCAACGATGTTGGTCTCAACGTGAACGGGAATAAAACCATCATAGTCCCATTCACCAAAAAAAGGCTTCTGGATAAACTAAGAAAGCCTACCTTATCTGGGAAAACCATAGAGTTTTCTAGAGAAGTCAAATACCTAGGGGTGATGCTAGATCAAAAGTTGACCTGGAATTCACACCTCAACTACGTTACCAAGAAGGCCAAGATGGCACTTGGAACCTGCTACAGGATGGTGGGACCCAAATGGGGCCTAAAACCAAGGTACTTGCTTTGGTTATACACGGCAGTGGCACGTCCCATGATTGCCTATGCCTGTGTAGTGTGGCACAACAAGACCCGCCAATCCACAAGCAGCATGGCACTCACGAAAGTACAGCGCTATGCATGCTCGCTAATCACAGGTGCCATGTCATCCACCCCAACGGCCGCTCTGGAGGCTCTGCTATCTCTCTGCCCCCTGCCTACATTTATACAAAAAGAGGCAAGAGCCGCTATGCTGAGAGCCTGGGAAAACGGGTCCAAGACATGGCACTCTTACGGCATGAGAACCCTTCTAAAAGAACTGCAAGTCATGCCGATCATGCTTATGCCAGGGGACAGCATGATCAAAGAATACCACTTCACAAAGTGGTATTCAATCGAGATACCGGACAGACAGGAGTGGACTGATGGTACGCTCGCTGAGTTCCGGTCTGGGGATATTGTGTGGTACACGGACGGCTCCAGACTCAACAATAGAGCTGGCTTCGGAGTATACGGCGAAAAACCCAAGGCCCAAATATCACAGGGCCTGGGGTTACACGCCACAGTCTTCCAAGCCGAAGTGGCTGCTATAATACGCTGCGTCCAGGAGAATCTGCGACGCGGCTATAAGGGTAAAGATATATATATATCCTATCAGACAGTCAAGCGGCTCTAAGGGCACTTGAATCTGCTGAGATTACCTCCAAACTAATAGCGGAGGGAGCACAGACCCTAAACTGTCTGGGCTCCAACAACAGAGTAACCCTTCGCTGGGTACCAGGACACTCCGAAATCGTGGGCAACGAAAACGCCGACGAGCTTGCAAGGGAGGGGGCCTTATGCCCGGTACAAACCCCGGAACCGGTACTGGGCATACCCAAGTGCACCACCCGACGCAATCTTAAAGAGTGGTCGATCGAACAAAGTAAACAACTATGGCTCAGTTCGACAGGTCAGGCTCACGCCAAGACCTTAATGACAGGATTCTCCAACAAATACACGCAAGAGGTATTAGCGCTATCTCGCGGACAGTTGAGTATCCTCACAAGAACCATTACTGGTCACTGCAGGCTAAACAAGCACGGTACCAGAACCGGGCTGGCCGGAGATCCCACCTGCAGATTCTGTAAAGCAGAGGACGAAACACCGATGCACGTCCTCTGTCAATGCGATGCCCTCGGGCACCCAAGAAGCCGCACCCTGGGCAGTTACCACATCTGCCCGGAGGATGTTAAGGCTATCGCTCCCAAGGCCATTATACGGTTTATGCAAGCCGTGGGCCTCGGAGACGATCTGTAAGGGGGAGCGGAGGTCACAATAGATCAAATTTGGTCGCAGTGACCACTCGGCAACGAACGCTCCCCAGAACTTCGAATAATAATAACGTATTTTGCCAGTTTCCAAAAAAAGGGCAATGTTACTTTTTCTGACAAAATGTTACTTTTTGATCTGTCTCGTGTAACTTTTGACTATCGGCCACTGGCAACACTGTAAGAACTAGTAAGATTCTGTTTAGAAACTTTTGAAAGTAAGTGAACTTTCTCTTCACTGAAATTACTATAAGTTGACCAGTTACAGTTGTGAAGATTATATTGAAGCAAGGGGGATAATGAAGGGACTGAACGGATGTTTGTATTAGGTAATGAGATTAGAATAGGAAAGTGATCACTTCCATGAGATGAAGGGATGCATTTCCACGAAAGGAGCGAAGAAAGAGATGGGGTACAAAGAGAAATATTAACAAAGGTTAATGACTGGCCAGGATGACTACGCCTGGTAGCGGAACCGTCGTTTTAAAAAACACAGATTTAAATCATCAATGAGATCTATAAGATGATTACCAAATGAGTTGCTGTTAAAAGGCACCCCAAAGTGAATGGTCTGCATTAAAATCACCTAGAATGACTTTGGGGCCAACCAGAGAAGAAATTATGTCTTTCAATATAGGTATTACTGAAACATCCTTTTGAGAAATGTATAAAGATACTAATGAGATGTCTCCTATCTTTGCAGCTACGGCATTTATGTGAGAGTTATTGAACGCAGGTAGTGATATTTGAGAAAACATATAATTCATTTTGATGAGGGCTGCACCTCCCCACCCATCAGGCCTGTCATCTCTGAGGACTGAATAGCCCCGAACCCTGAAAGGGAAGCCAGGCTTCAGCCATGTCTCAGAGATAGCAATAGCAAATGGTCTATATTTATTTATCAAATAAATAAGATCCGGAACTTTCGATGAAACACTCCTACTGTTCCATTGAAGGACCTTATCCATACTGTTTATTGAAAAGTTGGTATATAGAGACTGTCAAGTTATTGATCAAAGATATGGCTACGTTGTACGGTAAGGTTGAATTTACTATGATGTTAATAAGTGAAGCTAATAGATTATTTAAGTCTGATGAGGATATAGATTCATTTCTACCAGCAGCAAACCCAGCTGCTAGTCCACAACCATTTGGTGGTGGTGGAATAGAGAACTGAGACAAAATTTGACCATGTTATTTTTTGTCATATCCTGTGTTCGTGTAGAAGTTGGTCTTCTTTTGTTTAAATACAGTTTTTTTGTGTGTTTTAGAGACTTGAGCTGTAGAAGAAGGCTGTGTAATTGAGAAAGAGGACGAAGACGCAGGTGAAGGAGTAGTTGACACAACAGAAGAAAACGATTTGTCAAAAGGGAATTTAGATGCAGCCTCATTATAAGATACAGAATTTGATGACATAAATTGTTTGATATTGGTTTGACGGATGTACTCTGGCCACTTTTTGTCATTGCCTTAGGGCAATGACAAAAAGTGGCCAGAGTATGCATCGAGAGATGCATCGATTGTGATGGCAGTCATTAGTGACTGCCATCACAATCGATGCACTGTATATCCTCAGACTCAGGACAATTGTTCCCTGCATGATCTTTCGCACATTTAAAACATCTGGGTTTGCTTCTGCATTGAATTTTTGTATGACCAAAGCGACAACAATTGTAACAAATTACGGTGGGGAAGACATATTGATCGACAGATAGGGATGAGTAGAAAGAATAAACTTTCTCAGGGAGAGTCTGGCCATCAAATGTTAAGACAACTGATTGGGTTGGAACCCACGACACGCCTTCAAAATTTGCAACTTTGCGAGGTAATCGCCTAGTTCTTATGATGGGTCCACAATTTTCTGGAACTCTCACATTTTCCACAATTTCCTCATGGGACCATTCACAGGGAATTCCCTTTACAATACCCATTCTGCTTATATTAAAAGAAGGAATGGACAGCTCGAAATTCAGCGTTAATGATTCATTAGCTAGAAATGTGTTAGCTACATTATGACCAAATAAACCACCAGGGGTTTTAAATTGCACCGCAAGGCGATTCCTACCAATGCGCTTTATACCGTCCTCAATAATATTTTTCAAATTGTTTTTAAAAAGATAATTTCCATACTTTATGGGGTGTAAAGTGGAGCCATCTGTAGGAGTATTTTCTTTGGATTGAACATGCACAACATATGGTCCAGCATCCTTTTCTGTGAAATGTTTCCTGAAGATGTTTGTGTTACGAGACACCATATTGTTATCATTGAATTGTGGGACAGGGCTAGGACTGGGGACAGGACTGGGTGTTTGAAGAGTCTGAAACATATTATCATTAAGCGAAATGGGCCTGGAAATCGATTTCAATTTTCCTTTAAATGAATGTTTTGTGATGGCTTTTTTATCTCTTTTTTATCATTATCCTTATCATTTTCCTTCTTTTTCAATAAAACTGATTTGCGAGAGGATATAAAAGAATCGGCTTCCAATAGTTGGAGGAAAGGATTTGTTGAGATGGGAGGGGGTCTGGATCGGGAGGTTCAATGTCCATTTTGAACCAACTAAATTAAAATATTTAAAAACTTACCAATGTACAAAGAATACACACACAAAATATACAAGTAATTAAGTATTTACAATAATTACAGTGAGATTTACAATAAAATAAATGAAAACTAAGACCGCCCTTTTCAACTTCCCGCCAAAAAGTCTCGAACTTTTGTTTTTTTTTTTTTTTGTGGCTTTGCACGGTTTGTGCATTAGCCAATGTCAAGGTAGGGAAACGGGAATAATAAAAAGAAGGAAGGAGTCGGTATTAGGAAAAAATTGGATCAGAATCAGGGGCCTTACTATCAGCCTTTAAAGCAGGACTAAAATTGAACTGCCTTGCTATTTTGTACTATGACATCCTTAAAGCAGACCTGTGGCAGGGCAGTTACGTTGACATTTTGAAAACCGTTCACCTTTTTTTTTGTATGGACTTTTCATACTACGACCGCTTATTTAATGTCAAACAGCGCGTCTTTTGAGCGTCTGTAACGTCAAATAAACAATCTTGAAAAAGTTACTCTTATACCAGCTTTATCAACATTGTTATTGATTAACGAGCTGCGAACCTTGTAAATTGTGCCATTTTTTTGTTGTGTACCATATTTTGTGGTTGTGTTCAAGTGTGTTTTTGTCCCCCGGTCCGGAGTTAAAAGTTTTCAACGTAAGTATTGATAAGGTTTAAGTGGTGGAACGTCTTGATAAGTAACGGAGAGTAATTAACATTCCGTTGTTTTTGTAGATGTGTGACGAATATGAGTTATTCGAGTATTTGGAAACAGAATACCAAATTGAAAGGAGAAATAACCGCCGTCGTCTTCGTGAAATGAATGACCCTTTCGAAATGGAAGAAAGGGAATTTATTAAACAGTATAGGTAAGATAATGATAAGCACAAAGAGTCAACATACAACGCTACCTATTTTATTTGCTTGGAAGTTTACTATAGATGCCATGATCTATGCAGTGAGGCTCAATGTACCTACCTAATCTATAAATCTTATGCAATTTAAGGTTAACACCAGACTTAGTGCACAGTTTGTGCACTGATTTGGAACCTATAATGAAGTTGAATCCACGACGGTCCTGTGATTTAAGCATAGAAACAAAGGTAACATACTTTTCCATTTTCCACGTAATGATCACAACTTTCATTTATACATTGAAAGTCAACCCTTTTAGTTGTATACCTGACTGAAAAACAAGGGAGAAATCACATTCTGATGACCTGACCGTGGGAGAGCCACGCTTTGGCATGAATGGGCCGGCTCGACTGGAGTGATACCATGGCCTCACAGAAAACCGGTGTGAAGCAGCACTGTGCTGTATTTCCCTGCATTAGTAAGGGTACCGGAGGCCCAATCCGGGGGATAGGGAATGTTTAAAGGTTGGCAGCGCACTTGTGACTCCACTGTCGTCGCAGGTGTCAATAGGCGGCGGCAATCGCTTACCATCAGGTGATCTGTCTGTTCGTCTGCTGTCTATGTGATAAAAAAAAAACAGATTTTAATAAAATGGTCATGTTTTCAGGTTCTTACGGCCATTTATGTTTATGGGCATGGGTCTTATCAAAAACCTACAGGTATGGCTCAACAAGTAGCCCAACCAACTGTCTCTGCAGTCTTGGCCGAGGTCACTGCTGCATTAAACCACATAGATATAAGAAATAAATATATAAAATTTCCGCAAACTGCTTCTGAACGGAATGCAATTAAGTTAAGGTAGGTAAATTTTTTTATGTAAAAATTTTGCTTGTCCTACATGGAACATACTATTTGCATTAGTTATAATAACTAATGCAATGGCAGTCAATGACTAATGTCTAGTACTGGCCCTGATCCAGGCCACATAATACAGAAGGGCTCATTGTATATCTATGTAAATTTAAAATGTTAAAAATATCTTTTTTACAGATTTTATGAAAAATTTGGCATTCCAGGTGTGGTAGGTTGCATTGATGGGACTCATGTAGCCATAGTGAGACCTAATGCGAATGAGGAAAGATACTTTTGTCGGAAAAATTATCATTCTCTGAATGTCCAGTTGGTAAGCAATATTTTTCAATTGCACTTCAATAATTCAACTTCTAGTGTAACAATAACAATCTTAACATATTTTCAGATTTGCAATGCTGATATGGAAATTATAAGTGTTGATGCAAGTCATCCGGGATCCAATCATGATTCCTTCATTTGGTCTAATCATCCTCTTCGTCCACACTTAGAGAATCTGAGCACTACTGAGGCTGTATGGCTTTTAGGTAAAATATTATTTATTACTATACATTTTCATCTTAAACCAAATGAATAAATTTTGGAAACTATAGTATCACACTAATTTCTGATACAAATAATATTTATTTATTTAAAACTTTATTGCATAAAATGTTCATAAAATCTTATTGCTAAGAGGCATTCTCTACCAGTCAACCTTTGGGTCATACAGAGAGGATAATGTTTAATAAATCAACAAAATAAAATGCATACAATAATTTATTTAACAGAAAATAATATTACTAGGTGCCACCTCAGAAAGGAAGGATTGACTTATAATTGAAATTAATTAGTAACATGCAAAATTAAAGAACTTAACATCTACTTACAAAAATAAAAATGATGTACAAAATACAATACAACATTGAAAAGTAATAGATACATCATATTCCATAGGAATTAGACCTAGAACTCCTTCGTTCAATTTAACAAGAGCACAAACCAACACTAAATTATTTGTTTATTTCAGGTGATTCTGGATATCCACTTCGCAAAACTATGATGACACCAATTTTAGATGCAGAGTCGGACACACCTGAAGCTTATTACACCCAAAAGCATGTACAGGCCAGGAACATAATTGAAAGAACCATCGGACTTCTAAAGGCGCGGTTTAGATGCTTGTTAGTTCATCGGGTGCTACATTACCAACCACATGTTGCTGGCAGTATTACAAATGCATGTGTGATACTACACAACATTTGTAATTCAGCTAACATACCTGTGGTTGAGCTAACAGACGATGAACGTCAACAAGAAGCTATGATGCAACCGTTAGCAATTCAGGGTGTTGAAGTTGCCAGCCGACAGAACCTGGAGTTGCAAGCGGGCATTGTTGCACGACGAGATCTCGTAAGTCGCCTATGGCAGCTTAGGGATCAACATTGAAATGTGTCATCACACATTTCAATGTTGATCCCTAAGGCCAGTGCTACCAGTGCATCCACTGGTAGCAATGAGGTTTACTTTCAATTGTGTTGTTTGCTCAGCAGTATTCTTCAATCATTGCCTGATTCAGTGTGAGGAAGTCTGAAAAATAAATTATTTCACATTATCCTCACAGATAGAGAAAAGGAACCAAATAATTGAAGTGTAATTGCATTATACTAGATAGATACATATTAACACAGGTACTAATCTTTCATAACTAACAAAACGTGAGTTTATTACTTATTTAATAAAATAAATAATAATAAAAACAATAATCGCTGTGTAACTATACCAGCGTTAATTTATGTACACTATTTATAGATAGGTAGGTATTATTTTTTCTTTTTTTGTTCAAGATAATTTTTCGATAAGTGTAAAAAAAATTATATTAATATTTCATAAGTAGTCTATAAATAACTTAAAAATTAAGTTTAGCTAGATATTAACCACAAAAATAGAAAATAATATTAGTGTCATGATTTTTTTTTAATTTCACTTATATTTTCTTAAACTTCAAATGAAGTAATTACTATTGATTATTGTACTTAGTAATAAATACTATTTAAAGAAATTGTATGCTCTAAAATTTTACTTATAACATAGATATAGAGTAAAATAATATTATAAAAATGTTACACAAATAATAATTTTCCATATCTTACCTAGCTTCTATTCTGCGGAGTACAGACACTATTTCACCAAGTAAATCAACAGCCCTTGCTATAGAGCGGCTGTTGGCCAATTCTGCCTGGGCCCTCATTTGTGCAGCAGATACTAATTGTTGTCTTGCAACTTGTGCAGTTAAACGGGGCCCGTGTCGATGGCGCCTCTGGCTCCTACTTGAACCCTGCTCAGCTGGAGGTGTTTGTTGGTTGGTAGGATCTATTGATCCTGCTATTGTTGGTGGAATAAACTCGGTTAATGATGGCAGTGACCGAGTAGTATGTTCTGTAGCCAGACTAACATCTTCATGTGGCTCTTGTGATGGATGTTGTTGATTAATATTCTGTAAAAACACATTAAAGATACATTTAGTTTTGTATTTACTAAAATGGATTAGAAGCCACTAAATAGTATTAAAGTCAATTTACATCATCACTTGTTTCCACTTCCAAGTATATTGGTTGTTGCTGGCTAGAACTAGAATCATGAGTACTCGTGTTGCCCATGCTGTCTTGATGTTCCTGGAAAATTTAAAAAACATTGTTGTGTAAATAGTATTTCAATGTTACTTTCAGATTTTGTGTTTTCTTTTTAATGTTTTTATTAATATAACATGTTAATTGAGCCTTTTATTCTGTAACACAGCAACTAAGTAAAAAGTATAATTTTATATTAGAATCTTTTGCAGTTTGCATGAGGCATAGGTGGTCCTCAAGTTTTTGTGCAGTATCATTTTATGAGATATAATACTCACTTCTGTCACATTTGGGTCAACTTGTATACCAGGTAGGCCACTTCCGTAGTCACTTCCCAATATTGTAAGGAAGTTCTGCTCCATTTCGGTTAGCTCATCAACAGATGGACCACCTCCCGTCCTTCTACGAGCATCATTGATGAGCCTATTTTTTCGTTTAATTTTAGCCTTTAGGTCTACCCAGTACTGGAAATATAACAAATTGTATTAAAATAACTTTATGTTATAGTTACATACCTTCACCGATGTATTTGTAATATTAATATAATTATGCAATTAGATTATGTTTCTATTAATACATATATGTATATTAAACTAAAATTGTTTTGTCATTTCTAAATTTAACTAAACTCCTTTTATGAAAGTAAATAAATACTGACATACCTTCGACCATTCTGATGCAGACTTAATTGCTCCATCACCCGAAGAGTTGAGCCTTTCTGCCGCTGCACTCCACATCCTCTTGGAATGTTCCCGTGCTTGAGCAGATTTGTTATACCCAACTGCTATTTCTCTGTGATCGTTCAAGAACTCCCACAGATGAAGCAGTTGGGTATAGCTCACTCGACGTCTTGTTTGTTGGTTTTGACTATAATAAATATTCTATTTACAACTAAACTACATAAATTGCAAGTTATTTTTAAACACAAGTGAAAAATGTAACTTACGACATTTTAAATGAAGAAGACTTTGTAAACACGAAAACTTAGTTGCCGAGCCCGAGCTGTGTGTACTTCCAACAAAATTAAATACGACTGTGTCGGTCGAAGTTCGTAAAGTATAAAGAAACATCTTGCTACGTGGGAATCAGAAATAATAACACTTATTGGTCTGTGAGAATTAATAAAAACTTCTCAAGTGGTTCGACTAAAGAATACAAAAAAAAGATACTTTGAATTGGAATTTAGGACCTCTTATAACTTTTACAACACTCTCATAACTCATGTCATAATATTACCAAATTTATTTGTTTTGGTATAAGAAGCGTTCGAAAATCTAGGTAGATAAGAAAAAAAAATACTGAATAGCCGCACGCCATTTAATGAATTACTCCATCTTTTTATTATAATCTACTGCAAATTAAGAAAATTATGCTGATTAAGTAAATTACACCCATAAGAATGTACTTTTAGTCAGCAATTGATATTATAAAGTGTAAATTAAAAACCGGAAAAACGGAAAAAAAATGTGATAAGATTTTCGAACGATATAGGTTGAATCAGTAAGAAGGCCAGAGACAAAGGAAACCGTTCACCTTTTTGTTTAGCAGTGCAATAGTCGTTCAGTTTTTAAGGGGTCATATTATGATTCTTAGCAGCTCAGAAGCAGGCCTGCTTTTGAACTGCCCTGCTAATGGATGTTTTTCGTAAATGCTGATATTAAGCCCCCAGTAGGTAAATATTATGAATGGGGTAAAAGAGTAGGTACAAAGAAGTGAAATGAAGAATGATTATATTTTAATATTATTAATATTAATGAACTTAGATAAGGTATAGTAAATGTCATGATTATTTAAAGATAATAAAATATGTATGGATGATGGAAGTGGGATACGGAGGGAAACAAGATCAGCCATAAAAGGAGTGTGATCATGGAAATGACAAGCAAAGAAAATATGATTAAGTGTTCCTATATCGGTATTGCATTCGCACATATTGTTATTAACTATATTAAGTTTGCTAAGATGCTCTGGTGTACAAACGTGTCCCAACCTCATACGCGTAATAATTGAGGAGGACCGTTTGTCCAGAACACTCTTAGCAAACCAGGGTTTAACCGGAATTTCAGGCTGCATTTCATAGTAATTACGTCCTTTAATTTGACTGCTATTATTCCATTGTTCCTGCCAAGTCTTCCAGAGGAAGCTCTTGGTCAGGGAAACTAGGTCATGGCCAAAGTTTTTATATGGGAACATGTCGCCAGAGGAAACTGCATCATTCGCTAGCCTGTCGGATTTTTCATTTCCTAGGATTCCGCAATGACCAGGAACCCACCCAAAACATAATTTAAATCCTTTTATGAAGCATTCATAAAGAAGTTTTCTACATTCAAGAACAATAGGGAAACAACGATTGGATTTTTGAAATGAAAATTTTAGTATAGCCTCTAGAGCACTTTTTGAATCGGAAAATACTACTGTGTTCTTAAGTTTAAATAATAGGACATATTCAATCGATTTAAACAAGCCATAACATTCACCTGTAAATACCGTTGACTCTGGAGGAAGTTTAATTTTTTGGGGTATTTTATATTGTTGATGATAAACACCAACACCAACATTTGAATCAGGTGAATGCTTAGAGGCATCACAAAATATGTAATGCCAACCTTGCCACTTTTGAACAACAATTTCGTTGAATTTATCATTACTGTACCTGGGATTTTTAGGAATGCTGAGGGCTTCGAAATGAATAGAAAAAATAGGGAGATAGGAACATCTATGCGTTGGCGCTTCAAAAGAAATGAATTTACGAAAACTTATTACAGGACACGGTGGTGTTTTATGTGACCAATAAGAGGATGTATTGACATGATCTGATAGCTGCTGTAATTTAAAGTAGAGGGGATGATTTCGAATCTGAAGGGCTTGGAAAATAAATCTGTCAGGTAAATATTGTCTTCTTAGTTTCAAGGGTGGCTCGCAACATTCTACTTGAAGGGCATTTATAGGGCTAGAATTCATGGCACCAGTAATCACTCTTAGGGCCTTGGACTGAACGAGGTCCAACTTTTTAAATGCACCAACATTGCCAGGCTCAATCAAAAATGTGCCGTAATCCAATAAGCTTCTTATTAAGGCATTGTAAATAAGCTTCATACAAAATGGATGTGCACCCCACCATACACCTGAAAGACATCTGAGCATATTCATAAGTCGTTCACATTTACCTACAACATAATCACAATGTGGAGCAGCAGTAAGTCTTGAATCCAAAATTACGCCTAAAAACTTAGCATGTTGTCTAACTGGAATTGAGACACCATCATAAAGTATTTGAATTGGTTGGGGATTTCTAGCTCTAGTAAATAAAACAGCAGAACTTTTAGAAGCAGACAGTTCTAATCCATTTGCATCCATCCAGGCTTTAATGTTGAGCAGTGTGGAAGTTAAAATGGAACATGAATCATTATAAGATTGATTGATATTATAAATTAATAAATCATCGGCATATTGAAGAATATTTACTGTGGGGTCAGTAATGACAGATTCTAAGTCAACTGTATAAACGTTATACAATATAGGGCTTAGAACTGAGCCTTGAGGGAGACCTTTGTAAGCAGTTCGAGAGAATTCAGAACCAGCAGATGTCACATTTATAAAACGTTCAAATAGAATGTAAAATATAAATCTAACAAATTTATGTGGAACAGATAGATCTTGTATTTTTTTTAATAATATTGGAATTAACACATTGTCATAGGCGGCAGATATATCAAGGAAAACTGCAGAGTAAGTGTAAGAGCAGTGTAAAAGCTATTCGAATGTCCGAAGTAAGAATACTAATATTGTCTAAAGTGCCTTTGCCTTTTCTAAAGCCATATTGACTTTCTGCTAGGAATCCCTTACTCTCAAGATACCATTCAAGTCTATTTTTAACCGACTTCAAAAAAGGAGGAGGTTCTCAATTCGTCTGTATGTATAATATTTTTTTTTTTTTATGTATGTTCACCGATATTTTCGTCAATTATAGACGGATTTCAAAAAAATTTTTTTTTGATGGATAGAGTTTACTTCTGAGGTGGTCCCATTTTCACCAGTCCAGGATCTGATGATGGGATCCAGGAGAAATCGAGGGCAATCACCGAAAATTGTATGCTCGTATGGTGTTTTTGTACGTAATCACATCTTACTCAGGTATATGCTTCAGGGTGTCAACATCTGATGGTGCTGTGCTGATGATGAAGCTACAGTACTCCTCAACGGTTAGGAGTTTGAAGGCAGTACTGCAATTGGTCGATGGAAACTATTTAGTAGTATGTAGGGCTAACATGTTGCTTGTGAGGTATGCTTGAATCAACATCTGATGCTGCTGTGCTGATGATGAAGCTACAGTACTCCTCAACGGTTAGGAGTTGGGAGCAGTACTGCAATTGGTTGATCGAATGTATGTAGGGCTAACGGGATACTTGTACTTGGTACTACTCCTGAGATGGTTACGATGTAATCACGAAATTTCAGAGATATCGAGAGAAATTCTGCCCTCATTCGGGCTGCAGCCTTAGTGGGTCTACCCATGATAATAAAAAAAAATTTAATACCTAATAAGTATTATCAAACTCTTCAAAGTAAGTACGTATTAATAACAATTATAGCTTAACCTAATTTATCGCTTTTTAGTTATGTAAGTACTGCTATTGTCTGTTTTTGTCGTTTGTGTTTTTTTTTTGAAGTCGGTTTGATTTTTTTTTTTTTACTAACTGCTCAGCAAGTTTCATAAGGACTGTCGAAAGAGCTATTGGGCGATAAACTGAAGGATCAGATGGAGATTTGTTTGGTTTAAGAAATGGTAATATTATTTGGGATTTCCAAGACTGCGGAATGTTATTTCTGTCTGATTGCATGATGTGATTAATGATATTTAAATAATATGAAAGAGCACTGTCGCTGAGATGAGATAAAAAGGAATACTGAATGCCATCTGCACCAGGGACAGAATCTTTTCTACTGTCAATAATGCCTTTTAACTCAAACAATGAAAATGGATGATCCAAGTTAGAAGAAGTAGCTGAAGATGAAATAAAAGGACATGGATCACTTAAATTCAAAGGGACCCAGGAGGGAGCTAATTTGTCGACAAACTTATCGGCTAATGATGTTTGCCAGGTTAAAGAATTCACAAAATTGGGAGAACAAATGGAAAGGTCTACAGCACTGGCGCTTTGATCTGGTCCAGTTAGTCGTGTTGGGCAGCCGGTGTTCAAAGTACATAGATTATGACTGTCTAGGATTTCCAGTAACTTTTCTCCAAAATAATTAGATGATGAACTACCCCAAGCCTGATGATGAGAATTAAAGTCACCTAATATTAAACAAGGTTTTGGAAGGCAAGTGAAAATTTGATTGACTTCATTGAAAATTGTGACAGAAGGGCGAGGAATGTACAGAGAAACTATACACATATTATTTACACTTACAGCTACTATTGATAATTCATCACTATGTACAGGTAAAGGAACAGAAGTAAATGATATTGAATCTTTGATGAATATGGTGACTCCACCATATCCATCGGGTCTATCATCCCTTATGGGATGATAGCCACTAACTTTGAAAATGTTTTTCGGTTTGAGCCATGTTTCTGACAAAGCAAAAACGAATGGCTGAAACCGATTCAACAAATAAATAAAATCACTTTTTTTACTTATTAGACTTCTACAGTTCCACTGCAGAAGTTTTTGTCTGTCCATACTGGGAGGACTCTTTTTGTGTTAAAAATGAAGGGGCAACGTTGGACGGTGTAGATTGGGTCAAATTGGACAGTAAATTTATTAGAGTAATAATAAGGTCAGGAATTGAGTTTTCAGATGATTGTAGTTGTTCATGAGTTGTGCTGTTCAGAGCACATCCATTACTAGGAGAGGGAATACTGAACTCTTTAATGAATGCTTTGTGCGCTTCCTTATCATATCCCTTATTAACAGATATTGGAGGGGACCTTGGTTTTAGAAATACAGTCTTTTTATAGGAAGTATTTGGACTTGGAGGAGTGTTCTTGGACATGTGATGACCAATGTATCTATAGGGCCTTGCTTTTGGTTTTTCAGGGCTGGGAGTCAAATTAACAGGACTTGAGGTCATAGCTGCAGGTCTTGAAGTTAAAACTTCAGCATAAGATTTCCCTACTAAAGGATGTAATTTGGAAGCTTCAAAATATGATACAGAGTTTTGTGCCATATAAGTCTTTATACTTTTTTGACGAGCAAACTCAGGACAAGTTTTATTGGAGGCGAAATGAGAACCAGAACATAAGCAGCAAGAAGCATTTTCCTCTTCAATATCACATGATTCACCAGTGTGGCCTTGACCACATTTAAAGCAGCGTGGCTTAGATCTACACTGACCTTTGGTATGACCAAAGCGACAGCAAAGGAAACATTGTAAAGTTGGAAAAATGTATAATTCTACCGGAAGAGAGTTATAACAAATAAAGACACGGTCGGGCAAAGTTTGACCATCAAATGTAATTACAACAGTTTGAGATGGTTTCCAGACTGGGGCTCCATTCACGAAAGTCTTATAATTTAACCTTCTTACTTTAATTATTTCACCAATGCCAATAGGAAGTGATACATTTGCAATAACTTCTTCTGGAGACCAATCTGAAGGAACACCTCGAACCAGTCCCATCCTAGTTACATTAAATGTTGGAATAAATGCTTTCAAATTATTGGATTCCAGACTTTTATCTTTCATAAATGCATTGGCATCAAGAAAATTGGAAAAGGCAATTGAAATTTTATTTCGGCCAATCTTTTTAACGCTACCATTTACAATATTCTGAAAAGAATTCTTTTTAAGAAACCTTCCAAAAGTGACAGGGTGTACAGACACATCTTAATCATAATCATAATCATAATCATAATCGTTTATTGCATGTTAAGTGGTACAAAAGATATTAAAATAATACAATGTAGCTTAAATACTTAACACCTAACAAGGCATTGCAATGTACTTACAATCTAAATAATATTATGTAATATAAACTAACAATTACTTATTATTACTTTTTTTTTTTTTTTTTTTTTATAATTCTCACAACATCTCATACGTTGACCTGATTCCGTACTAAGTAGCTTAAGCACTTGTGTTACAGATATCAGACAACAGAGGAACACAAATATATACTTAAATACATATATTACACCCAGACACTGAACAAACACAAGTGTTCATCGCACGAATGTTTGTCCAGGGTGGGGATCGAACCCACGACCTTTGGCGTAAGAGGCAGGGTCACTACCAATTGCGCCATCCGGTCAGTCTTTATATGTACTTAATAAAGTGTAGGCAGTGTCTACCTACATAATTTAGAAAATCGGCACAGAACGTCATATTAATGTTTTCATTTATTTTGTACCTATATCATACAGTTATGTAATGGGTATATGAATTATTTAATTGACTAAATTTTATTTATCTATTATATAATTTCTTTTATTTACATGTATTGTAATCTATGTTGTTTAGAAGATTTGTTAGTAATAAATAAATTACTTGTTTTTATGTGGGTACTTAATATATTTAATTCTATTACGTAATTATTATTATGTTATAATTATTGTGTATAGGTATGTATCTAATGGGAGTATCGTATAATGTTGTTATTATTAATTCTTTATTTTTTATTTGTATTACATGTTTTAATGATAACTTACTTTGTTTTGGTTGCAAAAAACTCTTCAAGGGAGTAAAAACAATTGGAAATTAGATATTTTTTTAATTTGTTCTTGAAAGAATTGACTTTTTTTTCGGTTTTTATCTCTGTTGGTATTTTATTAAATATTTTTACGGCCATATACATTGGGCTGCAATTGAGCATCTTGATTCGGGAGTATGGTAAGGATAGTTTGTGTTTATTACGGGTGTTCACGTTGTGGGTTTCCTGTATTTTTTTAAACAAATGCATATTTTTGAAAACGAATGTACAAATATCCAGAATGTAAATTGATATTAGGGTTAATAAATTAAATTTGATGAAAAAAGGTCTGCAACTGTCTGTGTTTTTGATTTGGGCTATAATCCGGATGCATTTCTTTTGAAGTAAAAATAAATCATTTGCATTGACACTGTTACCCCACAGAATGATGCCATATTTGAGCCAAGCGTATGCGTATGCATAATAGGCAGAGAGGGCGGAAGCAGTGTCAGTGCTATGGTTTATTTCATAAAGGGCGTATGTAAATCTTGAGAGTTTTGTTTTTAAATTTTCTATGTGAGATTTCCAGCTCAAATTATTGTCAATTTTCAGTCCTAGCAAATTGTACGAATTTACGTTATCTATTGTTTTATTTTGGAATGTTATATTTATGTCTAGAGATGGTTTCTTATATGAATGAAACTGTATAATTTTGGTTTTATCGAAATTTACTAAGAGGTTGTGGTTTTCAAGCCAGGAAGTTATATTGTTTAATGTGTTATGGATAAGTGTATTATTATCGGTACTATTGTCAGTTTTAATGAGTATCGATATGTCGTCTGCGAATAAAACGGGAAGGGTCGTTTTAGTGTCTAAGCATTTAGGAGCATCATTAATGTAGAGGAGAAAAAGTACACATCCTAATACGCTTCCCTGCGGGATGGAGCCTGTTAGGAGTTTTTCTGCTGATTGTACTTTTTCTAACTCCTGAGTGTTATTGTTGTAGTGTTGGATCTGTACTATTTGTTTTCTATTGTGCAAGTATGAACGGAACCAGTTGTAGGCTGGACCTCGTATGCCGGAGCCTTTTAACTTGTGAAGCAAAAGGTCATATGGGACGCGGTCATATGCCTTACTCATGTCGAGTAATAGACCTATTGCATTTTGTTTGTCATTTATGTGTTGCAGCGCCGTTTGAACATATTTAAATACGGCAAGGGTTGTGGACCGCGATTTTCTAAACCCGTTTTGGCAGTCATCAAGGATATTATATTTTTCCAAAAACGAATAAAGTCTGATACACATAGCTTTCTCGTATATCTTTGAGAAAGCAGGCAATAATGCTATAGGTCTATAACTCGACGGATGGTCTTTACTATAGTCTTTTTTGAGTAACGGTTTAATTAAAGCTACCTTAAGTTGATCCGGGAACAGGCCTTCTTCAAAGCTCTGATTTATTAGAAAGGTGAGGGGAGCTAAAAGCTCCTCGGCGCATTGTTTGAGAAGAACCGGAGGCACGTCGTCGATGCCGCAGCTGTGTTTGTTTTTTAGTTGTTGTATTATATTCAGAATTTCTTTTTGATTCACAGGATTCAGATAGATGGAGCTAGCTGGTGTGTATTATCACTGGATATTTATCAATATTTATATTATTGTTATTTTTGTGTATTTCACCTATCGACGCAAAATGATCATTAAATGTATTTGAAATCGTTGTTGGACATTTTACGGTTTTTTTATTTATTGTTAATTCTATGTTCTTATGGCATTTTTGTTTTATTTTACCTGTTTTGTTGTTTATAATGTTCCACATAGTTTTAACTTTATTATCAGATGTTTTCATTTGTTTAATATAATCTAGTCGTTTTGATGTTTTTACAGTACGTTTCAAAATTTTATTATATAAGTTGAAATAGTTTCTTATAACTTTACTTTTTGTTTCGTTTAGGATTGTTTTTAGAACTCTTTTATGTAAACATGATTTCTTTAAACCCTCTGTTAGCCAACTTTTCTTATTGGTAGGTTTTATTTTTATTTTACACACTGTAGTAGGGGAGCCCAAGAGGGGATTTCGGGATTTACTAAAGCGCGGCAGATTAATATACAGTAGGATACCTGGTACCCGGCTACTTACTTCCACCAGATATGAGCCTCATTTATAAGGACGCCCGTAAAGGATAAAGGATCAGATTAGTAAAAAAAAATTGTTCATTTGAAATTTTCGGGCGCGTCAGATTAAGGTAGGGGGAGTTAGTTATATGCTAAAACATCTATATTCCTCTAATCTGACAATTTAAGGGTGACGTAAAGAAGGGGGAGGGCTACAAAGTTGAAAAAAAAAAACGTCATTTCGACATTCTCGAGCGTGGTTAAATTTTTTTTTATTTTGAAGGGAATAGATCAAGATTTATGAGAAATATATAATCTGACGATTTCCACAAGCCGAAGTAATAAAAATTAATTAATAAAGTTTTATTCGTGCAACTACGCGATGTCTGTATTCCCCTCTCCGCGTTTCTATTCCTCTCTCACTTTTCCTCTATCTATTGCTCTCTCATTCCGTCCCTACTCCACTCTGGTTTCTGTTGCCATGACAACTGATCACAGAGACGCGTCCACGACTTGTAGTTTACAACGTATTACCAACGTTTTTGTTTATTTCATGATTTTAATACATGTTATGTGAATTAAAGTTCATAAATATTAACTATGAGTGATATTAATGTGCAGTGTGTATTTTGTGGTGAAACAACTTTACAAAAAACAATTAAATTTACATTAGAAACATTACAAAAATGTATACATTACAAATTTATTCTCTAATAATTAAAAAATACGTAATTTATAACAAAAAATATTGTTCATTATTTTTATGATTTCTTGTTATAGATACGCTATCTGAGGATGAAATAGAGCCAGAGGAGGAAGATGATTCTACCGATGAAGATGACGATTAAAAAAAATGCTTACAAAAACTTAATTTTTTATAATTATTTTGTTGTAAATACAAGTATTCTTCTAAAAAAAATTCACACTTTTTAATTTGCATGCTATTTCTTGAGCTTTTCAATTAATTAAGTTTCATGATTTAGAAAAAATAAAAAAAATATTTTTTAATTGTCAGATTAGGCGTATCCCTCCAGGTAATCGTCAGATTAGGAGATATTACGTCCAGGGCATTAAGATGAACCATATATATCTTAATCTGACGCGCTTGAGTAGTTCAAGATGACGATTTTTTTTTGCACATTCTAATAATGGCCGTGAGCTTGCGTCACATCTGAATCGTCAGATTATTACATAATAGCTTTTTTTAAGTTCACTTAACATTCCCTTCGAAAATCTGACGCGCTCGATAAAATTTTTTTTTTTCAATTTTCAACCCTAACGTACGACCACCCCCATCATGAAAACTATCAGATTAACATATGTACATGATTGAAAAAACGTTAAACATAGATTCTATCAATATCTGACACGCTCGAGTATGTCCATGCAACAGTTTTTTTTTACATTTTTGAAAATCTATAGTTGCTCCCCCCACCGATGAAAAGGTATATATCATATGACATTTTTTTCTTCTTATCATCTAAGCTTTGCACTCAATAAGTCTCAATGACGCTCGAGTAAATCCCGATTTAGCACGGCGGGCTCCCCTACTACTGGAATATACAAGTTTAATTTATCTGTTATTATTTTAAAAAAATTGCTATAATTGTCGTTGGCGTTCTGGTTTTTAGTTAGAATATCATCCCAGTTTATTTTTCCTAATGAATTCTTAAATAAGGCAATTTTTGTTTTTCTAAATAATCGTTTTCGTATATTGGCGAGGCAAAGATTATGCGCGCTCCCCTAGCGACGATAATTGGAAGCTCTCTAAGAACGACACTTTGCTATATTTGAAGTAATGTTGAGTTAAAAGTTTTGATTTACTCATGTTCACCGCAGTCACAAACCGGCTAGTAATAAAGCAGAAAAACGAAGTATTGTTGTGTTCCTCAATGTAATACGAACGTAGCTTCGGGAATAAGTTCCCAAAAGACGAAATTTTGAAGTCAAACATTTAAATGGAAGGGTGTTTTAAGATTAATCAAGCCAATTCCTTTACAAATGAGTTTGTTCTCATCATTTTCAGGCTCCAAACTATTTTCCAATCAGTAAATAAAATTGTTATTCATAAATTTATTTATTTATTTATTTATTAAGGACAGCCAACAAAACATCACTTAAGTAACTTAACTCTTACTCTAGTACTATATAGGTGCTAAAGTGACGCCTTAATTACAGGCTGCCACGACATGCATAATATGAGAAAAAAAAATATACATGTTATGTAATATGTAGTATGTAATACTGTGGCAGCTGCAGTAGCCCTGCGACATATTATAATATAAGGATAAGTCTTGGGATCGAGATATTCTCGCTAATGCAGCTGCCACAGAGGTAACATTCACCGCAGATAAAACAACATTGCCTACTGCATGCTAACTTATTTATCGTTTTCATAGTAAGTACAGATAGATCTCATAAATACTCCTGGCTTATCAAATATATCAATATTTGTTCCTTTGGAGATTTTGTTGTAAAGAAGTTGCATTCTATTTACTGATGAAAAGTGACCCAGATTGCTTTTAAACATTTTGTTTTCCACTAAATTCATTAATTAATTATTAAACTCAGCTTTAGTTTTTTTTATTGAAATCATGTCATCATCATCATCATCATCAGCCCATTTAAGTCCCCACTGCTGGGGCACGGGCCTCCCTCAATCACATGAGGGGTAATTGCCATACTCACCCCGCTTGGCAGACGGGTTGGCGAGAGTTTAGATATAAATGCAGAGTTTTCCTTCTCTGGGTGCTGATGATCATGCCAGCGGCTTTACCTTAGTCGCCTTTTACGACACCTCGGTAAGAGTGAGGATGGCTATATTCTACTCTGCCGGAGATCACACGGCAAATCATGTCATAATCAAATATAATTCCATACTCGTTAACTAGCATGAAATATTTCAAAATAAACATTAAATAGATAATAAAAACAACAAAATATGATTTTCATCAAATGAAAATGTTCTGAACACTAAATATTTTCCTGTTTCACTATGTAATATCACCATTCCACAATTTAATATTTCCTTATCAAAACGAAATGGTCTGGTGTATTCTGCCAACGCTTTTATTTTATCTATTATTGATGTTTTTTTTTGTGACCGAACCACATTATTTTATCCCAAAAATAAAGAGAATACTAACCACTATCCCGTAAACTAGTATGTAAAACTTTAAATTTGTCGTTCTTAGACAGCTTCCGAAAACTGACACCAGATGTGCTAGTGAGAATCTTTGCCTCGCCAATAGTATATTTGTTTTTTATGCAATGATGCTAATGAGTTAAGTTTTACAGAAGTAGCTTTATGATCAGATAGACCATAATCATTTACATTAGTAGAGTGTATTAATGGTGAATGATTGGTAAAGATAAGGTCTATGCATGTGGCTGAGTGGTTTGTTACGCGAGTAGGTTCATTTATTAGTTGTGAAAAGTTAAATGAGCGCATGAAGTTAAGGAAGTCTCGCGATTGAGTAGACTTTTCCTTGACATTTATATTAAAATCACCTCCTATTATAATGTATTTAGTATTATTTTTTGATCTTAGTTTACTTAACAATCTGTTCATTTGTTCATAAAATATATTAATATGACGGTCTGCTCTATAAAGACCAATTAAAATAGTATTTTGTTTCGGTATCTCTATGGCACTGAATTCTATAACATGCTCTACAGATAAATTTACAATATCTTTTCTTTTTATATAATCAATATTATCTTTTAACAGAATACCAACGCCCCCTCCCTCGTAATTTTTCCGACAGTAAATTGAAGCAAATTTATAGTTAGGTAAAACAATACAATCACAAAAGTGTTTATTTTTCCAGAGTTCTGACAGAATAAGAATATCTATATCTGTATTTGTTGACAATAAGTGCTCTATAATATCTAGTTTGTTTCCTATGCTTTGGATGTTTTGAAATAGAATAGATGGATTAACGAAATGTCAGCTTTTCTGGTGTCTTCTTTCCTTTCGTTTTTACGGACAGTACATGTCGTTGGTTAGTTGACTGGGGGGAGACCGGATGTGCTTGTATGCTTGGCGGCTTAGTAGCGTGTGTGGGTAGTATTGGTGAACTTGGTTGCCCAATTGAGGTGGTCGTATCATGGGTGTATTCTTTTCCGTTTATAAATAGTTTATTATTTTTTATTATTGCATGTTGCCCTTCTTTTCTTGAAATTTGAAGTTGTTTTCTGAGTTCATTTCTCTGTTGTAATTTATACCCATCCAAGTACATATCAATAGCAAGTCCAGTGTTTTTAAATTTTCTCGAGTTCTCTATTATATATTTCACCATCCTTTTACTTAATAATTCTTAATAATTCTTCATTCAGGGTAGTGGATGTTTTGACTATGTGAACAACATAAGGTGAGGCATCATTGTCATTATAGCATTTACGACCAATAGGTGTAGGGGGAGATAACTCCTTATCATTTGTCTCAACATTCGTAACAGGATTCTTTTCAAATATTGTAGTGGTTGCCGTTTTTGGTGAGAGTGGAGGGTCAATGCAAAGGCAATCATTATCTTTTGTTTCCTGTCCATGGTGTTTACGTCTCCTTTTATTGCAATGTTTACATACATTAACATGGTGCTTCGAACGTTTTAATGAACGGGTGGACGAGCCGTCCGTTTCCATTCCCGACTCATTAGAAATAATAACAAACCGGCCTGCCGGGGGAACAATGTCCCCCGGAGGCGGGTCCTCCATGGTTAGGGTTGCCAACTTTTTTTTTGCAGATAAAGTATATTCGTTATTATAGGTAAGGAAAAAAAGTACATAGTATCAAAATAAAGTACAGTTTATTTTTCTTTACCATTATGTATGTTTACAAACATGCGACGCTTTCTGCGATATATTCACCAATCACCAATTTAATTTACGGAAAATAATTACGACTTACTAGATTTTTCAAAATTCTAGCACAATCATGCGAAATAAAGTATTTTCGCGTACTTTATTTTTCTCATAAAGTATAGAGTACAATCACCTGAAATAACGTACAATACTTTATTATAAAGTACGGGTGGCAACCCTATCCATGGTTGAAAAAATATAAAAGTAAAAACTTGCCTAATCCAGGGTAATATGACACTATCTACAATACTAAATAAACTTATTACAAATATAATACAAAAAATATTACTGAACTGATCACTTTTACTGTTAAATCAATTAAAATTCCTATAAGAAAATTAAAACCCGCCCGAACAAGTCGAACGTTTCCCGCGCTTTTTTCGAACTTTTGTGTTTTTTGGGCCTTTGGCGCTTAACCACAGATAACTGATGCTTAACAGCGTCTTACAAGTCCATTCATGGTGGCCACAAACTATATAGGGATACTACGTATGGTGGCCGCCATAGAGTATATTGGTGCTGTGCGTGCCACAGATGACTATATTGGTGCGTGCTGTCAGCTGTCTGGCAGGCAGGCAGCACAGAGTACTTGCGCAATTTATTATATTTTCCTGTTAAAATGGAAATAAATTAATTAGTCTATCGGTATTTTTCAATGCAGTATTAATTAATCATGTGGAAGTATGTATCCCGTCGTATCCGCGATACCTTTGAACGAAGTGCTAATCACTTTGATAAACGAGGTACAACTGGGGTAGTAAATGCTCCTGGTAACTTGAATGAAGAGAAAAACAAACGTTCTAACGCGCCGTGTTGTTGGTTCACTCCACGGAGATGCTGGAATTCATCTCAACAGGGAAGTAACACAAACAACAACTTCAAATGGAATTTCGAACATTTAACATCTAGTTGGATTGGTGCCATAACATGGGTAAGCTATCTATCTATCTATTTTAGACTTCCTTAAAAATCCTATACAAGTATATGTGGCTGTAAACCACTTCAAAAACGGATGAAATATTATAGTTTCAAGATTGTTTCGTACTCTTTTTGTTACAGAGTAGTGTGTTTGTGATTGGCTGGTACACTAGTCAACTTATCCATTTGAAGCACAAGTACCATGCTAAGAAACTTCATGAAAAGTATCCCTCAACTAAACTTTGCTCCGTAATACATCCATATGTATCATCAGTGAATCAAGACTCCGTGTATAGCAATTCAGTATCAAAAATTGAGAAGATTATTGGTAATTTTACACCTACTGTCCATTTAGTGGCAAATGAAAATAATGGAGTGAAGAAAGAAAGGATTAGCAGCTCTGGTAGTAGCTCTACTAGCCCAGACTCGTCTGATGATGTTCTGGGAGATGTGCTGAACTCCATAGAGAACAAACTGGGCATGGCAGCTATTGATAATGGCCAGTTTCCAGAGGGTCTTAACCTACTAAGGTATATTATATTACTATTTGTTTTATGATTTATTGTCATTTATTATACTTTCATAAATTAAGTTTATTTTCAGATCTGCTGCAAATCGCAACTATGCCCCAGCACTGTACAATCTAGGCCTCTGCTATGAAATGGGCTTAGGGGTTATTATGGATGAGAAAATGGTTAGTGTTTTTATGCAAATATTATTACATACTCATTTTTTATATGGGGCCGTAATAATTACCACTGTTATATAAGAAACAAAGTTATTTTTAATGTTTATACAATGAACAGCTTTAAAATCTGTGTATTATAAAATTTATTTACTTACAATCATTATTTAAAAGATTACAATCATCACTTGAAAAGAAAATCAACATCAGTTTTCCTTGTCAATCTTATCACATAAAAGTTCTGTTATTTGCGTTGAACACATAATAGCTGTTTTTATTTACTGCAGGCTATGGAAAAGTACCGTTCTGCGGCTACATTAGAACATCCAGGTGCCTTGTACAATCTTGGAATTTACTATGGACAAGGACGCGGCGGGCTGATTCGTGATACGGCCACCGCGACGCGCCTGTTGCGCTTGGCTGCTGTACAGGGCCAACAGGACGCCATTGATGCACTCAAGTCTCTTGATGTAGACAATGAGCCATTGCCCAAGAATGATGATGCATGGTCCTATCAATACAACCCTCGCTTTGGGAGCAGCGACAGTATTGTTCCTACACCTACTACACTATTTGTTGAAAATGTGAATTATAGTCATCCACAGAAGTTTGAAGCAACTGTATGTTAATTATTATAATAAACGTAATGAATAAATTACATTAGTATGTAGTGTCAATGCACAGTATGTTTATTTCTACATATGTTGTAAAAATTGACAGGCACAATATATACCTTTTACTGACATTAAGTTTGAACAACTCCTATTTTTCTTAGGTTTTCAGCATTTTCTAATTAATTATGAGATCAATATTGCATTCATGTTTGATGGAGGATGTTAGTGATTAAGTGACGAGACAAATAAAAGACATATTAGATCTGAATATTACATGTAGTAGAACAAAACATTTTCTTATAAATAGGAACTAGCCTTCTTACATTGACAAGTCTACCTTTCGAATTTGTACTTACCTTGATAGACTTATATAGTTTCTATAGCACATACAGGATGCTATCATTTCACTTTAAATTGAAAGGCAGTCAGGTATTGAATGAATATGAATAATTATATTTATGGTCAGTTTTATAGCTACATGAGTTAGTAAAATAATATGATTTGTGGTAAACTGGTGTAAAAAAACTGTTAGGTTAGTACATCTGACTTCAATGTTATAATATTTTTAACGGAATCAAATTTCGTGCTTATCTTATAATTTTAAGATTTTTTTCTTCTAAATGTATCTAAATCCAGTGGCCGGTTTGGGTAGTAAAGTAAGAAATTGTGTTACTTGTTTTTTAGAATGTAATAAAATTACAAATGTATGCAAGGCCATAATTTTCTTTATAAGTAAATAAAAAAGATATCTAAATAATTTTTTTTTATTAATTTATGCCATACACTAGATAGGTACTATTATCTAATTACACGATAAATCAACTTACACCATAAAATTAAGTGTTTTGTGGCATTCCACGATAGTCACTTTTACATTAGATACATACAGTAAATTATATTTATTAAAACAATTTCATTCTACCAAATAGCACAGTAGCTTTTTAACATACATAACATAATCAAATATATTCTGGAGCAACAAGGAATGATTCACAAGAACATTCAATCTCATTAATGTCTAAGTTTGTTTTGAAAATCATGCAATATTTGAATATTATGTACATAATCTTGAATATGAATTCCAATATCTTGCAAGATAGCTGGCCCCTCAAAATTACCTGAAAGAACAGTGAAGGTTAGTTTACTTAGGAATAATAAATTAACTCCTACACTATCTGAAACATTTTCCCAGATACTGAACAAATGCGTTCATCACAATAATGTTTGTCCAGAGACTTACACCCCATTATTACAAATTGGAACAAAACTCGTGCCAGTCCCTTAATGACATTGCGTGTTGGAAAGGGGTCATCCCTTTAGTACGATAATAACTATAACTCGCGATGTGTAATAAGGTGGATATAGTATATTAGTCGCCTAGACCAACAGACTGTATATTAATTACTGAAAATCTATACCCAAAACTGGAATTCAGGGCGAAAAAATCTACTACTATGTTGCCACTGCAATAAAATGATCGTACAATAGTATATACCTATTTTTAAAAAACATACGCCGACATAATTTGTTTATGGGTAATTTTAATTCTTTAATATAAATAAGTAATTTTATTGACTTAAATTTAGATAAATAGAAGACACTTTTATAAAAAATTGATAAGTACCGCCAAAAACGGCCACTTTTAGTGTGAATCAATTTTCGCGTACAAATGTTGGGTCCGCATTAGTGCATGGTTATTTAATAAATAGTATAAGTGTTTGCCAAGAGGTTGTAACCCCAAAATTGTTTAAAAATCCAGTTTAGTAGCTAAAAATTAAAATCGTGTGCCCTACCCGTCACCTTAACGGACCTTATACATGGTTATATTTAGGATTTCTTTACAATTCTTAATTCCTGATGTCGTATTATGAAATGTATTAAATCAGAGGATTAGAATTTTTAGTTCTGTTAATGCCATGTTAGGCTGGGGCCCTTTTCATGTAGGCAGTAAGATTTAGGTTAGAACTGGTGACCCCATAGCGCGCGAGCCGAATGAGCGGAGCGAGTGTGCCGAGTCGGAAGAATAAAGAATCGCAAAATATTCTGTTGGGAAAACTATGCAATATTCTGTTGCTTGATTACTAAGCAAAATCTCGTTCTTACAACGTGTTTGATCACAAAAGGCATATCAAAAATGATATCAGGAAATTACAATTCCGAGATTTCATACATTTTCGGGAACATAATAATAGATAGATAGATATTCTTTATTGCACAAAAATAAAATACAAGCATGATACAACAGCAACAGACAGTACAATAAGGCGGTCTTATCGCTTGTAGCGATTTCTTCCAGACAACCTTTGTGTAGAGGAAAGAAATATTCGTAAAAATAAGGGAAGGCAGTGCAAAGTAGTTTAACAAATTAAATTGAGAATGGCAGAAATATACATTATTTTATATATAATAATAATCATCCAACCGATTACGGATACGGCGGCCAATCTCAACGATCAGTCACGTACGCAGGTTTTTTTCTAGTGCACAATAATTTGGTCATTAATGAAGTAGATACCTGTGGGTCTGGTCGTGTAGCGATGCCGCGGGTAGCGCGGGTGGTGCGGGTGGTGCGGCTAGTACTTGCGCGGGTAGTCGCGCGCGGGCGGCGCGTAGCGGTCGGCGTAGGGCACGCCGGGCGGCGGCGGCTGGTACTGCGGCGGGTAGCGCGCCTCGTAGGCGCCGCCGTAGCGCGCCTCCGACCAGCCCTCGCCGCTGCCGCCGCCTCCGCTACCTGCACACCATCCTTCGTTAACGACCCGCTGGGAGCCCCAGCGAGAAAAACGCGTATCTTGGTCACCCCAGGCTAGTAGTCTTTCCCCCACCGCGAGGTAATGAAATTGATAGTGGGAGAATATGGGAAAAAAATTAATGCAACATTACCATTATTAGTAGATAATAATTTAATTTAGAACCACTCTTCGAAGGTCTAATCACAAAAATATATTTGAGCTACCATGTTAGGTAAGTAATGGGGGCTGGCTATCGCGTGCGAAAAATCCGCAAAATGGCGTACTATAAAGGCCTGAGGTCCATCTAAAAGGTGATTGGGTATTTTTGGACGTGATATGTCAAATTGTCAATTAAGGTGGACGTCGCTGTGTGCCCTACCAGCACCATGGATTTTAATTTTTAGCTACTAAACCAGGATCTATTTTAAACAATTTCGGGGTTACTATCTCTCGGACCTCGGTTCACACGCACGCAATCATGCGGATATTTCACACGCGATAACCCTCACTGAAAGGAATTCACAAGCATTTCATACTTTCGATGTATTAATTAATTGATCTACGATATTCATTTGTTTAAGCATTAATCATTTATTTACCTTTGGAAGCAGGAACGGCGTCTGTGTATCGGCTGGAAGTGTTCCAGCTGCGCGGCTCGGGCTTGCTGGGCGGCGAGGGCCGGTACGACCGGTTGTCGCGAGACTCGTACGACCGACTGCAAAATTTTGACAAAAATTTACCGTCGTTTACAGCTGATTGAGACAACGTCCTGTTAAGTTTAAGTACCGGGCCGTGATCTCGGGGTCCTGGGTACGATTCTCGGGTCGAGCGAAAAGCATGTTTCGAATTTTTCGAACATAGCTCGGGTGATCACCAATCCGCATATGGCAAGCATGGAGATTAAGCCTAATCCCATCATAGTAGCGATAACTTGATTCCTATGATGAAGGCCTTTGTTTTGCAGTCGGACAGTTTATAGGCTGATACTTTACTACTGATTGCAATCCGTTGTAGTGTATTTTGACCCACATTAAACATAATTAGGCTATCCACTCATTGGCATATGTGATGCAACTTTATTAAAATTTTAGTAATTCTACTTACCTTGGTTCTTTAGGCCTGGTGCCTGGCGGAATCGGTTGCCGTGAGTCATCGTTAGAACTGCCATTGCTGGGGTATTTTATGTTTGAAGCTGTAATAAACAAAACAAGCGGTTTGATGAGCGAAATGCAACAAAATACTTTAAAACTTCCCTTATACCAGACTATGTTGAAGAAAAGAGATAAAAACAAAGGGACAATGTAAGTTTTTTGTTATGTATTAATTTTGTGTGATATTTTCGATTTTAATTAATTATTAAAAAGTTTACCGGAGATATCTAGAAACAAAGACTTCTGAATGATACAAAATAATTAATATAGTGTTTCTGAAGGCGACGGGTAGCCTAATCTAGCGACACCATTCGTTTTTAATTGTTAATGCAAAAATGCGGACCCTAACATTTGTACGCGAAAAATTGATTCACGCTATAAGTGGCCGCTTTTGGCTGTAATCAATTTTTCGCGTACAAAAAACGGCCCTACATTTTGCATGGTTATTTAATAAATAGTATAAGTGTTTGCGGAGAGGTTGTAACCCCGAAATTGCTTGAAATAGATACGGTTAAGTAGCTAACAATTAAAATCGATTGGCGTCGCTAGTGTGCCCTACCCGTCACCTTAAACTTTAACATAAAGTGAAGTGGGTGAAACTTTTAATTGTAGGTAAAAAGCGGGGAAGAAGAGTGGGAACGCTGTCTAGAAAGATTTCATCATCATCATCATCATCAGCCCATTTAAGTCCCCACTGCTGGGGCACGGGCCTCCCTCAATCACATGAGGGGTAATTGCCATACTCACCACGCTTGGCAGACGGGTTGGCGAGGGTTTTGATATAGATGCAGAGTTTTCCTTCTCTGGGTGCTAATGATCATGCCAGCCGCTTTACCTTAGTCGCCTTTTACGACACCTCGGTAAGAGTGAGGGTGGCCTATTCTACTCTGCCGGGGACCACACGGTCTAGAAAGATTTATTGATACGTAATATGTTCTAAGGAGGTTGTCCCCGGGTACTCACAGGAGACGTGCCGCGGGTAGTCGCGCTTGTAGTCGCGGTCGCGCTTGTCGGCGCGCTCGTAGCCGCCCGCCAGCTCGAAGCGCGGCGGCGGCGGCGCCTCGAACTGCCCGCGGCTCGACGACTGCAACACAGATCATTTACACTCTGTACACTGCAGTTTGATTAGAATGACAGCCAACGGTGTCACAGGAAAATTATCTTTAAATCCGTAGTAATACAAAATCTTTGAAATTAAACTGATAAACCTTATGCACATTGAAATTAAGGTACATATGTCATTATAATCAAGCTTGCAATACAGACAATATGCTTGATGATGCTTGTGCGATGGTGGAGTGGATGTTCTAGGAGGAAGATTTATTTGAAATAACTTTGATAAACTTGTGCAACAGTGACATCATTGGTAAAGTTGTATATTTTTTGTGGTTAATTATGGGTATAATTAGTTGTCCAATAATAATAATTGAGATCATTGTTTAGCTAAAAATATACACATAATGCACAATAATATTGATCGCACTTTGAGTCACTAAATGCCGCTAGTGATAACCGCCCATATGTAGCTACTTAGTGACTACTTTTGCTACTGTTTCTCCTGAAGCTACAGGATGTAACGGTAAACATTTTCGTCCTTTAACACCTATCCACCTCTTCAACAACCATATTAAACAACTAAGACTCGAAAATTCACACGAAAAATATATTTTTTTATACAGTCGGTCACGTCACTTGGTCAATTTATATGACAAGTCACAGACATTCGGCGCATTTTCAAATCTCAAAAGTCGTAGAACATAATGCTGTTCCGAATGGTTGATAGAAGAGGTGGTTAAGGGGATGAAAATGTTTACCGATACAACCTGTATAGAAACTTGTTTAGCCATAGCAAAATTTCCTGACGGTTACGACTGGGGGACCTTCAAGAGACGAGCGTACTTTTTTTAAAAGGCCGGCAACGCATTAGCGACTTATCTAATTTTGCGGATGTTCATAGTCGGCGGTGATTATTACTTATCATCCGGTCACCCGCTCGCTCGCATGAAGCCAGTGTAGTATAAAAAAAAAAAAACAAAATGTGCGTGTAGTGGCCGCCACCACGTTCATATACGTATTGTTAAAAATGAAACAAATGTTCGTAATGTTACACATGCTTATTTTCATGCTTAAAGCATGCTAATTTTGAGCATGCTCTAAAATCGCACGCCGGTCAAATTTTGAGCATGCTACCTGTAGTGCGGGTGGAAGGGGGAGTGTGGCGGACTGCTTTAGCACGTGTAGACAGGTTTGCTTATTTTTAAGCATGCTAATTGATGCCTATTAAATAAGCCTTTATCACTGCTAATTAATTTACATTAAGTTACATTTAGGTATCGGTTTTATATTTTATTTCAACAGCTTGCTTACAGAAAAACTTATAACAAAATAAGAGTACCTATGTCAAAATGGAATGGAAAGAAGTGTCATCGGAGTCAAAAGAAAGGACAAAATGAGATTAAACAAAGTTAAAAAAGCAACTAAGCTTAAAAAATGAGAATAAAGTATGCGAAACACTCTAATGAAAATGGTCAGGGCATAAGCTGAGAGAGGAAAATGATAAATGGACACTCCCATCGGAAGGCTTACGCTCCGATGGAAAGATTGCGTTATGCACGCCTTTGACATCCCTTTGGCGGAGTGGGAGGAGCTCTCTGCTAAACGGCTGTCCTGGAGAAGAACGGTGTCGGAGGGTTTAGTCAAGCATGACGAAGCCTGGCTGAATCAACTTGCGGCAAAGCGTGCTAATCGCCGTGCACCCGTATAGGGCTTTACAGCCATGAACCCAGCTGTAAGGTTACATCGATTTGCGTAGAATCTCGACATACGAGATGCTGCTTAAGGGGATGATTTTAATTATTAGCTACTTAACTGGATCAATTTTAAACAATTTCGGGGTTACAACCTCTCGGCAAACACTTATTTAACAACTATTTATTAAATAACCATGCACAACGCGTACGCGATTAATTCACGCCAAAAGCTGCCACTTTTAGATTGAATCAATTTTTCGCGTCCAAAAACGGACCGAACATTTGTGCATGGTTATTTAATAAATAGTATAAGTGTTTGCTAACCCCGAAATTGTTTAAAATAGATCCGGTTTAGTAGCTAATATTTTAAATCGATTGGAGTTGCTGCCCTACCCGTCACCTTAAACATCTGTCACAGATGAAAAGGTTGTGTATGTTATGTAATAATAATAATTCTCACAACATCTCATACGTTGAGCTGATTCAGTACTAAGTAGCTTAAGCACTTGTGTTACAGATATCAGACAACAGAGGAACACAAATATATACTTAAATACATATATTACACCCAGACACTGAACAAACACAAGTGTTCATCGCACGAATGTTTGTCCAGGGTGGGGATCGAACCCACGACCTTTGGCGTCAGAGGCAGGGTCACTACCAATCGCGCCATCCGGTCAGTCAAATGTATAAAGTGTACGATGTATGTATGTTTGAGCCTGTGTAACAGTGCGTGTGAGATCGTTCAGTAGGCGCATTGTGGCACCGTGGGAAGCGTACCTTGGCGTGGTGGGCGGTGAGCATGGGCGGCGGCGGCGGGCGCTTGTGGCGCGCGTCGCGCTCGTAGGCGGCGTCGGGCGGCGGGCTGGGCTTGCCGCGGTAGCCCGCGCCGCCCTCGTAGCCGCGCTTGCGCCGCTCCTCCTCCAGCCTGGACAAAATAAAACATCTGTTTCACACAAATCGATCAGCGCAGCAAGCCAATTTGTATGAAACACAGTCCCTCCACCAGCCCATGGTCCTTCCTACCGTCTCGGCATACGGACCGAATCTTGGGAGACGCTCACCAGGTACTTGCTAAGGGCTCTTTCCCCGGTGCGATTCTTCACTCCCTACAAAATCTGTGTCTGTGTCCCATCTCAATGTCACTTCTCCCCAAATGGGGCGTGAAACACCACAACACAACAACATCTCCGAATATTCTACGTTTAAGTGCCGTCTGCTCCTTGTCTGTGGCTTCCTTTGGGCACTCCTGGGCGAATCGTCCCACACGAACGACTTCTAAGTCGGCCGACAACACCGCAGCTAGCACGGGCAGCGCTGATGTGCTAACAGACCTATAAGCCTTCGTGAGCAGAATCATTGCAGGCCGCTGGGTGCGCAGCAAAGCTCGCTTCACCACGAAGATGCTTGCCCGGTGCCACCGGGCAAGCAATTTGTATGAAACGTCTGTTTTTTTTACGCTATTTCAATGTTGGTCCCATAGTGAAAGATATTCAGTTTCATAGATTGAGCTACCACCCGAGAGGTTTTGTGCTATTTAAATAACACGTCGTATAGTAGGGTATTTGACTCAGCTCGAGATTTTACAAAATATAAATAATTTACCAAATATAAGTAAATATGTGGCAATAGCAACAATTCTCCATTAAGGTGACGGGTAGGGCACACTAGCGACAACAATCGATTTTAATTTTTAGCTACTAAACCGGTTCTATTTTAAACAATTTCTGGGTTACAACCTCTAGGCAAACACTTATACAATTTATTAAATAACCATGCACAAATGTTGGATCCGTTTTTGTACGCGAAAAATTGATTCACGCTAAAATGTGGCCGCTTTTGGCCGGTAATCAAATTTTCGCGTACGCGTTGGATTCAACATTTGTGCATGGTTATTTAATAAATAGTATAAGTGTTTGCCGAGAGGTTGTAACCGAAATTGTTTAAAATAGATCCAGTTTAGTAGCTAACAATTTAAATCGATTGGTGTCGCTAGTTAGGGCTACCCGTCGCCTTAAAAATATAATTTCTAGCTGGTTTTATGGTCATTCAAAGATTCATGGACATGTTACGATGTCGAAAGCAAAATTACGATTTGTTTGATTTTTATAATAATTAAAACATGGCAATTTACATTAAACGTGAATCAAATGTATCAGGGCTGGGTTTACCTGAAAATGAAAATATGAACCTTATATGTCAGAAACCGCCCTTGTGTACTGTAAATACACTGTACCTTACGCTTTCAGCATTTGCCGCGTTGCCTAAACAAAGTTTAGTAATAAAGGAACTATACTGAAGGGTAAAGTAGTACACTGAAGGGTTTCTACTTTTGGTAAGAGGATTTTTAATTCATAACAAATACACCATAATTATCTGTTCGAAAAGAAAACAACGAAACGAGAGGAACGCAATCAACGTAATTCACACTAACCTAAGCTGAGCCCTTTTGAGTTCTAGTCTTTCGAGCTCCAGTTTCTCGCGTTCGAGCCGATGTCTCTCCCGCTCCAGTCGTAGTAGCTCATTCTTTTCACGTTCAATCTTCTCCCTGAAACAATATGATTTCATAAAGCCTTAAGTTATTGCATTAAAAATGAATAATAACCATTTTAAGCTGAAACATTCAACATTTGTTGGAGGCATAGTGTATGCTAACCCCATTGGTATGGTATGGGTTTTATAGCTTTTATCGCTACAAAGAGCCGACTTTACCATGGTTCGCTGAGGGCAGGGTTGTGGCAGAATGTGAAATCGAAAAAGTTTATTTTCTCTTTGGGCCAATCAGCGGAAGTGTGCTTGATCAGCAGTCGAAAAAGTTATCTTCGAAGCTCTTGCACTTGCACGGTTATAGTTTTGATGGGTCAAGCACACTCCGCCCGCCGCTGATTGGCCCAAAGAGAAAATATACTTTGTCGATTCGTCAAGTCCACTCCGCCGACCCGCGTCCCGCGGACCATGGAAAGGCGGTCTTGTAGCGATAAAGTTCCTCAAAAAATAGTTGACGACTATCTCGAGGCATTGACCGTGGGAGAGCTACGCTTCGGCATGGGCCGGCTCGACCGAAGTGATACCACGGCCTCACAGAAAACCGGCGTGAAGCAGCATTGTGCTGTGTTTCGCTGCGTGAGTGAGGGTACCGGAGGCCCAATCCGGGGGAAAAGGGGGGAAGGTTTAAAGGTTGGCAGCGCACTTGCGACTCCACTCCAGTGCCGCGGGTGTCCATGGGCAGCGGCAATCGCTTAACATTAGGTGATCCGTTTTTTTTATGCTAGGGGTGACAAACGGACAAGCGAGTTACCTGATGGGAAGTAATCAATGCCGCCTATTAATATCCGCGAAATTAGAGAGATCGCTAAAGTGTTGCCGGCCTTTTTAAAAATTAGTACGCTCTTCTTTTGAAAGTCCCTAAGTCGTAGCCATCAGGAAATACTCCCGCAGCCAAACCGTTCCACAGACCTGAGGTACGTGGTGAAGCGAGTTCCGCGAGAAATCCGTCTGCTCGTCTGCCACATTCACATGTCACATAAAAAACCGGCCAAGTGCGAGTCGGACTCGCCCATGAAGGGTTTCGTAGCAGCAAGTAAGATATTACTTAATTGTAAAACAATTGAGTTGCCTAATGGAAGGTGAATTGCGATTTACCTTCCATTAGGCAACTCAATCGTATATAACGCATTAAAAAAAAGTACTTACCTGATCTAGTTCAAATTAATTTTTGTTGTTAGTTTTCATGGTAATGTATATCATATTTTTTTAAAGTTATATAATTATAGATGTTAGATACTCACTTTGGGAGTATAAAGTTTAGAAAAAAATGATATCAGAAACCTCAACATCATTTTAAATACCTGTTATAGTTCCTGTGATAGGTCTTTAAAATGATGTTGAGGATACCCCAGACGTATGAGTTTGCCCACTTCTGCGAAGAAGTGGTGGCGCAGAAGGAGGCGGCGGAGCGCGAGATTAACCCCCTCGCAGGCCCGCTTCGAGCAAGGAGAGGACGAGTTCGGCGGAGAACTCTTCGTCCTCTCCGTGGAGGTGGCCAGCCGGCAACAGGGACGGGGGTCCCTGTGCCGGCACTGCCATTGGCACCTCCACCGCTCGTTGGGGACGGCTCATCTCTTTCGGCTGTCCTCAACCCCCCTCCTCCTAGCCTGAGGAGGGGCGTGGCCGCACACCCCGTGTAGGGGCCTGTGGGGGAGTGGGGTTGCGGGGAATAGCCTCGTGCAGTTCCCGTGACCCCAATCTATACCCACGGGTGGTTGAGCCCCGGGAGTTTTAGTGGGTATGCCCTCAGGTCGCTTCTTGTTAGAAGAAGCGGCCCGGAGGGTGAGCTCCACAGTACCCTTTCGCTCCCCGGCGGCGGGGTCTGCGTAATGCATTTCTTCCGGGAAAACAAAAAAAAAGAAGTATGAGTTTGAAAAAAATGTAGAGTTTCAATTCTAAGTTTGGGGACCACCCAAATTCTTTTGTAAAAATCGTAACGCGGTAAAAGTTTTTCCCTATTTTTGTGTAAAAATCGTAACGCGCTTAACAAAATACATTTAATTACCGAGTTTTAAAAGGACAATTTCCCTTTAACCCAGTTCTTATAGTTTCGGAAAAAGTGGCTGTGACATACGGACGGACGGACAGACAGACATGACGAATCTACAAGGGTTCCGTTTTTTGCCGTTTGGCTACGGAACCCTAAAAACCGCTTAAGGTGACGGGTAGGGCACTCTAGCGACGCTAACCGATTTTAATTTTTAGCTACTAAACTGGATCTATTTTAAACAATTTCGGGGTTACAATCTCTCGGCAAACACGTATACTATTTATTTAATAGTTAACTGTTTGGTCTGCTTTTGCACTGGATATCGCCAAAAGTGGCCGCTTTAGGCGTGATTATAGTTTAGGAATCAATTTTTCGCGTTCAAACACGGAACCAACATTTATGCATGGTTATTTAATAAATAGTATGTTTGCCGAGAGATTGTACCCCAAAATTATTTAAAATAGATCGGGTTTAGTAGCTAAAAATTAAAATCGTTAAGGTTGTCTGGAAGCGATCGCTCCCAGCGATAAGACCGCCTAAATTGTACATTGTATCTCTGTATACCTAGCTTTTAAGTTTTGTATGTTGTGCAATAAAGAGTATCTATCTTATCTATCTATCGATTGGCGTCGTCAGTGTGCCCTACCCGTCAACTTAAAGTAGTATGTACAACCCGTGCGGATAAAGAATGGGATCATAAATGGCGGCGCATCTATTCACTTCTCGCTCGCACACTATTTGCGTCTATACTAGCACTCGTGGGGTGCGAGTATAGACGCAAATAGTGTGCGAGCGAGAAGTGAATAGATGCGGCGCCATTTCTGATCCCATTCTTTATCCGCACAGGTTGTACCATCAGGTAATCGGTGTGCTTGTCTGCCACATCACATAAAAACTATGACTTCTCCGAAGTATATTCTATTCTATATACATATTTCTCAAAATTAAAAACATGACCAACAGCAATGTTGGTCTATTGGTTTAAGTACCGGCCCGTGATCTCGGGGTCCTTGGTTTGATTCCCGGGATTCTTTATCCGCACGTGTTGTAGTAAAAATTGTAGTCCGCTGTTACCTCTCATCATCAGCCCATTTAAGTCCCCACTGCTGGGGCACGGGCCTCCCTCAATCACATGCGGGGTAATTGCCATACTCACCACGCTTGGCAGACGGGTTGGCAAGGGTTTTGAAATAAATGCAGAGTTTTCCTTCTCTGGGTGCTGATGATCATGCCAGCAGCTTTACCTTAGTCGCCTTTTACGACACCTCGGTAAGAGTGAGGGTGGCCTATTCTACTCTGCCGGGACCACACGGCCCGGCCCTGTTACCTCTCGGCGCGCAGCTTCTCGCGCTCGATGGCGAGGCGGTTCTTCTCCTGGCGCTGGCGGCGCTCGCGCTCGCGCAGCGCGTCCTCGGCGGCGCGGCGCCGCCGCTCCTCCTCGCGCGCCGCGCGGGACCGCTCGCGCGCGCGCGCCACGTCGCGCTCCTTCTGTGCGCCGCGATAACGTAAACAATAAACTTCATATCGTACGAAACTATATTTCAAAATGTTGAAAAACATAGTTGGGTCGTTCTTCTTTTTTATCGACAATGAGCCCGTCCTCGGAAACTTATGAAGTAATTAATTATATAAAAAAAATATACGTTACACCATCAAGATATTCTTAATTTATCATGAAATAATGACATTGTTTCATCCCCTCGTAGGTACTTTGGCATGATTTAACGATGTAAAAAATATATAAATCGTGACAGAGGTGTAAATGGCACTAATTTCGGGGGACGTGACGGAGGTGTTCATTTCAATCAAAAAGTATTTTTTACCAATTAAATTTTACATCACGTATTAGTCTATCTGTAAAATAGAACATTAACGAATATTTAGGACATAGTATTTATCATTTGTAGTCTGTTATATAAAAGTTAAATGTTGATTTGTAAGTTTGGCTCATTGTCGATAAAAAAGAAGAATGACCCAGTTAATAGTTTTTTTATAGGTTGGATAACTATTTTATATCTAGTTGCTATACGATACTGTCCTTATACTGTGGATGTTGTTGAAATTTTTTTTTTATAGTTAAATCTACTTTATCGTAATTAATAATAATAACCTCCAGCTGATTACGGCTACGGCAGCCGATCATAACGATCAGCCACGGGCGCAAGCACAAGTGCACTCTCTCTCTATTTTTTTTAATGTGGTGGGTGGCCGACGAGCAGACGGATCGCCTGATGGTAAGCGATTCACGCCGCCCATAGACACCCGCGACACCAGGGAGTCACAAGTGCGCTGCCAACCTTAAAAACCCCTTTCCCCCGGATTGGGCCTCCGGTACCTCACTCAGCGCAGCGAAACACAGCACAATGCTGTTTCTGTGAGGCCGTGGTATCACTCCGGTCGAACCGGCTCATTCATGCCGAAGCGTGGCTCTCCCACGGTCAATTCCCTTACTCTTGTATCCCGATGTGACACCAGCGTGACACGACCGAAGAGGGATCGGGTGCAGGACCAACGGCTAAACGTACTTTTTGAGGTACAGGGGTACGAGACCGCCAACTTCTAGACTTCGGGCTAACACTAAGAATTTCTTACCGAAAACTTGGTTACAAATTTTGGCCCGACCCGGGGATCAAACCCGGGACCTCTTGCGCAGCCGTCGCTTTAAAGTGCGAACTACTAACCACTGCGCCAGCGAGGCAGTCGAAATTATAACTGATCAAAATGTAATTTTGTTTATGTACCTATTTCATAATAAAATGGAGATCTCACTATCTATAGTTAAAATTTCAAGATCAACCTACCCAGATTTTCGAAAATGAAAGAACTTCTCTCGGAGATCGCTTCCGTTCGCGACTTTTGGTGCTACGACGAGGTTTGTCCTGTCAACACAAATACGATGTTGAGTAGTTGAAATGTGAAGTGACTGCAAATGTAGCCTGCCATTTTGGTCCCACATACCTTATCTGATTTGTGCGACTTTTCGCGAGTCCTCGAAGTAGAGCGGGTGCTCTCCTCTCCAGATAATTCACCTTCCTTTTTCGTTTTCATCTCTCCAGTCTTTTCCGCACCTTCCTTTCCCTCCTGTGTATGAAGGCATGAATATTGCAATTTTAAATATAACCTTACACCTAAATGACCTGATAATTTTAATTTAAGTAGCAATAAGAGGAAGAAAAATTTAGTGTGAATATATTTTAATTCATGGCTGATAGTATAATAAAAACGAAGTATTTACATTTTCCTAGCCCCATCCTCATGCACTAAAACTAAATGTAACTTCATATATTTATTTAAGATATTTACCATTCATTAATTATATAATTTTTTTTTGATCGACCTACATACTATAAAAATATTATAATAAATTTAATTTGAGAACTTACCTCTTCTTTAGGACTCTTCCTTGCGCTCTTTGCTAGACCGGCGCTCTGTCCTCGACGGCTGCCGCCTAGACGAGGACTCAGACTCCGACTTTGCTTTCTCTACCGATATCATACGTCCATGTAGTTCTGTTGGAGTAAAGTAAATTTTAATATGTATTCAGGAATCGAGAATAGAAAACTTCTAGAAGTATTGTTACCAGTTCTATGGAAGGTTCTTGATGCAGTTCTCTGCGTCTTGTGCACTAGCCATCGTAACATAGCCATAACACCGAGATCCTGGTGTCCTTGCATTTGTCACTACTTTTGCTCCAATGACCTATGAAAATGGCAAGTTAGTTATAAAGCCAACACAAACATTATGATAGCATTTTTTGGTTTGACTATTTACCTTGCCATGCTTGCTACAGAGCTGCTTCAAGTCCTTAGCGCGAGTGTCGCCCGACAAACCACTAACCCATAGGTTGCGCGCCCCACCTTCTTTACCATCATCTTTTTTTCTCTTTTTTGTCAGCCATCATTCTCTTTATCTTTCTCATCTGAAATTAAGTATCAGTTAGGTGGTCACTAATGTCTCAATACATTTTAAAGTTAAACATGTGTGTGAGTAATTATACCTTTTGTTTCCTTGTCAACAGTTTCACCATCATTGCTGAAAGAAGAAAAAAAACCCTATAGTACTTGTACAAAGACCCTCAATTTAAAGTTATGTTAGCATGGCAATTTCAATGTACTATTTTAGTGTTTAGATTTAATATGATCTAATTTTTTTTAACAATGACACACACGACACTACAAAGTTTTGCACCATTACTCCAGAACACCAAGTTGAAGAGGTAAACAGGCCACGATTAATCCAGAGTTGAGGGGGCGGCACGGCGGTTGGTAGGATGCTCGATGACTTTTGCGCACGACGGTTGTCCACCATGTAGCTCCGTAGCTCGAAGTCTTTCTTAGATTTTCACAGGAACACTTGCAATTCATAGATGACTTGAGTCTTCTTCTAGGCAGAGTAGTTATCTCCAAGCCTCTGGTGAAACTCTTCCATCCAAATGAATTGGTGCAAAACTTTGTAGTGATAACGAAATTTTAACTGTCGGTATTTCGTAGCGGAATATAGATGCGCGTGGCGGAGTCGCGACGGCCGTTCGACGTTCACCAACCTAGTGGCAGAGGCTTCGGGGTTTACTTGCTGTTGATCGTCGTCGGGAGCAGCGTCTGTGGGCGCCGCGTCATCGGCCGGCGCCGAATCGTCGCCCGTAGCCTCGGCAGAGTCTTCGATCGCCGCGTCATCTACGTCAGTAGCAGTTATCAGCTGAGTCAGCGCAGGTCGCTCGCCGATGCTCGACGGCGGCCTGCCCTGCCTCTCAAAGTCTTCCATATGCAACGGATGATCATATCCTTCTCCAATTCAAAACTTCCATGATGAAAATAAAAAAAATCTTGACCTGAAAACTTGATTGGATATTAGCACCACTGTCTGGTTATGGAGCAGCAGAAGCTGAGCCACTGTGTCCATGTGACTTACAGTCTACAAATTACACATTGTTGAACACCTGAAGGTCATAGAGAAGAAAAATGTCCAGTAACCTTATACAATATGATGAAAGAATCTGCATTCAGCTTGTGTAGGTGTTTTCCGAACATGTTGCATATCTGTAGGTTTCCTCTCACAATACTTTTACGTCCGGTGCAGCTGACTTTATGTCAGCAATTGTGGTGCCTCTAAAGTGCCATCACATCAGTTTCTTCTGGTTTATTATTTCAGTCTTGTTACAGCAACACTTCACATTTCAAGTTAATACATTGATATTAAGAATAATAAACATTTAAATAATATTCATTTTAGATCTACTATAATAATATACTTGTTGTAGGCACATGATGCATTTCAAACTTTAGTTTCAGGAGTAGAAGTCTCTTTTTAATTAAAACATTGTACACAGTATCTAGGTTTAAAAATATATATTAACCAATGTAATATTTAAGAAACTTACCTTTGTTGTCATTTTTCTCAGTATTATCGGTCTGAAAGAAATAAAGTTATATTTTAGCATTGAGACCACTAACTGCATACTGGCAAACTTCCAGATTACCCACCGTTAACCAATATTATATAGAGAACTAACTACATCACTATATCTTTCATAAATAAATAATACCAGCTATTAAGTATTAAAAATAAAAATGGATTTCATATCATACATTTAATGACAGTAACAAACAATAAATTAAAAACAAATAATGCAAATCTACTATGATGCTCTAATCTACTTCCATCATACATCCATTAGTGATTTTAGTCACCACTGGTGGCAGTTTAACTGTGACCCTGAAGAAATAGAAACGTACCTCTTCATTGAGCAGTTCATCTTCACCAAGATCTAAATTGATGCTGTCTTCTGCATCTGTATTGTTTTCCACCTTCTGGTCATCTTCAGCCTTATCCTCATTTTCTATGCAAGGCTTTTTAGCCTGTGTGGCTTCAGGCTCCTCTTTATTTTCTCGTTTTCGGCTTACTTTTTCATCTACTTCCATTTCTTGGTCAGTTTTAGCAGACTGGTCATTGTCATTAGTTTGAGAATCAACGATTTCAGTTTCTTCTTCGTCTCCGGCATCATCCTGCACGATCATGTCTTCCATTGCAGGCGTGTCTTCAGACTCCGGCTCCACCGTACTTTCTGCTCGCCGTGTTCTTTTTGAAGGAGTTTTAGCTTCAGAATTAAACTCGAACTTGTATGTTGCTGGATCTTGCCCCTCTTCTTCCAAATGCTAAAAATCACATTCAAATTAAATGTGCAATCATCAAAGTGAGCGTCTATTTCTGCGAAATGCATGTCTAAAGCGAAATACCTTTGATAACCGCTGAATAAGCACGCCGCGTACGCCACTTTTATCTAGGTTACGCTTCTCTAATTCAGCGCGCAAGTCTATTACCCTAAGGTCGTTGAGTAAACGTTTTTTTTCCGACATCACTAGAAGTTATTTTGAGAGTTATCTATTAATATCCACTAAAATTAAAAATATTTAGACGCGTAAATTCCGCACACGAATATTCACATACTATGTCACCAAAATGGCGGCCCCAGAAAGCAAAATCCAAGCAAACTTCCTTTTTTTTTTATAATTGGCTCTGGGCGTCTTGCTTTTGGCAATCATAGACAGCTATAAATGCTATGGCTACGCAAAAGTCATAATTATTGTAGTTGTTATTTTCGTTTTCTTTCATTTTTTCTAAATGTCATGTGATCAGAACTTGAACGTTGAAATAATTATCTTTCCTTTCATTTCTTGTGTTTGAATAGTTTGCTCGTGAGAGTATTGTTTTCTCTGATAGTTTGTTTGTGTCAAATATATTAAGTTGGAACTATCCAACTTAACTATATAATAAATTAAAAAATAATTTAAATACGGCCACTTGAATAAAACTAAATTAATAATGGCTCTAGAAAAAGCAGGTAAATTTAGTCTTTTAAAGGTGACAAAAATACTATGTAGCTTGAGTATATTTTAGTAAAATCATAATAATTCTATGAGTTAAGTACATACCTATTGTTTTTGCAGATATTCCAGTCGTGAGTGATTTGCTGGATAAGTTATTCTTAAGACAATTGCATTTGATGGAAGAAAAAATGCGCTGCGAATTGAACATTGAGTCCAGTATAAACAATGGGAGCATTCATTTGGCTAAGTCCCGATACATTATGGGTCAGAGCTCAGTGAGCACAGCCAGGTTACCCGTTGAAAATAGTCCTGAATTTTCTGCTTCTATTGTTTGTGATAGTGTGGAGGAGGATGGAGTGACACAGCTGAAGGTAACAGAAAACAATGCAGATAATAAAGTGAATCCCTTGAGGTGGTTTGGTGTATTAGTCCCACAGAATTTGCACAAGGCTCAAGGTATATTCCAAAGCACCATAAATTTTGTTGTTGAGTGTGTCAATGTGCAACTACAACTATCTCACAATATGAAAAATATAGAAAATTTAAATAATTTAAAAAAAAGTGCCCAGTGAGTAATTTTAATTTTTTTCAATACTTAAGTCCTTGTGATTGATGAACAATTGTTTGGTGTTGGTAAATTTTATTTTTGTTATGTATAACTTTTCATTATTTTATTATGGTATGAAGCTGTGTTTAGATCGCATCGCATATGAGTTGACCTAGAGGAAGTATGGTACCGCATACCATGTGACTTGTATGCTTGGAAATGTTGCACCAAAAAAGTTTCTGCACAAGACACATGGTATTAAAACTTCAGTAATTATTTTCTATTCAAACTGACTTTTTGGGGTGAAGTCGGCTGGTGAACTTATATGTTGCGAGCTGTACAGGTGTGACTGTTGTTTTAATGTAATTTAAAAATAAAACAATTTTTATCATTCAATATCTTTATTATAACAGTGAAGTGATCTCTAGGTATCAAATAAATAACTAATATATATCTTAACTAGTGATCGGAAATTCGGGCACTTATATACATAAACTTTACATTTATTAAGATTATTATGAACATGCCCTTTTGAATACCGCATGGGGATTTGTAAAAATATTGGGCCGTGAAGGTAAATTACCTTAAATCCATAAGTTAGCATTTTCTATTGAATGGAAACATTCTTTTACATATTTTTTAAAGAAAAGATATAAAACTCAAGTTTTTTTTAAGTGTGCTTGTATTTGCACGGGGATCAAACCTGAAAAGAAATAACTGTTGAATATACACTAATATAGGTACATTAATAATTTCAGTTCAGTAAGCATTTCCGTATTTTCGAAATATTAATCAATCCCTCGGGATTCAATTAATTCACATATTTAGAATATTAATCTTCTGTGCATAAAATGTTAAGTTTAGATAAATAAGCTACCAAATTTCCAATGACCAATCATAACTTAACAATGGATCATTGTACTGCACAAGCATGACAATTAGCTTGCCTAATTTGATCTTCAAATTTTAAGCCATTTTGTTGACAATGTAAACATGAAGTCAGAACAGCGGCAAATGATTTAATTTCCAAACCCTTGGCTACACCAGTAATTCATAATTATAAGTACTATATTTATATCAAGATTGGTGTTTTGATTACGGCTTAATATGTATTACCTTGAATACTTATTTGTAAATGCATATTTTTACTTCTTTAATTTCAATTAGAATTAAATAAAAGACTTATAAATAAATTGGACAATTTTAATATTGGGTTTTGAATATTAAAGAATGAAAAAAAGTTGATAAAACAATGGATAGTCATAGTAATGGTTTAATATTCTTTTCATAGTTATTTTATTATTATACTGTCAAAAGATTTTTTTTGACATGTTGATTGTTTATTTATCAAAGATATATTTTTATGATATAGGTGGCAGACGAGCCGACGAATCACCTGATGGTAAGCGATTACCGCCGCCTATGGACACCTGCAACACCAAATATTGCAATATTGGAATTTTATAACATATCACCTAATTATATTTTGATTACAATTTTATTTTATTATACCACATCAGTATTAAATGCAAACTTGTCTTTTTTCATATTTGTGTCAACTTAGACAAACAATAAATTTTCTTATAAATAGATGCATGTGGGTTCTGGGTGACCATTCCCAGGGGCACTGCCCTGTGCCACCCACCGCGTCGCAGGTTGCGGATAGCGAAACGGCCGTAGCTGGCTAGCTGCCTCGGCAGTCGCGGACAATTGGGCGGTCCGTCTTGAGGGGTACTGGGGTATGTTCGTGGCTGAATTTTCTCTAAAAAATAGTACCAAACCCGATGATAGAGGACGACAGTGGCGGGTATGAGCCGCCACTCTAATCAAAGCTCGGACCCGGGGGGACCACACCTCGTCATCCTTGAAATGGAAATTGGTCTAGGAGATGCAAACTTCGAAAATATAAACTGCACCTACTGCCTTGTAGGGAGATGTTGGTTCATCAAAGGCTAGGGCGCCATCCCGAAATCATGGCGTGGGGTGCCCTGGGAAAGCACCTCACTACTTCCCCAACCACGTTATGAAATTGAGCGATAATAATGAGAATGTTTTGCCATGCAATCCGGCTAGCACCCGGCGCTCGCAGGTTACCGGGCCTGTGAGTGAGAAATTGGTTACCGAAGACTGTAAGAGGGCGGGTACCCAGGCCCCCTTACCAGTTAATGCTACTGGTCTTAAAGAGAATCATAAGAAGCTAGTTCAGCAAGCCTTTCACCCCGGTCTATTTATGCCTAGACCTAAAAGTGCATCGGTTAGCTCGATAACAGATGTTATCACACGAAACCAGTCCCAGGACACACCAAACTCCGAAATGGTAATGGACAACGAAAACGAATATGCTGAACATCCTGAATGGCAGAGGGTACCAGTACTGGAAAACGCTAAAAGGAAAAAAGTGTCACCACCTTCTCCCGAGAGTATTACTATCAACAACCAATTCACTGGACTTCCAATTGAGCAGGAAGAGGAGCATGCCGAACCTAGCAAAAAGAAAATCAATAAACCACCACCGATAATTCTCTACGGGATCGAGGACCTTGCAAAGCTAACAGGACTCCTTGAAAGTGCAGTGAACCCATCAGAATTTACTTACAAAATTGTTAATAAAAACCAGCTACGGATCAACTGCTCTACTGTAGATGTGTACAAAGCCACAATAGATGCTGTAAGGAAAAGCGGCCTCATTGGACATACCTTTAATAGAAAGGACCAAAGACCCTACAGAATTGTAATTAAAAACCTGCATCACACAACACCTATCAACATCATAAAGGAAGCTATAGAAGACACAGGAAATACATACAATTCTTTGCCAGCCTGCAACAAGGTCCTAACAACAAGGCCGCCAAAAATATCAAGCACATACATCATCAAGTAGTTAAAATAGAAGATCCAAGGAAAAGACACACTGTTGTACAATGCCACAGATGCCAGCAGTATGGACACTCTAAGAACTACTGCATGAGACCGTTCCGATGTGTCAAATGCGCCCAATCTCATAAAACAGCAGACTGCCCCAAAACTGATCGAAGCACTCCAGCAAAATGTGCCCTGTGCCTTGGAGCCCACCCGGCAAACTTTAAAGGCTGTGAAGTATACACAGAAATATTAGCCCGGAAAACCAATAAGTCACCTAGAAACCGAGACATCCCGCAACCACCAAATACTAAAGAAAACCAACAAACAAAAGATGCGCCAAAGGCTAATATCCCCAAACCATATATTAAAAAAAGTGGTTCATATAGCGACGCTTTGAAAGAAAAAGTGATAGAAACCCAACCAGCAAACACAAAAATCGAAGACATGCTCCTAAAACAAGCTGAAAAATTCGATCTCATCTTACAACAAATGAGCACTTTGATAAGTCTCATAACAACTCTAGTGACAAAAATATCAAAATGACTTCCCTCAAGATAGCGGCGTGGAACCTAGACGGGCTATCTCCAAATGTAGAGGAGGTTGAAGTTCTGCTACACACACATAAAATTGACATATTACTCGTGTCAGAATCTCATTGTACAGCAAACAGCTGTATCAATATAAAAAACTACAGCGTTTACTACACAAACCATCCAGATGGTACTGCGCACGCTGGAGCTGCCATCATAGTGAGATCTTGCATCAAGCACTATGAGCAACCACAATACCAAACAGCTCACATACAGGCAGCGACAATTGCTGTGGAGGATCGGAATGGAGCATTCAATGTAGCTGCAATATACTGCCCTCCAAAACACAACATTAAAGAAGAGCAATACGACGCACTATTTACCGCACTTGGACCACGTTTTGTTGTTGGAGGCGACTGGAACGCCAAACATGTTCACTGGGCCTCTAGGCTTACTAACTCGAGGGGCAGGGAACTTAAGAAAAGTTTGGACAAGAATAACTCCACAACAATCTCGACACCAGAGCCAACGAATTGGCCCACAGACCCAAACAGACTACCGGATGTGATAGACTTTTTCGTCGTGAAAGGTCTTTCGCAACTTTTTTACAACGTACAAACGTGCCTAGACAGCAACACCAATCACGTCCCGATTATTCTGTCTATTGGTACTAGCGTTCTTAATAACAATAAAGATATTAAACTGTACAACAAGCGCACTGACTGGATTTCTTTTCGCGAACTAGTCCATAACAGGCTTGACCTACAGATACCACTGAAAACGAAATCTGATGTGGACGAAGCGGCAAGAAAAATAACCACCGTGATCCAGGAAAGCTGCTGGCAGTGTACGCCAGATATTACTGAACGACCACCAATGAGTAAAGTTTATTCAGAAACTGTAAGAAGTAAAATACGGGAGAAACGGAGACTCCGTCGAGTATGGCACGCCACTAGACATCCAAGCGACAAAACAGCACTAAATCGGGCGATCCAGGCCCTTAAAAGCCTAATAGCTGAAGCCAATCAAGAAGCCCTAGCGACATACTTGGAAGGGTTATCAGCTACCAAAACAACCAACTACTCATTATGGAAGGCCTGCAAAAACATTAATAAACCGCTATACCACAAACCTCCATTGAGGAGTCTAGAGGGGCACTGGATTAGAACTAGTCAAGAAAAGGCTGAAGCCTTCGCTAAACACCTTAGCGAGGTATTCAAACCAAATGATGCAAAACCAAACTCAGATGAATCAGACATAGATCTAACTCTTAACCAGGATTTCCAACTGGACTTACCCATAAAAGCTGTCACACCCAGGGAGATTTGTAGAAGCATCAAATCCATTGACAACAACAAGGCACCGGGATATGACTTAATTGATAAAAAGGTCCTAGAGGAATTACCTCGTAAAGGAATCGTGTACCTCACAATGATATTTAATGCAATACAAAGAGTGAGACATTTTCCGGACTTGTGGAAGGTATCACAAGTGATAATGATCCACAAACCCGGAAAACCTGCGAATGATATCACATCATATAGACCAATAAGCCTACTGCCCACAATGTCCAAGTTGTTTGAAAAGAGCTTGTTACACAGAATGATGGAAATTCTCAAACAAAAGTCTGTAATCCCAGATCACCAATTTGGATTTCGGAAGGAACATGCTACAATAGAGCAAGTGCACAGGGTCTGCAGAACAATTAGAAAATCATTCGAAAAGAAGGAATATTGCTCCGCGGCATTTCTCGACATCCAGCAGGCCTTTGACAGAGTCTGGCACAAAGGACTGCTATACAAAATAAAAACTGTACTGCCACATACATACTTTGAAATACTCGAGTCCTACTTAGTAAATAGAATCTTCCAAGTAAAAGAAAACGACTGCACATCTACTTTTTATGAAGCGTCTGCAGGCGTTCCGCAGGGATCAGTGCTGGGACCAGTACTCTACACAATATATACCTGTGATCTACCGCAGAGCACAAAGGTCACTGTGGCCACCTTCGCAGATGACACGGCACTACTGGCCTCGCACGAGAGCCCAACAGAAGCGTCAAAAATCTTACAAGACAGCTTAGACGAAATAGAAATATGGCTATCCAAATGGAGAATTGCTGCCAGTGTGTCGAAATCGGTGCACGTCACTTTTACGTTGCGTAAAGACGACTGTGCTCCAGTTAGCCTCAACGGCACCCAACTACCACACCGCCAGCACGTCAAATACCTGGGTATGCACCTAGACCGCAGACTTACCTGGAAGAAGCACGTCCAAACCAAAAGGGATGAGATCAACCTGAAATACAAAGGCCTATATTGGCTAATGGGAAGAAACTCAAGACTAGCACTAGACAACAAGCTTCTACTATATAAGACCATCATAAAACCAATATGGACGTACGGCTTGCAACTCTGGGGCTCTACTAGCGCTTCAAACATCAGCATACTGCAAAGAGCCCAAAATTACATACTGAAACAACTGTCAGGTGCTCCATGGTTCATCAAAGTAACGGAAGTCCATGAATTCCTTCAAGTGCCAACAATAACACAGGAAATAAGTAGCCATAGAGACAGCTACAAACTGCGACTGGAAAAGCACCCAAACCAACTTGCAGCGCAGCTCACTATCCCTGAAACCATACGTCGACTGAAAAAGCGTCGAGACATATTCGACTAGAGTGACCACCATGGGTGGCACCAATGATGCTAGCCCCGCTGGGAGTGGCACCTAACCCATACAACATCCAACGCATCTGCTTATAGTCCATATGACTGATCGCATGATAATATAAGAAAAAAAATAAAAAAAAAAATAAATAGATGCATACAATAAATATGTTTCACTATCTCAGCCTACAGATTCAACTAAATTTTAGAGAATTACAATTTGCCTAAGGAAATTTTGATTACCTTACTAAAATTATAAAAAATACTATCTGTAATACCCTGATAAATGAAGTTATGCTATCTATTGAGGGTATTAAGCTTTAGATAAGCATTTTAAAATCAAACATTTGTACATGCTTATACCTGTTAGTAACCATTCAAATGCAATTACACATAAAACAAACTTAAAAAGCAGTTAAATAAATCAACAATATAACTGGGTAACAATAATATAGTCACAGTCGTAAATGCTCTACAGAGCTTTTTCCGTATGAGAAATATCTCGAACGCAACAAATACTTGTAAGAATTAATACTGTACTACAAAACCTCTTATAGAAGTTTCTATATATCTAAAAATGCAAGCGATTTATGGAATATTGGTAAATGTTATAATTTTTTGAATTATAATTTGTGCATATTGTGCTTGAATTGTCAAATATGGCAGCACTGGTATTTGTGCTTAATTATTTAATGGCGTCATGACTAGACACAATTTAGTTCTTTCGTGACTGATTAATTATGAGCGTTTTTACAAACGATGTGTTGGTTATAGTGACAATGACGCTTAGTCTTTGGTTTTTAAAAACCTATGATAACTTTACTAGCACTCTTAAAATAATAATAACAGTCTTTAAGACTTATTTTAAAATTATCAAAACATTCAACTTATCTATTGTTACATTTTTCTTAAGTGCCAACACAAAGGGCGCGTTGTTGATAAAAAAAGAATATTTAAACTACTAATTTAAAATAAATCTATTGTAACACTTGCGTGGCTCCTATGGCTTCGCTGTGCCTACCAAGCTTAGACACCGATCGCTATCTAGGTACGTCTTACTAACATAACATGTAACAGTCTGACTTTTCAGGTCTCATTCACATAGGTTGAAGGCCTCCAGTCCCGCATTGGGCGCCAGTGTAGTCAGGCTTTAATATGTAGTACATTTCATGATATCCATACAAATATTAATTAATTATTACACAAAATTCTCAAAACTTGTATCGTTTGGATTGGGTTCTCTAGCGATGTCAGTACGACTAACAGCGGAACATATTCCAATTAACGTTGGTTCCTAAGTATTATGACAAGAATTAATGATAAGTAGGTACCTCAGTAATGTTCGTGTTTACTCTATGAAAGTAACAAACTACACACGTAATAATGTTTTTATTAAAAATATTTAATGGACGCGAATACGAATAATTTTAAATAATTTGGTTGTAATGTACAGCTAGCTAGACAATGATTACTTAAGTACATACCCGATGTATTTTCAAATACTGCGTTTCAATATTTTTATGTTACTGGTAAAATGGTAGTGACTATTGGACACATTTGAAATATACTATTTATAAGCACTTTGTCCAACGTAAATTCATTACAATTTTGCTAGTTTCGCGATCACCCTGCAGCAAAGATGTATTCAACTTTAATATTAAAGTGATTAATGGATTCTTCTCACAATGCAAGTACTTAAAACATTGTATCTTTCTCACAGACGGGTAGATAGATGTACTTGGTTATATGTATGAGTGGTCTGTACCACAGTGCATGTTGGATTTATATTATTCAGCGTGCGCAAGGTATTTCGTGACGCTATAGTCTGATTTATAATCAGGCGGTCAAATTGACTCCAGTTCAATTTCCTCTCTTGATATTCTGATGCTTCACACGCTCGCCTCGCGACCGCACACACGTTTATTTGTCGCACAGTTTACGCACAAGCTGGATTGTATTTAGCTAAGGTACGGCGGCGCAGGATTCCCTTCGCGGAACAGGTGGCGGAGCAGCCGCTATCCGTTGTCGCGGTCGGCGGCGCGCCAGTCGCCGCGCGTGCAGGCGCCCCCGCGCCACCACGCCTGCACGTCGCTGTACTGCCGGTGCCGCTGGCGCCGCTCGTTTGCGTGCACCATGGCGCAGACTCGACAGAAGAAGTATGTGTTGATAAATTCGCCTGAACCCTGGGGAAGTGAAACGATGATTTATTAGTGGCTACTTGCTGTGTTCACCTTGCAAAATTCACATAACATGCGGATTTCTGGATCAATAATCCGATTAAGACTTTCGATATGGCTTAGCTAGAAAAGCCTTCAAAGAAATCAATGTATGTGGGGATAATCGAGGGCCGTTGTTGATTTTCTTATGCGGGCTCTTCAGCTGGAAATGAAGCGCAGAGGCATATTCTCCCATCGCTCGAGTCATAATATCCTGCGCAACTTTCTTACTGGCCGCTTCCCAGAAGCTGAGTCAATGTGACCATTTTCCGAGTTCTTCAAAATTGCGTTTACCTTCCATTTGGAGTGGTACCTAGTTGTAAAGGTTGCTAGTCCAAGCAGTTAAAGCAAGGAAGACACAGGTCGGCTTCGAGATCTATCTTCGATAGATGACATTACGATATGAAATACGAGCTAGATAGTATATCATATCGTGTCTCTCTCCGCCACACACTTTCCGTATCGTCTGTCTCTGCTCTGTGTCAGTCATGTCAATGTCAAACCACGTCGAAATCACTCAATGTAGGTAGGTATCATCATCATCATTTGACCCAGTAAACGTCCACTACTGGACATAGGCCTCCCCAATGATCTCCACATAGATCAGTCCTGTGCCGCCCGTATCTAAGGGATTCCCGCGACATTCACCAGATCGTCGGTCCACCTTGTGGGGGGTCTGCCACGGTTTCGACCTCCTACATGCGGCCTCCACTCGAAGACTCTGACCTCGCAATGTATGTAGGTTCCATGCATGCATGTAAGTGTGCATAGGCTGTTTACCGCGCTGATTGTTCTGTGTGTATAAGTATATTTTGTGCTATCACCACCGACAGCTCGTTGATATTTTACCTTCCACTTGAAGTAGGAGTTGTAAAGGTTGTCGTCTTCATCCAGCCGGTGCAGGTAGGCGGCCAGCTCCTCGGCGCCGGCGAACTCCTCCACGTGCACGTACGAGTTGTGAGGCGCCGCGGCCGCGTACTCCGACGCTCGGGCGCCCATCACTATTGGGAGGACGTTGTGTCTGGAATCAACATTTTGGTTTTGATACGCCCAAATAAATGTTGGAATTCAAATTATAAAAGGTCAGCTAGCATAGCTGCGTGTTTAAAGTACCTACCTACCTACATAACATAATATTTTATCTACATTGTTAAATTTTTTGCGAGGGATGGTAGCTCAGTGGTTCAGAACGTGCCAAATGATGAACGTTCAAATCTATTTGCGTATTTCTACATTTGGTGTCTCACCATAATTCGGTTGGTATGGTTCCCCTGCTAAAGGGTTGCGAAGGTCAGACGGCAGTCGCTTCATTTTACCTAATACCGGACTCCCCAAATCCTGAATCGTGAAAGCGTACCCCGGGAATTACACGCTAAGATGAGATGAGATGGACTGTTTATTGTTTTTTGGGTATCATTTATTTAATAAAAATATTTAACTTATTTCAATAAGGAAAGCAGATAGGTACACAATAAATATTAGGTAGATAGCTACCTAGGTATCTATGTAATAATAATGTTGAGTTGCACGTGCGTTATGTTATACCTATATTATAACAGTTATCCTGTTGATGTACAATAACAATGTAAGTAACATTGTTATTCAAGATCTTTGTTTAAGAAAATAGAAAATGATAAATTATGACGTATTTTATGTAATCATGAAACTCGGCGCAGTAAATATGTAGGTAGCTATAACATTTTCATTATTGTGTCGCTCTACATATCATAAATATTCTCTATCTACTTACTCGATCGATGACCGAAGATAATTACTAGTATAATTTGTTAACATTAGTATAGACTAATTGTTTAGTCCTAATATTAATAATTATTCGATATCAGTGATGTATTTTCGGCAGTTGAAGTTCTGGGAGGCGAAATAGAACACAGAACTATAATTTTGTGAGGTAAAACTTGTAGTTTTTGTCTTTCTAGACACAATATCGAAGATAGATCTCGAAGCAGCAGGGTCTGTGCGCGGTTATCATGTGCCGCAGGGGCGCCGTAGACGACCACCGTGATGTAGGTACTTGGATTGGATAGCTCGCGCGCATTATCAGTTATTCCTCAGTCAATAAATACTTACTGTAATCCATTAACAAAGAATTTCTCAGTTATGTAGTCTCGACAGTTGGAGTTCTCGAAGGCGAGGTAGAACTTGTAGTCCTTGTCTAGCATCTCGAGGCAGTTGGGGTCTGTGCGCGGGCAGTGGTGCGAGCCGCAGGCGCCGTAGATGTCCACGGATATGTACTTGGAGAGCTGCCGAGCGTACTGCAGCCGCCGGTTTCTGGCGTGGCAAGTTGGACACGAACCAGGCGACCTAGGGTAGGAACAGTGAATATTATACCCTATTCTTATTCTTATATGAAATATAAAGTAATATTCTGCTTTTTAAGGTGAATTAGAATTGTTTTAATTCATGTATAGGCTATTACAGTTGATCATCTAGAGGAAAATGAAGGGCAAGAGAAGTCTGGGAAGAAGACGAATATCGAGGCTAAAAATCTACGCAAGTAGTTCAAGATCATTACTCTGTCACTCTTTCTGTATCGAAAGTGCAAATCGCTAATATGATCGCCAAATTGCGAGAGTGGAAGGGCCCATAGAAAGAAGAAGAATTGTTCCGCCAACCAGCCGGAAGTGCCCGAATAGTTGCACGTGGTATGCTGGATGTCGTCATACGTACGACTATTTCGCGCTGAAACTTGGTTTTACAACTGTCTGTTTGATTTGATTGTAGGTTAACAGATAAATATTTCAAACAACATCGCATACATTGATCTGACTCCGAGATAGGAGGAGAGCTCAAGGTAGGTACTTGAGCTCTCTTGAGGTACGGATATCAGAACCAACAGGGGAATTACAAATATATAGCATATAATACTTTTCTTATAAATACATACTTATAATACATACAGGGTGTATCTGTGAACACCCTGTATGTATTATAAGTATGTATTTATAAGTTACATCCTTCCAACTGAGTGTTCTAGCAACCATTCTGAGCAACATTTGTTTTATGACTTTTGGAAATTCGCATAAAAAAATTTCGACTTTTCATTCAAAGTCGGTCACGTGACTTGGTCATTTTGTAAGGGGAGTCGAAGAATTTCGAAAAGTCATAGAACAAATGTTGTTCAGAATGTTTGGTAGAACACGTGGTTAAAGGGATGTAAATGTTCACAGATACACCCTGTATAAACACCCAGAGCAATTCAAACAGACACGTTCATGCACGCAAATGTTTGTACTGTGCGGGGATCGAACCCGCAACCCTTGCACCAGAGGCAGCGTTCACTACCACTGATCCAAACGGGTCGTCAAACACTAGGTTTGGGCACTAGCTACTAATAACACTTGAGCGTCCTATTTTATATAATTTTGGATACCTTGAAATTGATCAAAAATAAGTTAGCTGGCTTTTTAATCGAACGGTACGGTTATTTCATCCACGATAGCGATGACGAGCGGAGATGTCACGATTTCTGATGATGGTATTTCTTATTGGTTGACCAATCACTATGTTATATTTATCATGGTTAGGTAATACCTCAAAGATATCATTGTGGTAAATATGGTGTTCTAGACAATAATTTGACGACCCGTTTGGAACAGTGGTAGTGAACGCTGCCTCTGGTGCAAGGGTTGCGGGTTCGATCCCGTGCACAGTACAAACATTTGTGTGCATGAACATATCTGTTTGTATTGGTCTGGGTGTTATCTATGTATTATAAGTATGTGTTTACAAAAGAAAAGTATTATATGTATATATTTGTAATCCCACTGTTGATTCTGATATCCGTAACACAGGTGCTTGAGCTACAGATCAATGTATGTGATGTTGTGAAATATTAATGATTGATATTATTGAATTATGAACATCTTTTCCTACGGAAGAGAGAGGGTTACCTAATATTTTTTTCCTATTCACTATAGGCCATCATCATCATCATCATCATCTCAGCGTTTTGTCCCGTTTGCTTCCTAAGCTGTCGCTTCGGAGCCCGCGGTTCGCTTTTCCTATAGGTCTCACAGGAAAACCTTTTTGAAATTATGACTAGAACATGTTAAAAGCCGATAATACAAAAGGTCACGCTACAAAGTGCTGTTAGCGCTTTGGACTTTGGTTAAACGGCTTATACCTTTTTAGTTTTGTTAGCAGCGTAATTTCTGTCCAAGTCCTTCTCCGTGAAGAGCGGGTCGTGGTAGACCCAGCGCTCGTAGGGCGCCACGATGTCGGAGTCGCGCCGGTACGTGGAGGTCCAGTTAAACACGTCCAGTGACGTGGGCCGCAGTGACGCAGTGTGGTACGGACACTCCAAGTAGTACAAGATCCAAATCTGTAGAAGAGAGCATTGGTAAGTCTATACATACATATTTGTCGATTTTTTATTTGTTTTGATTATCTACTTTTATATATTTTTAGTCTAAACATGAAAAAAATAGAAAAAAGTATCAGCCTATAAACTGTCTCACTGCTGGGCAAATGCCTCCATCATAGAAATCAAGTTATCGCTACTATGATGGGATTAGGCTTAATCACCACGCTTGCTAAATGCGGATTGGTGATCACAAACTCAAGCTATGTTCGAAAAAATCGAAACATACTTTTCGCTCGACCCGGGAATCGAACCCAGGACCCCGAGATCACGGCTCGGTACTTAAACCACTAGACCAACAGGACGTTCTGTATTCTGATACGGATAAACCAAGGCTAAACCCCCTGATGTACATAATATGTCAAAATTTGGCATAACGAAATAAATATTTTTGTTAGTAAATCACTGGAAAAGTATGAAGTTGTTTGATGATGATGAATGATTTTTGAACTCAAATAAAACCAAGGATAATGACCATACAGCTTTGCTGCCATAGTAATTAATACTTAGGAGGACAAGTTCTCCAGAATACTTTACTGCAAAAAAAATACTGGCCGGTACTTGGATCAATAAAGATGTCCTTTGTTTTGCTTAGACTAAGTTAAAATGTTAAAAAAAATATTAAGTTAAGTAATATCTAAGTAGTTTGCTTTCAAAGATCGCATATTTCACTCACTTATACCATTACTAACTTAATGACAATATTTTTAACTAAGTAGCTAAGATACGAAATACCTACGTATCATCTTAAACGCAACGACAATGATATAAAAAGTTATTGTTTAAAGTTCCGCTCATCTCATATTATGTTTGTTGTAAATAATTGTGATACTTTAATTAGATAGGTAATAATTTTTGTTTGCACTAGGTACTTTAATGCTACGTAAATCGCATGATTTGGTGAACGTTATTATCTAATGAAGCAAAAGAGTATTTATCTACTCTTGACTTCTTATGGGTTAATTTCTCAAGCGTATTATTTTTGCAAGAAGATATTATAACTACTTTATTTTTTTTTCACAATATCCATTTGGAGCCATAAGTATAAATTGTAAAATATAACTAAGTAACTAAAAATAATTTACGTCGCTATTTTAAATTAGGGGTCTGTCCATTATATGTATAGCGTTATTAATAGATGTAGGACTTCAAAGTTGGGTAGCTCCGACAACCTCATTAAAATGGTTGTGGGAGATGGGAGACTGAGTATTATGCAAAAAAGTTTTAGAAAATTTCATAGATTAATCTTCATAGATTGATCTATTTTTTGCAGTTATTAATTCATTCTAGGTGTTACTTAACATAGTAATGTAGGATCCCAAACTATTGACATTCCCGATGCAAGTGTAATACCCCTCTTAAAAATATTCATCATCAACATTAAATATTATTACATAGGAGCCCACCTTCACGGTAAATTATCCCGCTACCGTGATTCACCACTGTGGCCTTCGCCCTGGGCAAAAGGCTCTAATGAATTTTACATAGTACTCGTAAGTACAGACAGCACACATCTGGTTACTACAATCTGTCGAAATTCCTCAATTGATATGGAACCTAACGTGTTTGACATTAAGGTGAGTGTCGACTGAAGAAATGGTATAATCTTCAGTCGACACTCACCTTTATGTCAAACACGTTAGGTTTCGTATCATTTATGGAATTATGACAGATTGTAGCAGGTAACCTGATGTGTGCCTGTCTGTACTTACTATACTTACCTATGTGAGAACCTCATTCGAATGTCTATTGAACACGCCCTATAGGCTGTAATGATGTATCTATTCTATTTTATAGATGTGACCTTGGCCACAAAAATAAGTAGCCATTTTGTTTGACGCACGCAATCTTCCTTTATTATAAATAACGTCTTACCTTGTCACTTGTTACAACAAAGGATATAAGTAACTATATTTGATTTACATTACAATGACATTCAAAATACAATCATCTAACGTATTATAATAGTAATAGAGAATTCATACTTAAATAATGATATCACTTGAACGTGCCAGCTTATAAAAGGCACACACTGCTCTATATACCTCAGCTGTTGTTTTTGAAAAATATCTATATCTCTTTAACATCTTTGCATTTGAAAGCGATAGAAGAGACAAGAAACTAGCTTGTTCTACTGCCTACCACCATATCCGTATCGTAGGTCCAAGACTAAGCAGTCCCCGCTTGATATTACACTTCGTTAAAAGATAGATCCTATATAATGATATTCGTACCTGGTTTGGAGGCCGCTTAACATTGAACGGTGTATGGTGGTCCTTGAACAGAATGACATCGGCAGTGGCCGCATCCCGAGCATCTGCCGTGATGGAGCAGCGGTCCACGGGGCACTTGTTCCGGACGAACTCTGTACGCCCGGCCGGTACGCCCCACGCACCTATGCCGTTGGCTAGGAGTATCTTCTTGATGGGCACGTCTTCGTTCTTTGGTAGAGTGTACATCAACTGTTGAACGATTCTGTAATGTTAAAGTTCGCAAGATGATAAACGACCTGTGCTCATATAGTTTTCGTTCACGATGATGACATAAGAATTCGATATTCAGCCATACATTTCGTGTCAAGGGTAGATCTACCATTAGGTAGGTTGGCTATAAAATTCGTCCTGTTTGTGTACTTAAGTCACTCGTGTTTAAATTTGTGTTCTGTAGCCAATAAAGAAATATTTATCTTTATCTTTACCTATATGACATTCATAGTTACAGAAGTGTTCTTTATAGACCAAAATTGAATATAGAGTTTTTAATTTTCACTGGAGGATATACGAAAGACATGTCATAGATAGGTCGTATGCTACACGACTTCTTCCGGTGTCATTCGGTTTTCTCTACACTGATTGAGATATCCGTTTGCACTTTGAATAAGTTGTCTTTTAGACGTAGTAAAGCTCAGAATTGGCACTAACCTATCATCTCCAATGGCATCTTCGGGGAACAACGCGGCGTGCGGATCGTGGGTCCAAGGCCTATGCTCCCCACCGCGCATGAACCATGGCCTCCGTGCCACGTCGTCCACCGCATTTGGTACTATTTCGTTGGTCTCCGTGATCTCATTTAGATTCTGTAACTGGAAAGAAAAGATGTTCTGCTGAATAATGATGACGCATTATCCATTGTTGTTAGCAACGTTGGTTATATTATTTAGGAATGTTTTGTTAGGTCTAGGCTCTCTTTGTGTAGTAGCAAAGAACGAACTCATGGCTAGTAAGAAAAGAGCGGCGCGGTAGCTACAGCAAGTAGCCTGTGCGAATGGGTGATTGGGGTCCACCATCGTGCGCTTTAGCCGACTTTTCCTGGCCACTTAGCGGTAGTTACGATTGGTGCAGTGCGATATCGAAATATTTATAATCGAATAAAGACCGGTAACACTTCTGGAGTAGTTGATGTCTAGGGGCAGCGGTAATCGATCACTACCATCAGGTCACCCATTTGCTCGTTTGCCTCCCTTTCTTATAATAAAGAACGTACTTGTAGTAGCGGCGGGAGTAGCAGAAGCATTCTTAGCGCTGGCTGTACTCAGCGCGCATCGGTCGTAGGTACTGTTGTAGGACTCCGTGGAGTCACGTCGAGTTACCCTTGTTGACCTTTGGACCGTCCTTATGTCTGGGGCACAAGTGCTATTTTTCCACTGCAGGGGGTAACTTGATCTGACGCTGACTGTACTGTCATTCGTTACTACAGGAACGTGGTATGTGGGTGGGAACATACTTGTAGTGGCGGCGGCTCCTCTTTGTGCGGTGCTGGGGAAGAGGGGGCGCGCATGGGCGGTTGGACGGGCGGCGGGCGCGGCAGCAGCAGCAGCGCCAGCGCCGTCAGCGCCAGCGGCAGCAACAGCGCGACGCGCCGCAGCGCCCGCAGCGCGCGCGCCGCCCGCACCCGCATGCTGCCGCGCTACCCGCCGCACACTGCCACTCTAGCCCTCGCGCCCGCGCCCATCGCCCGCGCTCCGTACTATCGCGATGCTATACTGCTTCTTGTGGACATCTGGAAAGAGAGCCATAGATTCAATACTATACTTAAGTCATAAGAAGGTGTACTTACACTAGAAGGACGTATGGAAGAAACACTATGCCGGATTAAGTCAGCGCGGGGCCTGTAGGAGAATCTGTCATGAGGCCCTTGGTTGGCTTGGTTGGCGGAATCGCTTACCATTCTGCTCCTCTGCCGCCTATGGCATAATAAAATAGAGGCGTTGAAGAGAGGGGCTCTCCAATGCGCGAGGCGCGTAGCATTTGCTATTGCTGCTCTTCCGGCACTGAAAGACATACTGCGCCGACCCCAAATAAGGGAACTTGGACAGGGAATAAGTCGTACGTTTCGGGGGTTTCGTATTTTTTCACTGTCTATCCACTTGTTGAGACAATAATTCTATACAATACGCAAATTCTTATTATAACCGTCCGCTTTCAGTACGAAGAGGATCGTTTGTTTCCGAGCACGCACCTCTGGAATTATCGTGTAATTACACATGTAAGATTATACACTCCAAAGCAGTGCAGTGCAGGGCAAAAAAATTCGAAACATACTTTTCGCTCGACCCGGGAATCCAACCAAGACCCCGAGATCACGACCACTAGACCAACAGGGCGTCCTTCCTTCCGAGCTATACCTACACACCGACAAATAAATATGTAGTTATAATATTTTTATTGTACGACAATTTAAAAGTTCTGTGTACAGGCCTATTCAAATAAAGATACTTTGAATTTTTATCAGTCTATGTGCGTTTTTTAGGTATCACCTATCACTTGGGTCTCAGCGTTTCCGGAAAAACATCGCCACAAAACCGGCACGTCTTTGATGTTTCTGAATACACATTATACTTATTATAATACATAGAAAACACCCAGACCAATACAAACAGACATGTTCATGCACACAATCCTGCCGGACACAAATGTTTCGTACTGTGCGGGGATCGAACCCGCAAGCCTTGCACCACAGGCAGCCTTCACTACCACTGATCAAAACGGGTCTTCAAACTGTGATTCGCTTGGTCTGGTTTCTCCTCTACAGCTTGTTGCTATTTCAATTCAAATTCAAATAGATAAGTAATGTTTTAAAGTTTGGCAATTTAGATGGTGGTTACCCAGAGCGAGGGCTTGTTATAAGCTCGTCTTATCCTTAACTCTGCCCATCAAAGCTCCTGGCGACCAATGAGGCCGCAGGGTCACGTCCGCTATCGATTGCATTAATATTTAATTCGCTAAACTCGTGTAACTTCCATTTCACATTGCAGCTTCAGAAAAAATACTAGCTACTAAAGCAAAAGAATACCTAAATTGGCAGTTGTCATGTAAATTCACAAACAGAAATTTTGCACACAAGATTTATTTATTCATTTTGACATGACATTTAGATTTTTTTTCAATCAATTATATATTAGGTAATTACTTAAAAAGTTGCCGTTTTGTATGGAGATTTTCAAAGCGTTTTTATAGAAATTGTATTTTTATACCATTTCCATACTAACTTTTTTTTTAATTTTTAAAGTAACTATTAATGCTACTACTCCAAACTTAATTGGTTAATTTGTACTCACAGTTGTACTTTAATGTACAACGTTAAGGAAGGAACGTGCGGGCATTGAACTATAACTCACTGGGTGCAGGATGGTTTTTCAGTAAACATTTTTTTTAATTAAATTATTGATAAAAACGCCAATTCTGCCAAGTAATAAAAAGGTAATTTTTAAGTTTTTTTTGCATCAAAAATATAATAATATCTGATTTCTATTTAAATATAAAGAAGACTATTATTATCTCACTCTATGACTTAGACAATTTAAATTGACACCTTACAATGTATGTAGTCTGAAATCAAAATAAGATTACAGTAGGTGAAGTTATATACATCTTATAGTAAAAAAACGGCAATTTCATAGGTAAAGACCTATTATTGGTGGAAAATAAAAATGCAGGGTTTATGCAATTCAAGTAAAATAAAATACCTCAATACAGTAGGTAATCGCAGCTCCAAAATAACAATATTATTATATTTGATTTTGATTGATTGGTAGCTAGACTTTGTCATGCAAGTACTGCCGCACTTAGAGACGTTCATTCAATATATAAATGTATGTACCTACCGATTGTATGCCATTTTAATTCTACTTAATGCTAATTAATTTATTTTATTTCATGCAACCTGACATCTTTTAGAATTTAACTTAATGTAATTTTATATTTGCATGCTTCAGGATAGCGCATTTAAAATATATATATATATAAAGAATATATGTTCGCACATATATATATTTTTTTAATTTAACACCTTACCATGTACCATGTTTCTTGTGAATAAATATGATTATGATTATACCTAAACGTCGTTATTTCCTAGGTAGGGTTGGTAAGTATCGTTGGTTTTACCTAATGAAACCTGAATACGGCAGTTAGAAATAAACCTTTAGTAAAAGTTATTGAAACAGATAATAATATATAGGATCTGTGATTTAATGGGGCTTTTTGCCAGTATTTTACACGTGTAGAAGTTTATTTCTCTATCTTTTCTCAGACATCGCTTAGTAATGACGAGATTTTAATACATAATGACATAGAGTAATAAGCATTTATAAGTTACTAACTAATATCTTAAAGGCTTAATTAATCAGATTTATATAATGTTACCTCCACATAACAATTAGTTCAATTATTCTTATCAGAAGTGCGTTTCATAAAAACCTAGTTACATTTTTCAAGTTTAAAAACATAATTTTATTGCATAACTTCTGATAAAAGTGTGAAGCTGCCATTCTATAGCTGAAGTAATTTATGGGAATACTTTTAATAATGTAGGTGGCATGTGGCAGCCATTTGGTTAATTTCGATCGTCATCATCTTTTGTCCCATTTGCGTCCCAAGCCATCGCTTCTGAGCCTGGGGTCCGCTGGTTAAATTCGAAATGGCTAGTTATTCTTCAGCCATTTGACTGGATGATGACGTTTAAGGTGACGGGTATGGCGCACTAGCGACGCCAATCGATTTTAATTTTTAGCTACTAAACCGGATGTATTTTAAACTATTTCGGGGTTAAAATCTCTTGGCAAACACCTATACCACAGATATTATAATATATTATTTATTTAATACTTATAGTTAACTGTTTGGTCTGCTTTTGCATTCGAATTTTGGATTACCGCCAAAAGTGGCCGCTTTTGGCGTGAATCAGTTTTTCGCGTACAAATACGGACCCAACACTTGTGCATGGTTATTTAATAAATAGTATAAGTAAGTGTTTGCCGAGAGATTGTAACCCCGAAATTGTTTAAAATAGATCCGGTATAGTAGCTAAAAATTAAAATCGATTGCTAGTGTGCCCTACCCGTCACCTTAACGAACGCCCTAGGCGTCTGATTAGATGGCAAATTTAACCAGATGGCTGCGACAGGTATATGAACTTTACATTTGTTTGCTGTAAGCGTTACTGTATATGCACTAAGTATGTAGGTACCGGTGGCCGTGTGACATGGTGCGCAGGCACAGGTGTTAAAAAGTAACGTTCTGCGGATAACGCGGTTGCGACTTGTTTGGTGTAAGAGTTTGGATCATTGACTCTGAAAAAAATAATATGATACAAAAATAGGTATCAGGAATAGCAAAGTTATTATATCTTGAGCAAAGTTATTTGATCTAGAAATGATTTTTCATTAGTATAATGTCCTTTAGAAGTTTCTCGGATATTAAAAAACGGTGAATATCCGAGATCACGGTGTGTATAAACTCATTCCTTAGTTAATAAATTAAGTACCTACCTATTAGTATTATTAAGTATTTATTTTCACATCATCCAAGGATGTCGAGTCCAGACAGGATACCAAAATATTTGATCACATTTCCATTTGCGACTTTTTATTTATAATTCATAGGTATAGACCTATAAATTATAAATAAATAAATATTTCACAACATCACATACATTGATCTGACTCCGAGATAGGTAGCTCAAGCACCTGTGTTACGGATATCAGAATCAATAGTGGGATTACAAATATAATAATAATAATATAATATGTGACAACATCACATACATTGATCCGACTCCGAGATAGGTAGCTGAAGCACCTGTGTTACGGATATCAGAATCAACAGTGGTATTACAAATATATACATATAATACTTTTCTTTTGTAAATACATACTTATAATATATAAAAAACACCCGGACCAATACAAACAGTACAATGTACCCCGCACTGTACAAACAAAATGTTTGTACAGTGCGGGGATCGAACCCGCAACCCTTGCACCAGAGGCAGCGTTCACTACCACTGTTCCAAACGGGTCGTCAAACAAATGTATACATATAATACTTTTCTTTTGTAAATAAATACTTAAAAAATACATAGTACATACCCAGACCAATACAAACAGACATGTTCATGCACATAAATGTTTGTACTGTGCGGGGTCGAACCCGCAACCCTTGAACCAGAGGTAGCGTTCACTACCACTGTTCCAAACGGGCCGTCAATTTATGATTCTAAGTAAAAAAATTAATCAGAATACATATCAATTCATTTGATATTCTTACAATTTCAATATATTCTGATTGTTGATGCTTTAATTATCAATAAATGGAATGTTAAATTATTTAGAAACAAAAAAGATTAATGTAAAATGTATGTGGATTAGGTATGCTTATACCAATTTTGCTCAACAATATCGTCACAAAAATGAGTTTGCCGAGGTACCTATTAATCAGTTCTGATAATGAGAAATTTTAATTAAAACAGTGTTTACTCTAAGAAATGCATGTAGTACCCACCTACCTACCTACTTAGCTGTACACTTACCTACATATCCATTATGTAAATTGGGAACTACTGTAATTGTGAAAACTTTACTTTTTTGCTTTATGAGTTAAATTAATTCGCGCGCCGCATTAGCCCTGAAAATGCAAGGGCGTTAACCACGACCAATCTGTCGAAAGACTTAGGCCCGATCTTAGGCTTCGTTCAATCACTATCCGTGGACTTAGAATTCTAAGTCCGTGGATAAATCTATGGTATAACGTCAGATTTGTATAGAATGTTAGCGCTATCCCATAGGTTTAGTTGATACTAATTCCGATGATTAAGATTAAGAAGAAGAGGAATGTTCTTCCTTAGAAACAAATGCCGATCGCCAAAAGCCATTAATTATCTATCTTCTATTTATTCTTAAAGCTTCTAGAATGGCTCCATGTCGGTATTATTATCTCTCATAGAGTCTTATGTTTTTTTCAGTGTATGGGTGTTAAAATATCTTAAAAAGTATGGATTTGTGGAATATTTAAATTTGAGATAAAAATATTTAAGATCGATAAGACATTTGCATTCAAGTTGACATACAAAAAATTGCAAAATTGAGTTAAATACATAGGTGTAAAGCAGAAGGCAGAAGAATACAAAGACAACAATAAAGAAAATCAAACAAGCACGCAATAGGAAGCATCAATCAGGCAGGTTAGGTATGAGCCTCTAGGACAAACCTAAAGTGCCTCCCACAACAACAGAAAAGCTAATTATGTCTGTTGTTATTTTCGTGCTAATCGAGGGATGTTTCTACTCTTAGGTACGTCGGAATATAGCAGAAGGCTAATAGTAATCATAACATTCATTCATAGTATTTCTAAACATCCCTTAAATAACTTTTGTACTTACGTTTCAACGTTCTAATTACTATTGTTTCGACTTTATTTACATATTGTCTTTATGCTAATAAAAAGGAAAAATAAATTGAATTGTAGTCGAGACAACCCATTGTAATACCTAACTGTAAAAGCATAATAAATCACCTGATTTTATTCAAGTGCTTACTAAAGTCATACCTACCTACTAGGTACAATATGTACCTAAATTCGATGAAGAAATGCCCTCCGGTGGAAGAAGACGTTGTAGGTATCTACTTTGAAATAACTTTGCAAATTATCTGCCATTAAGGTTAGGTTAGGTGTCAGCATTTTATCTACTTTAGCTAGAACTCGCTCTGACTTGTTGACAATAATAACAGCGATCCATTCATCGCTGTTTTGTTGCCACACATTTCGTTTCACATGTTGTCACGCTTTTTATACGTGATAAAAATCAAATTGTGTAATATTCTGTTGAATAGTGCAATTTTAAAATAATGTTGTTGCTTGATGGAATGGCGGTATGCATACTATATTATATAGGTACCTAAGTTCATACATAATAAATATATAAAAAATTGGCTACCCACAAAATGTTTCTGCCACATTTTTGAAAATAAGTGGTAGATAACTAAGCCTTGGGCTACCTATAAAACTATCGTGGTTTTGTTATTTTAAAATACTTACTGAAGTGGGTTGTTGTTGCACCACTACTATAGTTGATCATTCAAACCGGATATTGTTGTTGCATTGCTATAATATCTTACTTGAGAGATCAAATTGTAATAGGTATGAGTAAGTAAATACTTAGCACTTAACAGTAAATCACATACCTACCTAATTAATAAGTTTAAGAATATATGGGGCGTTAGGTATGTGCGTAATAGGTGCATTATGCATAGGTAGGGATGAGTATTATACCTAATAATTCACCTTACATTATGTACCTAATAAATACATTATCTAATTTACTAAGCACTAAGCAGCGACGACCCGTTTGGAACAGTGGTAGTGAACGCTGCATTTGGTCCAAGGGTTGCGGGTTCGATCCCCACACAGTACAAACATTTGTGTGTATAAACATGTCTGTCTGTATTGGTTTGGGTGTTTTCTATGTATTGTAAGTATGTATTTACAAAAGAAAATTGTATGTATATATTTGTAATCCCACTGTTGATTCTGATATCCGTCACACAGATGCTTGAGCTACCTATCTCGGAGTCAGATCAATGTATGTGATGTTGTGAAATATTTATTTATTATTTACCTGGTAAGGTACTTTTGTCTAATACGTAAGAATGGTTCTAACATCAAACATTTCACTTCGAAAAGCAAAAATGTCACAGTTCATTTTTGCTCACAAAGGATTCATTGAAGTGTCTAGTATTGTGAGGGCCGGGGAGGTTCAGGTCATGATGCAACAAAAGGTCCCCTCTATAAAATCATTAACCCGAGAATTAGGTCAAAGCAGATCCATTCTAGTCGCGCCGTTTCAGGACCCTTTGTTGACCTAACAGCTGGAAAACACATAAAAGGCGTGGGGACCTGAAGGTAATCTCATTCGGTTAAAGTTTCGCTTTTTATGGCTCTTTGCAAAGCCGCTGTTAAAACATTTTGTCTTAAGTTTATTAATGTTTGTAGGTTTTTCATTCTTACAAAGCTTTGATCATATCGAAGTTACAAATTAAAAAAACAATTTAAATCAAAAAAGTCAAACCATAAATTCTGTTTATAGCATACTCTAAAACCTAATGAGATGATTTCATTTCTAGACACATTCTATCATGTGATATTTAAGGTAACTATGGAATAGTAGGTCTTTATTTTACGTCCCCGTTGTTCCGATAACACCGATGTTTCAGTTGAAGAGAAATGAAATGTAATGGTGATAGTATTTTTGGATCTCTACTTCGCACTCGTATAGATACTTAACGTTATATATCTATTATAATATCTAATCAAGCAAATTTTTCTCAATTGTCTCTATAAGACCTAATGAAAGATAAGGTGTTACTTCTGTATGTATTGGAGAATGTTAATAGGTACTATTGAAACTTGGTAAAATCTATGGAGATTTTTTCTAAACACAATATTTTGCGCAAGATCATCAGATCCCAAAGTGGTAAATACTGTGTTTTTTTGGTCTTGAATTCCAGTGTAGAGTACCTATAGTAAGTAGTTTTTTTTAATACGTTATAAAACGTAAACCGTAATTTACCTTCCATATATCTTACATGCTGCTACCGGAACCCTTCATGGGCGAGTCCGACTCGCACTTGGCCGGTTTTTTTATGAAATGATGTATTTCGGGAGATACATGACGTATCGTAATAATATTTTCAGTCATGTTTTTTATTTTCAACCAAGTTGATGGAGATACGGGCGATGTATTACCGGGACACGCGAGTGGACTGAGCTATTGTTGCGAAGTACTGGGACGGCGATGACGTCACTTTACAACGCGTGTATTTTGAAATCTAATATCTCGGAAACTACACGACGTATCGTAGTATTTTTTTCAATCATAAGTACTATTTATTTTCAACCGAGTTTAAGGAGAGCTAAAAAATAAATTTTGTGAACATTTTCCATTATCATTCATATCATAACATACCATATCATACCTACCCTTGAATAAGTTTAATACGCATTTTAAGATACCTATTTTTTTTGGTTTTATCAACACCGCTAAAATGTTTAGCCGCGGAACAGGTAAGTAGCGTGACTAACATTAATACTAAGTACGGTATCTATTTCTAACTAAGTACATACATTTCAGACTTATACGCACGTACCTAGTTATTATTTAGGCTTGCTATTCTCTATGAAGAAAAATTGTCACACGGTACCAACATTTTCTAGTAATTAGTATGTAGGTATGATAGAAATCTTAATATGTAATTGGCGGTACCTACATTTAATCCGAAATCCATTTAACATCAGAAGTGCTTAAAGTAGGTGCTTACTACTAATTTTGGATTAGTTCGATGTATTTATTATTCGAAGTTCTGGGGAGCGTTCGTTGCCGAGTGGTCACTGTGACCAAATTTGATCTATTGTGACCTCCGCTCCCACTTACAGATCGTCTCCTAGGCCCACGGTTTGTATAAACCGTATAATGGCCTTGGGAGCGATAGCCTTAACTTCCCCTGGGCAGATGTGGTAACTGCCCAGGGTGCGGCTCCCGAGGGCATCGCAATGACAGAGGACGTGCATCGGTGTTTCGTCCTCTGCTTTACAGAATCTGCAGGTGGGATCTCCGGCCAGCCCGGTTCTGGTACCGTGCTTGTTTAGCCTGCAATGACCAGTAATGGTTCTTGTGAGGATGCTCAACTGTCCGCGAGATAGCGCTAATACCTCTTGCGTGTATTTGTTGGAGAATCCTGTCATTAAGGTCTTGGCGTGAGCCTGACCTGTCGACCTGAGCCATAGTTGTTTACTTTGTTCGATCGACCACTCTTTAAGATTGCGTCGGGTGGTGCACTTGGGTATGCCCAGTACCGGTTCCGGGGTTAGTACCGGGCATGAGGCCCCCTCCCTTGCAAGCTCGTCGGCTTTCTCGTTGCCCACAATTTCGGAGTGTCCTGGTACACAGCGAAGGGTTACTCTGTTGTTTGAGCCCAGACGGTTTAGGATCTGTGCTCCCTCCGCTATTAGTTTGGAGGTAATCTCAGCAGATTCAAGTGCCCTTAGAGCCGCTTGACTGTCTGATAGGATATATATATCTTTACCCTTATAGCCGCGTCGCAGATTCTCCTGGACGCAGCGAATTATAGCAGCCACTTCAGCTTGGAAGACTGTGGCGTGTAACCCCAGGCCCTGTGATATTTGGGCCTTGGGTTTTTCGCCGTATACTCCGAAGCCAGCTCTATTATTTAGTCTGGAGCCGTCTGTGTACCACACAATATCCCCAGACCGGAACTCAGCGAGCGTACCATCAGTCCACTCCTGTCTGTCCGGTATCTCGATTGAATACCACTTTGTGAAGTGGTATTCTTTGATCATGCTGTCCCCTGGCATAAGCATGATGCCGTAAGAGTGCCATGTCTCTCACCCGTTTTCCCAGGCTCTCAGCATAGCGGCTCTTGCCTCTTTTTGTATAAATGTGGGCTGGGGGCAAAGAGATAGCAGAGCCTCCAGTGCTAGTTCGATGTAAGTAATGTGTCTGATATTTATCATTATCATCTCAGCGTGGGGAATATAATATGTATTGCCTGTGATATTTTTGCTAGAGCGCCCCGGAAAACTTCGTTCGTATCGCCTTATTTTTTACATTGTTTTGTGTAAGACGTTGAGAATAATATTGAAATCGGTCCAATCTTTCTTAGTTGTAAGTAAGTGGTGTAACTAACACAGGACTTTCTGTTATTTCAATAGATACCTATAGATGTTTACCGTCCGTATCAAACAAAGTCAGTAAAATTTACGAATTTTCTGCCTCTAAATTCCTCTGTATCTGGGGTGAGACTCAATATAAAGTATTTCTATTGTGATTGTCATCGAATAATTCTCTCATTTCAAATCTTAACACAATTTTTCAATCTTATCACATAATTTCAATACCAATAACATAATAAACATAAACAAACTAAAGTCCATTATTATATTTGGCAACGCATCTTTTATTTTCTTCAATGGTTCGTATCTAAAAGCGCCGCTGATCTAAAATAGAAAGTTGCAGCATTTATAGATCGTTCCCCAATCTGCTGTGTAGTTTTACCTACTCCACTGTTACCGAACATCGTTTAAAATAATTGCCTGTGTACGATTTATTACCTATAGAACCGAATACTTATGAATCAGGAGTGCTAAGCTGGTTTCGTAGTGAATTCTAGTACCGGGCCCTTTACGACCACTCTGTAGGAAAGGCAGTGTGTAAAGATGAAATTATCAGCTTAAAAATGAATTAACTATGTAATTTATAATCATTTATGAATTTTATTTTAACAAAGGGGTGTAAGGGAGCGTTCTACCAACTTCCTGCCCCAAGCCAACCTCACCAGCCCGTGGTGCATCCTGCTGAATTACCAACGAGGCTCTGGCGACCGACCGATGGCGGTATAACCACGGCTATGGCGTGGCTTAATACGCCAGGCCAGTGACGGACAGCAGCGTCACTGGCGCAAAAATCCACGCCCTGCGATCGCAAACCCGCCTGCCCAGCGTGGCGATTATGGGCAAACCCTCCAATGAGAGTAAAACTGCAGCCACGGCCCCCAGTTCCCGGCAGGCCCGCTATTCCTGGTCATGGTGGCGACCATGGTGACGGCGGGACGGGGGGGTACGAAGAATCTCCAGGCTACGGGAGGCCACCACAACAAACTGACCTTGGCGACATACAACGGACGCACTTTGCGGCTTGATTCGCATCTGGCACAACTCGAGGTGGAACTTGGGAAAATAAGGTGGCACATCCTTGGGTTAAGCGAAGTCCGAAGAGTAACCTTGGAGTCGGGCCACCTAATGTACTTCCGCTAGGGAGACCAACATTCTCAAGGCGGCGTCGGGTTTCTGGTCAATTAGTCCCTCTCTGATAACGTAGTGGAAATGTCTAGCGTATCGAACAGGGTAGCGTACCTCATCATCAAGCTCACCGAGAGGTGCATGATCGGATCCCGAAAATGAGGACTCTAGGGCCACATTAACACGTCATTTCAGCGAAGACTTGCCAGCAATCTCGATTCCGCCAATGCTGACTGCATTGGCGGAATCGAGATTGCTCTTGACAGCTGAAAAATGGAAAAGCCCCTGGAGAGGATGGCGTTACAACAGACTTGTTGAAAGCTGGAGGATTACCCTTACTGAGGGAACTCCATAAGCTCTTTAACGATGTCCTCTTCGAAGGCAGAACTCCGGAGGCGTGGAGTAAGAGTGTTGTCGTCTTGTTCTATAAAAAAGGGGACAAAACCCTCTTGAAGAACTATCGACCCATTTCCCTTCTAAGCCACGTCTATAAGCTATTTTCAAGAGTGATCACGAACCGTCTTCCGCGGAGACTCGACGAATTCCAACCACCGGAACAGGCTGGGTTTCGGAGCGGATACGGCACCATAGATCACATCCACACAGTGAGGAAGATTCTACAGAAGCCAGAAGAGTATAATAAGCCCCTGTGTCCAGCATTTGTGGATTATGAGAAGGCCTTTGACTCGGTTGAAATCTGGTCTGTTCTGGACTCCCTGCAGCGATGCCAAGTCGAATGGCGATATATCCAGGTGATGAGATGTCTTTATGATGCCGCTACTATGTCCGTCCAAGTACAGAATCAGCTAACAAGGCCTATAACATTGCATCGAGGAGTGAGACAAGGGGACATCATCTCCCCGAAATTGTTCACAAATGCTATGGAGGATATGTTCAAGACGCTGAACTGGAAGAGACGTGGCATCAACATTAATGGCGAATACATCTCTCACCTGCGATTTGCAGACGACATCGTCATAATGGCAGAAACGCTGCAGGACCTACAACAGATGCTGAATGACCTCGCTGACTCTTCTAAATGCATCGGCCTATGAACTTGGACAAAACCAAGGTCCTGTTCAATGAACATGTTCTACCGGAACCGATTGCAATTCACGGTGCCGTCCTCGAAGCTGTTCAAAAATACGAATACCTCGGGTAGACTTTGCAATTGGGTAAAAACAACTTCGAGGATGAGGTTATTAGGAGAATCCAGTTAGGTTGAGCAGCATTTGGAAAACTACGTCGTGTCTTCGTATCGTCGATACCACAGTGCCTAAAGACGAAAGTCTTCAATCAGTGCGTCCTACCTGTCATGACATACGGAGCCGAAACGTGGACACTTACGGTACGGCTGGTCCAGAAGTTAAAGGTCGCTCAGCGGGCTATGAAACGAGCAATGCTCGGCGTCTCTCTCCGAGATCGAATCAGAAATGAGGTAATTCGGCAGAGAACCAAAGTCATCGACATTGCTCACCGGAGCAAGCTTAAGTGGCAGTGGGCTGGCTATATAAGCCGCAGAACCGACAACCGATGGGGTAAACGAGTTCTAGAGTGGAGACCGCCTCTTGGTAAACGTAATGTAGGGCGCCCTCTGGCTAGCTGGAGGGACTGCGCAGGATGGCTGGCAAGAGTTGGATGCGAGAAGCCATGGATAGATCACGGTCGCGAACAATTGGAGAGGCCTACGTCCAGTAGGCTGATGATGATGATGATGAATGTAATTTAATTGTCATGTGTTTACAAACTTGCCAAGATCTAAGTAAGTCCTCCTAATTTCCGGTTGCGCGCAAAGCTGCCCATATAACCATTTTTGGTTACGCGACGTAACCGTTTAGATACTTAATGCCGACACTTGAATGATTCTCGTAACTCAATCTGGTTGACGTTCCGCGCTTATCCGTCGCTACAACTAAAAATGGGGAAGACCCGACACATACACATTTAGTTTTTAAGTAACGACTCCGTGTCGTGACGCAGTAACCTTGAATAACCACAATCCGAACAAATCATTCATTTATTCGTTCAATTTCTTTTAACAGTTTGACTTAAATTGTGAAGGTGTTAGCGAAGTAGTGTTTTTAAGAATATTAAGAGTACGCCATTATTAAATCTATGATATCCGAATGTAAGTGCACAAACTTTATTTAGCTGATATGTATGATTCCGATGTTAAAATTTATGTGGGAAAAGAATTTCATCGTGTAATTTCGTCTAATATGTTGGATTTTACCAACCCGCCGCTTTATTTTCATAAATTAATTATTTTAGCTAAATGTAAACCGGTGTGTTGATATTATTTTTTACTTTGAAAGTGCTCAAGAACTTCCTATTTTCATATGATAACATATTTTAACACTAATAACTAATTATTTTAGCAAGAACAAGGCATAATTTCATAAATATTGATAAAAACATTTTTGTTTAGTGAATATAAATACTCGTCGCAAATAGTCACAAAGTTACAAGAATGTGATGACTTTTCCTTAAAGTCGTCACAAACTTACGGGATTTTTAAATGGCTTGTCTTGTATTTTTGGTTCCAGTGTCTCTCAAAGTTTAGGTTTGTTTTGACAAACAAAATGCCTAATTGCATTGTTTTAACAAAAGAAGGCTCGTCGCATTTAATATCTTTTGTACCGAGGACTTGGGTCAAAGACGAAGCTAATTGGAGCTGTTAACCCGTGAAACGATTTTTATACACCAGGACGCGATGAAAATAGTGTGCCAGCTCAAAATTGGAAAAAAATGACGTACTAAATAAAAGTCGAAGGGATTGATGCTATTTTAGAGGCACTCAGATTAGAGGAGCTTTATTCAAACTTTGAAGATACCGAAGATGAAGACAGGTGATTTATTTGTCTTGATTACTATCTATCTACAAATATGTACTTAGGTAGTAAACTGAAGAGTTTGTTCGTTGTTTGGTACGCATGCACTAATCTCAGGAACTACTGATCCTATTTAAAAAAAAAAATCAGTGTTAGATACCGGTATTAGGTTCCTGTACCAGGCCTTCTACCGGTGGTAGGTTCCTGTACATACCGGCTCGTCGAAGTGGGTACCACAGATAGTGAAATTACTTGATTTTAGAAACCTGACAATGTTGTCGTCTCATGTGTAGGGTAAATTACAATAAACGCTACATCATTGGAAAAGACTTTTACTATAGTGGTAAGTTTCGAATCACTAAAGGTTAAACGTTATAGCAAAATTATACGTAATTTTAGCAGCAAACTAGCATACGCTAACAAAAGTTTTTTATTTCATTTGACCATAACTTTTTTTATATGGAAGAGTGTCTTTGCCTACCCCTCCGCAAGAAATGCGTGACAATATGTATGTTTGTACGTATAACGTATATTTCTAAGCTTGATGTGGCAGCCTTTAAAAGAATCTTACTTTTTAAATGTAATTACTTTTGTAATGTTAATTTTGTGTAAGAAATATTGTAATTTTCTCTGGCAGTCCAAATAAATAAATAAATAAAAATAAAATAAAATAACCTTTTCCACGGCTATTCGAGACTTGCCGCCATATTAATATGTTGTACGTTGTAGAATATGAAAATCGTCAAGGCGTTATTGTGTTTTATGTGACCCGACTTTCACAAAAAAAATACTTATTACAGGTATCATCGAAATCGAGAAACAAACAAAAAAATCCATATTTAAAGGCCGTGAGGGATGATTTGTTAGATTTAAACGAAGAGTTCAATATGCATGAAATGGATCCTAAAAAGGCAGTGAGAGAAGTAGAAGAAACAATGGAAGAAGAATATAATACTAAAAAATATTACATTAGACAATGATATCATGATTTTTTGGATTGTTTACTCATTTTTATTTATTATTCAAAAAATAAAACGCCCAAAAACCTATGAAAACTTTGAGAATGATAGGATCTAGTGATGTTTGTTTATGCAAGTTCATATTTTAATAATCCGGAACATTCCCGAAACTTTACGACGCGTGTTACTACCCTGTTACAACACTTTGTGTAAAAATTGCCTCCTAGTTACAAACTAATCGCGAAGTTTTTAAAATGTGTAGACACAAAATATTTTGTCACATTTCCAAAACGGTTACAACACGGGGTTACTAAAATCAATACTACTCACATTGTTACTTAACTGTTACAACACGTGTGAGTATAACCCTACACAGTCGCAATGTGTCGTATCAGTTACGAGAATTTGTGCGACCTGTTACATCTTTAAAAATCTGCGACCAAAAATGGCTATATGGGTGTCGCATTGGAGCCCGGGGTACGCTTAGACCATGAATCAGGATGTGGGACGTCTGGTAAATACAATGAAACGACTCCCCCCCCCGCATGGAAGGCGCGTATCGTATAATAAAAAGATCTATATAAATGATGTACCTATGTATAATATAATCACTCGGGCAGAGTCGAGTGTGACTCATGTTGTAAGTAAATCATTTGTAAATGGATGCTAGAAAGATATAAAACACGATGCAATCCATTGCCATTGTAGTAATTTTCAACCAATCAATCCTACCTATCTATCTGCATCACGTCAGAGTCGTCATACTGTGGATATCGTTCACTAAATTTCCGATCAAGTATCATGATCGGAATCGGAATAAGGTAGACATTGATTTAATACAGCGAAAAAAAAAATGTGGATATCTATGCCTCAAATATCGTGATTAATTTTAAAATGGTGAAAAATTAATTCACGATTACTGACTAAAAATTTTGTTATGTGATAATCCTTGAATAAAGTCAATATTTTGGGTCTGTAGTAATAATAATAATAATTCTCACAACATCTCATACGTTGACCTGATTCCGTACTAAGTAGCGTAAGCACTTGTATTACAGATATCAGACAACAGAGGAACACAAATATATACTTAAATACATATATTACACCCAGACACTGAACAAACACAAGTGTTTATCGCACGAATGTTTGTACAGGGTGGGGATCGAACCCACGACCTTTGGCGTAAAAGGCAGGCTCACTACCAATTACGCCATCCGGTCAGTCAAAATAATTAATTTTCGGATGTACATTACAAATGCCGGGAAGATCCATATTAATATCAAAATTTCGATGGAAGTACTCTCCATGATTCCGACCTCTGGCCATGATCCTAGCATACCTAATACTTATAATAGCATTTTTTTTTTATATTTACCTAATGCGAACGTTTATACTTCCAGTTCTAACTAACAATCAATCTATGATAGGTATTACAATACTTTAACGAAAATGAAATTACATATTCTTATTCTTTTTCTATTAGCTATAGGTAGGTACTATTGGTAAACTTACACTACTATTTATGAGTTATTGAAGAACGGCTAACTAAGACTATATTACTATAGTCTATAGTACTATATTGAGCTAGGTATATCTGATTTGTTGGATTCCCAATTTTTTCTGATACTTGAATAACTAAGTACTTAGTTACTTAGACAAAACGCAAAAAAATTGGCGGATTCAAAATTTGCTGGAAAAAGCATAATAGTCGGAGGACGGTTTAAACATCATCATAAAAAATAGGTTAATGAAATAACAACTTATTTATCAGAATGTTTTTGATCCGTATCTAAAGACGTTTGTATCCTTTTATCTTGGTACCTAATAAATGTAGGTATGTTTACCGACTTGGGTTATTTAATTTTCTCCCAATAACTAACCAGGTACAGGTGACGTATGGCCACAGAATATAGACCACATTCTTATTTTGTGGTATGGGTTTATATTTTGTGCTATAAGCTTCTAGAAAACTTCTATCTACCTACCTACTTACGCATATTTTGGCTAAAGAAGATTAAACGTAATCATTCAATTCTCTAATTCGCAATCTAGTTCGAAAGGATTTTTAAATCTCAGTTAAAGTTCTAACGATTATTTAATAAAAAATATCCTAAAATATGGATAGTTAATGTTCTTATAAATAACTCGTATCTGTATAAAGGGATAGGAATAGGAAGGAATGCATATTTGGCTGTGAAATTTCGGAAGTTGGAAGGTATTCACTGAACGGATTCCGATGAACTTGTTGAATAACATTTTTTATGTAAGATGCATTACTTGACTAACTAACTTTTTAGTTATTTAGTTCGTTTAATAAATGCAATCATGCATGAATCTGAGATCTCGGATCGGGCCTTATTCTAGTGATACCTCTAGGTACTTAGTTCATTTATAATTTGAAAAAAGAAACTGAAATCCGCAACTATTAGACCTGTCTTCATTCAATTATAAGTTCTTCCTATGTTTACGCTAGTGTTTTCTGGTGTGGGACCAGTTTCTAGTAACTAATAAAATGACCGATACGTTATTAATGTGTTGTAGCCATCTGGTTAAACCAGCCATCCAATTAGACGCCTAGGGCGTTTGTTACATGCCGGCATCCTATAGGATTCCTAGGCAGATTGATGTTAGAAATTTCCTCAACGTTTAACAGCTTGGTGTATTGAGAGTTAGCCCATTCAAAACTCAGCCAAGTGATTCAAATTTGTTTCCGCTTTTCTCCACTGCAGCGTTAGTCATCATCAAAACAAATATGGCGTATGCAGCGAAAACAGCTGTGAATGTTATGGTTCGATTAAATCGTTTTTGTGTGCAATTGTTTTTGTATTGGTCTGGATGTTTTCTATGTATTATAAGTATGTATTTACAAAAGAAAGAGTATTATGTGTATATATTTAAATCCCACTGTTGATTCTGATATACGTAACACAGGTGCTTGAGCTACCTATCTCGGAGTTAGATCAATGTATGTGATGTTGCAAAATATTTATTTATTTATTAATTGTACGTTGATTCGAGTGATTTAGTTCAAACAAATGTCGGCCCAGGCATCCAATTGGATGATGGTGGCGACAAACATTAACGGTCAACGACATGGCTAGTGGTTCTTCACCCTTCTTCAACATTAACAGTTTTTACGAACGCCCTGGGCGTCCGATTGGATGGCTAATTTAACCAGATGGCTGCGACAGATGCATGTGGTGCACTCGAGTGGCGTAAACACACAATACTGGCCTTATTCGATTGGAAGTCGCTTCGTAAACGTATCATCTGTTTTCCCAAACACATCGCTGTAAATTCGACGAGAGAAATGCAAACAAATCAATAGGTTAGGAGTTTGGACATAGGTACAAAAGACTGTAAAAACTCATTTGCATATAAATGCAGTAGGTATTTAAATTAGTTTCATTACCGCTTATACTCTAATATAGAAAGTGAAGCTAAAATCTTTCAATCAAAATGACCGCATCGAATTGAATTATTTGCGTCGGTGTTAGGTATTTTGATATAGGTAAGTAAGTACTCGTAAATTAGCGATCTCTCTTATTTCGCGGATGTTCATGGGCGGCGTTGATTACTTTCCATCAGGTGACTCGCTTGCTCGTTTGTCCGCCTTTAGCATAAAAAAATATATATTTATGTGTTTCTTCACAGAAAATATACCAACTCAGTTGTTCAGATTATGTACTCTTTTGTTTTGCTGGCGAAGTTCACAGAAGAGTCAGAAATTAGGTTACGGAAAATTAACGTCTTAGCAAAATTAATTTACGACGTCTCTTCCCGGCACAGTCTTATATAAATCGTAAAAGTTTGTATTTTTGGTGTTACATAAAAAACAGTGGAATAAGTAGGTGGACCCATGTTTCTAGTTTTGTGGAAAAGTAAATGATAAACTCAATCCATTACCTACTTACCTCCTCCATATGTATATGACAAAGACTTTTAAAGTTAGGTACGTGTTACGACCTAAGTTTGTTTAGGACAATGGCTTGGGTAACCGATTTCCCGAAAGAAAGAAGACTCCGTATTTCATGTTAAGCCGCCGGTCCCGTTACTTTTAAAACATCTGAGGCAATAGGAAGGAGTAAGTAACATTTATTTTTTTCCGCTGAGGATTACCGCCGGCCCATAGTGCAATAGGCCGACGTCACGCGTCGCTGCCTTTCGGCGGTGCTTTATGGCTACCGTCCTGCTGGGGAGCAGGAGGCTCATGTCGGGATCTCCTCTGACGGGGGCTTCTCCAAAAGAAGGCCGGCCAAAGGCATACCGACTGAACCCCGGCGGTTTTATCTCATCGCCCTTAAATAGGAGGGTTCAAAAAGGGCGAACCTGGGCGCCATAACTCTACCCGGAGGAAGAAGGACCTAGGTATCTATTAGAAACGTAGGTAAATAATAAATGAGAAGTCAAGGACGATGTGAGATAATGAGACAAATTAATTCATTTCATTGACGAGCCTAATGCTATACCTAAATTACTCTACTATCTCGGTCAATAAGGATTTTGTCTGTTTTATTTTAATCATGATAGGGCAATAGACCACTGACGGGGGTACTTAAGTTCTTGGGTATTATAAATTATTCAATAAAATCCATCGAAAAATAAAAACAATGACTTATTGTATGGATATATTTATATTTCCCTAACTATATATTTGGATACTTATTACCTATCATTGTCTACGTAAACTACCTACTTCCATCCGAGGCTCGATTGGATGAATGTACTTAAGTACTTAATTGTTTCAATCCGACCTCGGTGAATAAAACTTTATTTATACAGTTATAAACTGTATGCAGTTATTATATTGTTAAATTATGTATTGTGATGATCAATAACATGTTTCATTCTTTCAGTTCCTAGGTACATATGTAGGTACACCAATGAATAAGCGATAAATAAATGGAAACACTGGTAACACACCAGCCAACTATGTTAACTAAGTATAAGTGATTGTATGAACTTTTCATAATCTTGTTGTAAGCATTAGGTAGGTATTAGATAGGTAGGTAGGTAATACACTGACTCTACATACATAGGGATTTACATAAATATCTAGTATGTACTAGACTTTAGTTAGACTAAAACAAAACTACGTATCTAATTGAGAAAAAGCTTTTAATAAGAAATCGTGAAAACTGAACATAGGAGAAGAAACTTAGTCAATTGTTTGTTTCAGTCTCATTTCAACATCAAAGTAACGACGAAGTAACCTAACTATCGCGAACTCGTTTAAGTTTTACTGCACCTTTAGCGATAACGAGAGATGATTTCCTAAAAAACTGCTAAGCACTTTTGGGTTCCGTAGCTGCCTAGATGAGTGCCATCTTCTAAGGACTTGAAAAATTAACTCCTTTTTTCGCACTTCGACTCTCTTTTGGTCCATTGAACGTGATGGGTTGGCTGGCTATAGAAGCCAGCCTAGCTCCGCCCAGAAGCGCAGAAGTTTCCCGGGAACCTCGCAGGCTTCGCGGAGCAATATCCCCGTTCCGAGGTTTGTTCGCGCTGGGTAGCCACAGCATCTCCTTACTTTACAGGACTACGTGTGTACGTTTGGGGCGTCCTCTGCGTATATAATTGTAGTAAGTATTTATTTAGGGGACAGTTGCCCGTGATTATTCCTATCATTGTTCTGAGGTTATTCCTCGTGAGGTTTTAAAAGACGTTATGTTTTATTGCTGGCATCGCCAATTTTGACTGCCTACCTACATTCCGTGATTTTTGACCATCTCTGGTTTGGTTGTTCTGTCGATATTTTGCGAATCCAGGCGCGAATTTTTGAGAGAGAAAGGTAGGGGTAGAAGTGGGCTCGGGCCCGCCCACCTCCGTCTCTGATCCTCTCTTAGCGAGCGCGTCTGCGGCATCATTACCAAGTGATTCTCTGTGCCCCTTGCTTGATACACTGGTCAGTGAATTTACACCGCAGAGACTAAAACGCCAACTATTACTTGTAACCATGTAAACCTTACCTAGCCGTAATAGTTTACCTTTAAATTCGTTATATATTAGGTATGTGTGCCACTTCATGAACCGTTTAGCTGGTACAACTGGACAGTAAAACAAGTCGCATATTGGCATATAGAATGTTGTTGAAAAGCGTAATATTTTTCAAAATTCCTCTAAGAATCTTTTTCGAAAACTTTATACCTAGTGGTAAACGTTTAATTATTATTAGTCAAATAAAGTGAGGTTATCTACATTGAACTATGTAGGTACCTTATATTGACGATTTTACCTTTCTTATAATTATGTAAGTAGATATACATTATTATTGCTTTCCTCGGTTTGAATTCATGTAAAATGGTATCGTGACAAAATAATAATGTTTATAGTTATTCACCATAAGCTGATTTTATGGTAAAAAGTACCTAATAATTGCGTTTGTCTTACAATAGACTGTTAAAAATAGAGTAATAAATAAGAAAATGATTGTGTAGGTAAACGAAGATAGGTAAGCCTTGCATGATAAGAAAAATCATAGACAAGTCAAGTTCATTTCGGATGCGTAGGTACGACGTGCCCCCGACCTCGCTAACGTTTTTTCGGCTTATGCAAATATTCAATACTGTTAAGTGTAGTTAGTAGGAAAAATGGGTAGACTGTATCAAGCAGTTTCGTAGTAAGTAAAAGCGTCTCGTAATCAAGAGCACTAATTAAGAACAAGATACTACGTATGCCAGGAGTTTTACTGAGAAGGGTTCTGATATCTCTCAAATCTGATATTCCTTCTCTGCCCAAGTGCCACGTAAGCGTTCGACGTAGATATCTTCATACGGGGTGCGGTACTTAGTTGGTTACCCCTGTGCTCCTAAGTAGGCCAGTCGATTTGGGAACTGCCGACAATGCATTTGTTCCAGAGGTTTAAAACCTATTTTGATGTGGAAATTGCTGCTGTGGTAATGGAGGTTCGATACGATTTATAACACTTTAAAATATCATCATCAGCAACCCACACTCGTCCACTGCTGGACATAGGTCTCCCCTAATGCACGCCACTTCTCCCGATTTTCGGCCACTCTCATCCAGCCCACACCAGCCAGCCTTCGAATGTCATCATCCCATCTTGTCGCAGGGCGTCCTACACTACGCTTACCGAGTCGCGGTCTCCACTCAAGGACTTTACGGCCCCAACGGCTGTCAGTTCTGCGGCTAATATGACCAGCCCACTGCCACTTCAGTTTGCTAATTCGGTGGGCTATGTCGGTGACTCTGGTTCTCTGTCGGATTACATCATTTCTGATGCGGTCCTTCAGAGATACTCCGAGCATAACCCTTTCCATAGCTCTTTGAGCGACTTTGAACCGGTGGACTAGTCCAGCCGTGAGTGTCCACGTCTCGGCACCGTAAGTCATGACCGGAAGGACGCACTGGTCGAAGACTTTCGACTTAAGACTTTGAGGGATGGGTGACGAGAAGACTTGACGAAGCTTACCAAATGCTGCCCAGCCTAGCTGAATTCTTCTATTGGCTTCTCTCTCGAAGTTGTTTCTGCCTAATTGGAGCGCTTGTCCTAGATAGACATATTCCTGAACAACTTCGAGAGGTACTCCATTAACAGCGACCGGTCCCGGATCAACGAGCTCGTTGAACATGACCTTGGTTTTATCCAAGTTCATCCGAAGACCGATGTGTTTGGAAGATTCAGCCAGGCTGCTCACCATCTCCTGTAGGTCTTGTAGGGTTTCCGCCAAGATGACGATGTCGTCTGCGAATCGTAGGTGTGACATGTACTCGCCATTAATATTGATTCCGCGCTCCTTCCAGTTTAGCGTTCCAAACATGTCCTGCAGCGCAGCGGAGAAAAGTTTCGGAGATATAACATCTCCTTGTCTCACACCACGTCGCAGCAGGACAGGCTCAGTTTGGCCATTTTGGATTACTACGGACATATTAGCAGCGTCATACAGACACCTCAACACCTCGATATATCGCCAATCGACTTGGCACCTTTGCAAGGCCTCTAGAACAGCCCAGGTCTCGACGGAGTCAAAAGCTTTTTCATAGTCCACAAACGCCATGCACAGGGGCTGGTTATACTCTTTGGTCTTCTGTATAACCTGCCTCACTGTGTGAATATGGTCTATGGTGCTATAACTTCGTCGGAATCCGGCCTGCTCTGCAGGTTGAGCTTCGTCAAGTCTTCGTGTAAGGCGATTCGAAATGACTCTTGAGAACAGCTTATAGACGTGACTCAGGAGAGAAATTGGTCGATAGTTCTTCAGTAATGTTTTGTCGCCTTTCTTGAAGAACAATACGACCAAGCTCCGCTGCCACGCCCTAGGAGTTCTCCCGGAGAAAAGAACTGAGTTAAATATACGCCGAAGTTCCTTCAGCACCGGCTTGCCGGCTGCTTTCAGAAGCTCGGTTGTAACTCCGTCTTCTCCCGGGGCTTTTCCATTTTTAAGTTGCCCAAGAGCTGCTTCGATCTCCTCCAGGCTGATGTCGGGAAGATCCTCCGTCGCATGGCGGGTTAATGTGGCTCTTAAATCCTTCTCATCCGGCGTAGGGTGAGGTGAGTGCGACGCGTATAACTGGCTGTAGAAGGTGTAAACTTCCGAAAGAATCTCAGGCTTTGAAGTGACGACTTCTCCGTTTGTTTTGGTCACCTTCGACAGGTGGCTCCTTCCAAGCTGTTGTACGAAGACTTTGGACCCCCGGTTCTGCTCAATTGCTCTCTGTATTGAGAGTGTATTGGAACTTCGGAGGTCACGTCTTATCAGCTTGGAGATGGACTTATTCAGAGCCCGTTGTTCTGCCGAAGTGACTGATGGATTGTTCCGCCTCTTGTCCATTAGGTCCAGAGTCTCTTTCGAAAGTTTACACCGCTTGCCCATACGTCGCAACTCACAAAATGTTGCACCCTCGTCCCGAAGGATTTCCACCACTTGGTCGAGTTCTTCGTCGATATCCACGTCAATTGTGGTTTCCAAAGCGGTGTGGTTTTAAAATATACTCTTAAAAAAACAATGCTTGGCATGTTTAAAGGCGGTTGCAAATGTGACAAGAAGCCTTAGTGGAATGACAACAATGTAACTACAAATAAAAAAAAAATACGCAAATAATATAATATTCTTATTATTATACAGACAATCTAGAGGGATATAAGGGTGAAGGAAACCCTATTTAAAAAGTGGCAAGCGACGAAAGAAGACCACGACTTCGTGAGACCACTTGCGTCTGCTAAGCCGCTTTAACATAGGCTGCAATCATCTGAGAGACAGAAGTAGGTAGGCATGCTTCAGGGTCACATACATAATAAACAATTATAAACAAATATGTATACCTAGTACCTACTAGGTTAGTTTCTCGAAATTGTAGATACTACCTTTAATATTTATGATAATGCTACTGAACGTGTAACCGTGATCCAGTTGGTCTAGTTCTCCTGTTTAAGGGATGCGAAGGTCAGACGGCAGTCGCTTCAATTACGGAACAAGTCCAAGCGTACCCCGGGCTCCGAAGCGACCTCTTTGCACGCAACTGGGAATTGCCAGCTAAGATGAGGAGACCATTGTATTTATATTGTTTAGTCAATGCCTAAATGTAGGTAGTTAAGTTTGTCACATATCTACCCTTGACCTAACCTGTATCCTACATGATTCTACCTACATATAGGTAAGTAGGAGTTATGGTATTTACTTATTTATTATATAAAATGACATTTCGAAAAATATGACATAAGAAAATATTGAAGAATAGGCACTATAGCTACCTCAGATAAGAGAGTGCCAGGTATTGTTTTATAGCGCCACCAACAGATCCATCGGGGTGCGCCCAGAACTGTGCTTCGTATTCCGAAGTGCCGTGCCGTTTTTGTGGAAAAATAAAATACTATTATTACTATTATAGCTACTGTTTGACGAGAGTCATTGAGGTCAACCTCTGCAGCTACTTTTTTATTTTCCTATTCCTACCTTAGTCAGATCGTTGGTCGTGTCGTGTCGTGTTGTTGTGTGTTGTAATCGTGTTACATTGGTGTTGAATGTAAAGGAATAGACTTGTGTTTGGCACACATTTATGCACAAATGTCCTGCATATTTTGTTGATCGTCGAGATTGGCCGCCGTAACTGTAAAATTAACCGCAGAGTAATACTTTAAATTATTTTATTTAAAAAATACTTAAGAAATCATCATTATTAAGATATAAGACCCGTATTATAGTAACCGATGCCACGATGTCCTTAATGTAAGTACCTATCTATTCGTTCGTTACAGCTTATCACCGGCAATCGGCAATCATGGTGGCTATCGTAGTCGGCTAACCTGATTTGATATGATATCGAATGAAAGTGTACCTAAGGCTACAAGCCACATTAGGAAAGATTGTTACTTATTGATAACGTCCTTAAGGCCTCTACAGTAGAGGCCAATAAATAAGTCGATTTTACTCGTGCTTTCGTTCCGGTACTGTTGTTATGTATGATTTATCACCATTAATTTTGAACTAAGGTGATACTAGTAAGAAAAACCGTTACAAGCACTCTGCATTATTTAGTAGACGGAGTCTCAGTTGTTATGGTCCAGCACACTGACGTTGTCGCAACGAGGTTCGGGGGTCACGTTCCAAATAGGACGAACCCTGTAGGGTGTAGGCTGTCCTGTAGGACAGAAGATAAGAATCAGGATAGAAATGAGAACCCCTAGCTTCTGTATGGCCAATCCGGAGCGGTGGAATCCTGAGGGGAGCTTGTTCCAGCTTCTCACTAGCAGAGTTTCTTCTTATCTTGTTGGCTGCTATTGCACAACCTGGGCCAGATCTCGCTTATTTAGGTATACATCGTTATCTCCTCCTCAATAAGCCACTAACTCCCACAATGATCATTTTCCAATAAAACAATATTATGACCTTATCTCTCTATAAGACTATTTCGCGGTTTTGTTCTAGCATTGCCACTCCGCTCTTACAACCGTTTCCAAAAGTCATAGAACAAAATTAAATGTTGTTCAGAATGGTTCGTAGAACATGTGGTTAAAGGGATGTAAATGTTTACAGATTATTACCTTACTCTATGCTTTATACCTAGGTAAATAACTTGGTAACCCAATTAGAATATATAAAACTATGATGTTTTAAAGTTTGTAATAACAAAATATGAGTAGCAGTTTTTAAATAGGCAGACTGGACAGCTACAGACAGCTTTACATCATGTTTCTACAATCTGTTAAAATTCCTCAATCGATATTAAACCGAACGTATTTGACATACGGTGCGAATCGAGTGAAGAAATTTGGGTTTTGTATAAGTATGTAGGTACTTAGGTGTGGGGCTGCTGTACTTACTTCGTCGTACCTAGTTAAAACGTCACAATATCTTTACACAAATAAATAGCGTGATTTAGATTAAGTTATTAAGAAGATTGAGTATCTTTACGTACTTAAGTAGGTATTTCATATTTGAATTTACATGCATAAGTAAGGTAAAGTAACTAACTAGTTAGTTAGGTACTTAAATCAAGTTCAAGATTAGGTAAGAATGTTTAAATTATTGAAGTTCACAATGTTTAGTCAGCGGTTTTACTTTTATCATAAATGAGTTTTATTATTCGATTACTACTGCGTATTTTAGAGTGTATTTTCATATCAGACATGGCACATAAATACAGCTGCTGAAGGATTTACTTACATGAAAAATGCGTGTTGCACTGTCCACTGATAACGCGTCGGCGGGTTTAAAAATTAAATGAAATTATTGTTAGTGCGTGAATGTTGTGCAGTTTACAGTCACGGAAACGGAGTTGAACTAGGTATATTTCACTATGTAAATCGAGTGTGCGTTTACGTTGCGCGTCGATATTCCGATGGATGGCGGCGAGAGGCGCGCGGCGAGCGCCGAGTTCAGCGGGTATTGGCGGGCTGCCGACGGAGCTGCGTGCGCACGCCTGCCGCAGACCCGCGCCGCATTGACGGGACGTAGCGCGCTACGTGCTCGGCGCGACACCACTACGCAGATACGGGCCCGCGGCCTCACTTCTGCCGCTGCCGCCCATGCAGCCGTAACAAGCCACACTACAAACATAAACCGACAGTTTTCCCAATCACAGATATTTCTGAGAAACTGGGATTTGCAGCTGTTTGACCTCATTGTAAGTAAATGTAAGTAGGTAATAAGTAGATACCTAAATGAATGAATAAAAGACAGGCCTGGCATCTTTTTGTTTAGCAATACGGTGAGGTAAGTACGTCAATAGTAATATCTTCATTTAAAGATGAAGCACCCTATCCATTAAAATAACGACTTATGAAATGCTTAAAAATGTAGAGCTCTGTCAAGTAAGTAGTTAGGTAGGACCTACTTTAATCTGAGTAGGTTACATGTGGTAAATCTAGATAAAGATCAGTTTTCAATAATATAATTTATCTACCCACTTCATCCCTATCCCGATATTGACGATAAAGATCGTCTCTATAATAAATTCACGTCAACAATTTGAAACATGCAAAAGCGAATAAGTACCTACACAACACAATCTACACCTGCCTTTATGTTGATATCTCATTGCGTTATCAACAAACGTGGAAAGGATGAAAAATTATTTCATTGATAGCTGACTTGGAATGATAGTGTTATCAAAACGTACCTAAATGGTAGGTTGGTACTGACTGACTGCTCATGACTGAACTCATATGAGTTTATAGGTACTAAACTAAGTAACCTACTTAATACTTTATAAATAGGTTGAGATACACACTTAGATTTATAACTGACTAGCTGTTTCACGCGGTTTTACCCGCGTCCCGAGGGAACTACTTCCCTTACCGGGATAAAATATAGCCTATGTTACTTCTGAATAATGCAACTTTCTAATGGTGTAAAAATTATTGCAATCGGTCCAGTAGTTTTTGAGTTTATTCATTACAAACATACAAAAATACAAATATTTCCTCTTTATAATATTAGTGTAGAAGTGTAGATAAAATAAATCATATGCATTCATAAATCGACCTAAGACCTTAAATAGTTAGTTTTTAGGTAAACGTTTTTATATATATTTTAAGTGTGTGTGAACTATAAAATGACTGGGATGTTACCACTTTTATTAGAAATATTGTAAGTTAATTAGAAAAGAACCACCTACATGGCAGGTACCATTGCAACTTCTTACCTACTCACTTTTGTCAATCAATTATTTTTTTAAATATGTGAATGAATGGGTGTCACATTCATAAATCCACACGGATGAGCTCTTCATTAAAATGTAACTTTTAAATAAAGTCATCAAAAATGATGAATGCCTGATGTGAGATAGGCGGGCTTAGATTTGACCGTTTTAGGTAGTGGCTACCGGTAGCTACTAGACTACCATACATGATTGAATTTCAGACACCACACGTGTAGTCCAAAGCTTAAATATTCATCTTAAAGTAGCTAACCACGGAGAGATATTATCACAAATCACAATGGAAATAACACAAATGGAAAACTTGTAATTTCAGCGCGTGAATGTAAGAGAGGGTGACCAGGTCCCACTAGAATTTATATTAGGTACTTATAGATTATTATTTTTTGCACAAAACAAACAGAGAGTTACACAGTAAGCTAGGTATTACATACAATCTGCCAAATTTCCTCAAGTGATACTATTTTACCTAGCGTGACTCACTCATAAACTTAGTAGGATGCCGCCCTGGACCCTAATTCTCGGGCTCGTGATATTTTGAAAACATGGTGGACATCACCTGAAAACTATACAAAAAAACTACGTTTTAAATACATAAATATTTCACAACATCACATACATTGATCTGACTCCGAGATAGGTAGCTCAAGCACCTGTGTTACGGATACCAGAATCAACAGTGGGATTACAAATATATACATATAATACTTTTCTTTTGTAAAAACATACCTACTTATAATACATAGATAACACCCAGACCAATACAAACAGATATGTTCATGCACACAAATGTTTGCACTGTGCGGGGATCGAACCCGCAACCCTTGCACCAGAGGCAGCGTTTACTACCACTGTTCCAAACGGGTCGTCTGTGATATATGTCGTATGAAAATAAATGTCACGAGCCCAATTCTCGTGCTCGTGAATATTTTGAAAACATGGCGGATATCACCTGAAAACCATACAAAAAAAACTATGTTTTAGTGATATATGTCGTATGAAAATACATGTCAGGAGCACGACAATTGGGGTCCAGGTCTCAATACCCTTGAAAAAATTTGACAGAATGTATTTGTTACGGGAGACCTCATCACGTCGTCCTCTGCAGGGCCACCAATCGATTCTTTCGCAGTTTTCGATAAACATCACTGTGTGTGGGTACCTATATGTAGGTATTCCTCCAGCCGATTACGGCTACGGCAGCCAATCTCAACGATCAGACACGTACGCAGGATACATTACAGTGCTCAAGTGTGTGCTTCAAACACAAGGGCACTATCTATTCCCTTACACTCAAAATCCTATGGGACACCAGTGTGACACGACCGTAGAGGGATCGGGGGCAGGAGCAACTGCTTAACGTGCTTTCCGAGGCAGAGGGGTACAATACCGCCGACTTCCAGACTCCGGGCTGACACTAAGAATTTCTTAAGTCTAATTAAATAATAATAAGGGAAATAAATTGATTTTGAAAAAAACTATCATTCATCTTTATTTACGCCGTCTTACATCCTACTTATCTCTAAACATAATTGCAAATTATTCGTTTTTCCATTCTAAGTACGTTTATGTACGGTACATGCGGCATCTACTTAGTCACCCTAGTGGATATATTTTTATACCGCAAGCGAAGCCCGCGCATCCGTCCCACTGTCATTCCTTGCGACAGTCCACAACCAAAACAAAGTTTATTTTAACTGTCCACACGCCGTGTACGTCAAGATCGCGAGACCCCGGCTAGTATTTTGTTCATATTATGCTTAATATTTATTGATGATTTTGTGCTATTTTATGCTCTCATTTCGAATTTTGTGCTCCAGTGGATTATGAAAAAAAACATATATATTTGTGGTTCCGCCAATTTGATATCAAGTCTGCGGAACCACCGTCCTTGCTCACAAAGTAAATTCATGAAATGATGATAACTACATCAAATTTATGTTTTTATTTTGTTATCCATTACTTAAAAACAGCGCTGCATTTAATATAGTATTATTAAAAGAAATGGCATTTTATAAAATTCCATATCATAATAATATGAAGCAAAATGTCTAGTATATGAATTGTTGCCTGCGTTTATTGCTCAGGCGCAGATTTATTGAAAAGTCAAGTAAGTATTAAAAATAAGCCGTTTTTAATATAAAAATAAACACATGCAGCGCCGATTTTTAAGCAATGGATAACGAAAATTTTATGTAATTAACATCATTTCATGAATAGTACTTTGTAAGCAACGACCGTGGTTCCGCAGTCTTGATATCAAATTGGCGGAACCACAAATATATATATTTTTTTCATTATCCACTGGAGCACAAAATCATCATTGAATATTAAGCATAATATGAACTAAATAGTAGCAGGGGTCTCGCCGTCTTGACGTACACCACACGCCGATGGCCGGGGGATAGATATGGATTTTTTTTAAAATATACATCTCTACTTGTTTATGTTAGTGTCGAATTAATGGTTTCTTTCTTTCTATACAAATCTGTCAAATTCTTGATTGTTATCTACTAATAAATATCGATTAATAGATAGGTACATTCTTGTAACCTTGTGTGGCTCTCTGTCTGCTCATGCCATAATCCACTTGGGTATTCGTAAGTAGGTATGTTACCCAGTTTACCCCTACGTTTAGGCACTAAAGAAGTAAACACCTATCTGACCTTGATATCGAAGAGTTCGTAATACCATTGATACCTACTTAGTAATCGTAGTTAGCGATATATCGTATCGTGCCTCTCCCGCACGTCTGTCTCTGTCATTCGCGCCGAGTTCACACTGTACGCGCGCATGTCTGTGAGCTTGCCTGTTCGTGATGCAGGCAGCTGGCGAGAACGCCAGCTGCCTGCATCATAGAATGATTAGAAAATCATTCTGTGGTTTAGGTTTGTGCCACGTCGTCTTGTAGAGTTATTGATGTGTAGCTGTCCATACAAAACAAAGATATGAAACCAATAAAGAATACATAATTAAGGTAATTTACAGAAATATACATAGTACTCTCCTATTGTACCATACAATGCAAATAAATATTGTTTGTTGACTTTCATAAATAAAATGTAAATTAGATGGTGGCTAGATTTCTTTGCTGCTTATTGTATTTTTTCATAGATTTTTTATATTATGTCCTTGTCCATGTATACAGAGCAATTTACTATTTAATATATACCTAACTTAATTTTTTTTAAATAAATGCCTACTTATGTATATGAAAGGAATTTTAAAAAACAAAAGTTTGCCATTATAACTTTAATTTCCCAAATGCATGATTATAGAACATGAAGTAACACATATTTCTAGCCATAGGTAAAACATAAAATGTGCAAACTGCAAAGTAATCATTAATTAAAGTTACCATTTAATTGCTACATCATATCCCTATACTTGTAGGTACAAAATCATCACAATAAGTTAACAGAAACTTATAAAGTAAATTGTAAGCTAAACATATCACCATAGAATATTATTTTGAAGTCTACATGATACAAGAAGCATTATTTGGCGGAATCAGTCTATGCACCACTAAATACTTCATAAATGTTTGCTCCCAGAAGTTTTAACTTGTCATTCAAGGTGAGTTGTTGGGTCAACATGTCTGGAATGTTAGTATTCCCTTTGCAGGTATTTTTGGTAATGAGCTCATTCATAACTGGCAACAGCTTAACAAAGAATAACTCCACTTTGTTCACATCCACAAACTGCTCTGGGGATGCTCCTAATTTTAAAGCTCCATTTGTGACCACATGCTCGTCTACTTCTAAATGGTTCTTTGTCATGGGAGTTGATTTGGTCACAAACAAATTAGCCACTTCATCTATAACAGATGAGAAACATCGACTGACTGTGGAGATGGTGATTGAAGTCACTTCATCACTTTCCAAAATGTCCATAGTTTCTTTCACAATGGTGTCTAATCTTGCTTCATTTATTTCTGCATGGCCAACCAGATAGTGCACCATCTTCTTTACAGGATCTCCTTCTGTGGTGTCTGTGCACAATATGGTTTGAACTGACCAGAACATTTGCTCTACTTCTTGGAGAGTTATTTTCTTTTTCAGAGAAACAGGCTCTACTACCCTTTTTACAGCTTTCTCTATTTGTTTAACCAAATGTTCAACACCTCTGCCTACAAAATGATGGCAGAGTGATAAGTATTTGGCTTGCAGTTCACTATCAATCAGTGGCTCCTCTTCATGTACCGAGTCTCTGTAAAGGTAGCCACCAATAACATTAAGCTGCACTCTCAATGTTATTTGCAGGATGCTCAATGCGTAAACAAGCACACAAATTCTTGTGAATATCATTATTTTCAACTGCTCCCATAACTCTAATTTATTTTCTGGATTGTCTTGCAATTTCTGCACAATTTCTTCAGTATTCAATACTCCTAAGATGCTCTCAGACACAATTTTTGACAGTGAAAGTATGGTTTGATTACAGGTACGCTCAGTGCTTTCAAAGTGTTGTTTTTTGCGGGTCATCTCAAAAAACTTTTTCGCTTCTCTCTCTTGCCATTCTCTTAACTTTTTCTGAGCATAACTGGTTAATAAATAAAGCCCACCAAATACAGCACCTGTTACTATGAACTTCCTCCGATGGCGGTGCAAAAAGTTTCTGATGCTGGAAAACATGGCCGTGTCTGCTTAAAACTTTACAAAGGTACTCTTGTTCTTAAATTACTGGAATTCGAGAGGAGAGTCTGATCTGTATTTGGTTGTGTTCATAAGACGTTTTGTGACGAAAGTAGTTGCGTCAATGAATCTTTCAACACAATTCATGATGCACACCTCAGTCTTGGTGTCGAGGCGCATGGACGGTCGACCCATGCATGTGTCCCAGCACGTATCTGTCAGACCATGAACGAGGACCTGAAACGTAAAGGCATGGAAGTGATAAAACTGGAACAAAGTATAAAACCAATAAATGTACTAAATGTTGTTCAACTATTGCCTAATTTAAGGCCTGTAGAATTCGGACATATAATATACAATTAAAATAAAGGAATTGAATTATTCATAATGTAACCGTTTTCAGAGGGCCAAAGGTCAAGATAAAACTATTTGATTAACACAAAAGTAAGTAAAAGTAAATGGGTATTTATTACAGCGCTGGCTGATATAAGACTTGTAAGATTGTGGTATCTTGTATAGGATTAATAACATCAATTTGTTTCTAACCTGAAAACGTTGTTTCTGCGTTTCGGCTACGATGAAATCTTCCAACTGTGGGTCGACACTTTCCTTGTCGCTCATAATCAGCTTAATGTTATTTGAATTGTGATAATATAATATTTAGAGTTAAATTGGGGTTTGGGAACGAACCATATTAACCACATGTAATTATTATTATGTGAAACATGAAGAACAAGGAAATGAAACGATGAAAATGTAGGTATGTTTAAAAATGCCAACTGAACCGAGTAGAACGTCCGTCATTGATTTGACAGATGTAGTGTTGTGTTCTTCTTCTTTTTATTTTTAGGTGTGGCAATTCACTCCTCATTGGTGTCTTGACAGCTCTGTCCAGACTGAGAATTACTGCTGCCATTGTCACGTTTTGGATGTATGATCGATCATTGAAGGGATGAACAAGTAATTTAATTCACAAACATAAAATTGGGAACTTATTTATAATTTAATGTTATGATGGGAGAACGTAACCAAGGAACATACATACTTTTTATTACTGAGGGAAAGGATAGAGGACAGATTGTAGGAAAGTGGAGCTTTGTACTTAATAAGGATATCATGAAAGGATAAAGAATAAAATAAGGGACAAGTGAATAGGTTCAATATTACCTTCTTCCAGACCACATTCACTTATAGAGGAATCACAAATATGGAGTTTAGCCAGGTGGGGAAGGAGATGAGCAATGATCAAAACGCAATCGGGAAATAATTGATGATATGACTTTTTTTAAACTTAACTTAGAAAGCCATGGTTTCAAAGAAACATTCTACTGGTATTCCTTGTAGAACTTGCCTTTACACTGACTGGATTGATCCCAAAGTTGGCTCCACTCTTGCAAAAAAGAATGGCGCGGCAAAAGAGACAAACCTTGAGAATATATTTTGTTATTGCAATCACTACCTTGTCTAGCTGCTAATTTAGCTAACTCGTATGCCATCTCATTGCCCTGTATTCCTGAATGACCAGGAATCCATGACAATTTAACGCGCAAATTCAAATCGGAGCATTCCTGTAACTTTGTTTTGGTCAACAATGATAAAGGACACATTGTTTTGCCGAATGGATTTGATAAAAGAGATTGAAGGAAACTCAAAGAGTCTGTTAGAATGAGAGAGTCGCCAATTTTATTAGATAACATGTAATTAACGCATTCTAGAATAGCCAAACCCTCGGCAGTGAAATTTGTTGTCACACTAGGGAATTTAAATAATTTAAAGTAACCAGAGGAGTTTTGCAGAAAAGCAGCGTCTACATTGTTATTCAAATTCGAGTCAAAAGGATGTTCAGTTGAAGTTGATTTAGAACCGTCAGTAAAGAATACTTCTGTATAAGCGGCATTCTGTTCAATTTATACAAGTAATTTAAGATTTGGATCACGAGTCTTTATCAATACCTAGGGATAAACAGATTTCTGGTTCAAAAATTAGGTCACTATAGTTGAAATGAAAGAGAAACATGGAAACTTTAGTAACTGGCTTTTAAATTGTAGCAATTTCCTATAGCTCGTGATTAAATATGGGATAGATTTGTTTGACCAAAAGTCAAATTACTATAAGTTGACTAGTTACAGTTGTGAAGATTATATTCAAGCAGGGGGGATAGTGAAGGGACCGAACGGTTGTTTGTATTAGGGAGTGAGATTAGAATAGGAAAGTGATCACTTCCATGAGATGATGGGATGCATTTCCACGAGAGGAGCGAAGAAAGAGATGGGGTACAATGAGAAATATCAACAAAGCTTAATGACTGGCCAGGTCGACTACGTCTGGTAGCGGAACCATCGTTTAAAACACACATTTAAATCATCAATGAGATCTACAAGATGATTACCAAATGAGTCGCTGTTGAAGGCACCCTAAAGTGAATGGTGTGCATTAAAATCGCCTAGAATGATTTTGGGGCCAACCAGAGAAGAAATTATGTCTTTCAATATAGGTATTACTGAAACATCCTTTTGAGAAATGTATAAAGATACTAATGAGATGTGTCCTATCTTTGCAGCTACGGCATTCATGTGAGAGTTATTGAACGCAGGTAGTGATATTTGAGAAAACATATAATAGGGTATATGACTAAGCTCAAGGTTTTACAAAATATAAATATTTTATCAAAATATAGGTCAATATGTGCCAATAGCAAAAATTCTCAATTAAAAATATTACGTCTAGCCGGTTTTATGGTCATTCAAAGATTCATGGGCAAGTCCATTTTAAAACTATGAAATTATTAAAAAATAATTATACCATTAAATAACCCATACAATTTGCACCAATTATTATAATAGAACCATTGACATAAACGAAACATTTGATATAGCTACCATACAAAATTCAAATAAAATGCATACAAAATACTTAGGTGTGACGTCACATCTTAGTATTCATTTGTATGGAGCGTTTTGGGTTTGCCCAAAATAATGTGATTTTAAAGTTGTGATATCTCAGGTGGTTTAAATGAGAATCAAGTGATTTTTTTCAACGATGTTTCTATCATTGAGAGGTCTTTTGATTGCAAAAATAAAAAAAAAATAGTCATGTACCGTATTCTTTTTTATGAGGAAGGCTGCACCTCCCCACCCATCAGGCCTGTCATCTCTGAGGACTGAATAGCCCCAAACCCTGAAAGGGAAGCCAGGCTTCAGCCATGTCTCAGAGATAGCAAGAGCAAATGGTCTATATTTATTTATTAAATAAATAAGATCAGGAACTTTCGATGAAACACTCCTACTGTTCCATTGAAGGACCTGATCCATACTGTTTATTGAAAAGTTGGTATATAGAGACTGTCAAGTTATGGCTACGTTGTACGGTAAGGTTGAATTTACTATGATGTTAATAAGTGAAGCTAATAGATTATTTAAGTGTGATGCGGATATAGATTCACTTCTTGGGTTTGCTGCTAGTCCACAACCATTTGGTGGTGGTGGAATAGAGAACTGAGACAGAATTTGATCATGTTCTTTTTTGTCATATCCTGTGTTTGTGTGGAAGTTGGTCTTCTTTTGTTTAAATACAGTTTTTTTGTGCGTTTTAGAGACTTGAGCTGCAGAGGAAGGCTGAGTAATTGAGAAAGAGGACGAAGACGCAGGTGAAGGAGTAGTTGACACAACAGAAGAAAACGATTTGTTAAAAGGGAATTTAGATGCAGCCTCATTATAAGATACAGAATTTGATGACATCATCATCATCATCAGCCCATTTAAGTCCCCACTGCTGGGGCACGGGCCTCCCTCAATCACATGAGGGGTAATTGCCATACTCACCACGCTTGGCAGACGGGTTGGCGAGGGTTTTGATATAAATGCAGAGTTTTCCTTCTCTGGGTGCTGATGATCATGCCAGCAGCTTTACCTTAGTCGTCTTTTACGACACCTCGGTAAGAGTGAGGGTGGCCTATTGTACTCTGCCGGGGCCACACGGCTATTTGATGACATAAATTGTTTGATATTGGTTTGACGGATGTACTCTGGGCACTTTTTGTCATTGGCCTGATGACTGCCATCACAATGGATGCACTGGAAATCCTCAGACTCAGGACAATTGTTCCCTGCATGGTCTTTGGCACATTGCTGTTTGCTTCTGAATTGAATTTTTGTATGACCAAAGCGACAACAATTGTAACAAATTACGGTGGGGAAGACATATTGATCGACAGATAGGGATGAGTAGAAAGAATAAACTTTCTCAGGGAGGGTCTGGCCATCAAATGTTAAGACAACTGATTGGGTTGGAACCCACGACCCGCCTTCAAAATTTGCAACTTTGCGAGATAATCGCCTAGTTCTGATGATGGGTCCACAATTTTCTGGAACTCTCACATTTTCCACAATGAGCTCATGGGACCATTCACAGGGAATTCCCTTTACAATACCCATTCTGCTTATATTAAAAGAAGGAATGGACAGCTCGAAATTCAGCGTTAATGATTCATTAGCCAGAAATGTATTAGCTGCATTAGGGGTTTTAAATTGCACCGCAAGGCGATTCCTATCAATGCGCTTTATACCGTCCTCAATAATATTTTTCAAATTGTTTTTAAAAAGATAATTTCCAAACTTTATCGGGTGTAAAGTGGAGCCATCTGTAGGAGTTTTTTCTTTGGATTGAACATGCACAACATATGGTCCAGCATCCTGTTCTGTGTAGATTTCCTGAAGATGTTTGTGTTACGAGACACCATAATATTATCATTTAATTGTGGCACAGGGCTACAGGGCGACAGGACTGGGTGTTTGAAGAGCCTGGAACATATTATCATTAAGCGAAATGGGCCTGGAAATCGACTTAAATTTTCCTTTAAATGAAGGTTTTGTGATGGCTTTTTTATCTCTTTTTTATCATCATCCTTATCATTTTCCTTCTTTTTTAAAAAAGCAGATTTGCGAGAGGATCGGCTTCCAATAGTTGGAGTAAAGGATTTGTTGAGATAGGAGGGGGGTGTGGATCGGGAGGTTCAATATCCATTTTGGACCAACTAAAGTAAAATATTTAAAAACTTACCAATGTACAAAGAGTACACACACAAAATATATAAATAATTAAGTATTTACAATAATTACAGTGAGATTTACAATAAAATAAATGAAAACTAAGACCGAACTATTCAACTTCCCGCCAAAAAAAAAAAAAATTGTTGTGTTGGAGACTGGCATAATCTCAGATACTGGCATAATCATGGAGACCACACTTAAATCCGCGATTCCGAGGGGCCAAACGAGCGAGACGTCGAAAAATATGCAAACGGCTCCACATTTCGCGTTCGCGGGTTCGCGCGCTTTCCTTTATTTATTATGTTTAATTTGCTTACTAACGATGAAATGATGTTGGTGGTAGGTAGAGTCTGCGAAAGAAGTCCCACGGCAAAACACGGATCTAAAATCTTAGATTCCTTTAGACCTACATCTTTAAATATTGATGGCGACTGGCGACTAAAGCGCGCTTTTCACAAGACTACTTTACTTTGGTGGCGCGGACAAAAGCAAACAAAAAAAAGATCTGCATATATAGCCGGACTATTATCACTAATTCAGTATTGTACACAACACTAGCTGCTGTCATTTTGACACGAATGACTGTCAAACGAATATGCGTTTTTCCTTTGACAATTTTGTTTGTCTTTTACCGGAGAAATCATCGTTTTGTTTGTTCAAAATATACAAAGAAAATTGTTTATTATGTCTGATACAAGTATTTGGAAGTTTGTAGAAGATGGTGATTTGGGTGGTTTCACTTTTATAATCCCGAGTGTAGCGGTGGGCAACGTTGGCCAACTGGCTTGTGATCTGCTGATTTCATCCCTGGACATGGTGAAAATTGCTTCAGTATACAGCCCTGCTCTTATTCCAATAGTAGGATACGATCCTTATGACCTCAACTCTTCCAAGCTGTCCAGTTGCTGTGAGATCTATAAGTGTGCTGCTAGAAATCTCATTGTCTTACAATTGAGGGCCCCTCTGGTTTACAAATACGCTCGATCATTTTTACTGGAAGTCGTCAATAAATTTAAAGAAAGGAATGTTAAAGATATTGTTATTTTGTCAAGTAGTTTTGCTCATGAAAAGAAGCACATATCCACGTCACCATTTAGATATGTAGCTAGTGAGCTGAGCACGCTTAAGAATAAAGCCAAAACCTTAAATTGGTTGGAGCATGAAGCACCTGAAGCTGGGCTTAGAATATTTGGTGGGGGATTCGCTTCTTTATTGTATGAAATCTGTGCAGAAAATTCACTGCCTTGTTTATTGGTGTATAAATATAGTTCAGAAGGCAACAATATACCTGATGCATATGAGATGGTTTATTACATTTCAAGTATATTATCTCTGTTTTCTGAGAAATCTGATCTAACATCACAACTAATTCCACCAGTTTCATGGAAACTTCTTTTTGGAAGACCTCCCCCAATAGATATTTATTGATAACATATTTTGTAATAAAATGTTGACATTTGTTTTGTTTGTTTTTGTTATGGTAAGAATATCAATAATCTCCATTCTATCAAGTTGGTTTAAAAAATTAATTTAATTTTAATTATAAGTTTATTAGCTGGGAAAAGGTACATTATGATCAGTCAATGTTATTAGATTTGTCAAAATAATTTTATATTATGTCAAGTGTCCAGATGGCAAATGATGTTGGGCTTATTTAAATATTTATTAGTTCAGAGTCAATTCTATTGTGACTGGATCAGCAGGTAGGTAAATAATATCTCAGGCACATAATATTGTCATTGTGTGGGGTGGAGTTAGTTTGTACTTAGAAATTGTGGGGAGTACCTAATACCTAGTTACATTTTAGTATAACAAACCTAGACGACACTTGAAAAAAGATAGATATGTGGGAAGGTACAGGTCAACAATAACAATCGGTCAACATATATCATAAACACAGTAACCTACCTACCTATATGTAAGGTAGTTACAGACAGCCATACATCAATTTACAAATTTACTTTTTTTAATAGATTCTCACCTTGTAATGTAAAGTCCTGTTTCTGCACTTAGGGCCGATTTTTTGAATGGTTTAAAAAGTCACCAATAGTAAAATATAGGTAAATTTTTTTTTTTGCAATTAGTTATTGAGGAATTACGTCACTTGGACTATTGGTTAGCCCGGAGTCTGGAAGTTGGCGGTCTTCTACCTCCGTGCCTCGGAAAGCATGTTAAGCCGTTGGTCCTGCACCCGATCCCTGTTTGGTCATGTCACGCTGGTGTCCCATCGGAATACGAGGGTAAGGAAAAGAGAGTGTACTTGTGTTTGCACGCACACTTGAGCACTATAATATATCCTGCGTACGTGGCTGATCGTTACGATCGGCCGCCGTAGCCGTAATCGTTTGGAGGATATTATTATTATTATTATTATTGGCTTTAGAAAGCTGTGAAAACAGATCCTATATCTCGCTGTATTAATAATCTCCGTGCTCTGTGCGCATTACCTGAGGTCGCTGAATCGGCTTTTATGACATCGCGTAGGTACCACTAAGTTAAAACGACCGATATCGATTCTATAAATTATCGTTTCATTCAAATCAAATGCTTTTCCTGGAAGTTTAATATTAGGTACCTGTCTAAGTAAGTACCTACCTATCTTATCTTGGTTTGGTGTCAAGTAAGAACGTAGCTAATCAATTTTTAAAGCAAAGCAGGGTTAGGTACCTATATAGTTAACTTATGAACGGCTAAACCATCAGAGGACCTATTTATCGAGCATTCGACATTGAAGTCGAGTTAGGAACCATGCACATTTGTGCATGGTTATGTAATAAATAGTGTAAATGTTTGCCGAGAGGTTGTAACCCCGAAATTATTTAAAAAAGATCCGGTTTAGTAGCTAAACATTAAAATCGATTGGCGTCGCTAGTGTGCCCTACCCGTCACCTTAAATGTCGTGTGCACGAGAATTGGTCCTCAGGAGCCCGCCATGTTTTCAAAATATCACGAGCACGAGAATTGGGCTCCTGGTCTTGTTTGTGGCTATGTTAAATGCCGCAGTAAAGTAAAGTATCAGCCTATAAACTGTCCCACTGCAGGGCAAAGGTCTCCGTCATAGAAATCAAGTTATCGCTACTATGATAGGATTAGGCTTAATCACCGCATTTGCCAAACGTGGATTGGTGATCACATACCCGAGCTACGTTCGAAAAATTCGAAACATACTTTTCGCTCAACCCTGGAATCGAACCCAGGACCCCGAGATCTCGGCCCGGTACCTAGACCAATAGGTCGTTGAATGCTGCAGGTAAGGTAGGTAATATATATTTCCTTTCGGTAGGTAGGTACATAGATACCCAAATAAGAAGGGCACCGTAACTCCCTAGCGCTACCTACCGTAAAAAAAGCGCACCTGCATCAAATAACAACTTCACCCGAACTATCATGAATGTATCAAAGTATAGGTTCAGATAGCCACACTTTAGGTTACTTCAATCTGTCAAAAATCCTCAATTAATATAAAAATCGACTAAAAAATATTGACAGTATTCTATACTGTCATGTATGGCTGTACGTATCTACTGGGGACCCAACTGCACTGCGTCGGGCAATCATATTTCGCCAGATGACTCATATTTTCGTCACCGCACCGTAATAAAATTTTACTTTACGGCGAACCCACATTCACAATTAGACCTTATTTTGCCAGTGCATTTTCAGTTAATTTCCCCAAAAATTAAAGTAACATCGTTTTTATTTGCATTATGTAGGCTATCTACCTACACATACATATAGATAATTGTGTACGGATACAGCCACACATCAATGAGTTTATCGAGCGTACTTACCTACTTGAAAAAATATTGACATAATTTGTAATCTCGGGAATGATAGCATCCGTTGTACCTAGGGCAGTGGCTGAAAGGGCTTGACTCTTATTGTCCCTATTTATGATGAATAAATGATTTTGTATTTGTATTTCATAGTGCGACCCGACGATCGAAATCGAACCCGGGACCTCTTGTGCAGCGTAGCCGTCGCGAAGTTGAAAGTGCGGCAAACTACACTAACCACTACCGTGAAAAAATAAAAGTATATTTCGATATTTATTTTATTTTAGGAAACATACAGCTTTTTTATATGTTAAATTATTAAACTAAGTTATAATAGATATTACATTAGCCTTAAGGTGACGGGTAGGGCATACTAGCGACGTCAATCAATTTTAATTTTTAGCTACTAAACCGGATACATTTTAAACAATTTCGGAGTTACAACCTCTCGGCAAACACTTATACTATTTATTAAATAACCATGCACAAATGTTGGGTCCGTTTTTGTACGCGAAAAATTGATTCACGCTAAAAATCAATTTTTCGCGTATGCGTTGGACCTAACATTCGTGCATGGTTATTTAATTTTGTTGTAACCCCAAAATTATTTAAAATAGATCCGGTTTAGTAGCTTAAAATTAAAATCGATTGGCGTCGCTAGTGTGTCCTACCCGTCACCTTAACAGTTTCCAAAGTTAAGTTGTACACAATACAATTCTGGTAAGACAGACACCTAATTCGGTAAAATATACGTACAAAGAAAGTGTGCTGCTACTTCCTTTGTACGTACCTACTTATTTATCTTTTATAATAATCTTTCACTTCATAATAATCCCTCCCCCAGATTTAGGCCCTACGAAAAAATATCATGGTACATAACAAAAGGCCGTCAGTTTGTATTTTAGAGCCCATCTAGATAAGAAAGAGTGAACATTACAGAGGTAGGGAAAGATGGAGATGTGTGTTAGTGGGCCCACAAAATAGGCCGCAGAACGAACTAAAGTGTTATAAATCGACGGTTATCGCCTCGCAGCAATAACTACTTTATGACGCCATAAAGACAACCTAGCGTGCGTAGTGTTTCCAAATGTAATTTACGAAATATGGGATCGGTAAGAGGTTAACATAATCATATTGGACATTGTAAAGAATTTTCTGATGGATAGGTTAGGTTCCTACGTCATCTAGTACTAGTTCAGTTTATAGGATTTGACGACCCGTTTGGAACAGTGGTAGTGAACGCCGCCTTTGGGCCAAGGTTTGCGGGTTCGATCCCCGCACAATACAAACATTTGTGTGCATGAACATGTCTGTTTGTATTGGTCTGGGTGTTTTATATGTATTATAAGTATGTATTTACAAAACAAAAGTATTATATGTATATATATTTGTAATCCCACTGTTGATTCTGATATCCGTAACACAGGTGCTTGAGCTACCTATCTTGGAGTCAGATCAATGTATGTGATGTTGTGGAATATTTATTTATTATTTATTATTATTAAAGGTAATTTGTAATTCTAATAGGTACGCGAGATGAATTTTCTATTCTTAAAATAGGAAAGTATACTTACTGCAATGAACTCTCGAATGCATATGTAGGTACCTATTTAATACAGTTAGGTAAACTTAACTTTTTCTATCGTTGTGAGAAATGCTTGCTTAGCATATCCGAGCTGGCGGTGGCCATCACGGGGTATGTCGGCTCTCTCTCTGGGTACAAGCTATCGGCGTTCCCTCGTCGCCCATGTAGCGGACGGTTATTCGGCAGAACCTTAAAATACCACGACCTCCCCCATGTAGGTGTCATCTACACGGCGGGCCTATGCCCTAATAATCTAGGAAATAAAGTAGATATTACTCTTTAATTTACTGAATCAAAGATGTGGTAAGTACGTACCAAATGCTGCAAAACGTCCGTAAGCATTTGCCAAATTTGGGCTTACAAAAATACTTTACCTACCTAGGTAGGTAGGTAAAGTATTTTTGTACTTTGAATTTGGGATCGGATGCCTCTGGCTAGATTATGTTTCACGTTAGGTACTGAGTTCGACTCTGGGCCAACTAGTATTTTGTTGTAGAAGTACGCTTTTAAAGTATCTTTTGGCACTATGTTTGACTCGCTATCCAATGCCGTCGAAGTTGGACCTCACGCCTGCATAACGCCATTTATCGGACTTTCATTTGTACAAAAACCGCATGGAGCATGCAAATCTCCTCCAAGCGGGATATCCTTTTTTTTCTCACCCGGGGATAAATACGACCAAGTGGACCAAGCATGACCTTGCGGGGTGTGCAATGCAAGGCCAACTTTAAGGCATCTCCGCGGGTCAGGGGACCCGCCAGATTACCTGAGGCTCTTCGTCTGGGAATGGTGCCTAATGGCATACTCAATAAAGCCTGTGTGCCAGTCTTTATCGCTCTTCTGCGACAGCTCGTATGACCTGTGGTGAGGCCGACATGGGTACTGATGTTAAGACTTCTCACACGTCAACGCTCACCGCCATTCATCCTTTCTGGATTTACGATAAAGAGACGTGTGTGAATCCAGGCCCCTGGACCCGAGCTGGCTCCACATTGGAACAGGACTGCTAAACCTCCCTGGGAATGGTGCCCAGATGAAGCTAACGTCCCGTCCTCCTGTCTGTCCCCGGGGACTACGGTCCTTTTGGCGATGGCCGGCATGCCGTGCTGCACATTACGTGCTCCGCTGGTACGCCGTCCGCTGTGCATATCGCGCACCGAGTCTTCTTCCTCACTGCACGATGCTGCCTTATGATCCTTCTCGCTGCACCGGAAGCACAAACTGGTCGTTGAAGTCAGGACCTCATGTCAAGTCATGTCATGTAGCCTCATGCACTTGAAGCAGCGCAGAGGCCGGGGTTCCAGCGTCGTCACTCAGATACTTTCACTTGTGTAAGCGGGACATCCTGCAAAAGCAAAACATCTGGTAACAACAACAAACGTTATCTATCAAAGGGATGAGTGAGGGGAAGAGATTTTTACAAGCTAGTGCAAAATGTTAAAAAGATTTGAAGAGGTTTCTTTTACAGCGCAGATTCTTAAATAGAGGGTTACAGGAGATGAAATCAATACTATCACCATAGCAGTAGATAGGTATATCGTGTAGGCATAAAGGTAGGATATTCTAGATTTTGAATAGGATACATTACCTACATAAGTAAATAGATAAACAAATAAATTGAGACAACATCACTTATATTGTCCTGGTCCCAAACTAAGGTTTTCCCTAATAAATAATGTGTATAATCACAAAATACTTAGTACTTAGCAGTAGATACAGGGTAGTAACCCTGTATCCCTGCTATACTTAGCAAGTCTGGAAGTCTACAATTTAATATCTAATTGTAGACTTCCAGATAGAATACAATATCTAATATCAGCAGACTAAGACAAGTTGAATGCTCTCTTTTAACATTCTGATAAGACATAATAACCAATTTTCATCGTAGCGTAACCGGGAATTACTCCCGGTGGCGACCAAAGCTTGTCGCTTTAGAACCCAGAGTAAGCTTAGACCATGATTGATTAGGGAGGTCTGGTTATTACAATGTAGCGACTGCCGTCTGACCTTCGCAATCTTTTAACAGGGAAACCAGACCAACTAAATCATGGTTAGGTACACGTTTCAGAAACTATCCGAAATGTGCAGCTGTCCTCACGAGGTTTTCCCTCACCGCAAAGGTAATGGTAGGTTTGAAAAATCGGATTCTAACTACGACCCGCATTCGCACTGACAAAGCTAAAGGATTTAAGGTAACATTTCCCTCCTATAGACGTGACAATGAATTAGGTAGGTACGGTCGCGGCCAAAAAGTGTTTACCACTTTAAGGTAACGGTTAGGGCACACTACCGACGCCAATCGATTTTAATTTTTAGCTACTAAACCGGATCTATTTTAAACAAACAAACTCGGCAAACCCCTATACTATTTATTTAATACTTATAGTTAACTTTTTGGTCTGCTTTTGCACTCGAATTTTGGATTACCGCCAAAAGTGGCCACTTTCAATCAATTGGAATCAATATTTCGCCTACAAAAACGGACCCGACCTTTGTGCATGGTTATTTAATAAATAGTATAAGTGTTTGCCGAGAGATTGTAACCCCGAAATTGTTTAAAATAGATCCGGTTTAGTAGCTAAAAATTAAAATCGATTGGCGTCGTTAGTGTGCCCTACCCGCCACCTTAAGGTGGAAGCTCACGCAATCCTGCTAAACGATTGCTAAGAGATGGCTCTGTTGTCAGTGAATCGAGAAAATAAATAATTACGACTTCTACAGGACAGTAATTTTAAGTGTAGAATGATTCGCGACATCTAAGTAATAACTGCGATTTTTTGATGTATTTCAACAATTAACAACTAAACCATAATCATTATATTGCTGCATCGTAGCTAAATTAATATCAACTTGTGTACATACGTATCGTCCCCACACACACATACAAAGCTGAAGCATGTTTTTTATCGGATAGCTGTTATTCCTCGCTGGCAATAGATGGCGCGCTTAACACTAAAAATATGATGTGGATAGGAATTACGGAATATGTGAATTTCTTCTTCAGATCTATCGAATGGACTACGGATAGGTAGCGATGGTAATCTAGTAGATAACTTAACACACACTGGACTTCGAAATTGAAGTGCGGTTTATTATGCAACTAACGGTCCGCCCTCACTTCGTTTCGGGACGATTTTTTGCCACATAGCGTCTGTAGACCTAATAGAGTAGGCTAGGTGTGCGTAGGTGGGTGACTTCTAATAACTTCATGTAGGTAGGTTCGTGCAGAAGAAGTGGAGTGGTATAAGTCCTTAGGAATGTTAATTAAAAAACAATCAATATAATAAAATCTATATTTGAATCCTTTAAAACCATTTCATTAGTATGTATAATTTACATGTGATTACATAAATATGCCGATACATAAAATATATTAAAATATAAATACAAATAATGCGATTCTACCACCGGATCGGAAAGTTGTTTCTGGACGAGAAGGTCCAGCAAGAAACTCACCAGTTACTCTTTAAAAGCCATATTTTTATACAATGTTTTATTACACATTATATACAAAGTATACCTTATACCAAGTCAAACAGCTAATAATGCAACACAAAATAATAAGCTAAATATGATTTAAACCAAAGCAGACCAGTCCCCAAAGGTGGCACCTGTTCAAGTATGACATATGTTTCAGCCATCACTTCACTCAACTATAGCAGAGTGAATGTTATGACCAGCCACATAGCATCACAACCTCAGGGACATTTGGGGAGCATGATCATTCGTGAAGTTCCCGTCATATGTTACAAACAAAAGTAAATATTCCAAAACTAGTTAACTGTATGACGAGGTGTACAAATTAGTTGGTGTAGGTAGGTAGGAGGTAGTATCAAGTCAATTTTTAATAATTAATAAAAAATATTTACATCAATTTATATACAATAAAATGCTTCTAAAGTAACTTTGAGTGTTTCTTGAAAATCACCATGCTTGAATGCTATGCATTCTATCCCAAGTGGACTGAAGTATCTGTAAAAAGAAATAAATATTGTAAGAATGTTTGTAACAATAAATTTATATCATTTCAATTTGTTATTAAACATTGTTACCAAACATCTGTCCCCTTTATTACAAAAATGGTCTACAAGGTTTAAAAATGACGCTGTCACTTTTATATAGCTTTCAAATGAAAGTGACAGCATCCATTTTAAACCAAGCTAAACTTTAGACCATGTTTTGTAATAAAGGGGTGTGTGTTTTATAACACATTCTATTATTACTTTGAACTCCCGAATTGGTAAGAAATTTTTTTAAAGTAATAATACGGGTACACACGGAGTTACCCTTATTGGACTTTGTACCGTCCTTATGTCTGAGACACATTTTCAGTGGGATTAAAGTTTTACTTGCAAAAATTAAATAACAATGAAAAATGTATAACAAACAAGTGATTATAACAAAGTTAAACTTACCATCCCAGAAGATGAGTTAAAGTTATGCCCATATGATCTTTTCAGACAGTGATATATGGCACCCCATCAGGGGACATGTGTCCCTTTACAATGGCGATGGCTCTTTCTTCGGCTCCAGCTTTTATTATCTCCTCTGTCAAGTGTTGTTGCCACACAGATCCCAATTCTTTTTCAATTGAGTGAAACTTATTCGGTGATAAAGTTGGTATATCCATAAGCGCAGTCATCTGGGCTACTTGTGCATAGTAGCTGCCACTTGTCACAGCACCCCAAACTAGGGCTTTATTTATGTGACCATCCTTTTCACTAGCTCGCTTCCAGAGCATTCCACACATGGTACATTCAAAAGAGTAAACACTGTGTAATCCATTTTTTGTTTCATCATTCAGTTCAATTTGAGGTTTGGTTAGAGAATAGGTCTTTCTGTAATTGAAAAGCAAAGTTTATTGTTCTGTATTTGGATCATAATCACACGCACACATGTAAGTGATAAGTTCTATATGTCTGTTACATGATATTGATCATAGATATGGTATCTTTTTTAATGATATGACAGCTGACAGTTAGCAGCTAGTAGAGTAATGTCATGTCATGTCATTCCAAAGAAATTAGGTATTTTTATGGCTGCTTCTGTGTTGTATCCTCTTTATGTGTATTTTTCATATTTACTTTAAAAAGGTAATATGTAACTTGATATGGTATTTTTGACTTTAGTGCAAAAAGTGTGATATAGAATCCAATTTCAAAATTAGTAAACACTTTTTGACCGCCACTGTACATACAAAGAGCAGCATGTTGATTTTCTCATTATGAAAACTCAATATTTTGGCAAATGTGTTGGGCCAAATTTCCTTTGTGTCCCGGTGTTTACATCGACCGCTTTATCCCACCTTAATCGAATTTTACCCTTACAAATTGGAAATTGTTTTACGGATTGGTACCACAATAATGGAGCGACCCAAAACACCCGTGGAGGTATCGTAAAACTCACGTTTGCTGAGTATAGCAACATTAAAGGTAAATAGTGCTTACAATCTTAGTAAGCTATGGAGAGATAAAAAAGGGCAACATTTTAGTGTTAGGGTTTTACAACCAATTTGGTGGTCGCTTGCAAAATAGGCAGCTCGCAGCGGCAACTCCAAGGCGCGTGGTCCACACGACACGACAGTCTAGGCGAGGCGGAGTCGAGGTTGCATAAGCCGCGCACCTTACGGCCTTACTTAAGGTTTCATCATAATAAACGGCGTGCGCTCACATACTGGAGTCGCGGCACGGGCGAGGTGAGGCGAGCCGGGGACGAAGCGAAGGCTTGGATGCGGCGTTCAAATGTGTCCCCGCCACGACTCCGCCGCCATGAGTGACTATTACGTAGAGACTCAACTGACCAGTGCATTGGGCGACGCGCGCTGACAAGTTTTCTGGAAGAACGTTTGGCTGGCTAGAATGACGGACCACCGGCTCTCTTCACCCTCCTGACGCAAAAATGGCACACTAGACGACTGTTTGCGGATACAATCTATACCAATTTTATTTTATTTATTACGAATAACAAACAGTTACACATTATATGCTTGTAAATTACATTATTAATTGTATGGGTAAATGCGCAACCAACACCGCTATCCACGTATTATTGAAAAATAATTGAGCTGCTTAAAAATATACAAAACAAAAAACATTTTTAAATACATTGAAAATTGTGCTTGAATAAAGGAAAACTACCTCAGTCGCTGGAAGGACGTCGTCGAGAATGATCTGCGAGAACTTCAGGCCGGTGATTGGCGACAAGTAGAAGGAACGATCAAAGTGGCGTTCTCTTGTTTCGCAGGCCAAGACTCGCTTCGGGTCGCTGAGCCAGTGGAGTAAGTAAGTAAGTAAAGGAAAACTAACTAAAACTATTTTTACTGAAGGACAAAAGGCAGATTGTAGTAGTCTGATGTGTGACTGTCTGTACAGTACAGAGATAAAATGGCAGCGTAGTCCAGGACGCATATAAGAGATAAAATTGACCCTCCCGGGGGGTAGGTTTCAACCCAGAATATGCCACCGAGGTAGTTAATACGTATTTCACGGATTTCCGATTTTCTAAATGGTAAGAGTGGGTAATATTCGGATCAGGGTGGTACAGAAATCAATGGTACTTACTATAATATACAGTTTATAGCTCCTCGTTGATAGCTTAGCGCGGACATTAAGGCGACGGGTAGCCTAACTAGCGACACCATTCGTTTTTAATTGTTAGCTACTAAACCGAATCTATTTTAAACAATTTCGGGGTTGCAAACTCTTTCCAAACACTTATACTATTTATTAAATAACCATGCACAAATGTTGGGTCCGTTTTTGTACGCGAAAAATTGATTACCGCCAAAAGTGACCACTTTTGGCGTGAATCAATGTTTAGCGTACGCGTTGGACCCAACATTTGTTGTCTCACCTTAAAGAAGACGTAACGTTAACTATTTTTTATGTAATAACATTTTAAGCATAATTATATAAAAGGTATCTAGTGTCTGCGTTGATTTTAATAATCATACCATACATAGTACATAGTAAATTCAATAGATAAATAAAAATCTACTACCTACGCGTAGCTACTATCACTTTGGGTATCAGATTTTTATTTATCTATTGAATTTATATCTTCAATTAAAGAAATAGGTATAAAATCGAAATATTTTCTTCTAATTCTAGCTTACGAGCATAGCATTTACATTTAAGTGCATATGTTGCAACATACGTATATAGGTAGTTACATAGTAGCTAAGATAAAATTTATGAGTTGGTACCTGTAGGTTTCTAACTAAATATAAGATTTAAGTACCTACTTTGGCAAACGCTACTGATAACATATACCAGTAATAACATTTTTCACGTGTTTCAAACAGTTACCATATTCTAATATTCCCGTAGTTAGTTGTCTTCCGAAAAGTCCACAAACGATACCTAGCAACGACAACTTCCGTTTGATTATAATGAAGCAGACGGAATCTAAAATCCATAGACAAAATAACACTGCTTCACGCAGAGTTCAAAAGTCCTAAAACCAAAAAAATACAAATTATAAAAATTCTGGAGTCACAAATTATTCACAAATAAATCCCTGAAAGCTTCGTTGAAAAAAAGGGTTGCCTGTTTACCGAGTCCCAAACCAGCGCAGGGAGTCTCCATTTTTAAACAAAGGAATGGTTAAAAATGAGCGCTTATCTCGGGGCAGTCGGGCGGGGCATCCGCTGAATCAATTAAAGGAGCTAGGAGCCAGGGCTGAGCCCAGAGCGGAGAGGCGCCTTCTTTGAACCAACTTCATTCAGTCCGAGAAAGGAATAAGGACGAACAGGTTTCACGGGAAAATGTTTTTAGCTACACAAAAATGTGTCATACTTTCTAGCGGTGTCATGACGTTGTATGAAGATCATTCTTACACCAAAAAATGTACGAAATTTGAACGAAATTTTACGCTACATAAAAAAACCGTACATTAAAGTATTAAGAGAAAACAACGATTGACATATCACGATTGATATATATGTCACCACTAGGAAGTATACTTTCTAGCGGGCGATATTTATATCGCTTAGAACTAATGGACATTTTGACTCTGCAACTGGCCAACCAGATAATATGTACCTACGAAATTTGTACATTTACCTACCTTATAACAATAACCAACCTTATAACAATAACCAACCTTATAACAATAACCAACCAATAACCAACTAAAACATATATAATGTTTGCAAGTCAGTTCTAATTGTAACTTAGAATGTGACATGTGCAATACAATAAATAAATAAATAAATGGGGCATTATGTACTTCCAAGTGATTATTTCGAAATAAAACAAATTTGACGATAAATTACTGTTATTATTGACATCTAAAAAACCATACTCTTATGAACATCAATAAATGACATGTTAATGCCTTGGCAGTGGTTGATCTTGATACTTTTTTGGCCATATCATCATATTGCTCCCATTTTTCATTTAACTTGCAGTGCGCTCGGTACTGACCATTCCCACCAGGAATGTATTCAATCAATTAATAAATTTATTATTATTACTGATGTTAGTACAAACGACTTATTTGAAAAATAAAAATCTGCTCTTAGTGGTATCCCATTAGCTCCTACTTGAGTAGAATCTTCGCCTTGTTTCGCATCTGGCAGCAGTTACCAGCACTGCGGTGCGCTGACCGACCAAGTAGTAACGAAATGGTAGCGCGAAGTAGATATAAATTTTTTTTTTAGCCCCTATAGGCCCGTGCATAGTACCTACCTACGAAATGCGACCCTCCCTTGTTCCGCCCCTGGCGGCAGTTACCAGCGCTGCGGTGCGTCGACCTGCCAACAGTTTCTGAATCACTGACTCGCTTTAATCACGATGCGCTTTATTTATTTAGGCCCGACTAATAACGTGTCCGGATGTCAAAATTTTATTGCGAACAAGCTGCAGCGTTAGTGGCAAAAATAAAAATAGACAGAAATATGAGCGCCACAATAAAATGTCGTTCGTTAGCATTTTTGTAAACAATTACACTATTTTTTGTGTGTGGACACTTGAGGGGTATGATCAGCCAGTAGAATCTACGATTTTTTTTTAAATTATCATTTTAAAAACCGGAAGATAGGTATAAAAAGGCTCTTAAAGAGAAATATATCAAAATGACTGGTTTTGTATTCTTAATGTATTCTTAGTTCTTAATCTTTTACCATGGAAAATGTTTTAGGCTGTCTAGTTTTGTCACATTTCTTGGCTTTAGGTGACCGCAAAAATATAATTATGTTTTTTGAATAAGTGGAAATTTAACTGGTCTAAACATAACTTAAATACATAGATAGATAGATATTCTTTATTGCACAAAAATAAAATACAAGCATGATACAACATTTACATTTTTAATGTAAACTCTATATGTACTGTGTGTTTCCCTATCATTAAATAAATAAGTAGTATATTTTCATGAATTTTGCACTCGAAAAACATTGATATGCAACAGTTGTAAGTTACCTACTTGTATAAATAGCATACAGGCTCTATCCCGAATGTGAATTTACTTAAAAGCTACAAATGGTGAACTTATTTATATGTTTGACCTACTTTCTGCGACTAACTATAAGAATTTAACCGCAAATGATACTGTCGTTTGATCGATTTATCACATTACATAAGTAGAGTTTTGGGGAATCTGCGTAAGTAATTTAATTAATAATATTAGAACTCATTTTAATTCCTATATAGGTAATAATTTTAGAACCTAAGATAGACATATGACCATAATAATTAGTGATTTAAGGTACCAAATGTACCTATACCCAAAACGTTGGGACACAAAACGTATTTTCTCAATTGATATTGAAGTATTGAACCACATATGTTTGACATCAGTGGGAGAATAGGATGAAGAGGTTTGACAGATTGATACCAACGTGAAATAGTGTGAGATTAGTAAACTAATCCAACGTGAGGCTGTCTGTGCGTACAGCGACACGTTGAGGTATCTAAATCGGTCAAATGTCTACAACCGACTTTGTCAAACACATTTGATTCAATATCAATTTCGAAAATTCACAAATTGTAGTAACCAACCGTGTAGCTGTCTGTACCTACCTAAACAAGCTAATTCATAAAATCCAAAAATGTAGTGAGGTACTTAATTTTATCTAATGTTCTAGTCGCCTATGAGTCGATGGTCAGTTGTAATTTAATGTTGTATTACAAGATGGGATTGGGCGCCGACTTCGGTAACACATTTTCTCGAGTGTACGTACCTACTGCTATAAAATGTTGTGTGAGGTGTTAAAATATTATTTTACACTTTTTAGTTCCTAGTTTTTGAAAGCGTTTTTTTTTCATAGAAAAAAGTTTTCCATGATTTTAGTGTCTAATATTTTCAGCAGCAGACAATCCGAGCAGCTCTACGTTGTATGCTGTCAAACGGAAAAAGTTGGCACTGAGGTGCACCAGCCCAGAGATGGGAGCAGTATACCATTTAGGGCCGAACTTGTGCCTTATAGGGTTGTGTGTTGTAGAGTGGGTTGTAATTAACGTGATTGTTAGTCAAAAGTTGTTGTACGTGATAATAAATAAATAAAATAAAAAAACCGATGAGCTAATGTGAAATACCGTCCCACTCAATTTAACACCAAGTTTCTTTAAAGATATTTTACCTTTGTGTTCCAGATGACCGCGAAACTGGACATAGCTTGAAACGTGGACAATAAGGATCCCGATAGAAGGCTTGACATCAAGGGGAGTGCTCGAAAACTGATTGGCACTACAAAGAGACGTCTTTTAGCGGTTAACGCGCTCACTTGTGTCTTGGAGAGATTAAAACGGACTAAATTAAGTCGACTCCAGTTCGAATCATGATTTAACATGTCTTCGAATTCAGACACAAATGTGCTCCGGTTTTCAATGACGTTTTCCGGAGAAATATTTGTACGACCAGTATACAGTGCATCTCCAGTACTATCATCTGCATAGCAATAAATATTGTTCTGAGACAACACATCATTGATGTGCAGAAGAAACAGTATTATCAATAATAACTTTTTAATAAAAAAATATGTATTCTGAAAACCTTTTCTACACGTTCCTAAACGTTGTCCATTAAAGCACAGTTAATTATGGAGTTTTTACTGCATTAATATTACTATAAAAATGAAATAAAAGTTAGTATGGAAAATACAACTTCTAAGAAAATCGCCATACAAAACGGCAATTTCACAGGTAGGTTAAGACCTAATATTATTCAAGTACTTACAGATTTTTATATTCTAATCATGTGTCATCATCATCATCATCAGCCCATTTAAGTACCTACTGCTGGGGCACGGGCCTCCATCAATCACATGAGGGGTAATTGCCATACTCACCACGCTTGGCAGACGGGTTGGCGAGGGTTTTGATATAAGTGCTGATGATCATGCCAGCAGCTTTACCTTAGTCGCCTTTTACGACACCTCGGTAAGAGTGAGGGTGGCCTATTCTACTCTGCCGGGACCACACGGCAAATCTTAGAATACTTAATCATGTGTAATGAGTAAGTATTCTAAGATTTGATTAGTATAGTAGTAGGTAATAGTAGATTTTTTATGTGATAGGTGGGCAGACGAGCAGACGGATCGCCTGATGGTAAGCGATTGCCGCCCCCGTATAGACCACCGCAACACCAGTGGAGTCACAAGTGCGCTGCCAACCTTTAAACCCCCCTTCCCCCCGGGCTGGGCCTCCGGTGCCCGCACTCACGCAGCGAAACACAGCACAGCGCTGCTTCACGCCGGTTTTCTGTGAGGCCGTGGTATCACTCCGATAGAGCCGACCCATTCATGCCGAATAAACTTTTAGATCTTTTAGCAAATTTATATTGATTACTAAGGTCGCTAAGTTATGAACTGGTTAAATGTTTTAAAATTTGTGTGTGTATAGTATGTTGTACAAACATAATTTAAATCTGCAAATAATAAAATAAATTATGGTTTGATTGTTATAAAATTGCCAATTCAAATTAAGAGTCTTTCAAATAGTTAGAGCAATAATTGAATAAGATTGTATTACTTTCTGACAGGTATACTCTACAGAATTCTATAATCCTGTCTAACTTGTCACAAGCAATGACTCACCCTTTTCGGATTTGGGACGACCGTTAACTAAATTGAAATAGCATTAATTATTGCCGTCAGTCATTAAACGTAAATGATTCGTGTTGGTGCCAGTTTGCCGCGTTTGAAACTTATACTGTTGATTTTGTTAACAACCCTTGTACAGTCAGCATCTGAAAATGAGGACGACGCAGTTGACACAACCAACTGAATATCTAAAGGTGTTGTCCCAGATTGTATGAGCCCTGGGCGAGGACCTTGTACAGGTGGTGAAAAAAAGACAAATATACCTTAAATACTTTGTAACCGCCCAACTCCGTTTCGTTTCCGTTCGTTTTCTGGAACAAATAAAAAGATCACAAAAAATATAGCAATACTTAACAGCACAAACCATCATGGCGGGAATGACATTTGTTTATGCTGTCTGTCACTTTAGACAAGTGTCGTCGACTGCTTTTTACTATCAAAAACGAAGCTAAATTGTTTTAGAGATATCGAGACAGATTAACGCAACAAACAGAACAAGACGAATGACTTGAAGAGAACGGTGATACGAGTTGTCAAAGTGACAGTGACATGTGAATTCTGACAGCGGTTATCATTTATAGTTTATGGTATCTTTTTTTGTTTGGACGCCATAATGTGGTCATGTTATTTATGCTTTACTGAGAGAATTAATTAATGGTTTTAATTTTTGTACCACTATACAACACGTTAAATGATTTTTTTAAACATTTTTTAAAACAATCAGTAAAATTTTCTTGATTATTTGAAATACTGTACAATGTCCTCGCCCACTCCGGGACATCACCTTTATATAGCAAAAGCTGACTGACACCTTATCTCGAGTGTACTGTTATAAAATGTTATTTGAAGTGTACAAAGTGTTAGAAATGTTATTTTACACTTTTTAGTTCGTGGATTTTGAAGGCGGTTTTTTTTCACATTTTTTTTTTCATATATTGAGTACTACTTGTAACATTCCGATGGAACCCTACTGTGACACGATCAGAGAGGGATTGGGCGCAGGACCAACGGATTAACGTAAGGGACTTAACGGAGGGTAAGGGAAGAGAGAGTGCACTTATGTTTTCGCACACGAAAAAAAAAACGATGTGCGGATGGACAAATATTATTTACCTGATATATACTTATTTGTCAAATTTCTTCAATTGACTTGTTAATTTTTTTAGTTAATGGATGAAATTGATAGATTGTAGTAACCTGATACAATGTTTTACCGAAATAATATATATCGCATCGTAAGCCTCTGCTGCGACACATAACTGACACCACTCTCATTTGCCTATTTTAATTTCGCAGATTCCAAACTTTGGACGACTGTTCAATCGTTAGTAGGCGTACCTACTCTATCGTTGTTTCACTCTCTCCCCACCGATTGGAATAGCGCTATCATTCCGCAATAATTATGATACGAAATAATCCCCCCGATTGTTTGTCCCAAACTTGCTGTCGGCGAAGTTTAGAGGACTTGGAATCACTTACCCGTATTGTTGTGATGGAGTATTTCATAACAAAAGCGGATTTACTCTGTGTTTTTGTCTTCGTTTAGTATGGAAAATGTGCTGAAATGCGTAAATTGATAGCAGTTACATTTTATTATTTTTTATTAAGGCCGCTTTTACGGATCACTGGCGCAAAACCAATCGGCGGCGCCACTATCCCGTAAAAGCCTCCTTTAGAGGACGTGTACAAAATAAGCTTCAAATCACTAATAATGTATTATACGTATGTATTTACAAAAGAAAAGTCGGTATTATATGTACATATTGGTAATCCCACTGTTGATTCCGATATCCGTAGGTAACAAAGGTGCTTGAGCTACCTATCTCGGAGTCAGGTTTATTAATCACAAATACTTTTCTACGTAAAATTATCCTGAATATTTTTTAGCGGCGCTAATAGACCGTGAAAGCCATTTTAACAATCAGGATGACTAACAAACACCTGTCTCTGTCGTCCTACCTATTAAGTACCTAAAAACTAACTCGAAATTAGAGTAGCTGGAGTAGGCGCTTCCCAAAACATGTTTCGGGAAACGTACGTTAGAAATATTCCTAGAGCCGCACACGATTTCTAATGATTTTCGTTCGACATACAATATTCCGCATTTTTTAATCATTCGACCGCAGCGAGTGACGCCACCAGTTGCAGTAGTCGAATGACTCCAAGCGAGCGATAGAGTAAATGTCAAAATAAACGTTTGTCAATTAATGACATTAATAAATAGGCTTTGTGAATGATACAAAAATAAGGAAAGCCGGCTTCATGCGACTTGGAAGACGAATTTGATAAACGTCGCATGCGACAACGCTATGTTATACGAGTAGGTAAATCAAAAATGAATCTGCTAGTCGTACCTTCCCGTTCTTTATTTTCAAATCATTACTTTTGCTACGCAATCTACAACCCTAAGTAATAGCGAACCCTTTAGGTGCGCGACAATAATTTAAATCGCATGCTAGTAGTAAAGTGGTGCCATCAATAAAACCATCCCATTTATGAGACACCGATGACAAATGCAGGACGCGCCGGCCGACATTAGAGCGCAGACCACAAAATAAACACGCACAGAAGGTGGATATTTTGAAAATTTTTAATGGAAATTAAGAATGATTTAAGTTCCAACTGCAGTGTGCAAATGTCGATTTACTCAAAAGAAATCATAAATGATTTTTTGATTGACTGGCAGCCTAAGCTAGGACAGTCGGGTACTTATATCAGAAGTACAGATTTCTCACCCGTTTTGACAGTACCTACTGTGTAGGTAAGTACCTAAGTCTGTACGTGTATATTGATGAATAGTACGTTTGTATCTGTGCCTGTCTTCATTATTCAACGTAAACGAATATTATACACACAGAAACTCAGAAGACTCTTTTCTCTTTTTCTATTAGAGGTTTAAGACACCTCGCTGGTTATGCAACGTATAAAATAAAAGGCTTTTACTTTTAACATTTCAGACAGGGGCGGACTAGTTTCAAAAAGTGATTTTACTTTTCGTTGGTGGAATAACTTTCTGCCAGACCATTGACTGGGAACGTTTTAATTTAAAATAATGTTTTTATTTTGACGTGTGGCTCCACAGATTTAATAAAAATATCTTTGAATGTCGATTAACAATTACTGTTTAACTGCACCTAACCTATTGACAACTCGAATTAATAATGCTGTAATAAGAAATTCAAATCAAGCACTATTCGCCCTAATACCCTTCAAAGACCCCCATCTTATGTAATTTAAAATGAAGTGGCCCTTCCGTTAATCTGTGGAGCGCCCGAGCGACAGCTCGCGAATTTAGCGCGATCAATCGACTGACAAATTCGGGCAATTTATCGTGAAATTACTCGATATGGCAACGAAAATTTCGTGCCCTTCCCTTCCTGCCAATATTGCCATGACGTAACCTTTCACGCTTACTTTGTAAGTGGGCTGAGCGGTTCACTTTGTTGAGTTCTTCAATTAAAATGGATTCGTTTATTTTTCGTATGGTAAGTACCTAACTAACATATAATAATATGTGACTGCCCGGATGGTGATTTCGTGGTGACCCTAAATTTTACGCTAAAGGTCGTGAGTTCTATCCCCACCCTTGTTAGACATTAGTGTAATGACCACTTAGGTTTGTTCAGTATTTGGGTGTAATAGAACACAAACTAGCTTAGTGCGGAATCAGGTCAATGGATGAGGTTCATCATCATCATCATCAGCCCATTTAAGTCCCTACTGCTGGGGCACGGGCCTCCCTCAATCACATGAGGGGTAATTGCCATACTCACCACGCTTGGCAGACGGGTTGGCGAGGGTTTTGATATAAATGCAGAGTTTTCCTTCTCTGCGTGCTGATGATCATGCCAGCAGCTTTACATTAGTCGCCTTTTACGACACCTCGGTAAGAGTGAGGGTGGCCTATTCTACTCTGCCGGGGACCACACGGCCGATGATGATGGATGAGGATGGATGGACAAGGGATGAGGTTATATGAATTAATTGTTATTATTTATTGTTATATAACATCACATAAATGCTAATAATTATCATAAACTAGTTTTATCAATGGTCTACTATTATGAATATCAGAATCTCATTATAATTTAAATTATTGTAACACTAGGGACACCAATCGATTTTATTTTTTATCTAGTAAGACGGATCTATTTTAAACAATTACGGGATTACAACCTCTCAGCAAACACTTATACTATTTACATATTAAATATCCATGCACAAATTGATTCACGCCAAAAGTGGCCGCTTTTGGCGTGAATCAATTTTTCGGGTACGCGTTGAGGTAACGAGAGATTGTAACCCCGAAATTGTTTAAAATAGATCCAGTTTAGTAGCGAAAAATTAAAATCGATTGGCGTCACTAGTGTGCCTTACCCATCACCTTAAATAGCGAATAATTTATAAATTCTAATAATTTTGAATACTGTATTGAATTATGTCTTTTTATGAATGAACTCTAGTTATAAAGTTATCAAAATAATAATAATACTAACAAATTTTATATGAGCCTTAGTTGTTCGAAATAAAATATTATTTGTTTTATTTATTTATTTTAAAATGCAGACTTTCATATTTTTTTTGATATATTATATATGTTCGTTTTCATTTTGCAAAAAATTAATTATGTAATGGTTTTTTATTTCATTCAATTTAAATTTTCTGGATCCCTTCCAAAGATTCTAAATTCGTTTTTAAAGTATATTAGACGAAATAAAATATATGTAATTCATAACAAGATTTTTACATAAATTTATCCAAACTGCTTATTTCCATGAAGAATGTTTCGTATGAGCATTTTTGTCGTGGGTTCTGTTTGCCGCAATAATTGCAACGGAAATAGAATGGACGGCGAAATTACACGAACACTGCTGTGATACAAATTTCCCTGCTGCAAACCTGCAGTATGCATGTTGAAATGAGAATCGCACTTATCTATTCTACGTGCAACGTTGAAAATATGGAGTACGTATAAAATACAAAACGTTTACGTTTTGTTTCCGGTATTAGTTTATTAAATTCATTAAACAGTAATGACATTCCTAGATACAACACACTAAACATCTTAACTTTATACGAGTAGTGTTTACCTGTCGCCCATTTTTATATCCAGCATTAAAAGTAAAAATAATGCGTTCTTTGTAAAACATCACTGAAATAAATTGGCATACCTAAAACAACGTGTTTATTTCCAACACACATCACGTAGTCTCGTAAATAGAATCTAATTTGGGGCGATATTTATCTATTTTCCTGGTTGACCCTTTTACTTAATCCTGTGGGATATATGTGGGCTTTTTTCTGGTACGTTGTAATCTGTTCCGGCTCGTTTGGACCGGCTCCAGGCGATGCGTCTGCGTTGAGCGGCTGTTAAGTGCCCCAGACATTATATGATTCCCGGAATAATGTCCGTGTGGATGAGGACGAATTACGAGGATCATAAATAAACTGCCTCTTTCTGTAGCTTTTATTTGTTTTCGTAGTACACATATGCTTCGGGCGGTCTTGTTCTTGTTTATGTTTCCGTTGATGGCTATAGCGATCGATTAATACTTACCTACTCGTTATATCCTTATCTAACAGGAAAAAAGTCCGATTAGATTTATGTATTTTTGTTTATTTATTTATTCAAAACTATCACATTGTTACGTTTGATGCAATTTAGGGTAAAACAAATTATGTTTGACCCGGGAACCAACCCCATCGCCTTGCAACACAATAAATAAAAAAAACACTAACACAATAAATAAAAAAGCCTAAACAAACTTGTAATAATATTATCACTTCGTGGATTTGTATAAAATATAAAACAAAGTTATGTTCGTGATCATGCAGGCGTATTAATGAAATCCATCGTTTACACACGCGGCGTCGCTTGTTTTAGAAACGCTCGTTTTGTAATATGCCGAAGGCAAAATGACAACCAACGATTTAGTTACAATAAAAATAGCAATTGAACGTGTTAAAACATGTAACTAAAATGTTGGTTAAACATGGAAATTTACATTGATTTTTTTATGTGATAGGTGGCATACGAGCAGTCGGATCACCTGATGGTAACTGCTTTCGGATTTCTTGAATATGCTTACGACAGTGACATCATTCCTAACTCAAGAATGTCTGGGATCTCCTGTACCTATTTGATAGTGAATAATAAAGTCAATTAATTTATATGCAGCTTCAATATTATGATGATTATGCTCTATCCTTCCTCCTACTCATTTACTCCAAAAGAATTTCGTATCACTATAAAGCGTTTTCGATGGAGGAAGCGTTCAAGCGCTTAATAAATTTGACGACATGCCGCTTTAATAATAAATGGCACTGCCCTCCCGGGGTTGACGTAATGTGTTCCAGGGCAGACGTGTGCAACTGCAAACAACTTAACAATTCACATGTCGAGAGCTTCGAGTGGCATTTCGTTTACCACAGGTAAAGCTAACTGTTAAATAATATAATATAAATTCATACAACATCTTCTACAATGCCTGCATAAGTAGGTACTTACTTGAGCACTTGTGTTACGGAAATCAGACAATAGAAGAATCATAAATACATTTAATTCTTAAAGACGTAGTTACACCCTGACACAAAATAAACACTATGTTACACACTTGTTTGGCATATGAGACAGAATCACTATCAAATGCGCTATCAGGCTAGTCAACGACAATTTGTCTAAGATAACTAAGTAATTATAAAACTTCTAATCACTCTTAATTCGATTCAAAATGGGAATATTATTGATAAGTATCGGATTATTAATCTAAAAGTTAGATAAGGTGAAAGAAATTCCCGACTAGATATTAGTTAGAGAAACAAAGATCGAAAGTATTGAGTAATATAGGTCTAATTTATATCTACTATATTAGCTTAGGAAATGTCGGCACTAATACACATGTCGCCTTATTTTTAGGTATGGACTCTGGAAACTAAAGTTGAAATAATGTAGTCATCTTTGTTTACGTTGCGAAAGATTTATTTACAATAAACCGTATACAAGTTTATAAAAAAAAATGATAAAAAGAATATTGTATTATTTTCTTCTACATAATAATCACATTGTTGTTTTTATACAAGCTTCAAGAACCCACCATGATTGAATCATTTAAAAATGTTTCTTCATACATATTTATTGCTTTAAGTTGTAGACGAACCCTCATATTTTTTCTGAATAAAGATTTGGGTACTGTTATTACTTATCTCGCGGGATCCGTTGTTCGCCAAGATTAATATTTAAGTTCTTCATCCATCAAATAATGCTGCCAGAACTTCAGTATTTCACTTTTTGAGCAATCTCTAAAGAGGCGCGACGCGGTGCACTCTAAAAAATTATAACGTAATAATTTTACGTAACTCGGCTTCAAGAAAAAAATATGGATGTTTATAAACTAATGATTAGATAAGATTTTAACTATAGAGTTTACAGATAATAGAACAAGGTTTCTTTATTATTGTTGATCAAGCAACAAAGGCTGTAAAACTGTAAATGATAATATGGAAATGATAAGCAATGAAGGTAATTCAAGTCGTTATTAAAACACATTACCCGAAAATATCTTTCATCTACAGTTTGTCTTACTAAGGCTGGATTCGACCAATCGTTATCCTTGGATAAATCTATGGTACGAGTATAATTTCAGAGAATGACAGCGCTATATTATAGATTAAATATAGGATTAAGATTGGTCGAATCGGCCCAAATATAGAGGAGATCGAGCCACTACCGCGATAATTGGGAATTCATTAGCAATATTAAATTTGAGCACATCAAGGTAAATTATATTAGTTATATTAGTAAGGTATGCTTTATTACATAACCTGACAAAATGTTCTCGTAAGCATTTTCATAATAATCGATAGTCTGAACCAGTTTCATCAGTTCAATTAAAACTTCTCCTTGAAGCGGTGGCAGCTTCCCGGCCGCGCGTATAATTACAGGCGTCACTCATACCGCCGACTGCGATAGTCGCACCTCACCGCGATGCGACAACCCGACGACAGTGATACGCAGTGCTTTATGTTTTGATATTGTAGTCAATGTAATTACCGGCGTCACTCATACCGCCGACTGCGGCTGCGATAGTCACACCACACCGCGGTGCGACAAGCCGACGACAGTGATACGCGGTGCTTTACGATTTTATATTGTGGTCAATGTAATTACAGGCGTCACTCATACCGCCGACTGCAGCTGCGATAGTCACACCTCACCGCGGTGCGACAAGCCGACGACAGTGATACGCAGTGCTTTACGTTTTGATATTGCAGTCGATGTTATTACAGGCGTCACCCATACCGCCGACCGCTGCTGCAACAGTCGCACCTCACCGCGGTGCGACAAGCCGACGACAGTGATACGCAGTGCTTTACGTTTTGATATTGTAGTCGATGTTATTACAGGCGTCACCCATACCGCCGACCGCTGCTGCGACAGTCGCACCTCACCGCGGTGCGACAACCCGACGACAGTGATACTCAGTGCTTTATGTTTTGATATTGTAGTCAATGTAATTACCGGCGTCATTCATACCGCCGACTGCAGCTGCGATAGTCACACCTCACCGCGGTGCGACAAGCCGACGACAATGATACGCAGTGATTTACGTTTTGATATTGCAGTCAATGTAATTACAGGCGTCACTCATAGCGCCGACTGCGGCTGCGACAGTTACAACTCACCGCGGTGCAACAACCCGATGACAGTGATACGCAGTGCTTTACGTTTTGATATTGTAATCAATGTAATTACAGGCGTCACTCATACCGCCGACTGCTGCTACGACATTCGCAACTAAACGCGGTGCGATAACCCGACGACAGTGATACGCAGTGCTTTACGTTTTGGTATTGTAGTCGAAGTTATTACAGGCGTCGCCCGCTGCTGCGACAGTCGCATCTCACCGCGGTGCAACAACCCGACGACAGTGATACGCAGTGCTCTACGTTTTGATATTGTCGATGTAATTACAGGCGTCACTTATACTGACGACTGCAGCTGCGACAGTCACGACTCACCGCGCGCATCGCGGTGAATCGTGACTGTCGCAGCTGCGTGTTCGGGTTGTCGCAACAATCCCGAAGACAATGATACTCAGTGTTTTACGTAAAACAACGGTTAGCACGTCAGTCGAGTTAACATATTAAGCGCGTTTTCACTCGATTACTTTAGAAACCAAAGTAATCCGTTTACGAAGAAAAACTAATTTAGTGCAAATAAGGAAATGTAGCGAGAACTGAAAATGAAATAGAATCGCAATCGTCTGGAAGCAGTCGGCAGTTTAATCAGGCGACAGACAGTGGCGGGCCCGGACGCTGGCTCCGCGACTAACGCAATTACCAGCCGCTCACAGACCGCGCCCGACCAGTGTGACAAATTTACCAGTAAATAATTAAATGCCAAAAAATGTGTAGGCGGTACATATGGCGGTAAAAAGAAATGTTTCGTATCGTCTGCGAAATGTCTAGCGAGCTACGAAGGCGAAAATAATGAGTGCTACGACATGGCTGCTACGATGTTTTTGTTTGCTACGAATTTATATGTGCTACAAAATCAGCCGTGTGGCTGCGTGCTACAGCAATTTATTCTTCAATCTGTATGTGACGTTTGCGATTTATTTTGATTGATCAAATCTAGCAAACGAATATCGAAATTTACAGTAAACTAGAGCTTCTGTCTAGCTCTATTTTAACTACCAATATGAAAAAAGGATTTAGTGCTATTTGGCTCCTAAAACTTTTTTTTACATAAATTAAATATACAGTAGGATTTACTTACATAGTTACAAGTTTGTCACTGTGTTATTAGTTTGCCTACGTTCTTATTTAACGAGGAGAATTAAAATGCCCATACATACTCGCATGGAGCTCTGCCCTAGTCCAGTTACCTCAAAAAAGTGCATTCTTATCCATTGAGTATCAATTTCATCCAGTTCTACTGTCAGTCTTGCATTTTAGCCGTCATCTATCTACGCCTTGGCCGCGACATTCCCATGCTCGTCCACACTCTGTCTTGCTGTTGGTAGACGTGCGATCTTAACCCACCATTCGTATTTGAGTATCATCTTCGTGGTCTGTGATTAGAGTTGCACTTGGCAGGGTAATAATCAACTCCCACTATCTGTACTTAAATATCAAGTTCGTCTTGGAGCCCAATTCTCGGCATTTTCGATATCCGAAAACAAACCATTCAAAAAATCTTTGTTTTTCCGATATACAACACGGTTTTTCAAACCGTCTTACTCACTTATCGAGGGCATTAGACTGGTAAAAACTAACACTTTTCCCCAAGAAACATAGCGCCTAATCTGTGAAAAAAAATCACCTTCTCAAACAAAAGTGATCAGCTGATTGATGCAAATTGTATCGGAAGACGAATGGTTTTTTCAGGTTAGACCCTGTGTTCATTGTGTAAATTGTTCGGTTTTATTAGTAAAAGCCCTCGATAAGTGAGTAAGATGCTTAAAAAAGCGCGGTATCATATTGTTTTTGAGAAATATCATAATCGAGATTATGGACGAATGTATGGAAATCTCTCATTCGACTTCTATAATAATAATAAAAAATAATAATTCTCACAACACCTCATACGTTAATCTGATTCCGTACTAAGTAGCTTAAGCACTTGTGTTACAGATATCAGACAACAGAGAAACACAAATATATACCTAAATACATATTACAGCCAGACACTGAACAAACACAAGTGTTCATCGGACGAATGTTTGTCAGGGTGGGGATCGAACCCACGACCTTTGGCGTAAGAGGCAGGCCTATGCCGTGTGCACGAGAATTGGGCTCCAGGTCTACTGGCAGACTTGCACTACGCGCGCAGTCTGTGAGCCTACGTCCTGGCCGGGGCATTAGCAACGCGCCGTACACACTCGTGCTCGTATTATCCCTGCCCCAGTGGCCCAGCTATACAGAATTTGACTACGGACACTAAATGCACTAGGCAAACATATCCGTTATTATTTCTATCAAGCTCTTATGGTTCACGAGTTTGTAGATTCAGTTACATTTTTGGTACTGTTCTTACTAAAGGGCCATAATCACTTCCCTGCATTTTAATGTTATGCTTTACAGCATACAAATAAAAATACTTGGTAGCTAGTTTAAAGGGAAGTAACTGTTTTAGGTTGGCCAAAGACTCGTCGAGCAGGCAGCAGTCGGTGTCATATTTCATTCATAAAGAATGAAAGAAATCCTTTACCGTCTGCCATGAGTCTTGAGCCTGGCACTCATTTAGATCTCACTTCTTTTGACGAGGAATTAAACAAACAAGGCCTAATATGTATTATAATATTGAATAGGGCTCTCATTTTACTTTTATGAATTTGATGGAATATGTATTTTTATTACATGGTATACCTATCATCATCATCATTTCAGCCAATAGACGTCCACTGCTGGACATAGGCCTATCCCAATGTTCTCCACACAGATCGGTCCTGTGCCTCCCGCATCCAATGGATTCCCGCGATCTTCACCAGATCGTCGGTCCACCATTGTAAGAGGCCTGCCACGGCTGCGACTTCCTGTACGTGGGCCTCCACTGGAGGACCTTCCGCCCCAACGGCCGTCTGTTCTCCTCGCTATGTGCCCTGCCCATTGCCACTTGAGGCATGCAATCCTTTGGGCTACATCTGTGACCTTAGTTCTCCTGCGGATCTCATCATTCATGGTATACCTAACGAAATATTAAAGCGGTTTCATAACAACTTTAGCAGTTTACAATAATTCGTACAATGCGATCTAACTATTTGAACCTGGCGCCCATTTAGATATCGCTTCTTTTGACGATGAAGTCAATGTCAACAAGATCAAAATCAAAATCAAAATCAAATAATTCTTTATTTGCATAGGCTTGTACACAGCACTTACAAATCGTCATACATTTGAATGATTTAAAACTATTTATAAGTACTTATGTAATAATTTACATGTTAATACATATATATGTTGATACATAAAATATACTAAAGAAATAAATAAACATAATGCGATTCTACCACCGGCTCGGAAAGTTGTTTCTGGTCGAGAAGATCCGGCAAGAAACTCGCCAGTTACTCTTTTTAATCGCCAACTTTTTTACAATGGTTTATTATCCTCATACCAAGTCATACAGTCTAATGCAACACAAAATAGAATGAAGCAAATTAAAAGCTAAGTATGAGGTAAACCGAAGAGGACCAGTCCCCAAAGGTGGCACCTGTTCACAAGTATGACGTATGTGTCAGCCATCATTTCACTCAACCATATTAGAGGGAATGTAATGACCCGCCACATAACGCCACCACCTCAGAGACATTTGAGTGAGCATGACTACTTAGGTTCCCCTCATAGGTCACAGAGTACTTAATCCAATACTAATAAACTGCAGGACGAGGTGTACAATAGTAGGTGGTTAGCATCTTGTCAATTGTTTGATTAATCAATACTAATCAATTTGTTTACAATAATAAATGCTGCTAAGCCTAATTTATTAAAATTGATTAATTATATAATAATAGTGATTTCAGTAAATATTTATAAAATTACTACATGTGTGCAGGCACGGAGGTCATTATGTCCACGAATCCTTATCATTTAAGTAATCTACAATTTTATAGTATCCTTTACTCATTAAACAGGTTTTCACGTGGGATTTAAATTTATGCGTTGGTAACTCAATTACATTTTGTGGCAACTTATTGTACATTTTAATACTTTGTCCGACAAATGAACTATTAATCTTTTGGAGCTTCAGATTTGGAATCGCGAGCTTGTGTTTATTTCTAGTGTTAAAACCATGACAATCAGATTTTTTAGAAAAAATATCAATGTTCTTACGCACGTACAAAATACAGTCCAAAATGTATTGGGAAGCTACAGTTAAAATGTCGATATTCTTAAACAGTTCTTTCAGCGAATCGCGAGGCCTAAGGTTGTATATGGAGCGGATGGCCCTCTTCTGCAATACAAAAATAGTTTGTATCTCAGCCGCCGACCCCCACAACAAAAGACCATATGACATTATACTATGAAAATAACTAAAATAAACCAGTCTCGCGGTTTCAATATCAGTCAGATGTCTGATCTTCTTAACCGCATATGCGGCGGAACTAAGTCTTCCCGCCAAGGCTGCCAAGTGTGGATTCCATTGAAGTTTGGCATCCAGTGTAATACCTAAGAAAATTGTCGAATTAATAACTTCAATGTGTTCATTATTCATAACGATGTTAGTGTTGACCTGCCTTACATTGGGCATAGTGAATTTTACACATTTGGTTTTCTTGGCAAGGCATAATTTATTTCAAGGCATAATTTATTATGATATTGAACTGGGCTCTCATTTCACATTTATGTTTATGACGGGATAGGTATTTTTATTACATGGTGGAAAATACCCTATTACTTGGTACGGCAGTATTTGTTTTTCCAAGTTCGAGCATGCCAGTTCGCCATGATTTCGCCCGGGACAGCTGTGGAGTACGAACGGAGTGAGCGTGAACTATGCGTGGAAATATGATTTAGCGCTAATTTAACTTTGTATTGGACTCATTTTGGACATCATCATCATCATCATCATCAGCCCATTTAAGTCCCCACTGCTGGGGCACGGGCCTCCCTCAATCACATGAGGGGTAATTGCCATTGGTGGTAATTGCCATACTCACCACGCTTGGCAGACGGGTTGGCGAGGGTTTTGATATAAATGCAAAGTTTTCCTTCTCTGTGTGCTGATGATCATGCCAGCAGCTTTACCTTAGTCGCCTTTTACGACACCTCGGTAAGAGTGAGGGTGGCCTATTCTGCTCTGCCGGGGACCACACGGCGGTTTCTTTTTTACTTTATTAAGCTACTATTTAAAGTATGTAACTCAAGTTATCATTTAAAGTACTCAAAACGTATCTAATTAACAATAAAACACTATGAAATGCTCATTAACTTATACAGATCTCACGATCACGAATCATCAGACCTCCAACACCCTTAACTAGGTCATTCCTACTATAAGCACCCATCTTATAAAAATAAACACAAATTAGAAAAAGTTTCTAAGGTTACAATAAGGAGCAATAACAATAAACATTACGATAATTTTCACGGAACGAGCCCAGCTCTTTTATAAAAATATAACGTGACAAAAGCGACGATTTTTCAGGAAAATTACTGTAGATCTCTTGATAAAATTGCGTGATAAGCGACAATTTTATTTTGTATAATATATATGCAAAAACTGCAGGGTGTCTTAATAATTGACTGGAGAGGAAATTCGTTTGCTTTTTTTAAATAATATGACAGTATTAGTGTTTACTCTTATATCTCAGGGCCAGGGCAAAAACTACCCTCACGCGGAGAGTGAACAGGCATCAGTTTTACTACCCATGTACGAGTTGCAGGCACGATTAAAACAATTTAGGTGACTGAAGTTCCTTATCAATACAATTGGCCTAATGTGGAGAAATGAAAAAAATAGCAGAGTAGTTAATATCTGCGTAAATAAAAGCGTTTTGATGTAGAATATAAGGTAACATATGTAAAAATTTGCTGTCTAGATGTCGCTACCATTCAATTTCTGCGAAATAAGCACTTAATCATGAGTATACAGTTATCCGAACTATCATTACCTACCTTACTCTATGACTGTCTCGGTGGCGCAGTGGTTAGTAAGTCGCACTTTAAACGACCGTTGCGCAAGAGGTTCCGGGGTCGATTCCCGGGTCGGCCCAAAGTTTTGTACCTAAGTTTTGGTAAGAAATTCATAGTGTCAGCCCGGAATCTGGAAGTTGGAGGTCTTATTATTATTTTTTAATGTCTCATATTTTTTACAAATCTACTGGTGGCGTTTTAGTTACAACGATGCCTCACCTAGAGAGGTTTAGAGAATCCTTTTCATTATACATATAATGCAACGCGAGATCTAAAGAACTATTGAACGCATATCATAATGATAAAAGTCAGTGAGAAATATGTACTTCACGACGCTGTAATTTATCTTGCTCTCTGACACGCGTGTGACACGCACGCACAATAAGATGCTCTTTTCAACAGAGTAACATAGGTTTATAGCCTAAATATCTTATGATCTAAAACGAAACTTATAGAACGAGCACATCACAAACTTGATGTTGTTCAACCAATTACTGTCTGACACCGCCCTGAGCTCTTCCTTCACCCGATCACAATTTTTGTTAGTTCTCATATAACCCGATCATAAAAACAAAAGTGATAACACTCTATGAGGAAATGCTATATCTCTGTCAGTTTCTAAATGATGCGTTTGATGAAACCATTCGTAAAATAATAAAAATATATTTTTATTAATTTAAATGAAAACCTAAGGCCATAACCGTAAACTGTTGAAAAAGGGTAGGGATGCCTTTGTCCTGCAGTGTGGCACGGATAATAATAATAAATTTAAACATTTAGGGGAGGCTTTTCTACAACACTAGGAATTTTTGCTTACAGTGAACGTCTCGTTTTGCTACACTTTTAATATAAAACCATACCATGCCACTGGTTAGATTACTACAATCTGTCTTGCTTTACACGATTGTCACCTTGATAAGCCGCGTACAATTCAAATACAAAATATAATATGGCTGATACTTAGATCTTCTTCCTAGTTTTAACATACAACGTACAACAGAGTATTTAAGTACTTAAAAGTAACAACTGATAGTATAGACTATTGGTCTTAAACGGAGCGAGCTGTTGCCTAGCCAGTAGACGTCCAAACAGTGCAAGTTACTTCTACAGTGCAGCTGCACTGAGAAGTAACTTGCACTGTTTGGAGAGTAGCTCTCTGCAGGCTGACTCCTACGCTAGGTTCGCCCTATATAAACTAGTCTTAAAACGCACAGAAGAAGTTTAAATTATTTATGTAGTTCATAATTGATTTCTTCAGTCACTCAAGGTCCAAACTGAAACAGCGGCTGCAAATCGCTGCCGCACCTGCTGAGCTTGGACCTTGTTGACCACTTCACTTTGTTTCTTTTCTTCTTCCTTGGTTATAGTTTATGTAGTAACTTATTTTATTTGTTTTTGTTTAACTATTTCTTCCCTATGTATTACGATATCTATTTAATGTTATGTGTCCTATCTGATGTAAATCTTGTATGTGGTCAATAAATATTTACTTACAACTACAACAAAATAATACGGTTTTCAGGCAGGTTTGCAGATTAATTTTCATTAATTACGACCGGATCAAAATGAGCATTAAAACCTTTGATTGAATATTGGTTTGCTGATAACAATCTTCAATGGGGCAGTGAAAGGCGCTAATGAACATCATTACTGATATCTGTGATGAGTAATATGGGGCGGCGGGGCGGCAGGCGGCGGGCGGAAATTGCCAATTAATGCGTCGGCTCCCGCCACGCCGCGCCGTGGGCCTAAGGCCGGTGACATAACGCTCCAACCTCATTACAAAAAAGCATAAGACCACATACCCTAACTAGACAGAGCACAATCAACGCTATCAAGGCAAGTTTAGTTTCAAGCTATATGTAGACTGTATGTATCAAACCACGGATCCACCACTTCTAATGTCAGGAAATGGAGGAAGAAGTAGCTATATTACGAATGGGAATAATATAGTTACAAATAATGCATATGCTTGTATATTTCAAAATGAGAAAATATTTTTCCATCCCCCACCTTAATTTGTATTGTAGCAGTAATTGAACCTGAATCAAAGGGAAGATTTATTTCAGAAAATCCATTCTCAGTACCTCCTACTTACGTAGGTAAATAGAAAATGTACGAAGGAACTAATGTCCAACGAATTAGTACACATTGTACTTAACTGAATCCTTTTTGTTGGGGCAACAGAGCGTAGTCTTTTTCAAGCATGAAAGGATGATTTTCGCTTTTGCAGTCTCATAATGGTGCTGAATTTGTTTTGCACTTATTACTACACGTATGAACATTAGAGGTTTGAAAGACTTTGTGAATTACAAATCCCTAATGACTAAAAATAACGAAATACAAAAGAAGAGAAGAGGGGGTGTAAGGGGGCAATCTACCACCTTCCTGCCCCAAGCCAACCTCACCTGCCGGTGGTGCATCCTGCTAAATTACCAACGAGGCTCTGGCGACCGACCGATGGCGGTATAACCACGGCTATGACGTGGCCAAATACGCCAGGCCAGTGACGGGCAGCAGCGTCACTGGCGCAAAAATCCACGTCCTGCGATCGCCAACCCGCCTGCCCAGCGTGGCGATTATGGGCAAATCCTCCAATGCGAGTAAAACTACAGCCACGGCCCCCAGTTCCCGGCAGTCCCGCTATTCCTGGTCATGGTGGCGACCATGGTAACGGCGGGACGGGGGGTGCGAAGAATCTCCGGGCTACGGGAGGCCACCACAACAAACTGACCCTGGCGACGTACAACGGACGCACTTTGCGGCTTGATTCGCATCTGGCACAACTCGAGGTGGAACTTGGGAAAATAAGGTGGCACATCCTTGGTTTAAGCGAAGTCCGAAGAGAGGGCGAGGACACCGTAACCTTGGAGTCGGGACACCTAATGTACTTCCGCGAGGGAGACCAACATTCTCAAGGCGGCGTCGGGTTTCTGGTCAATAAGTCCCTCTCTGACAACGTAGTGGAAATGTCTAGCGTGTCGAACAGGGTAGCGTACCTCATCATCAAGCTCACCGAGAGGTACAGCCTCAAGGTGGTGCAAGTGTACGCACCGACTTCGACACACTCAGACGATGAAGTGGAGGAAATGTTCGATGATATATCGAGGGCCCTCCACTTCACCACCAAAACCCACTACAATGTTGTCATGGGGGACTTCAACGCTAAAGTGGGAGTACAGAATTGCAACGAATCGGTAGTAGGATCCCATGGATTTGGAGTTAGGAATCATAGGGGGCGGATGCTTGTCAACTTTCTCGAACGAGAGGGACTCTTTTTGATGAACTCTTTCTTCAAGAAGCAGCCCCAAAGAAAGTGGACGTGCTAGAGCCCCGACACTATGACTAAAAACGAGATCGACTTCATCATGGCGGACAGGCGGCATATATTCAGAGATGTCTCCGTGATCAACAGGTTCAATACCGGTAGCGATCACAGACTTGTCAGAGGCACTCTGAATATCGACTTTAAAGCCGAACGAGTCCGCTTGATGAGGTCAAGACTCCGGCCTACTCTACTGCAATCCATGAAAGGATCTGAAAAGTTTCAGTTAAACCTGGAAAACCGATTCAATGCCGTGGAAACCACAACGGACGTTGACCAGAACCTCGAAAATGTGGTTCGAGTCCTCAGGGAAGAAGGCACGAGATTTTGTAACATGCAGCGCAAAGGTAGGAAGTCGAAACTCTCTGATGAGACCTTGGGGCTAATGAGACAACGACGTGAGCAACCACCGTCCACTTCGTCAGGAAAACGGACTCTTAACCGGGAGATCAGTAAACTAGTGCGACGCGACCTCCGGTGCTCCAATACTCTCTCGATTGAAAGAGCTATCGAACAGAATCGGGGGTCGAAGGTTTTCGTACAATCTCTCGGAAGAAGCCACCTGACCAAGCTGACCACATCACGTGGAGAAGTTGTTGCCTCAAAGCCGGCGGTCCTTCGAGAAGTGGAAGACTTCTATGGCCGATTATACGCTTCGCATGCATCTCGACCTGATCCCGAAAATGAGGACTCTAGGGCCACATTAACACGCCATTTCACCGAAGACTTGCCAGAAGTCAGCATTGGCGAAATCGAGATTGCTCTTGGACAGCTGAAAAATGGAAAAGCCCCTGGAGAGGATGGCGTTACAACAGAGTTGTTGAAAGCTGGAGGATTACCCGTACTGAGGGAAATCCAAAAGCTCTTTAACGATGTCCTCTTCGAAGGGAGAACTCCGGAGGCGTGGAGTAAGAGTGTGGTCGTCTTGTTTTTCAAAAAAGGGGACAAAACCCTTTTGAAGAACTATCGACCCATTTCCCTTTTAAGCCACGTCTATAAGCTGTTCTCAAGAGTGATCACGAACCGTCTTGCGCGGAGACTCGACGAATTCCAACCACCGGAACAGGCTGGGTTTCGGAGCGGATACGGCACCATAGATCACATCCACACAGTGCGGCAGATTATACAGAAGACAGAAGAGTATAATCAGCCCCTGTGTCTAGCATTTGTGGATTATGAGAAAGCCTTTGACTCGGTTGAAATCTGGTCTGTTCTGGAGTCCCTGCAGCGATGCCAAGTCGATTGGCGATATATCCAGGTGATGAGATGCCTCTATGATGCCGCTACTATGTCCGTCCAAGTACAGAATCAGCAAACAAGTCCTATACCATTGCATCGAGGAGTGAGACAAGGGGACGTCATCTCCCCGAAATTGTTCACAAATGCAATGGAGGATATGTTCAAGACGCTGAACTGGAAGAGACGTGGCATCAACATCAATGGCGAATACATCTCTCACCTGCGATTTGCTGACGACATCGTCATAATGGCAGAAACGCTGCAGGACCTACAACAGATGCTGAATGACCTGGCTGACTCTTCTAAATGCATCGGCCTACGGATGAACTTGGACAAAACCAAGGTCATGTTCAATGAACATGTTCTACCGGAACCGATTGCAATTCACGGTGCTGTCCTCGAAGTTGTTAAAAAATACGTATACCTCGGGCAGACTTTGCAATTGGGTAAAAACAACCTCGAGGATGAGGTGAATAGGAGAATCCAGTTAGGTTGGGCAGCGTTTGGAAAACTACGTCGTGTCTTCATATCGTCGATACCACAGTGCCTAAAGACGAAAGTCTTCAATCAGTGCGTCCTACCCGTCATGACATACGGAGCCGGAACGTGGACACTTACGGTACAGCTGGTCCACAAGTTAAAGGTCGCTCAGCGGGCTATGGAACGAGCAATGCTCGGCGTCTCTCTCCGAAATCGAATCCGTAATGAGGTGATCCGGCAGAGAACCAAAGTTATCGACATTGCTCACCGGATTAGCAAGCTTAAGTGGCAGTGGGCTGGCCATATTAGCCGCAGAACCGACAACCGATGGGGTAAACGAGTTCTGGAGTGGAGACCGCGTCTTGGCAAACGTAATGTAGGGCGCCCTCTGGCTAGGTGGGAGGACGATCTGCGCAGGATGGCTGGCAAGAGCTGGATGCGAGAAGCCATGGATAGATCACAGTGGCGAACAATTGGAGAGGCCTATGGCCAGCAGTGGACTGCGATAGGCTGATGATGATGATGATGATGATGAAAAGAAGAGCTGTAACATGGTGTATCGTCGAATTGTGTGTTTGTGGCAGTTGAAGCATATGCTGAAGCTGAGCCTTGTTGGCCGCAACTTTTTGTCTTTGTAGGTACCTTATTTTCTCTGTTTTGTTCTATGTATAATGTGTTGTGGTCAATAAATTGTTTCGTATTTTGCACAGATTTTGTAGTTTAGGACAGGTGTCACTAAAGAGTTTCACTTCTTACCTATGAGTTTTAGAAATGAAATTACCATCGTAGTCCGCACTCTGTTTTTATCATCATCATGATTTCAGCCAATAGACGTCCACTGCTGGACATAGGCCTCCCCCAATGTTCACCATTCAGATCGGTCCTGTGCCGCCCGCATCCAATGGATTCCCGCGATCTTCACCAGATCGTCGGTCCACCTTGTGGGGGGCCTGCCACGGCTGCGACTTCCTGTACGTTTCCTCCACTCGAGGACCTTTTTGCCCCAACGGCCGTCTGTTCTCCACGCTATGTGCCCTGCCCATTGCCACTGTTTTTATAGAAAATAATAATTACACCATACATGAATATTAAATTACGTACTGAGTAGGGTACGTAGGTAAGTGGCTATGAATGTTCTCTCTCGAACATCCACTAAGCTCTATTTACCACGTTATATTTAGTGCAGATCGCATATATTAGTGTCACTCTGCACCCGCTTAAACAGTTTCTCAACTTGAGAATCTCAAGGGTACCATTCTTACAGCAATCAATAGCCCTTTGATACATGACAATACCGGATGCCATACGGGGCGCTTATTTCTGGAACCACAAATACATTACTAGTATATTGAAAGAGTGATTTGACTTAAATAAAGGTAACAATAACAATAAACATTACGAAACATTTGTAGTGCCTAAGAGGCCAACGCCTAAGAGGTAAATAAAAGTTAAAGAGTTGGATAAAATCTATATAAATCATCATTCTAGCTTATACTTAATTTTATACTATAAAGGAAAAAGTAAAAACATTATTGTCCTTATACTCGTAAAATCGGAAACCATATAAATGTCAATTGCGTTAACTTTGTTTAAAGCACGTTATGCCATTGGTCCTGCGCCCGAGTCCTCTCCGGTCATGTCACACTTGTGTCCCATCAGTATATGAGGTCAAGGGAATAGAGAGTTGATTGTTAAGATTGTTAAGATTGGCCGCCTTAGCCAAAATCGGTTGGAGGATATTTATATTATTAAGTATTTCGTATGTACCAATAGCCATACATCTTAGTGTACAAATCTGTCAAATTACTTCAATCGATTCTTACGTTTATGTTGAAAACGTTTGATTTCATTCAATTGAGGAAATTTGACAGATTGTGGTAACCAGATGTGTGGCTGTCTGTACATCCGTACCAGCAGAAAGCTAAGTGTTACATACCTACAAACTAGAAAATATTACATAATCTACCTACTTAAAAATATTACCAAAAATATAATAGTAAGTACGATTGGAACCATGTAGCCACCGCTTTAGGTAGCGACATCCCTGGATACCTCCAGCCGGGGAGATTTATTCCGTTCTTTTCTCTTCTCTGAATACATTATTCTTATTTGTAAATAATTACTCCTCTCGCAACCCCTCCCTGTCCCCCGGGTCGGAGCTCGTGACTTTTTTATACAAACATTAGACCACGCGAGCATTCCCAAATTAACTCCATGCGAGCCTACATCCGATACTTCTGAAATAATGATGTCGGTATGCTTATAATATATGCTTACCAATGTGCCATTGGAGAAATATGTACTTACGCACTACATTGTTATAAGCTCAAACAAAGAGATTATAATGAATTTAAAAAAAGTTAATGAACAATTTTATTTTAAAATAATCTAAATTATACAAGCTTGTTCTTCAATATTGAATACGGTATTTGACTATTTTTTTTTGTAATCAAAATACCTCTCAATTATAGAAACATCGTTGAAAGAATTACTTGATTCTCATTAAAACTACCTGAGATATTACAACTTTAAAATCATATTATTTTGGGCAAACCCACAACGCTCCATACAAATGGCAACTGGCATGTAACGTCACACGCATGTATTTTGTATGCATTTTTTTTTTAATTTTGCTTGGTTAAATATCAAATGTTCCGTTTATGTCAAGGGTTCTGTTATAATATTTGGTGCAAATTGTATGGGTTATTCAATGGTATAATATTTTTTTAATAATCTTATACTTTTAAAATGGACTTGTCCATGAATCTTTGAATGACTATAAAACCGGCCAAACGTTATATTTTTCATTGAGGATTTTTGCTATTGGTACATTGTGACCTGCATTTTGATATTTTTTTTTGTAAAAGTTCTCTCTAGTGTTCTCTCTCGAGGTTCTCTCTCGAGCTTAGCCAAATACCCTATTGATATTAATGCATGCTGTGGTATCTTATAATTAAGATAGTATTAAGGTCATCCTGAACGTGTTAATTTTATTGGAACTGTATTAAGATGACACATCGGCGAAACTAGCGCCACCAATATATTTCTATTGATTGTGCCGTTTTAAGATATTTTAAAAAAAGTACAACGGTCAAACCATAAAGGAAAGTATTAAGATTTTTTTGAGACATAATTATGTCATAATTTCTTCCTACAAGTAACCATACTTTTTTTTACCACTACCATAAGTAGCCACTTTTAACTATTAAACATAAGAATTTATAAGAATTATAGTTACTTGTACAAAGATTATATTACACAATTATATCTCAAAATATTCTTGATACTTTCCTTTATGGACACCAAGTATACCAAAAAATCAAGAAACTTCTCCTGATTTCGGGAGAAATACAAGAAAAACATTCATCATCAATTACGTGGTGCAAATCAGAAAACAAATTTAACAAATAAACAGTTCTACTCACAATCAAGCATACAATAAACGGCGTCAAAGGATACATGACATGAGCCGAAGACTGCAAATGATAACTACTGTCAGACGTCACTTGGACATACCAAGGAGGTCTTCGTGATCAATACTGTCGAACCTGACAGTTGACAGACGCCATCATCGAAATGCCATTCTCGCCATGATGATTTTTGCTTTTCTGTATCGCTATATTTTTCTGTTATTTTAATTTTTGGCCCAGAAAATGAAGCCATTATAAAGAAACTGATAGCGTTGTAGCTGTATTGGCCATTTTTCAGAACAACTGTACCTGGTAATAGCCAAGCCTATACAACTTTAGAGAACACCTTTCTGTCGAAAAATCGTTGTCGCCTAAGTAGCTACTGCTAAATTTTAGTAGGAATGTACCACCCATCGGGACAATCTTACCCGAATTTCCCAATCCTGCGGCTAGCTGTTTCGTGTGTTAAACTTGTTTAATTATGTACGTAGAGCGGAACACGTACCGCCATCGACTGTCGCAGCGGATTTATTGGCCACTCAGATAGGGTGATAGTGGGACATTATTGCGAGTGTACTCGCATCTTGGTTTTGATCAACTAGCCCGACTTCATGTACAGTTAGCATCAGGTCGAGTTACACAGACATAAGGACGGTCCAAAGTCCAATAAAAGTAACTCCACGTGGCGCCGTATGTACATCTTACCACCTTATTATAAATCGCGATCCGATCCATCCAGTTCCAACAGGCAATGTTAAAAGGCGCACGAATTTTGCTCCGGGCATAGAATTATAACAAGACCTAGTCTGCGCCTACAATTTGAAGAACCTCAAACGGAGCCGTACGGCTCACAACGCCCGGACCGCTCCGCAGTCGTCAATGTCAATGCCTGTCAAACGCATCTCGCGAAAATTAATTTACTATGACTATTTGTGTGGTAAAATTTTGTCACAATGATTTGGAAAAACATAAGAAGTGTGAAAACATCACTTTTCACAGGTAAGTATCAATATTTCATAGTATGTTGTTTTTAATAAGCTAAAAATACAAACGATTTATTAAAATGGTCAGTATGGTCAGACTCCACCGGGTGTCAATAGGCGGCGGCAATTGCTTACCATTAGGGGATCCGTTTGCTCGTCTGCCAACTATCACATAAAAATTGAAGTGTTTCTGACATTGCAAAACAACCATTTAAACCATTAAAATAAGTAAGTAGCGCATTATTTATTTCTAATTCATTATTGTCCATACAGTTTGACCTTAACCATACAAGGCATCTTAAATATCAAAACATAACTAGCCAACTAATTTTATAATCACAGTTAGGTAGATACTTGTAAGCGCTGTTCTAGCCTACTATTAAAATAGTACAGTTACTAACAATAACCATTTCCCATGTTTTAGGGAAATATGTTGTGACTGACAACATTAATTAGGATTTTTATGTTGATACTACGTACGCAGTACCAACTTGAAAAACCAAATTTGTGCTTCAAATTTGAGGTGACAGCAATAAGGAAACTATCATTCTAGTCTTTTTATAATTCTATGGCTCCGGGACTATCCTTAGTTCGGGTTTTGTAATAAGGGGGATAAAGTACAAACATTAAAACCAAACACCACAAATATGTTGTTAATTATTTCTTTATCTTTGCATTTAAGATATAATGAACTCAATAGTCGCCAAGTCATTCAACAAATTAGACTGTTACTATTAATGAAATGTAAATCATTGACTTACTTGTCCTATGTCACCTAGGTGGAGCAAAGGGCGTCCACAGTGCTCCGCCCTCTCGAAAGGTCTTGAAGTGACTGAAAATCATGCTTTAGTTAATTGTAATAGAGTAAATATGAATGCCAAGATGTTTAACCCCTTGTGTTACCAACATATTTTTTGTACTGACTGTATGGACAGCCACACGATAACGTATAAAAACTGTAATATTTCTTCAACTGATTCTTGTAAGTAGTAATCTACTGCTTTAAAACAAAGTTATTATGATTTTGTTGTTAAATTAATATTTTCATAAATTTTCGTTATGTAGGTATAAAAATAATTAATATAGAGATCCTAATGACCTTGTATGCATCTTTGTCAATAGCTAGATTAACGTTATTATTTTACAAGTTCTGGTTAAGTAAGTAAGTAATCTGTTGTATAAAATTTAAATACAGTCTGGCTATTGTGTTATAATGTTTTCAGGAATACCTCTTCAACATGGCAGCGAGTACAATACGTCGATTTCTATAGTTGCTGTAATTACCAGCGCTTTTACACACCCAACAATGCAGCGTTAATGAGACTCATATTAAACACAAAGCAATAGAAACATTAATCTACACAATAGCCAGGTAATCCAGTGACTGGCTCAGACTCCTTTAAACGTGATACACTTTCACTACGGAGCGGGAGATGAAGAGATATGTTGTCATGTTTGATGTACAAGGCTCGTTACGAATGCCGCCGGTCGGCTATTAGATATTCCAGAGTAGCAATATGAGCGATACATCATAAATTCAATGAATTATTTGCCGTAATCCCGGTCCAGCTGCCGGGGATCGGGAATCTGGCGGGCTACGGGCTACGGCAGTCTGGTGCGCGTCGTAGCAGCGGTCGCTACATCGTAGTCGCCGCGCTACGAACACGCGCGGCCCGCGACCCACGTGTTCCGAATATTCCTTGTAATCTTATACAATAATATTACGTCTGATAACTTAATCTGAAACTTTTCTACAGTAGTTGTAGTGCCTTTGGTATATGTTAATTAATGGTTGAGTTAGTTTTAAGTCATTTTCAATTTGTTTGTCATCATCAATTATTCAGAATAGGTCGTTATTGGTGAAAATAGGTTGTACTTTTTGTTGTAATTTATATCTCGTGTTCAGTCGAACATCTAAATAAATGTGGGTTGAGGCCGGGATCGCCGGCAACAAAGCGGCTCGAGCGACGTCGGGTACCGGATTAGGAGGAGCACAAACAACACAATGAAAGACCTTTGTATCATTCACACCTCGTTCCTTTACTATATGTATTGCTATACATATGTTGCATTAATGTTCGCATATACAGCTATGTGGCTGATGTATGGCTTTAGGGTCTGTGTGTTTGCGAATGGATTCTGCGTTTACATTATTTTCGTGATTATACAGTACACAACAAAAAAAATATTTAGATAAGATAAATCGGAGAATTTATATATATTTTTTTGGGTATTTAATATTTTAAATAAAAATTAATATAGGTACTATTTATGTACCTGTATTTTCAATAACGAATTTTACAGCTCGATTAAAACAGATATTACTTTAGCAGCGAAATTAATTAATATATTGAATTATCTGTTAACCACTGATGACTCGAACCAATTCATTATCTCTATTTCTTTGTTCGCACAGTTAAAATTGATTAAACAGATACACATCTTTCTATAAAGCTTAATTACACTAATATATTGTATATTAATTAAATTAACACGTAACTGGCACTGCTTCGATTATTGATATTACACTTTTACTTGACTATTCTTTTAATTAAATATATATTTTATTTATTCAATAAGCGAACTCTTCCTACCTAAATAAGGTTCTCGCAAGCACATATAAAATGAAAGTAGATACACACATTATCTACTAAGCAATACATAATTTGGATCTTTGAAAAAATCGGTAAAATATTGGTTATATTTTATCTTTAATAACTTTCCAATAAATGTTACAAAATAAATTTAAAAAATCATAATTTAATATTTATCAGCATAAAAAGCTTTGGAATTACGATATCTAACAGTTGCATTCTATTTTGTCAGGTTAAAGTTGAAAGTACTTATTAATTAGTAACAGTGGACAATAGTGCAGAAAGTGCAAAGACTGAATAATGCTCACCTCAATGTGGTTCATGAGCATAGTGACACTTCTGGTGGTGGACGTGAGGATACGAGCCCTGCAGCCCAAAGGTGAGTTTCAGACAACTGGGTCAGCGACCTGAAGTGGATCTTGTACTAAGACTCGAGATTTCCAAAGCTGAAGACTAACCTCCAGCTTTCAGTCCGACCGTTGCAGGTGGTTAGGACTTTTCTCGACCTAGTTTACTCATAAACCTGGGACGTCCTACCTGACGCTTTCCGGTTGATGTACCTAGTATTCGTCCGCAGCTTAATCTGACTTCATTCTTTCCACTTGATAGAATCAGTCTAATCGAACTGATTTTGTCTCATCTAATGATGGCGACTTCAAAGTATTCAGAGTAAAAGGCCTTTAATTACATACAGTTAAATGGTTCTCAAGCTCACGGATTCGTAGCAATATTGGACAAATCAGAACCAGACCGACTGGCAATACGACTCTAAGTTATCTTTCTTCTGGGCTGACACATTCTCACTTGTGTATGTTTGTCGATTGTATGCTTCATGTACGTGGACATAACAAATATGCAAAATCCGTCTATCGTCATTTGTAAGTTGCATTAATTATTAGAGTAGTAATTCTGATCTCCTCACCTGTTCTTTAATACTTATGTAATTCGATTCCATTTATCTAAACGATATGTATGTCATTCTGTCACTTTAATATTTTCTCTAAAAAGAATAGGTATTTAATTGCATTTAAAATGAAATCATGTTTAAAAAAAGCAACTAAGTACTGAGTTTGATTTCTTACTGGTATTTCTTGATAGAAATCGACATTCCGAATCAGCGGTAAATTACAATATATGTAACATTCATTATTGTTCTGTATGAACTTAAATTGAATAAGAATCGGTGTAATACGTTGTAACTTTATTCGTTTCATATAATATTTTTATAAGCCTTAGCATCGTATCCCTATCGACCGCTGCTATTTATACAGATGTATTTGCGGTCGCCCCCTATATCATATAAGTGGTAGTATCCTATCTATACTACCAAAGAAAGATAATCCCAGTTTCGAAGAGTCCGTAACCCGTCGAAGGTGCCGGTCACAATAATACATTATTATTATACGCAGTTAGAGGTCCTTTGAGTTAAAGTTCTGTTACCAGGATCTAATCATACATGCATAACCAAGACGACTTTTACTTAAGAGAAAAGTTATGTTTTAATTAAATCGGGATTGCTTTCATAACAATCGCACCCACAAACGAATTCATAATTAATTAGCCGTTAATTAATTGAAAGAAGACTTTAGGGCCAAATCATGATTAGCAATTTAGCTTGTGTTTACAGAAGGTAATATGTTATTGCCATAGACACTTATTAGTTCCAGTTAGTAAGTACTTATGTTAGATTCCAGTAAAGGACTTCAAGGAAGGAGTTAACCCAGTTTATGAACGTTCAATAAAATTAGTCAAAGCGACATCACTGGTACAATTATTCAAATTAAGTAAGAATATTCATTGAAGCTTAAAATCTTCATTCAACTCTGAAAATCGTCTCTACAACTAAGTTTTTCACTCACTTTGATTTATCGTTGACAAGTGTAGTACGGCTGGAAAAAGATGTATACATTTTAGTACTTTGTCACAATAATATACCTGCTGTGTAAGAAAGTACGAGTAAAAGTCAGATAGCTGGCTGTTACGACAAGGTACTAAAGTGTTTACACATTCTTGAAGCCGATTGTCGTTTGTTTTTTTTTTCATAGTTAGAAACCGCACAAGTTTTATAAATTTACCTACTATCAGGTGCAGTGCAGGACGCACTATGACCTTGTATCTCTCTCATGTCAGTGTGTAATTCCCAATTGCGTCCAAAGCTGTCGCTATAGAGCCCCGAGTACGCTTGGACCATGATTCTTGATTTAGGGAGTCTGGTAATAGGGTATACGACTAAGTTCAAGATTTTACAAAATATAAATATTTTGTCAAAATATAGGTCAATATGTGCCAAAGGCAAAAATTCTCAATTAAAATATAACGTCTAGCCGGTTTAATGGTCATTCAAAGATTCATGGGCAAGTCCATTTTAAAAGTATGATATTATTAAAAAATAATTATACCATTGAATAACCCATATTTGCACCAATTATTATAATAGAACCATTGACATCAACGAAATATTTGTAATAGCTACCATACAAAATTCAAATAAAATGCATACAAAATACTTAAGTGTGACGTCACATCTAAGTAGCCATTTGTATGGAGCGTTTAGGGTTTGCCCAAAATAATGTGATTTTAAAGTTGTGATATCTCAGGTAGTTTAAATGAGAATCAAGTGATTCTTTCAACGATGTTTCTATCATTGAGAGGTCTTGTGATTGCAAAATTAAAAAAAAAGTAGTCGTATACCGTATTACAATGAAGCGACTGCCGTCTGACCTTTGCAACAATTTAGCAGGGGAACCAGACTAACTGAACCATGGTTACACGTTTCAGAAACTATTGGTATATATTGCGTCGATGTTAAAAACGAATAAAGAAGGAACAGTATATCATACAAAGCAATAACAATATAACGAAATGTAGCACAGAAAAGGTGTGTGCTGATTTGTGTGAATGAAAATTTATTAATTACCAGTGACAATTTCCTTCGTCTGTACTGTTGTGTAATCTAGTTTTAGAACGCTCTCACGCAGCTTAATTTTGCATACGTGATAGGTAACCTACGTGCATACATCTTCATTGCGGTACTTACAATTATATAAATATAATGGTAAGAGACGTGATAAGTGTAACATAAAAAACCAATTTATAGGTACACGGATCTTCACCTTATTAGCTATAACATAAATCGTCTATAAGTAGTCCGAGATACACTTCCTTTATTCTTATTTTATGTCCGGAATAAAATGTTTGCTTAGACAAAACTGTGTGTACCTACTGTGTAATAAAACAAATAATCTCTGCTATAAATGTTTATTTTCCACGTGCTTAATTACTCACTTAAGCTAGTTCGGTTCGTGAAATACCTTGTATAGACGCGTTAATTAACGAATAAACAGTATCATGTAAGCTGTTTACTTTCAAGTGTATATATTTAGTCGAAGTTTAACACGTGTTATATTAGGTATAAGCGATGTATGACCGTGGGAGAGCCACGCTTCGGCATGAATGGGCCGACTCGTCCGGAGTGATACCACGGCCTCTCAGTAAACCGACGTGAAGCAGCACTGTGCTGTGTTTTGCTGCGTGAGTGAGGGTACCGGAGGCCCAATCTGGAGGAAAGGGGGTATAAAGATTGGCAGCGCACTTGTGACTGCCACTGGTGTCGCGCGCGTCTATGGGCGGCGGAAATCGCATACCATCATGGTTACACGTATCAGAAACTATCCGATGTTTTCCCTCACCGCCGAGCTAGTGGTAGGAATACGCACATAGATTTGAAATATCCAGAGGTGCGTGCTCGGATATGGAATGCGTGTCCTCCCGTATGGAAGGCGTATTCTGAACCACTGAGCTACCATCGCTCGTCCTGTACTGCACTTAATAGTAGGTAAATAGATCTCTGCAGTCTTTGCTTTATAAAACTTGTGCGGTTACCAACTATGAAAAAAAAATTCTAGCTCTTGTCATTGTAGACACAAAACCAAGCTATTGTTGCCGAATAATTAACAATCGATTAATCGTTTATTTTTACCGATAATAATCACATAATCTATTGTACTATACATAGTATTGATTAAATCGATATAATTTGGGGGGCTGCCAAATAAAGAGACACAAAAAAGCATGATAAATTTTCACAAAAAAGCATGACAAAAAAGCATGATAAAATATTATTTTACTCTTTTTAGTTCGAGGTTTTTTAAGGCGGTTTTATGTTCGTAAATAATTTACGCGTAGCGGTAGACGCCTTGGTCATCCATTTTACGCCCGCGTGTTCCTTGATGTCGTCAGTCCATCGCTCATAGTCATTTATTAATCGACGATTAATTGACTATAATCGATAGTATTTGCTTAAAATCTAGTATCCATTTAATCGAAATTTTTGTCAATTTAAATGATTATAATCGATTAATTGATTATATCGCCCTAAAATGAATGTCAATTTATCGATAGTACATCCAATTATCAGATTGTTGGTGTATACATATAAGTTGGTGTGCCATAGCTTCAAACTTGAGATAACCTGCAATTTCTAATTTACTTCAAAGTAAAAACTTGGTTATCTCGGCCAAGATAATTTTACGATATTAAGAAAGTGTCGTAAAAATACCTTGCGTTTCAAAACTCTTTATTTCGCAGTTTATGTTCTGTTGAAATGAGCAATAAACATACAATTTTGGGCTTTATGGATATTGTCAGAAGAACCCTAGAGTGCTCATGTAGGTAAGTATATTACTAGACCTAAAGAACGACGCCAAGGGATTTCGAACCTCGCAACTTTTGTAATAATACACAAGTCAACAAGAAAACACAACCTGAATAAAAATATGATAAATATGAAGAGCTTAATATGCTGAATCTAGATCTGTTATCAGAATTTTCATATCACGTCAAGTTATTAAGTTACGGAAGGTCGAAAATCTGAAAAGTAGCATTTAGTGTTTTTTTTGGGATTTATTTAAATATGTATCAATTGGGATGTAACAAAATTCAATAGATATTTTGAAAATAAAAACCCCAAATTATGAAATGCTTTTTAATTTATAATTTTACCTGATTTCCCTGCAACGCTACAGCCAATTAAGCTATCTTATGTTTTTTCCATTACAAGAATTAAGTGATGATTTGTATGCGCTATAAGTACACGGATGTTGATATGAATATTACTCAATATAGATTAAAGACTACAAAATAAATCTTATTGATATATATAATTGAGAAAATGAGCTTTACTGATATACCGAAAACATTTTTTTAAAGTGCTTGTACTTGTTTTGAAATTGCCAATGAAAAAGAATCTAAAACCAAATTTTGAGATATTTGACTCTCTATAAATCAAATACTAAACGAGGTAGCAAAATTTTGAAAACAGATTCATAATCAGAGAGTGCAATTTAGTAAAATTATGGACCTCTGTTATTTGTTACGAAAAAAAGTTAAAATTTTGTTGACTAGTGAATCTGAGTTTCGACGATATTACTCAAGTTCGTGACGGTAGGCGGCGATATTAATTTTTTTTACAAGATCCATACATAAACAACGGTTCATACTCTAGCGCAGGGTATAGCAGTGCAAACTGAAAATTGATAAAGTAATATCCCTTTAAATACCAGATTTTTATGGTCATTTCTGCAACTAAACGTAAAAGTACTTAATGTATTATTATTTTTTACTGATCATATTGTTGGCGACGCCACAACCATTCTTTTTGTTAAACTGTCTATGTGTTTTATACTTCTTTTCCTTTTGATACTTTTATATTGTCTTATAAAACAGTTACCTAAGTTTCGAATATATGTTGTTGTGAAAATAAGTCTAAAATTGTGTTTTCCTTTTATTGACGTGCTTTAACTAGGGACTAGACGTGTGTAACTTACTGAAACGACTCAGTGATCCGATTCAGCCAAATGATGTTCCGAATCCGAATCCGTTCGCTCCGACATATATCATATCATTCGACTCAAATGGATCTCTAGTCCGAGTGGACCGAATGATCCGAATGAGCTGAATGATCCGAGTGAGCCGATTGATCCAAATGAGCGGATTCATCCGAATTCAGAACGAAAGAGTAAGCTGTGGGCTGTTCGGGCTGAATAGTTAACCGTCTTTCCATGTGTTACACGGGGAAAAGAGATAGGCACAGCAAGAGGGGATAGACTATTTATTCGTAACAAAATCACGGATCTATCTAAGTGCCGATGTTCCAAACGATTCAAATGAAGCATTTCACTGTACTGTATCTCTGCACAGATCCGGATGCAAATGTTTTAATCTTTTGAAAGATACGTTTTTGCTAGGTCTACTAGGAACCGTAAGCTAGGGATTTTAGGCGTAATCATCACATATTTTGTTATACTTAGTATAAACAATTTTAGTACATTAATTACTTTAACACTGGAAGCTAGCGATCAAATTTAACTGCTAAAATAAAGTAGGTAATTATACTCACTAAGATATTAATGAATTTCTAATTTAACGATCAAAGTACTAATCATTTACGGGTAACTAGCCGAATAGGAAGTGAGCTTATGCCATCGAGTTCATGTTTCATTTAGAGCGAAACTCAATTATGAATGTAGATAATGTAATTGATTAGTGGAAACTGATACTAGCAATATGGAACAAAACCACAATCTCTGGTCGGAAATTTGATGTTACCACTGATACATTGTTATTAATTAACTCGTAGCAAAACTATCGTAATATACTGGTAAATAAATTAAACTCTGTAAAACATTGTTTCTACATAACTACACATTATATATCCTTATTAGTTACATTTTGCTGCTAAATTACAGATAATAGCATTATACACTGATCATTCACTATGAATTCGTAATAAATTAAAGGGAAAGGTTTAAATACATTACATAAACTACATATTAAAAGGTTTTAGAAAAGAGGTCCGTAGACCCGTTCCGAGCCGTGCCAATTAGGAGGGCATTAAAGAGCACCATTTTCTAAAATCAACTTGCTAAATTATAAAACACTCTATCTTTTATTCTGGCGTAGAAAAAATTAGGCCATTCTGTAAACGTGCCTTTGACGCCATTCAATCTGCAAATGGTTTTCTCGGCCGGCTTCCAACTTGACACTATACCCAAACCACTAAACATTTAAGGTACATGTATGTATATACCAAGTTTCCAGTTTTAAGGTCCATGTTACGAAGATTTCTGTTGCATTCAAACTACACTTCACTGATGGGAGTGTTGGGCGCCTTTGAGGCTATGACCGATGGCGCACACATTTCTGAGATTAATAGGGGAAAACTCTGAGCATTCACGCCGCCCGTCTCACGTCGCATGGTTCACAAAATACCTTTTGGCGGCTAAAATATGCCCGGGAACTACCCCAATCTCACCCCCGTGCTATTTGTAAGAAAATTGACGAAATATATTGCAACAGAACTTGATTGCTTGTAGAAATACTAATACAATATACGAGTACAATCTAAGTACAAGTCAGGAAAGGAAAATTAAAAACTTACAAGGAAGAAATTGAATATATTTCTTTATTGTCATCGATAATGATTTGTGTTTTTGAATATTTGTAAGAAATATATTTTGAAAATACTGGTTAAATTTTGAAATTTCTTGCTTCAACTTATAGAATTTCATCCATCATCTCGATGGTTGGCGGTCTAATACTGTGCGTTTCTCGCGAAACTTTTTACCACGTACCTCAGTTCCTGACCGTTCCACAGGTCTGGATGCAGGAGTATTTCCCAACGGCTATGACTTAAGGGCCTTTAAGAGAAAAGCGTATTCCTTCTTAAAAAGGCCGGCAACACATTAGCGATCTCTCCGATATCGCGAATCTTAATGGGCAGTTGATTACTTTCCATGAGGTGACTCCCTTGCTCGTTTGTCCGCCTCTAGCATAAAAAAAAGAAAAAAGAAAGTTATGTTATCACTGAGGGCCGATTCGACTAATCTTAAACAGATACTAAATCTATGGTATAGCCCGGTTATTCTATACAAATCTGACATTATAACATACATTTATCCACGGATAAAGATTGATCGAATCAGCCCTGAGAAACATACTACACAGTATATATATTTACATAACTACGAGTAAGGGCAAGCAACTTTTGCCGATATATAAATCGGCATCTCATCATTAGCCTAATCAGTATACCTACATGCACTTATTTCAGCCACAGTTTTCCTGTAATCTATAGCGTAATCTACACTCGCGAGCAAAAGTTTGGAATCACTTACTTGTAATTGGTTTCGCGCGATCTTGCTTAGTAAATACATTTTTAATAATTTAAAACCGGCCAAGTGCGAGTCGGGCTCGCGCACAAAGGGTTCCGTAGCAGCAAAGTCCAAAATTACAGTTAAATCAACCTATCTCAAAAACTATAAGAGATACTTTGATCAAACCAAAAATCGTTGAAAGAGTTAATTAGCATGCATCACCTCTATTTTTTTTAGAATTTTATACCCCGTAGTTATAAAAATAGAGGGGGGGGGGGACATACTTTTTACGACTTTGAGAGCTGATATCTCAAAAACCGTTCACTTTAAGAAAAATGTTTTTTAGAAATCTTTATATCATTTTAAAAGACCTTTCCATTGATACCCCACACGGGTATGTACATCGAAAAAAAAAATTTCATCCCTCAGTTACATGTATGGGGGGCCCCACCCCCAATTCTTTTTTTTACTATTTAGTGTCATATTTTTGTAGCGGTTCATACAACACATATTCCCATCAAATTTCATCACTGTAGTACTTATAGTTTCCGAGTAAATCGGCTGTGACAGACGGACAGACGGACAGACGGACAGACGGACATGACGAAACTATAAGGGTTCCGTTTTTGCCATTTTGGCTACGGAACCCTAATAAAAAATGAAATAATTTTAAAGGTTTAACTGTCCACTTTAAATTGATACCAAATTCATTCAAATGAAGACAGTAGTTGTGGAGCTATCCCGGATTAAGCGAAGGAGTAACGAAAAAGACGTGACGTATATGCAAGGCAAAATAAAATTTCAACACAAAAGAATGAAATTGATTAGTTAATAGATAAAATAGATTCTTATTTATGTAAAGCGTCACGTCTTTAGGTCGTATACCCAATAATCCTGGTTTCGGGTTACATTCGTCGTAATCGCCGAGTGTTGTTCACCGCAGCTATTGAATGTTTTACATGATTACGAGTGTTTTCCGATTTTATTGGGTTGACCTAAATTCGACTTGGGATTATTAGTTATAAGCTTTTGTATATTTTAGTCTTTAATTATGAACAAGCTTACTTGATATGATTTCGCACATGTGTTACGGATATCAGACAGTAAAGGAATGAATATAGTACTTAAAAATACATACAGTACACTCAGACACTGAACAAACATAAGGTATATCCAGTGTCCGATGGTGCCTGAGGCAGGGTTTCTACCAAATGCGTCATGGAGCCATAATTATATGAAGATACATTGATATTAATACACAGTGCCGTAAATAGACGTTTGTGCGCCCTGTGAGGATTTGCCGCCCGGGGGTTGCGCTGGGGGGAAGAGGAGGGGGGGGGGGGTCCTCTCGGAATACTCGATTTACTCGAGTGATTGTAGCTCAGTAAATGAGAACGTGCGCCTTTATAGCGGGAGTTTCTAGGATCGAATCGGAGTATGCACCTAAATTGTGTCTATTCAAATCAACATATAAATAATAAATAATAATAATAATAATAAATATTTCACAACATCACATACATTGATCTGACTCCGAGATAGGTAGCTCAAGCACCTGTGTTACGGATATCAGAATCAACAGTGGGATTACAAATATATACATATGATGCTTTTCTTTTATAAATAAATAAATAAATAAATAATAAATATTTCACAACATCACATACACAACAGCTCAAGCACCTGTGTTACAGATATCAGAATCAACAGTGAGATTAAAAATATATACATTTAATACTTTTCTTTTGTAAATACATACTTATAATACACAGAAAACACCCAAATCAATACAAACATATATGTTCATGCACACAAATGTTTGCACAGTACGGGGATCGAACCCGGATTCCTTGGACCAAAGGCAACGTTCACTACCGTGTAAAGGGGCGTCAGGTGCATACCGCTAACTCGGTAGTGAGGGAAAATATTGAGAGGAAACCTACACGTTCCTCGTAAGTAGTTCCTAAAACGTGTAACCATGATTCAGTAGGCCTGGTTCCTCTGTCTAATGTTTCTGACGGTCAGACCGCAGCCGCTTCATTGTGATTACCAGACTTCCCAAATACTGGATAACCAAATACCTACAATGATAGGATGATAGTATCATACCGCATACCGCTTAGTAGTCGAATTATAAGTAGGTATGAAACCTATGATCAGATGAGTACCGCTGCTGTCTCCTTAAGTTTATAACATTATTCCTGGCTACTCGAAGCCTTCAGTTAGCATAGAATTATAACAGTTAGAAATTCTATAATTGAAAACGACTCTACAAGAGACTCTATAATTGAAAACGACTCTACAATTGAAAACTATACAATACGATTCATTATTATTTCATTAAATTGTCAATAGTATACTAAAGATGTTCTAAAAAGAGCTACGGCGCCTCCGAAAACATTTCTACCTACAAAGTCGTTTGATTTCAAATTAGTAAAATCTGAGAGAATTCATTGAATAGTTTTCGAATTCTATTCAAAGCGCTGGAATACGCAAAATTGGATATATAAAATTCCACTTGATACTAAATAGGATTGTGAATGGATTATACGTTAGATACTGTATTTTTTTCTTATTTAATAATAGTTGATATTTTATAGCAATCTTTTGCGATTTATTCTTAAGTAAATAACACACTTAAAAATTTCATCTCGTGTTCAGGCGGGACTCGAACCCACACCTTCCACAATCCGGGTGAATGTACTACCAATTATACCACTGAACGCGTTACTAAGTCGACGAAATTATTACGAACTATTGATTAAGCAGTCTCATCTTAACTGGTGGTCAAATATTTGTAATAATATTTCCACTGGATATTGTAAATATACCTACAATATTGATGAGACTATCGACAGCTCATGTCGAATCAAGCACTTACAAATTTCGTCGACTTAGTAACGCGTTCAGTGGTATAATTGGTAGTACATTCACCCGGATTGTGGAAGGTGTGGGTTCGAGTCCCGCCTGAACACGAGATGAAATTTTTAAGTGTGTTATTTACTTATTTAATAATGTCCTCCTAACCGATATAAAGGCTAACTTTATAACAATAATTTAGATTATATGATACATACATGAAGGTTTCTTATAAGGATCGGGATGCGACTGAGTAGGTACACTGAACAACTTATTTTCTGCTAGGTGAATCGTTTTGGTTGAAATTCAAATTATTATCAATAGAATTATATTGTTTTAATATTTTAGCTATCATTTAATTCACAAGCAAAATTAAGATATAAATAACTAAAAATATGTTAAATGCATGTCAACAAAAGTGATACCTGATAAATGTACATATTTACAAAAATAAATTGTCTGCCCCACTGATATTGTCGAACGTGCCCAGAATGCTAGCGGCGTTGCCTCTTTGGCTGGCCAACCCTGGCCATACATGAATATGATTATTATGTAGATTTCAATTTTATGTGCATCGTCTTTGTCTCACTGTTATTGTTGTTTTTTAATAGTACTTGATTTTAGGTTAGGATAATATTAGGATTTTACGTTTTTAAATAGTAGTCGATTTTACATATTCTTACAACATGTAAAATCCGTTATTTGCTGTAAGATTTATATATAAATTATTGTTAAAATATCATTAAGAGCTGTGGATTTTGAATAAACCACAAAATAAAAATAAAATAAAAAGCATTTTAAATTTCGTGGTTATTAGAGAAAGTAATGGTACTTTTTCTTAATCACTTTCTTAATCTAGAGTCATGTAACTGATACAATTTCTTCTTCATCTTCGTGTATTATACCTGTTGCATCCAAAGCTGTCGCTTCGGCGCCCGGGGTTCGCTTAGACCATGAGCTAGCTACTGCCGTCTGAACTTCGCAACCCCTAGACAGGGGAACCAAAAATTAAATTTGTAAATAAAACTGTGATAAAATCGTGTAAATATATTAAACCCGCTGCAGTACATGCTGATCTTGGACCTTGTTGACCACTTCACTTTGTTCCGTTTGTTCTTCCTTGGTCACAAGTTTATGTATTAAGTTATTTTATTTGTTTTTAACCGATTTAAAAAAGGAGGTTCTCAATTATATACTAAAAAGCTTTAAAAAAATCTGCAAAAAAAAAACCGTCTTCAAAAACCACGAACTAAAAAGTGTAAAATAATATTTTTATCACTTTTTACACTTCAAATAACATTTTATAACAGTACACTCGAGAAAAGGTTTCCACCGAAGTCGGCGCCTAATCTCTGTTGAATAATTGTTTGTTGTATTTAATTACCAGATAGCTTTGGGCGCCGACTTCGGTAACATGGGTTTTTTGTTTAACTATTTATTGCCTATGTAATAACTGTGCAATACCTATTTAATGTTATGTGTCCTATAAAGTAAACATTTATAGACCACATACAAGATTTACATAGAAATCTTGTGTGTGGTCTATAAATGTTTACTTACTTACTTAAATTTATTGTTTACCACCATTTCTTTTTTATATTATGAAACCTTAAATATTTTTTACTCGCGACCTGTGACCTTAATAAAATGACTAAGTAAGTACTAACTGAGAGAAAAAGGTTCAGTATGGCTGTCACAGATGGTCTTTGGCAATGCACTCTGTGATCGGAATAGCCGACTCGTTTGTATGCATGACCACAGTGGACTTGATTGCAAAGTTGTGTAGGTTGGGCTGGTCCGATTGAGATTGCAGTGGGTGAAACTAAGAATAACCTGTAAATAGAGGAAGATTTTAATACCTACCTCTAACTTTGTTTTCATCACTACAAAAGCATACGAAGACGGTTATTATGACATTTTTTTTTACGGAGTGATGTTACAACCACAGACTTTGGGCACAGCTCTGGGTTCGTGCCCTTTTTTTTTGCAAATCTTATAATAAGAGTAAGATGATTTGCTCCGCGTATATTAAAGTACAATGTGCTCTTAAAAATATATGTATATTTCTAATTTTTAATTGTGTATTTTGGTATGTGTGTTGTGTTTTGTATTATTAATACGGAATTTTTTTTTTGAGTAGAGGTGTAAAGGGCCTCCCTTTTAATTACAATTTTATTGGTACTTACCGTTACTAAAAGTTTCGTTTACCAATATTTAAAAAATATTATGACATTTTAAAGGCTCAAAGTGACCCAGAGAGGAATGAAATGGGCTATGTTCGGAATCTCCTTGCGTGATTGTATTAGGAATGCTGAGATCAACATGAGAACCAAGGTCAAAGACATAGCCCAAAGTATTGTATGCCTCAAGTGGCAATTGAAAAAAGACGGCTGGTGGGGCAGAAAGGTCCTAGAGTGGAGGCAGAGTATTGCAGGTTGAAGCCGTGGCAGGTCCCCCACAAGGTGAACTGACGATCTATTGACGGTCGCGGGAGTCCCTTGGATGCGGACGGCACAGGACCGATCTGTGTGGAAATCATTAGGGAAGTCCAGCTATGTCCAGCAGTGAACGTATATTGACTGAAATAATGATGAAAGTTTAAAAGACTATTAAGTCAAAGTTGTCTGAGCTGGTTAGATCCAAGCCTCTTAAATATGGATGCACTGATCTCTACACTACACTCTACCATGTGATTAAAAGTTACTCCGTTTGTTTATGCTTCCCAATGTTGATAATTGTAATCTAACAATATTTTGGTTATGGCGTGATTAGCCATCACGACAATAAGCAAAGAACACATAACATGTTATAATGCACAAGTGTGTGCGACACAAGTTTTCTCTCCATTCTCTTACTCTCGTTTTTGATAAGAAACCAGTCAATCACGAATGAAGAGGCGAGCGGAGGACCAACGGCTTATTGTCTTTTCCGAGGTACAGCACCACCTAGGCTGATACTAAGAATTTCTTACAGAAAAGCTCAAGTAAAAATGTTAAATATAAAACATAAAAAAAATCTACGACCACCACCTTCAAAAACCACGAACTAAAAAGTGTAAAATAATACTTTTAACCCTTTATACACTTCAAATAACATTGTATAATAGCACGCTCGAGAAAAGGCGTGTAACATAACATTCAATTATTCAACAGGGATTAAAAAATACAAAAACATTCCATGTGCCTATTAATTTTGACGGTTGCCTTCGAATTCTCTGGGATCCCTTCATCAGATCCTCCTGACATTATAAATATGGGACTTGGATGGGAAACTTGTGTGTTCTTTCAAATAAAAAAAGTATTGTGATTTGCACAATAATTGACTGGGAAATCGGTGAACATACATACTCTCTCTCTCTCTCTCTCTCTGATCGGTCCCTCATTACTGAGGATCATGGTCACTGGAACTCATGAACCAAACAAATTTTCTCCATTGATTCCGATTGGAAGTAGCCTACAGCACCTCGTAGAACTTTGGTAGGGATGTAGCTCCTTTTATTTGGTTAGCCCATCGTGTTGGTGATCGGCCTCGTGATCTTTCGCGTTCAGTGTTGCCAACAATGACCAGTTTTTCAAGGCTATCATCCCCTCTTCGCATTATGGGGCCGAAATAAGAGAGTATGCGTTGAACATAATATAAAAACAATAAAAAATTAACATACAGTCGAAGATAGAACCTCCTCCTTTTAGAAGTCGACAAAAGCAAAATCATCTCAACATGTAAGACTAAGTGTATATGTAATTGAATATAAATGTATATATGTGTAGAGATTAAAGTGCGGATTAGATAAATAAATTAAAAACAGAGTGCTATCGAGTTTTATGTAATTGAAACATCGAGTCATCGACCTGAGGCATAAAATAGGAGTTTAGGGTATTTAGGTCGTATCAGGCTTCGTATGGCGATCCAAATAAATACCTGGGAAAGGATTTATGCTACCTTTTTTTGCATATCTATAGCTATAAGTGTGCGGTCGTCGTAGATTTTCTGCAAGTTTCCAAATTTAATAGACCCAACTAATTGCGCATACCATTATGGACCACTTCCAAGCATGGCGAGCTTGTGTTAATAAAGGAAAATTATATTTACCTCAAACCATACAAATCTAATGGAAAAGGGTTCCGCGGAATAGAATATGCTGTTAAGTTATAATTTTGGGGTAAATTAAACTTTTAGCGGTGCAGATTAATGGAAATATACAGTTTTCTTACGAGAATTCGTTCTTGCAATGTAGGAACGTTGAGGGGTACACAGAAACCCTCAACTCGTGCACATTCGCAAAGTGGTAGTAGCTATGTGATTCGACGGTGACTATAAAATAAGAAATCTAACACATTTTCTAAATACCTAAATGAACAGAACGTACGTGCGTACGTAGGTACGTACGTAGGTAGATATTTTACAACCTAGATTCATATACTTAGATACCTTATCTACACTTTTCTACTGCGGTTTCACACAAAGGTTTATAGGATTTATTAAAAATATAATAGTTATTCTACGGTGCCAGCTTCATGCATACTAAAATCCAAAATATTTCATACATTTGCGTGAAGAAGTAAACATACATACACACATTCATAACCTTTCGCCTTTATAATACTAGTGAGTTTTTATTCAAACAAATTATTATTCAGTCGAAATAAGTTCGTTAGCCGTCTGGCTTGTTAACTTTAGTTCCAGAGTACATTACGACGAAGCTGGGCGGACAATACGCAATATTAAGGAGGGCTGGAACCGCCGTATATTCCCGAGTGTCTACGTACAGCGGTTCAGAGCTGGAGAAAGGGTTGCCAGACCTAATTTTTTTTTTGTATTTGCAAAACATAGACCTTTTGAATTGAAAAAAACTAACAAGGCTTTTTATTAGTATTAAATATTCATTAACCGCATGAGGGGAATAGGTATAAGTTCTAGTTCACTTTTTCGCGCTTTACAAGATGACGTGAGTTGAGCAGAAACATTATTACGACAAATGCAATAAAAGGTCATAAAAGTCCGACAAGTCGGACATTCAGTTTGACCGGACGGCGGACATGTTATCATAAAGCCTGACTATATCCGGTTTAGCTGACAACTGGCAGCCCTATTCGGTGAGAGTTTGGTAAGTTTGCCGGAATAACTTGCGAGGGCTCACACCGCAGGTCACAAACACCGCGGGTTTCTCGTGAGTAGCAGCCGCCAGACCGCCGAGCCACCGCGGCACCGCTCCTCGCCATATGCCGAGGCTGTTAGCAATTACTTAACTAATACATAATATATCATGTTTGTTCTACCCCCTGTCGACTGAGTAAACTTTAAGATCCTTCTATCTTTGTAATTACATGACGCTATGTAACTATAAATATGTTTCGGGACGCACGCAGAAGTCAGTTCCGCTGTTACATTATTCATGTATTTGTGTGTCCGTAGCCACGTAGCACCTAGATACCTACTTACAGTCTATTTCTAATTAGGTAATTAGGTAAGCAACGGTATGTCTACTTAATATCCTTCCGAAGGGATTTGTAAGTTGGGATTAGTTTGGATCTACGGTATTGCTTTGGACCATTATTTCTTGGACATTAAAGGAAATAACTGAAAGTTGTATTACGTAGTTCTTCTTACTCTTACTATTGTCACAGAAAGTATTCATACAATGTCTTTGCTGCGTGACGTCGACTTCTTAAAGTGAAGGGTATACCGCACTAGCGACACCGCGATTTAAATTGTTAGCTACTAAACCGGATCTATTTAAAACAATTTCGGAGTGGCAGTTGCTAAACAAACATTTATACTATTTATTTAACTTACCTTTTGATCTATTTTTGCACTTGAAATTTGGATTAATGCCATAAGTAGCCGTTTTTGGCGGTAATTCAAATTTCGAGTATAAAAATTAAGTATTAAATAAATAGAATAAGTGTTTTCCGAGAGATTGCAGCTTCGAAATTGTTAAAAAGATATCCGGTTTAGTTGCTAACAATTTAAATCAATTGGCATCGCTAGTGTGCCCTACCCGTCACCTTAAGGTGACGCATCGGCGTTACTAGTGCCGCCAAAAGATTTGTACTAATTGTGGCGATTATGAGACATTAAAAAAAAGTACAACGTTGAATCCATATAGAAAAGTATTAAGATTTTTTTGTGCTGTACTTTTGTAATATTATCTTCGTACAAGTAACCGAAAGTCTTATTACTGCCTAAAGTGGCCACTTTTAGCAATAAAAAAATTATGGTTACTTGTAGGAACAAATTATGACACAATTTTGTCTCAAAAATTCTTGATACTTTCCTTTATGGATTCACCGCTGTACTTTTTAAAAAAATGTCTCATAATCGCCACAATTAATAAAGTCTACATTAATAAAAGTCTACTGGCGGCGCTAGTTATGTCGATGCATCACCTTTCATCTGTTGTATAATTATTTGTGTAATAATTTTAAAGTAATACATTTTGGTAAAATACGTATCTTTAGAATTTTTCGAACATAGCTCGGGTTTGTGATCACCAATCCGCATTTGGCAAGCGTGGTGATTAAGCCTCATCCCATCATAGCAGCGATAACTTGATTTCTATGATGGAGGCCTTTGCCCTGCAGTGGGACAGTTTACAGGCTTACTTTTACTTTACATTTTAGTCAAACTTATAGTTATATTTCAAAGCAAAAACAATTCCAGTAAGTACGAGTAGTTAATGTAGTTATCCTGTTGGCCATTAGTTTAGTTCAAAAATAAAGCGGGGTAGACCAACAGCGTAGTTATTTAACCACTTGTTCCACTTATCCGAATGATATATGGCAAGAAATACATTTCAATGGCGCAACTAGACTTTTCCATCCTGTATTCAGTATGGGTAGACGAATTTACTGTAGACATTTACTTACGGCCACTACTAGGTATTAATATTTATTTATACAGTAGCAAAAAACCCGACTACCAAAAAAACATGCTCTAAAAAGTACGTGTGGTCCCCGGCAGAGTAGAATAGGCCACCCTCACTCTTACCGAGGTGTCGTAAAAGGCGACTAAGGTAAAGCTGCTGGCATGATCGTCAGCACCCAGAGAAGGAAAACTCTGCATTTATATCAAAACCCTCGCCAACCCGTCTGCCAAGCGTGGTGAGTATGGCAACTACCCCTCGTGTGATTGAGGGAGGCCCGTGCCCCAGCAGTGGGGACTTAAATGGGCTGACAATGATGAAAAAATGATGAAAAAGTACGAAACAAGAAAACTGTCTCTGCTGAAATTATTATGCCGTATTGCCGTGGTCGTATGCCACATTGAAGTTATTTCATTATTATAATGAATCTGTTTTGCTACAGTAGGTGGCATATGACCACGGCGATACGGCATAATAATTTCAACAGAGACAATTAACTTGTTTCGTACTTTTTAGAGCGTGTTTTATTGGTAGTCGGGTTTTAGTTTATAAACTTTATTTTTATTTAACATATTTTTAGTATATGTAAATAAAATTAAATATTTGAAATGTGCTAAAAAAGCTCTTTCATTTGATAACCCACACCGTACCGTCAAGCAAATTTTTTTTAGTTCCTTACTCTTAAGTTCCCTAGAGGGCGCTGGAGTCAATTTAACTTGACGTCACGTATAACCAGAAGACAACCAAGACGCTTCTGACAACACCTCATTTGTTCAAATATGATAACTAGTTTAGAAGTTATGAGGGAACAGATGAACAACCATACATACATACCTACAGATCAAAATCATAACCCTCCTTTTTGCTACGAAGAAGTCGGGCAAATAGGAGTTATAGTGATACCTGCCTAGTGATAAGAGAATAAGAGTCTATGAAGCTAAGATTCTTGGATAATACCTCCTATTTATTGATGAACGTTAAACCCTGGTATATTTTACAGATGATTTGCCACACCGATGCTACCACTGCGCCGCCAACGCCACTTCATGCGCAGCCAGCGCGGCCGCCGTCATCCAGTGCCCCAGCGACCGACCACTCTGCGCCACTTCTCTCGTCTCTTCAAGTAAGCAGTCTAGAATAATTTTATTCATATTGTTCCATGTGAGCTTAGATCAAATCTAGGTCTTAAATTAAAGTGCTTTCAGTGTTGACATGGGTCCTCTTAGGGCACTACAATTTATAAATTGCGTTATTTTATTTTGAGTGAATAAATAAACAAATAAAAAAAAAATATTTATTTATTCATTCGTATTATAAAATTTACAATACATAGATGCTGTTTTACTTAGGGCTATCTTGATGTTACTTATAGTTGTGGTTAACATTTTCATGTTACAGTCATATAACACTTACACATGAGAAAAAAAATATAAACTAGAAAAAAACCGATTTCTGTGGCTTTAATTTCTTTACTGAATTAAATTAACAAATGTGTCTGATTACAAAAACATTATCTTATTATTAAACTTTCCAATAAACATTACCCGTAGCAAAGTGAACAAAAGTAAACACAACTTGGTTTATTTTGTTAGTTCTTTTAGAATTTGCGCTATTTCTACTGGGAACAAGTATAAACATAAAAGAAAAGGAAACTTTGTTCGCAACTGTTTGTAGTAAAAATTAATAATAATACTCTGTTTTTTCTCACAGATTTCACGTCAGAACTTACTTGCGCTGCCGCTGCGAAGAAGCCTTGCTCGCTGACCCGCGCCGCGGAAGCGTTCACACTGCTCTGTACTTGCCCTGGAGACTTATGCAACTCACCATTTTCCAAAGACCTGCATAAGCAAATGCTTGATTTCACTTCATCCAATCTCACAAAAAGCAATTCATCAGACTACACCGAAGCTTTCTTCAAAATGCACTTTGCCAACGTGACTAATGAAAAACTATATAAAGCAATATCTATTGAAGCTACGCTAGCAACAGATAAGCCACAATTTTTGTTTGCGCCAAAAAACGTTAGTACTACAGTTATTTTGACGAAACCAATTTCGGTTAAAATGTTGCCTCGTGCAGAGGCTTTCAAGCACGAGCCCACGGCCCTCTCGGAGGATGACGAGGACGCGAGTGAGGGCAGTGGCTCCTACGAGGAGAGCAAGACCGCGCGCCAGCCCGCCTCCGACCCCGCAGACCCCAGCTCCTTCCTCCCGGCCAGCGAGAACAAAGCGCCTTCCCCGACCGTCAGCTTCCTGGTCCCAACTTCAATACTCTTCTACTTCCTAGCATAAGGGATGGGTATATTATCATTATATTACACCTCTTTGTTTAATTAAATGAATACGTTAAGAGATATAAAATATAATAGGTATTCCAAGGGAATTTAAATTCATTAGTAGTGATTACCTATTGGGATCAATTATGTACGTTTTGTAACTCATTTGGACCATTCAGGTTAAGTTGCGAATCTATTCATTTATAGGACTGACCAGGTTAGCGTAATTCATAAGAGAATTCAGCTTTAAACTATCAATTTGCTTTATTATCCACTCCATTACATTTTGCCTTATTCTGTTCGTATGTTCACGTAAATTTGTGATACTGAAACTACGTGCCAAACGTGGCGTTGTAAATACAGAAAGACAGTTTTATTTAGCAGTCGACTAAGTCATTTAATTTAAAACGAAATAGGTAGTTCGCGTGAATCCGATGTCTACAGTAGCCACCCTAAATAAGGTGAACATAGCTTTCATTCCATTGTAGATTTGGAATTTTCACTTTACATTTATAGGAGATAGGCCCACTTGCACCAACATTGTAAGCGATGAAAGCGAGTGATGAGATAATATTTTAATAAATGCCAAATATTGTCAACTTCTTTAACAACAATAATAAATTATATCTAATTAGATATTGGCCATTAAAACAGAAAATAAAACTAAAATTATCAGCATTTGTAAATTAATAATTAAATATTGGATGAAGAATAATCGGTAGAATATAAAATTGTACAAAGTACGGTGTTCCCGTGAGTGTTTGATTGTGTGATTCCTCAAAGGGGCAGACAGAATAATGTTGATTATAATATAACAATTTAATATAAACGTTTAGATATATTTACATGGGTCGTGTTCTTGTCCCGTCTATTATATAATAAGGTTAACTATTATTTCATTTAATCACGAAGCAATTAAACACTAAGTGGCACTTTATTCATTCTGGACTTTGACTATCAGGAGAAATATAGTTTAATATTTGTAACAAATAAGAAATAATATGATGTCATCTATAAATATGCTTTATCAGACAAGTGTAATTTTTCTTTGTTGGCAAGAATATGTAACGTAACTAAGAACAAATGTCTATCTATTCTATTAAAATATATGTTAAACGCAAGTCTCAATTTGTTCTGAGGTAGATTTAATCTAGCATTGTGTCCGATCTCACAGAGTCATTCACGCATCTCGTAGTATAGCGTCAATTATGCCAAGTTGGGAGAGTCACAATTGATTAAGCCTTGTTTGAACAAATGTTGTTGTGATTTAAATAAATTACATTATGAATAAAATATATTGTATTTATTCCTTTCATAGACCCTCCTTTCTATCTACTATTGGAAAGTTTTAAGTAAAACCATATTTTATTTGAAAATAATTTTACACTTGACTGAAAATTACGGGGTTCGATCCCTAGTAGTTTGATATTTGCTATTTATGGAAACAGTATTTTAATAGATCAGTGAACAGATCATATCAATTCTTTTCTGTGTGTCAGGGCCTCCATGAAGTATGAAACCCACCCAATGGTTACAGCTTTGTGAAAATATAGTTTGATTAATAAAAATACAATACAGGGCAATTAATAAGTCTTATTTATAAAGTCTGAAATATCTTATTCTTTAAATGCGGCATTGGTCTTAATGAATAAATAAATAAATATTTCACAACATCACATACATTGATCTGACTCCGAAGTAGCTCAAGCACCTGTGTTACGGATATCAGAATCAACAGTGGGATTACAAATATATACATATAATACTTTTCTTTTGTAAATACATACGTATAATACATAGAAACACCCAGACCAATATAAACAGACATGTTCATGCACACAAATGTTTGTACTGTGCGGGGATCGAACCCGCCCCTTGAGCCAAAGGCAGCGTTCACTACCACTGTTCCAAACGGGTCGTCCATTCATCATGAATGGAATTAAAGAGGATTTTTAACCAAGTACAAAGAACATTTCACTGCAATGACGATGTACCTAATAAGCACATCTTGATGCGCATTAATATAGGTACCTATATCTAGTACTAAAACATCAAACCTAATTATACACACCACAGGTTACACCAAGACACAATGTATTTGAAAGCATCATTATTCTAGTTGCTTCTATGTTTTGCTGAGTAATAAACAACTCACTTGGAACATTAATCTCTCCTTTTAGTTTCAAATAAATTATAGCTACATACTACATAAACGATCGTAACATAACAATGTCGCGCTTGAAAGCTATAAAGTGGCGAAAGTAACACGGCCATTCCACACACAAGCGCACATGCGGGAAATCAGTATGCCTGCACACACCTATGCTTTCATGGGGAATGGTGGAAGAATGTTAGACACAAATTGCGGTATTTAATTACAAGTAAGCTTTTCCCCTAATGCCTGCCTATGCGGTATCTATAGCACTCTGAAAAGAGTGGCTAGTAAGTAAGAGATAGACAAGTGAGATATAGCCTGACAATTTACTACGTGAAGTGGCAGTGGGCTTGCCACGTTGTTACGACAACCTGTTTAGATTTGTTTACAATTGTTTGTACTCTGTTGTGCCGGTTTGTACTCTAAACAGTTTAGTTTACAATAAACTGTTTAGAGTACAAACCACCGCTAGGCCAGCGAAGAGTAGGATGCCTTGCCACTCGTATGGTTGCTGTTCTTACACGAACTGATAGAATGAATGGACGAGGAAAGCCTGGGATAGATATCTATGAAGCACCATGAAAAAGACTTCAGTCGAGCAAAGCAGCAGTAAGTATAGATATAGTAATGTATGAGACTGCACATAATTTTCGAATGTTTCAATCACTCGCGAATGCTATTTTAAAGTTCGCCAAGACTAGTTTTTTTTAAATCCCGCACGTGATTTAATACTAAGGGTATTTATATCATGTGCGAGACTAAAAAAAACAAGTCTTGTGAAATGTGACAGTCACATAAAACTACTAGTAAATACTAACAAAAGAAATTCTTCTTTGATATAAAAGTTGTACATAGAATAGATGTCTACTTTTAAATGTCTTAAATAGCTCTATGTCAAGATAACCCATAAAAGTCTACAGTTTCTTCCTTTGTTAAATTATTTTATTACTTATTTACAAAGGAGACTAAACAAACACGTCCGTGTAGACAGAGTTCTGCAAACAAACGGCGCAAAACAAGACAAGGGTGCTCCGGAACACCGCGTATAAGTACTATAATAGTCTAGGGGGTAGTAACGTCTTCTTTGGCAGGAACTTAAACATAAACACATTCTTTTCTACGTCATTTTAGTATATTTTCTAAAAATCCAACAAGTTACTTTGTTTTTTATTTGATTACAGCATCAAGTAGAGTAGAAGCAGAAGGCAACCCAGCTGGGGTCGTCAAGTAAAGAAATAAAAAAGTGGAGATTACATCATATACACTGGTCTGGTTATAAGATTATCCCTTTGACTATGGAAACCAGACACAACAAAGGTACCATAAATACCCAAACAGAACACATATCTGATTCAATAAGAAATATTTCTTTTATTAGAATCGAATCCTTTGCGTCTCAACCGGCGCCCAAACGACTTCGCTAACAGGTCATCAAGTATTATGCGAACTATTATTTTAGTTTTGTTAGTTTAGTACAAAAATACTTGTGCCCTGTGTCAAGGACTTCACTGAGAAAGTAAAGACTCAGGTCACTACTAGCAACGACGTCTGTACAAAATGCTACAGTAAATATGTCGTAGCATTGTAGCACTTTTCGTAGCAATAATCCACTCGTAGCACACACTATGAAATTATACTACCCGCAAGGACTCGTGGCAGACGTTAGAGTATTTCATTAATTATAATGAATGATATTGTGACACTTAAGTTGTTCAAAATGGTCAGTAGGTTTAAAGGGAAGTAACTGTTATACTCGAGCCAAATACTCGTGGCAGTCAGTGTCATATTTCATTCATAATTAAAGAATGAAATACTCTAACGTCTGCCGCGAGCCACTTATCATAAACGCAAGGAGCGTTTACGATAAGTGGGTTTATTCTTTTTTTAACCTTATATGCGCTGCTTGTTGCAGATGATCGAAATGCTGCGGTATTTACATCACGTGCGGGACAAAAAAAAACAAGCCTTGTGAAATTTGAGAGTCACATAAACTACTAGTAAATACTAACAAAAGAAATTCTTCTTTGATATAAAAGTTGTACATAGAATAGATGTCTACTTTTAAATGTCTTAAATAGCTCTATGTCACGATAACCCATAAAAGTCTACAGTTTCTTCCTTTGTTAAATTATTTTATTACTTATTTGCAAAGGAGACTAAACAAACACGTCCGTGTAGACAGAGTTCTGCAAACAAACGGCGCAAAACAAGACAAGGGTGCTCCGGAACACCGCGTATAAGTACTATAATAGTCTAAGGGGTAGTAACGACTTCTTTGGCAGGAACTTAAACATAAACACATTCTTTCCTACGTCATTTGAGTATATTTTCTAACAATCCAACAAGTTACTTTGTTTTTTATTTGATTACAGCATCAAGTAGAGTAGATTCAAAAGGCAACCCAGCTGGGGTCGTCAAGTAAAGAAATAAAAAAGTCGAGATAACATCGTATACACTGTTCTGGTTCTAAGATTATCCCTTTGACTATGGAAACCAGACACAACAAAGGTACCATAAACACCCAAACAGAACACATATCTGATTCAAAAAGAAATATTTCTTTTATTAGAATCGAATCCTTTGCGTCTCAACCGGCGCCCAAACTACTTCGCTAACAGGTCATCAATTATTATGCGAACTATTATTTTAGTTTTGTTAGTTTAGTACAAAAATACTTGTGCCCTGTGTCAAGGACTTCACTGAGAATGTAAAGACTCAGGTCACTACTAGCAACGACGTCTGTACAAAATGCTACAGTAAATATGTCGTAGCATTGTAGCACTTTTCGTAGCAATAATCCACTCGTAGCACCCATTATGAAATTATACTACCCGCAAGGACTCGTGGCAGACGTTAGAGTATTTCATTAATTATAATGAATGATATTGTGACACTTAAGTTGTTCAAAATGGTCAGTAGGTTTAAAGGGAAGTAACTGTTATACTCGAGCCAAATACTCGTGGCAGTCAGTGTCATATTTCATTCATAATTAAAGAATGAAATACTCTAACGTCTGCCGCGAGCCACTTATCATAAACGCAAGGAGCGTTTACGATAAGTGGGTTTATTCTTTTTTTAACCTTATATGCGCTGCATGTTGCAGATGATCGAAATGCTGCGACATATGCTACGATAAATATATTGTAGAATTTTAGTTTTTTCGTAGCGATCATTTCCTCGTAGCATTTACTATGCAACTAAGTGGGTTTTATAAGAGCATAGGTACTTAGTACCTGATATGTGCTGCACGCGCTGCATCCAGATAATCAAAATGCTACGATAAATATGTTTGTAGCATTGTAGTACTTTTCGTAGGAATCTTACACTAAAGTACTTACTATGCAACCGAGTAAGTTTTATAAGAGTATAAGTACTTAGTACCTATTATGCAGCAGATAATCGAAATGCTACGAGATATGCTACGTTAAATATATTGTAGCATTGTAGTACTTTTCGTAGCATTCATACAGTCATAACACTTACTATGCAACTAAGTGGGTCTGACATAAGAGTATAGGTACTTAGTACCTACTATGCGCTGCAACCTGATGATGAGAGTGTTTGTCATTTTACATCGATTGTGTTAAACCAAATGAATAGTTGTTCTCTCTTTATTATTTAAGAATAGATTCTAGCAGCTAGCTCCTGCAGTACGGGTGAGCATATTGCCACCGCCGCACGGAAGCCGCGGGCGAGTTGGACAGTTGTAATTGCGTTTCGCTCTCGTTAATACGTTTCCTGCTTTGATTTTAAACCCTAATTACCTTCATTACAGATATTTTGCAGCTATGTTATACGCTCAGAACAATAAAAGTGCTTAATACGCCGATGATAAACTTTATTTTATCCGAGGTAATCGACTTACTGTTTTCAGCTTGTTATCGGTTCAGTTGCAATGAGCGTCTTGGATCTCGATGACAATGATTGTCATTAAAGGGATTCTACGTTGAAGATGACTTCATGTTGGAATTAACGTAGGCGCTTTATCTTACTTTGTGTCTAGTCCATAGGTTCATTGATTAAAAATGAAAATATCGTTTATTCAAAAAACATTGTTACATATCAATGTTTGGTCTGCTCTCACGAAAGACAAATATTTCGGATTCATTGATACTAAATTAGATATATAGATAGATTCTAAATATTTTTGGTTATAGCATTCTTTTGCAATTTATTCTTAAGTAAATAATGCACTTAAAAATTCCCACGATCTTTTGCTAACCGGACAACTGCTTTTGTCCGCAGTTGCACGGTTAGCAAAAGATCGTGGAGTCCCACCCGAAGACTGTCGAAAAATATTTAGTGCATTATTTACCTACTTAAGATTCTGAATAGTAGCAAAACAGGCTAAAAGATCTCAAATTTCAGAATTAAAATAAAATAAAAAAAATTAAACTGTAAAAACTAATGCATAAAAATCCTAACAGTCAAATTATTTATTAGATTATAAAATGTAACGGAAGAAGAAAACATCAGTAACAATAAACTTGGAAATAGGGCAGGCAGGTGACGATAATTTTTCGCAGTAAATCGCTTCTGGTAACATTTTAAATATCTACAAGAAAGGAAAACAACTGAGTTGCCGGTACAATCGCAAGGAAATTTAAAGTACATGTCAAGTGGCGCGCGCTATTCAACAAGCCACGACTTTTTACCGACAAAATATTATGTTGACTTTTGCGTTGTTCGTTACACATATTAATATGAGCCAACAAACGGGAACGAACTGAGTAGCTGGTACGATTGCAAGGAAAGCTGAGATTGCATTTCAAGTAGCGCGCGCTATCTATCGAGACGGCTCGATGGCACTCGAGCGGAGCTGGGACGGACTCTTTATCTCCCGCCACGTTTCTTGTCTGATAGTTGTTCTTACTTCGTAGTATCTTATAACACTTTGCTACTAGGAAATGTAGAACAACCTTATGAATCAGTGGGAGGACCACGCATCGGCATGAATGGGCCGGTTTGACTAGAGTGATACCACGGCCTCACAGAAAACCGGCGTGAAGCAGCGCTGTGCTGTGTTTCGCTGTGTGAGTGAAGATAACGAAAGCCCAATCCACGGAAAGGGGGTTTAAAGATTGGCAGCGCCTTTGTGACTCCACTGGTGTTACGGGTGTCTACGGGCGGCGGCAATTAGGTAATCCGTCCGCTCGTCTGCAATCTATCACATGAAAAAGTACTAAATATTAAAGGAACATACTACCTGCCAGGGTCTATAACAGAGAGGATGTATTCATAACATCAACACGAATACAGAAAGACACATTATAAATACTACCATAAAAATTGTCAAAAAACGTAAAGTGCCAAAAACAATATGCAGACGATCTTCTTGACGAGCTGAAGACGGGAATAAAGATAAAGTCACAAAAATATTTATGACATCTAAAGCATTGCAATAAAGTTTTTCCGTATAAAATTAACAAAAATCCGGTATTTTCGAGTTCATCCACTCCCGTTGAATCTAGAGGAATCCTTATTAAAGTGTTAAAATAAAAGTGTAGCATCTTAAAAGTGAATAATCTCTACTACTACTTTAAGTAGAATCTACGTACTACTGGCTACTGGCTTGGCTGTGAAAGATCCGAATGCAAATAAAGAGTCGAATTTTATTGAACACCCGCAGAAACGAATGAGTATCTGGAGTGCTCGTAAGCAAAGTAAATGTATTTCCGATTGTGTAGCGACAAACAATACAAATCCGCGAGCTTGGGCGTCCACTGCAGCCAGGGTTGTGAGTCTCATAGTTTATACTTTAAAACCAGATTCACTGACACAATCATTCGCGTGATATTGTTAAACCTGTTAAATAACAAGTTGTTTACAGTGGCACAGTGAATATTAATTTTATTTGGGTCTGCGTTTTTGGCAGAGGTACCTCTATACGTAATAAATACACCACAGTTAAAAGTTTCGTGTATTTTGAAGTATGTTCATTGCATTTCTTTAGAAACCTTTTCCGTAGATTGACTGTAATGCCACCTGAAGAAAAGCGAGGATATAAGTGATGTTAGTTCATAAATTCTCAATGTAAGGCATAATAATATCATTGCTGCGTTGTCTTGCCGAACATTAACTTTAGAGCCTACTAAGTAAGATGTATTCCAGGTTATGAGAAATCATTTTTGTTAAAACGGAACTTTATGAGAAGAAAGCTGGCTGGCAGCTCCCGGCTGCAGTGCCTCGAGAGTGCAACTGAGCACTATCGCTTGGACTCGCGGACAGCCTGATAGATACTCCGCCGTTAAGCGCTCATTCTGCCCTGAATCGAAAACGGGATAGAATCCTTATTGTGTTCGACGGGATAAAAATAACCCAGCGAGGCGAAAGGCAGCCAATGAACGCTGGGTTTGAATTATATTTGAAGATACTATTTACATACGACGGTGAAATGAAAATTGATAATTCGTTAACAACTATATTTCTTCTTGTCACTTTTATAGAAGCAGCAAAGTATGTATATGTATAATAATAAATAATTATATTAAGCATAGACTGTTCAAAGTATGTTTAGCATTTACTCCGTACTGCCATTAAATGTTTCGTACAAATTAAAACTTTTATAATACTTCTAACTTTTTTGAGAAACAATCCTACGTCTTCTAAACGGCCGGCAACGTATCTGTATTTATTCAGCTGATCCGCTTGTCCATTTCTCTCATTTTCATAAAAATAACTTTAACAATGTAAAGAGAGTAGGAAAATAAGACTTATTTTATCTACTTAGTACCTGCTGTCGTCAGAGGTACTAAATTTAAGTTTTAATAAAATTATAAAAGTTACATAATTCTTCGGGCAAGTAGGGCGAGCTAGTACTGAAGTGTTAGCATTTTTCAGCTGTAATCGCAAACTACTGGTCATTTATAAAATTCCCTATCGACCGCCTTCTTGCTTCAGTGCTTCGGGAACAAGTGAAGCTCATTAAGCGTTGAAAAGAGTTCGGTTTGTTTGGTAAGAGTGCTAATTACAGCGACATTACCGTTTTACGAGTATGTACATGTTTGTTAAACACTTTAGGAAGTTTTTGCGAACTTGCTATTAATAACTGTAGGGAAATTACCTACCCATGAATTTAAGTTAAATACAGTACAAACATTTGTGTGCATGAACATCTCTGTTTGTATTGGCCTGGGTGTTTTATATGTATTATAAGTATGTATTTACAAAAGAAAAGTACTATATGTATATTTTTGTAATCCCACGGTTCATTCTGATATCCGTAACACAGGTGCTTGAGCTACCTGTCTCGGAGTCAGATCAATGTATGTGATGTTGTGAAATATTTATTATTATTATTATTAAGTGCATAAGTCACTCAAGACTTTAAATTGCCTTCAACCTTAAATCTTTTGTACAATTCCTTGGTTCGCTCAACATTAGAGTATTGTTCGTCTGTTTGGAACCCTCAATATAATATATATATTAATTTAATTGAGAGAATTCATAATAAATTTCTCAAACACATTAATTATAGAATAAGTAATAATACAAATAGTTCATTTGACTTCTCTCGTTTGGATTACAGTCTTAAGTCTCGTCGTATGGTTAGGGATTTCATATTTTTATATAAAATCGACTAACTAATCATAATAAAGTTGACTCCATGCCTCTCTTAAGTGATATAAAATTCAGATGTCAGAGAATAACCGCCAGGAATAGACAACTATTCTATCTGCCTAAAGCGCGAACAAATTATGCTTGTAATAACTTCCTATCTCGAGTATGTAAGTCCTATAATAAATAAATATCTCATTATGAGCGATGGTGGCTCAATGGATACGAACGCGCCTTCCACGCAGGTGGTCGAGGTTCGAATCCGAGCACGCACAAATGGTTTTTCAAATCTATGTGCTTAATTCTACCATTACCGTCTCCTCGGCGGTGAGGGAAAACATCGCGAGGAAACCTGCACGTTTCGGAAAAAGTTTCTGAAACGTGTAACCATGATTCAGTTGGTCTGGTTACCCTGTTAAAGGGTTGCGAAGGTCAGACGGCAGTCGCTTCATTGTAATTACCAGACCCCCCCATTCCTGAATCATGGTTTAAGCGTGCCCTGGGCTCCAAAGCGACAGCTATGGACGCAACCGAGAATTACACGCTAAGATCAAGAAGAAATATCTTATCTCTTAAGGTGACGGGTAGAGCACCAATCGATTTTAATTTGTAGCAACTAAACCAGCTCTATTTTAAACAATTTCGGGGTTACAACCTCTCGGCAAACACTTATCATCATCATCATCAGCCCATTTAAGTCCCCACTGCTGGGGCACGGGCCTCCCTCGATCACATGAGGGGTAATTGCCATACTCACCACGCTTGGCAGACGGGTTGGCGAGGGTTTTGATATAAATGCAGAGTTTTCCTTCTCTGGGTGCTGATGATCATGCCAGCATTTACCTTAGTCGCCTTTTACGACACCTCGATAAGAGTGAGGGTGGCCTATTCTACTCTGCCGGGGACCACACGGCTAAACACTTATACTATTAATTAAATAACTTTACCACAACTTTTGTCAGATTTAGCCAAAACTAATAAGCAAATGAATATGGATATTAATGATGTTCCTATTTAGACTCCCTGCCAGATCAGCAAACATACCGAGGATTATAATTCACTGCAAAAAATACCAACACAAATAAAACTTCAGTTATGTATAAAAAAACCTTAAACACGGATAAAGTTCCTCACAATCACAATAGTAGCATTGAAGTAGGATTGAAAGTAGAGTCTATGAAAATATCTCCAGCAACGTTGCTCGCCGCCAATATCGGATTCAGTTATGACAGAGTTCGTCCGTAGTTCTCGACAACCAGAGCTGCTGTAACACGAAGACTCGTAACTCGTAGCAAGCGGTCCTTTCAATTACTTGCCGCTTTTATTTTTTTATATAGTTTGTGTGTGGTTTAGAAATAAGTATTATTCACTTGTATGTATGCAGGTACGGATATAGTGTGACCGGGTAAAGGGTATTGTAATGCGTGTGGGGCGCACCTTTAATGACTGACATGCTGAGAGCGCGTTGTGTGCCATCGCGGGAACGATACCTTTTGGCCCGAAAGGTGTTTATCTAGTTATTGCCATATAAACATACTTATTTATGAGCGATAGTAGCTCAGTGGTTCAGAACTCGCCTTCCACACGGGGGGCCGGGTTCGAATACGAGCGTGCACCTCTGGATTTTTAGTATTTCTACCGGTGGTGAGGGAAAACATCGTGAAGAAACCTGTACGTTTCGGATAGTTTCTGAAAGGTGACCTGACCATGATTCAGTGGGTCTGGTTCCTCTGTTTAAGGGTTGCCAAAGTCAGACGCACAGATTTAATGGTCAGACGGCAGTCGCTTCATTGTAATTACTAGACTCGCCAAATCAAGAATCATGGTCCAAGCGTACCATAGGCTTTAGAGCGACTGCTTTGGACGCAACTGAGAATTACACGCTTAGATAACAGATATTTAACTAATATTACCAAAAGCGCCATCGGGACCGTCAAAGTAAGAAATTTAGGAAGAGTTGTGGTATAAGTACGATAAAGTCCACCTCATACTTCCTCGACGGGTCTACCACATAATTGGCTAGGATCGATCTTATTTTGGTCGTGTCGGTGACAAATAACTTTTTTTACTAGCTTCAATTGACACGGTGGTGTCAATAGGCCGTAAGAGATTGTAGGATAGGAAAATTACTCGATCCGTCAAAGTTAGTGCTGGCTGTTGATCCTGGATCAATTTTCTCAAGACACCCTTACGGCAGTGCAATACGGTACCTTACGTTCCTAATGCTGCAATATCATATGAGTAAGTAGAGAACCTTAATATGAATATTGTTGAGGATCGACGGCTAGACTAGCCTCTTTTGTATTGTTTATGTTTTTATACTTTTTTACTAATTTTGATTTATTATTGTTTTGTTTATTGCGTCTATGTTCTTATGTCGGTTAAACGGAAATATATTGCTTTGCGAATATCAGCGAATTTTTATTATCATCCTTTAACCAGCGCTTTAAGTTTATATACAGTCCATCGTCAACATTGGTATGGGATCGCTCTGTATATTTTTGGCAAAGTACGAGTAAGTTAAGTATGCCAAAGGAAAAATATTCCCTACATTTTTATTAGACGGAAATTCAAAATATAACAAAATGATTTTAACAGTGTAGTGCTCTTGAACCTGGACCATTTTTCTTGCTAATAATTGTGTACTGAAACAAAATGCACGAATATCTTCAGTAACTGTGAGGTATGTAACAGGTATAAAAAATTTAAGCAAAAATTCATTAAATACCCAACGCAGCTCCAGTACGTATAATAAACAAATAAATATCAGACAATCTGTCGAATATTTCTTTATGCATTGATTAGCTACATAACACATAAAAGAAAACACAGTTGATAAATACCTACTAGGAGAGAATAACTGAACAACAATGAGAAAAACACAACTCAATGATATTACAGCAAAGTTACAATACGACAAAGCCAGAAGCAGTCAAAAGTCAATTAAGACTCACAACGAGACCAGATCACTTATCTAATAATTCTCCAAACTCGTGTTTCATTATGCCTCTTTGTCGGACCGAAATGCCCCACTCAGCGACAGTGATCCCTGTCTCCGACCGGCGCCATTTTTCAATTCTAATTTAGGGACAAACACGTCGATACGCCCGAGCAACTTAAAACAAAATGAAAATCATTTTTAATCATGGAGTTTAAAATTAGTTCTCTTTGAGCCGTGAGCCTCCGCGGCGCCGGTTCAAAGAGACCGACAAAAAATCTGTAACAATTACCCGTAACAAAAAGGGAGGAAAGCAATATTTAAACGAAGGTAGGCCATACCTTTGTGGGGCAAGCGTCTAACAATGAAGCAACGACCCGAGTAACGCTTCGACGGAAAATTCTTTATAAAACTTCGCCATTTAGCAGCCGTCTATTTGGTTAAGGCAGACTTAAGTTTGCTAGCGTCAGCATCCAGTTTAATAAGAAACGATTCAAAATTCTGCAACTTCTTATCAATCCTATAGGTCTACATACCTAGTTAGAGTATACATATGTTCTCTAATTAGAATATACTTATGCAAACAACAAAAACAAGTATAAACTACCTAACAGCCGCATAAACCTACACAGCACTAGCCCAAACGTAACTGCATTAAAATACACAATGACCCACTAAGAATGGAAAAAACCCAGATACATTTATGAAAAAACATAAAAAAATCTGCTAGAAAAGCTATAAGTCTGTCCGAATATTTTGACGATAAAAACTTTACATATTAATGATCTTAAATTTACAATGTTAATAATAAAACCCGAATAATGGTAATGACTTAGAAGTAATGAACACTGAAGATATGTATTTTCTAATATGATAATTAGATAATAAAATTATTTAAAAAATAAAAAGGGACACAAATAATAATAACTGTCCATTGCACCTTAGAAAATTATACTTATAAATGTACAAATTTGTGTCAGCTATGCCCAAGAGGGTAATAAATGTACCTACTGGAATATATCTATTGGTATAGACAGGTGGTCCTGTAACATTCATGAAAGCAATAAACACTTTTGAGTTTGAGTTGTTTGTAAAAGTTTTATTATTAGTAAATAATAAGTGGCCCGCCTCACTTCGTTTTTACACAATGACATAAAATGTCAAAGCGTATGAGAATAGATTTTAATTTCACAATTGGTAAATCAAGTTAAATTTAATTCATAAGGAAAATTCTATCAGTATGCCACATAACATTGGAAAACTTAATAAAATTAATAATTTTAATAGGTTTTTTTATAAAAAGGAATTTACAATAATACGTTACGTACCTATTCCACACTTCGCCGCTCCAATCCAGCCTCGAGGGATATGCTTTCGCAAAACTATGTAATATGATGCGCCACAAAAAACATACTGTAATATTTATGGAACCCATCTATTTGATGACGAGAGGTGCTGTGAAACAAGCCTGTTATCATTAGTATGTGTAGGTCGACAGCAGCAGATCAAATAAGATTTCTCTTTCCGCAATTTTATTGTTTTTCCAGCGCGAACAACTACGGCTAAACTTGCCTTGCAGATCTGCGTCACATCCGCGGAATATGCGGAGGTTGGCGCGCGTTCAGAATGCGGACGTAACACCTTTTTTATTTGAAATATCGCTACGAATTGTTATACGCAAACGTGATTTACTACTGCTACCATCCTTTTAGAGAAATTTAGCCTTTGCCAAAACGCGATTTCATATTCTCTTTGGATATTAAAAAGCACTTCAGGCGTGAATTTGCATGTTATCTTGTGTATCCAGAGGTTAGCACAGTGCTCGTACTTATCTTGGCTTTACCAGTTTTATGAAAGAGAAACGTCAAGTCAAGTTAACTATTGCGATTCAAACCTACATACACAATGTAGGTTTGAATCGCAATAGTTAACTATTTCTGGAATAATTGGGTGAATAAATAGTATTTTTTCCTTCAAATCTAATTTGAATAGGTAGACTGAATTACTTAATTAGCTTCGTCCGGTATTTTAAAAACTTAATATTGGGACTAATGATAATGAAAAGAAAGTACTTAGGACGTAGATGTTTACAGGGTAAACATATTCAATATCAAAGTGAGAGGTCCATACTTAGAGCATTATCTCGTATGCCAGTTCAGTTTTAAAGAGCTAATAGCAGTCGTAAGGAGCGTTGTAACATTTCGTTTGCGAGTGCTCGCGAAAATAGCTTAAGGTTGCTACAAAACTTACAATCAGTGCGTAGCTACAGTGGCTTATACATTTTATTAAAAAAATTAAAAAGTCACAAGCACAGAACAATATAACTCCTATGAACGGATTTTTATCTTACTTGGCAATTAAAAGAGTAGGCACATTTCCATCATTTTGTTATTCTAACTAATTAAATATCCAAAGAAAATAACTAAGAAGCCCAACACAGACGCAAAGATTGAAAAATAATCTCAATTATCTTACTAACAATAGGACATGCCGGTGCGTGGATTACAGCTCGCATCTCAACCAGCACTTGTATGTTTACTTAATCATCATTGGACCTGATTGTAAATTTTATTGCCACATACACATTTGTTGAACGTTATGTGAGAAATAACACGTGCTTTTTATGTCTGGAATTTCTGGAAACTCTAGTTCTAAGTAGTCTAGTATAAGTTTATAAGTGTGTGTTAAAAATACGTTGCAAGTTGAAAAAACATTGTAAAATATCTTTTATAACGGACAGCTCTACGAGCACGGCCGCCACAGACAATGTGTCAATTACAGCTCGAGCCATCTCAAGCCGCAGTCTTCTTGGTGCTCGATTTTATGACAACAGTGTAAATATTGTATAGGAGTTACGCTAAACTAAAATTTAAAATATATATCTTCTCTATAGCTGACCGCCCTATCAACGGCACAACAGACAATGCGTGAGTTACTGCTCTCTAACTCGATAAAGAGACTGTCCCAACAGCATCCTCAAAACATAAGCCGATCGATGGACATCACCGCTCTGGAATTTCTTTCTGTGGAGAGTGACTGTCACGGGAACATACCCGTTCTCATGATCGTCATTCTTTGCAGAGGGAAATGAAAACTTATTTTATTTTATTTTATTAATTATTTTTATATTTTTTTTTATTGCTTATAGTAGGTAGACGAGCTTGCGGCCCATCTGATGGTAAACGGTAACCGCCGCTCATAGACATCAACAATGCCGGAGCACAGTCATGCCGCTGCCTACCGTGAGAGAAGAACTCTTTTCAAACCTCCGTTATAACAATAGATTTACCATAAGTTATTGTCATACTAACATAATATGGATGTAATATCTGAAATAAAATTATTTGAATTTGAATTTGACTGCTCGCGCTACCTCAAGCTCCACTTGTCTATTTAACTTGCCATCGTTATAATAATGCCTTACGAAAGTCCGGGATATGATTGCCCAAGATTATGGTATCATAAAACATACATAAAAATAATAAAAAGGTTTATTGACTTGTTTCTTACTAAGATTCCTTCAAAAAATATATATATTCTTATGAATATACATATTTTTAACATAACACTTATGTGTTATGTACGCCGTTATTTTGGTGCATATCAGAACTGTAACTTTAATTATTATGTAGTCTGCGATTGTATAATATGTATTATGTTGCTGTACTAAATAAATAAAATAAATAAATAAACGAAGCGTGAAGAAGCATCTCGCGGGCCAGTACGGCGGTGCCAACGGAGGTGACGCCTTGACATCGCTTCCGTTGTAATTGCAACTTGGGCTCTTTTCTTGCTTACCATCTGAGGCTGAGGAAAGCCAATATACTGTGCCTCTATAAAAAAAAGCAGCATCTCACAGGTTATAAAAAAAGTGTACTCGTACTTATGCAAGTATATTAGACATTTCGATCTGCCTATGAATCAGAAACCAGTAGGAATGTTAACGTTGGGTGACGCGACGATTTTATGGTGACGTTATTTCCTCAACAACCTTGCAAAATAAAAGTATCATCTGTAATGGACAGCCCTGGTGGATGGCTGGCCCCATCGCCATAGACAATGCGTGGATTACAGCTCGCGCCATCTCAAGCCGCACTTGTCTGTTTACCTAATCATCGTTAACGCTGGTTCTCGATTTTGTTATGACTTTTTTTGCACGTAGCGAGGTGTTGTCACATTATTTCTGTTGCATATGATGACACTGTTAGGTGTATTGACTATAATAAATAACGTACCGTTAGTTTTATACTGTTTTAAACTTTCATGGTCACTAACATTAGAATAGTTTTTTACGGAATTTCTACCACATGGTAGAAATCCGAAATGAATATCGGAAACTCAAAAATAAGGTACATACCTTATTTTTGAGTTTCCGATATTCAAAAATAAGGTACATGGTTGAAATCCCTTAAATAACTTTCTAATGTACAGTTAGTTTGATGTAAACTATTCGTAGTAACTGTACATTGTTTACGTATTTCTTTATTTACTGAGAAGAGAGTTTTGTTAGTTAGAATTGTGCACTTTATATTTAGTCAATGGCTGGATTAAATAAATAAATATTTCACAACATCACATACATTGATCTGACTTCGAGATAGTTAGCTCAAGCAACTGTGTTACGGATATCAGAACCAACAACGAAATTACAAATATATACATATAATACTTTTCTTTTGTAAATACATACTTATAATACACACAAACACCCAGACCAATACAAATAAACAAATATTTGTAGGTACTGTGCGGGGATCGAACCCGCAACCCTTGGACCAAAGGCAGCGTTCACTACCCCTATTCCAAACGGGTCGTCGTGGATTGGTGATTGACATTTTGTCATACCATTGTTTTCTGTAAACCCTGTTAAAAAGCAAATACCTAAACCATTCTTGTTTCTTATTTCTCCTCCCCTTTTATTTAACCACCTATTCCTTGTTATTTTCGTAAGCCAATAATGTATAAACATAAGTTCAGGCTGTTATTTTTCATCCATTACCTTCCTCTAAACATTTCAGCAAAAAAGCGTATATCTTACAGTTTTAGCTTAAGCTTCTAAGCTTGTGTAATAAGGTTCACAGTTCCGTAAAAGCAAACTGTTCTCTTATCTATTGATCTCGGGAACTCATTTATGCTAAGTGAAGCGTATGTGCAAGAGGCAGTGAAGGCTAATTAATTTGTACCCAACAAAACAGATAAGAATACGGTACGGAGTTTAAATTTGGTTGTTCCCTCTTGTTTTAAGAGAACATTTCGGAAAACTTAAAAAAACCCTTTATTTTTTTAAGGTGAAACTTACACAAAAGAAAACTGTAAAGAAAATATGATATAAAAATTGGGTGGTTGGTTACATTTTTAACCTATCCGTTGTTTTAAAGGTAGATAGATAAATACTAAATACTATTAGATCGATGGTTGGATAAGAACGCGGGGATCGTGGTTCAATTCCGAGCATCCACCACTGGATTTTTCAAATCTATGTTTGCACGTTTCGGACAGTTTCTGAAATGGATAAGCATAATTTAATCAGTCTGGTTGCACTGTTTGAGGGTTGCGAAGGTCAGTCGGCAATCGCTTCATTGTAATCACCAGACTCCCAAAATGCTGAATCATAGTCTAAACCGTACCCTAGGCTCCAAAAACGACAACTTTGGACGCAACCGGGAATTACACGCTAAGAATGAGGAAAGTATGTCTGTCTATCTTTTTACATAATTCCATATTGGTAGTAAGTTACCTCATTTTAGAGCATTTACCTACAATAGTCAAAGCTGCTATGCATGAAGACGTCTTTCCCATCCGTTTCGTGGCCAGCAACATAGCGTATAACTTGCTTGATTCAGAGACGGCTTTTAATTTACACGATTGTATAACAAATTACGCGGTTACCTACATATTGCAATAAACCAGCTCTTAAGGCCCTGCCTCTGTCATTTCGTGAGCATTTTAATGAGTTATGAACAGTGAGGAGCGCCTATTCAGCGCGCCAGCGGCAATTTTGCTCGTCTCCGTCAAACGGGTTCAGAACGGAGCTGATATAATTGTATTTGAATATTAATTTGTCGCGTGTAGACTTCATTTCAAATTATACGGAATAATAATCTAAGGTCGGATTTGAGCCATGGCGACGCGTGACCTACATTTTTTGTACAGGTAAAAGATCTTATTTTCATCAGGTTTTTACGTAAGTATTTAATATATACGTACATGTCTACTTACTCCTAAACTCCTTTATATTAACGAATTCTTTTCGTGATTATTAATTGGTACCTACCTAGGAATATTTTGGTAGGTACATATGTATTTGACAAAGAGTTTATCGTGCGTGTAGGTAGGATTTTACTTCGGGTCAAAACCGATCTCCATGAGCGATGCGATGCGAATGCGATTATTTTCTTCGTTTAAATTGAGGATGTTTTTATGTGATAGATAAGTGGCAGACGAGCCACCTGATGGTATGCGATTCCCGCATACCATCATTGCTTAGTGAATCGATGTTGAAACGATACGGGGGAACTTAGCACATGTGTCGAGTTAAAAAATCGAGTTTTTATAGTTGCAAGTGGCGCATTACGGTACGATGGCCGCAAACTTCGCTCATCGCATCGCACAGCTGTACATTTTGTCTACTCCGCAGAGGAATACTTTTTTTATACGTATTTGATATCTAGACTCGTGAGTTTTTCTTACAAATGATGATTATTTTCTCGTAAGAAACAGGATGTAGTTAATTATTATACTCCAATTAGCAGCGTGGTAGTATTGACGCCTACTTTACCTCCACGGAGGGTAGGCCTGTGCCACAGAAGTGGGACATTTACTGTCTGATGATGAAGTGGATACATAAAATTAACTATCACCACTATCCAATATTGTTTTGTCCTCACAATTTATCTGCCAAGCAAAATAGAACTTTCTTATCGATCAAATGATCTGAATCCGAGATGTCATAAAGCCTTACTAGAAAGAGAAATGTAACATCTGTTAACACGTTCGCTGCGAAGCCAGGCATTATTTGCCTGGTTGATCGCTCTCTGTCTGTGCGCGCTCTAAAATCGTGCTTTCTCGCTCTGTGCGGGCGCCGTAACTCGAGAAGTACCTACTACGCGTACGAGAGAAATAGTTAAATACATATATTGTCGATTTTTAAAGCTTTTGACGTTTAACGAATAAAAAATTAACCTGGTTTTTCAGACATAGTTCGCACTGAGTTAAAATTGAATAAGCCTAGTGCGTACACCAGATCTTGATTTGTAGGCCTGGTAGCCGCACTGAGCGGGTCGAAGCTGGGGAGGGGTGTCAGCTAGTGCTGTCGAGTGCTTTGTTTGTTGTCGATTGTGCGCACGTGATTTAGTTTCGATCGTGTGGTAAATTGTGAAGTAATGTGTATAAAAGTGCTGTGAAATGGCGTCAAATAATATTAATTAAAGTAGTGACGACGATTTCGACATATTTCCCGTTTGACCAAACGATTCAAACAAAAAAATCGAAAAGGATATTAATTTTATCATCACCAACTGTATCCACAGAGAATACTGAAGCAGCTCGAGAAAAAATCAGCACACAATTTTTATTTATTATAAAAATTATTGAAAAATCTTTAGGACATAAAATACTTATAATCTACTTAAACTACTACTTCATGTTCTTTTTACTCAAACATTGAATCAATCAAACCTGGAGCGGCCATTGATCACAAGTTGTACTGCCAAAACCAAGCGGAGACCCGCGTAGAGCGAATCCCGGATCGGCCATTTCATCAAGTATTACTACTAAAACTTAGCGGAGCGCCGCGTAGTGCGAAGCTCTGAGCGGTCCCATTGTACTAATACGATTTCATCTTGCGAGCTTAAATATTAACTTAAACCTCATCCAACCCTGCCCAAGGACACAATTTGTCGATTTGATTTTTTTGTTTTATTGTCCCATCCCTATTATTATATTTAACTGGTGCATTACCAGGTTCAAATAACACGACATACCTTTTTATTGGTGCTTTCACAGGTCAGGTAAACCTGGTATTATTATTTTTTTTAAAAAGGCATTAAATTTCTGTTCAATTCCCGGGCGAAGGTAGGTTCAAGTATGTCCACTAATGAACTTTGTACACGCGAAATTTCATTCATTCAACATTAATATTTTTGATCGTGCACATTTCTATGATTAGCTTTCACCAGGCCACTAAAGCCTAGTTCGCATGCAATGAATACTTACTACCAGACAGAAGATACCTGGTATTGCATAGTACGCTAGGTACAAAAAATCAGTTTCGCATTTAACGTGTTAACAAACAATTTAATCTCTGCTATCGTGAAAGTACTTATATGCGTTTTAGACCACGCAAATGTTTTAATATGATGAAGTTTCCACCACAATATGCGGTTTCTCTATTATAACTAATTGCATGAACTACCTCCAGAATTTGTTCTATTCTATTAGTACTACCTACCCAATGCATGCCCGCAATATTATTAAACTCTCTTAGTTTTTTACATCATGTCTTTACGAGCACGCCCGATAAGTTTGATGGTAGGTATACTATGATGATAAGAGACATGTATTATGTATTGGATTACGTAACTCATTGTAACCTATGATGTCCCTGAGGTGGTGGCGCTATGTGGTGGGTCATTGCATTCCCTCTGATATGGTTGAGTGAAATGATGGCACAAATGTCACACTTGTGAACAGGTGCCACCAGGGCGGCATCTTAAGTCTATGGGTGCCACCTATGGGGACTGGTCTGCTTCGGTTTACCTCATAATATTTATTTTATTATTTCCTTCATATTATTTTGTATTGCCATTAAAACTGTATGACTTGATATGGGGATGATATAATAATAATAAATAATAAAAATCTTTATTGCAAACAACACAAACAAATGCTTAAGTGTATAAATGCCGTTTACATCATTAATTGCATGTAGTAACTATTGCTGAACTGGGTTTTGTTTTGTTTTGAACCTGTATTTCAGCAAACAGTCCTCTCACATCTTGTGACAAAGTAGGTACAAGTCGCGGTATAAAAATAAATAACTATCTATTTACATACAACCTTGTATGAAAAGTTTGGCGATTACAAAGAGTACCTAAGTAGCGAGTTTCTTGCCGGATCTTCTCGACCAGAAACAACTTTCCGAGCCGGTGGTAGAATCGCATTATTTTTTTAGTATATTTTATGTATCGACATAAAATATGTCTTTACATATCAATTATAGGTAAGTACTTATAAACAGTTTTGAGTTAATGTAATATGATGATTTGTAAGGGATGTGTACAAGCCTATGCAAATAAAGATTTATTTGCTAGTTTATCTTTTGTTTAATAAACCTCTTCACTCAACTTTTATGAATAATCGAAGAAACCGCTAGTAAACTTATTTAGTAGTTTTCATCACTGTAAGTTGTGCATTAGGCCAACGACTGCAAACTTTTTTCATCGACTCGTCGGACTTTTAACTCTTGTTGACTGCGCAGAATACTCTTTGTTCAAAATGGACGCCGTAACTCAAGAAGGGTAATTATTTCTTAATTAGCCTGTCATTTCATCCATACAAAAATAATCGATTACCACATGGAGAAAAAAGTAATACGGGCATTAATATCATATTATGATATGATTGGATGTTAAGTTTATTTCAAGTGTCTTTTGTTGTTTGTTCATTCTTGGTATTAATAATGCAAAAGATGTGCTAGTGCAATTCAGAGCAAAGGAGAGGCGTTGGCGGTCAGCTTGGACGTAGCGAAGGCCTTTGATCGAGTATGGCAGAAAGGGCTTTTGTCGAAACTTCCATCCTACGGGCTCTCGGAGAAACTGTGCAGTTGGGTCACCAGTTTTTTAACGGATCGAAGCATTAAAGTCGTGATCGACGGTGCATGCTCCGACGTTAAATCCGTTAACGCTGGTGTTCCCTAAGGCTGTGTCCTATCGCCCACGCTGTTTCTGCTACACATAAATGATATGCTCCATAATGGTGGCCTCCATTGCTACACAGATGACAGCACGGGCGATGCCTTATACAACGGCTCTGCAAATGTGTCCCGAGTAAATGTCGACGAGTACCGGAACAAGCTGTGTCTGAAATCGAGACTATACTAGGAAAAGTCTCCGACTGGGGGTGACTAAATCTAGTGGAATTTAACCCCTCGAAGACACAAGCATGCGCGTTTACCGCCAAAAAGTCACCATTCGTCGTATCGCCTCACTTCGATGCAACTCCTCTATATCTCTCTGACAGAGTCGGGATCCTTGGGGTCGAAATATCTGACAGAGCGTTGAGTTCCGCGGTCGTCTAGAGGAAAAAGTGAAATTGGCTTCCAAAAAAATTTGGCGTGCTCAATAGGTTGAGGGCGTATTTCATGCCGAGTAATCTCTTGCAACTTTATAAGAGGTGCGTCCTCATATAGAATATTGCTCTCACCTCTGGGCTGGAGCTCCCAAGTATCAGCTTCTTTCTCTAGACCGTATCCAGCGAAGAGCAGTCAGAATTATCGACGACCAGGCTCTTTCCGACACGCTTGATACTTTTTCATTGCGTAGAGATGTAGCATCGCTATGTGTCTGCCATCGCATCTACAACGGGGAGCGTTCCGAGGAGCTTTTCGGCCTTATTCCAGCTGCAAATATTCACCATCGTACATCACGCCAGAATTCCAAATTTCACCCACATCACTTGGATGGATTTTACTCCACCACAGTGCGGTTCTCACGCCACTTCCTACCACGCGTAGTAAAACTATGGAATCAGCTACCAACGATGGTGTTTCCGAGCAGATACGACCTGGTGATCTTCAAGAAAACAGCTTATTCCTCCCTTAAGAGCCGGCAACGCATCTGTGATGCCCCGTGTGTCACAGATGTCCATGGGCGGCGGTAATTCACTTACCATCAGGTGAGCCGTCTGCTCGTTTGTCTGCCATAAGTAAAAAAAAAGATGTGTGTGAATAAAAAGGCTATTTTTTTATTATGACGTAGTTCATGTAAATAATAACTGGCAGTTTAGGTATATTTGCTTTATTTGTATACATCATGTCATGGTTTTAACAAAATAAATCAAATTAACCATCGCTCTATAATTTTTACCTATGTAATGATAAAATATTTCCTTTGGATCTTCTTTCCATTTTCACTTTATACTCTATCTCTAGTACGAGTATGTATAGTAAACTATTCGTATTACTGAAATTATTAAACAACATTCAGTACCCACAACTAATTTGAAAAACTGTTCTCGTTGTCGATAACTATCGCTTTGTCCCTTTCATTGTGGTGCATTTGAAAGAGACAGAGCAATAATTTTGGATAGCGAGGATAGTATTTCAAACTCATGGTAAGGTCTCAGATCATTCGATCAATTCGAAAAATTATTGGTCTAAATCAATGTATGTATCAATGTTTATTTTATATACACTCTCCTATTTACATAATACGTTTTCGCTGCCCAATACAAATTTTCGCTTTCAAAGTACCATTAGTTAGGCCTTTACAAATTAGTTAAGGTTTTGAGCGCCATGGGGGACACCGGTGACCGACAAACAATAAATGTTTATTTGTGTCTGGTTAGATGGCAGTCAATGTGTTAATCTGACACAGTTTCTTCTGGGTAGATATCGACATTTCGAGTCGCGGTCGATTAATATATTTGACATTCATTGGATCAGTGGTAGTGAATGCTGCCTCTGGTGTAAGGATTGCGGGTTCAATCCCGGCACAGTAAAAACTTTTGTGTGCATGAACATGTCTGTTTGGATTGGCCCAGATTTATTATATTTCTGTGATGAATTGAATTTTGTAGGAAAAAAAAGATCACTGTATAAAATACTCATGTAGCTGACCATTTCCGTTTTCCATTGCTCGCATATTTTTTTTCAAGGAACTCCAAGTATCTTATTCGTTTTATTCACATATCGATACGAAGTTCCACGAAGAAACTGTACATTAACTATTCATTTATAGACATGTAGGTACTCGTAGGTACATATTACTGAATCATTCGGTGGTGTATGATTTTATTTTTTCAACGAAGCATTTCGAGGAACTGACGAACACCCTGCCGTGTGAAACAGACTTCAAAACTTTCGGAATGAAAATAAAGTGGGCTGTCGAGAGACAAAACGACTGCCATACATTTGGGACCCCATACGGGCAGCCAGTGTGTTTACCCTTTTCTGAAATTAGATTGAGGCGTACTACGCGTAGGTATATCACGATGTGAAAAGTTGGGCTTTGAGTTTTCCAGCAAGTTCTCACATTATAGGTAAATTGTTTGGTGCATTAACGTATCACGTTAGTCCTCCCCTTCGAGAAATACTAAAATAAAGTAACTACCTACAAACAAACAGGATTACGCCTACCCACAAGTAATCAATTAATTATGAACTTAATAATGACGACCCGTTTGGATCAGTGGTAGTGAATGCTGCTTCTGGTGCAAGGGTTGCGGGTTCAAACCGCGTATAGTACAAACATTTGTGTGCATGAACATGTCTGTTTGTATTGGTCTGGGTGTTTATATGTATTATTAGTATGTACAATTACAATTCTTGGTTATCAGATAGGTTGTGCAAGATGGCAATATTGAAATTAGAGTCCACAAATCACAAAGCGAAGTCAATTCGGAAGTTTCAAGCTATTGAACAAACTATCAACATGTAGCGCGAAAGAGCACCAAGGAAACACGGCAGGTTCGGCATAGCGATGATTATTCTACATTCGTCTGCATTTGTTCACTGCGCGATCCCACAGTCCGTTCTAGTATAACCACCATCAAATCCCATCACAAAATCAAAGCAAACACCAACTTTTTATTAAGAAAACACACACCGAATACCTCTAGCGATTCCCGCGTGTCTCCAGTCCAAACGTCAAACTGACAGCTCGCTTAAATCAAAGTAAATGGCAATGGAATAACCAAAAAGTATCAATCATCGCTATGCTGACTCTGCCCAAAGAGTTTAAAGGTTGGCAGCACTGGTGTTGCAGGTGTCCATGAGCGGCGGCAATCGATTACCATCAGGTGAAATAAAAAAAAAGACAGAAAAAGGTATCGTTCTCGGATAGGTCTACTTACTTTTTTGGTTCCATGATAAATCTAATTCGCTTGTTTGGCGGTGTAAGACTCGCATTACAATGTGGCAAGAGTTCTTGTATCCGACCCCGTGCGGGAGCAAGTTGGGAACTAGCCGACCGCACGACCGAGCGCTCGCGTCTTTCCTCGCTGAGGGGGTTTTATAATGTCTCCGAGAGGAACACTTTTGTTATTTTCAGTGGAGTGTTCAGTTAGAACTTTGTTCCTTTTTGTTTTTGCATATGGAAGGAAGTAGAAAACTGAGTCCTGCTGCACAGACTTACCTAAGTCAGAAATACTAGATCGGTAGATATTGTACGCATATATTTTATGAACATGAATCTGATCTCAACTTTTCAATTATAATATGAAATTACATGAATTCTTCAGTTTGTCGTTATTGAATATTATTGGATAAAGTTTAAACACAGGACAATTTTTATATGATAGGTGGCAGACGAGCAGATGGATCACCTGGCAGTAAGCGATTGTCGCCGCCGATGGACATCCAGCAGCAACAAAACTGTGGAACCAGATGTCATCGGTGGTGTTTCCGAAGAGATACGATCTGGTGACCTTTAAGAAAAGTGCTTATTCCTTGCTTAAGAGCCGGCGACGCATATGTGATACGTCAGGATGTCGCAGATGTCGATGGGCGGTGGTGATCATTTATCATCTGGTGTGCCGTCTGCTCGTTTATGCGCTATAATGTAAAAAGAAACACCAAAGAGTCACAATTGAGCTGCCAACCTTTAACCTCCCATTCCCCCGGATTGGGCCTTCTACCCTCACTCACGCAGCGAAACACAGCAAAGCGCTGCTTCATACCGGTTTTCTGTGAGGCCGTGGCGTCACTCCGGCCTACACTACACGGTGACTACGGTAAATTATTTGTTATTTCACATTGTCATAATACATTTTACTGCCTCGGTTGCGCAGTGGTTAGTGGGTCGCACTTTAAAGCGTAAGCGAAAGTCGCCGTGGGCGACCTCCCTAAGAAATTATTTGTGTCAGCGCGGAATCTGGAAGTTGGCGATCATGTACCCCCGTGCCTCGGAAAGTACGGTTTGTCGTGCGCCTGATCCCTCGCCGGTCATGTGTGTCCCATCAGAATATGAGGGTAAGGGAATAGAGAGTGCATTTGTGTTTGCGCACACACTATGTCCTGCGTACGTGGCTGATCGTTGAGATTGGCCACCGTAGCCGTAATCGGTTGGAGAATACTATTACGAGTATATCCTGCGTACCTACATGGCTGATCGTTAAGTTTGGCTGCCGTAGCGTTAATCGGTTGGAGGTTATTCATCATCATCATCATCATCAGCCCATTTAAGTCCCCACTGCTGGGGCACGGGCCTCCCTCAATCACATGAGGGGTAATTGCCATACTCACCACGCTTGGCAGACGGGTTGGCGAGGGTTTAGATATAAATTTTAGAGTTTTCCTTCTCTGGGTGCTGATGATCAGCACCCAGAGAAGCCGCAGCTTTACCTATTGGAGGTTATTAATACACTTTAACTTGGGCGGTGTGATATCAGAAAGTAATTAACTTATTTACCCACCGCCTTACGATCAGGCTCTATTTAAAGTCTGATTTCAGTGGCGGCAGCCGAGACTAACTGCCCGAGAGATTGTCGAAGTGTGGAGCGTCGTTAAACTAGGCTGTGGTGCCCCTCCGACTCGAACCACACCGTCTGTTGCCTAACTTAGATAACAGCTATGCAACCGCTGCCAAGAGCTACAATGGTCAACATTTGTGTATCTACACGAAGGAGATTTTAGTTTTACCCTTTGTTCGAATGGTTGAAGGAATAACAGGAAAATGAAATACCTAACAACGTAGTTAATTTTATTTCTTTCCGATTTTAATCAGAAGTACATATGTTGAAACCGTTCCATTAACACACCATGAAAGGTAGCTTGGACGTCCAAATGGTCTTATTTGGATAATCAAAAGGCAGACCAATCTACCGCTTTATGTTTGTTTTTTTATCTCTATACCTGAACATTCGGCCTTTCGTGTAAAGAGAGTATGTGTGTTGATAGCTACATGGAAGCAATTCACACAAAGCAACACCGATATTTTTTACGGCTCTGAAATTTCTGCTTATTTTTGTGAACAGTATACTGTCAGAAACATTCATACATTTTTATGTTCCACAATCTTTGAATGGATTTCTGGCGGTAGGACTAAAACACTGCGTGGGCTGATGCAATTCAAAAGCTTTAAATAAGTTTCTAGAGTTTTTTTGTGAATCAATTTGGTGTTTGTTTGTGCAGTGCAGTGCCCCGAAGTGATCCTAATAATAAAAATTGTTGAATGGTATCGTTTTCAACACTGCTATTATGTGTCGAGTGAGTTGTCACGAGACAACCTGCTTGGACCTAATCAGAGTCTTAAAGCGACGGGTAACCCTAGCGACACCAATCAATTTAAATTGTTGGCTACTAAACCGAATCTATTTTCAAAAATTTCGGAGCGGGAATCTCTAAGAAAACATTTCTACTATTTAATTAATCATTATGCACTACTTTTGGATCTGTTTTAGAAATAAATTTGGATTAATACCATACGGCCATAAACAGCCATCCATGTTTATAGCCGTAATTCAAATTTCGAGTACAAAAGCAGCCGAAAAGTTAAGTATAAGTATTAACCGCGAGTCTGCAGCTTAGAAATGGTTAAAAAGATATCCGGTTTAGTCGCTAACAACTTAAATCAATTGGCGTCGCTAGTATGCCCTACCCGTCACCTTAAAACCCGCGATTATGCTTAGAGATACCGGCAGAATCCGTTGATTGATAAAACGTAAAACACCGGCGTTTTATTGAGTGACAATGACTTTGACTGACTTCGACTCTGGACTACTCACTTACCTATATCAATAAGTTACTTGACATTAGCTCGATAACTTCAGGTAGGGTAATATTATAAAAAAAAATTAATGGCATGTACGCGATATACTTTAACCTTCTTGCATGTACCTAACTATATTTTAACTTCGGGTTGCAGATCGAAAATTAAGTTTGCTTGCTTTCTTGGGCTATTTTGTACACATTGTCACTTGTTGTTAATTCACAAAAATCTGCACCAGGTATAAAAAAGTGAAAAAAGGACTGAGTTTGATGTTTAAAGATATTATGTTGGTGATTATAAAATTAATTTTGATGTTAAAATAAATCATTTTATTAGAATACAAGTGGCTCTCACATCGTTTTGGGATATTAGTTCTACTTTATAACAATAGATGGCGTAGGTGTCGATAAAAAGGTACACCGTGACATTTATTGCAGAAGTTATTACGTACTTACAATAAGATGATTACAGGATGTTGGCAGGCGGGGAGGTGTGGGCGCCGGGGCGCGGGCCGTCTGTCTGCAATAAAACTTACGCGCTGCAGACGGCTGCCCCCGGGCCTGTCTGCGGATCGGCGCTGATGTTGTGAAGTGCCGTTTTAACTTATGTTTATGATTCTGTACACTTCAACTCCTAACATGTATAATAACCGTACCGTCGGTCCTAATGACAAAGTGTTATCGAGATAGGTTATCATCAGCCCATTTAATCCCCACTGCTGGGGCACGGGCCTCCCTCAATCACATGAGGGGTAATTGCCATACTCACCACGCTTGGCAGACGGGTTGGCGAGGGTTTTGATATAAATGCAGAGTTTTCCTTCTCTGGGTGCTGATGATCATGCCAGCAGCTTTACCTTAGTCGCCTTTTACGACACCTCGGTAAGAATGAGGGTGGCCTATTCTACTCTGCCGGGAACCACGGCACGGCACGGCGGAGATTGGTAATACGTCTTCAACATCTTCTTAATCTTGAGGTGCCGCTTCATTACTAAATATGCAGTCAGATCATTACATCGTGACCTATCCATGGCATGTAAAAGGTTTTATACAGTTATAACAATCCAATGTTGTGCCTGAGCCATAGCAGTTTGCGTCTTTCTATTCTGCGTTTTTCACCAAAATACACCAGGCTCATAACGCACGATATGAAATAGTTAGGTATTCCAGACATCAGTAATATAAAACTACTACATAATATATATTGATTTTTTTGCACCCTTCCGTGGTCACGAGTCGAGCGGACGGTGCCTGCGGCAAAAGTTTAATCTGGTGTCTTAACACTGGGTTAATCTGAATCACAAAAGATGTCTGGCTGACTCGTTAAAGAACTTTTTACTTCCGTACTTTAGTGGGTAATTAGTTCTTTTCACTTTTTATTCATGATACTGCATTAGCATGCATATGACTCAGTATCTCACTAAATAGTCTGTGGTGCTACTTGTTCGAGGTACAACGTTATCTATGGTTGATTGATTTAGCATTTTTACCATTTCTGTATGACGCTTTATTGAGAGTATTATTACTCTATAGTTTTATTATTTATGATCACCAGAGCCCTTTAAAACATAATAATTACCCTTTAACCGATTTCGGCTAAGGCGGCCAATCTCAACGATCAGCCGCTTACGGAGGATATATTATAGTGCTCAAGTGTGTGCGCAAACACAAGTGTACTCTCTTTTCCCTTGCCCTCATAGTCAGATGGAACACCAGTGTGACACGACCGGAGAGGTATCGGGCGCAGGACCAACGACTTAACGTGCTTGCCGAGGAACGGGGGTACAAGACCGCCAACTTCCAGACTCCGGGCTGACACTGAGAATTTCTGAACAGAAAAACTCAGGTACAAATTTTGGCCCGACCCGGGGATCGCACCCGGGACCCCCAGCGCAGCCGTCACTTTAAAGTACGACTTACTACCCACTGCGCTAACGAGGCTATAAAACATATGTATACACTGGCACTACAGTTTTGTTAATAGTAGAAATGGCGAACCATAGCGGGTTACCTGTTGGTAAGTGATCTCCACCGCCCGTGAACATCCGCGAGAACATAGGAATCACTGATGGTTGTCCGACTTTTAAGAAAAAGTACATTCGTCTTTTGGGAGACCTTCCCTATACCTAAGTCTTAGCCGTCATGAAAATCGCTGCAGCCAAGCTGAACCAAAAAACTACGGAATGTAGACATAAATAAATAAATATTTCACAACATCACATACATTGATCTGACTCCGAGATAGGTTGCTCAAGCATCGGTGTTACGGATATCAGAATCAACAGTGGGATTACAAATATATACATATAATGTTTTCTTTTGTAAATTAAACTTCATTAGAGTTAGAGACTCCCATAATATAAATACTAGGCATAAGAACAGACTTTACCTGCCACAATCAAGACTAACAATGTTAAATACCAGCCCTTATTATATGGCAGTAAAATTTTATAATAAATTACCCCCCAATATTAAAAATGAACAAAACTTTAAAATATTTACAAGAAACCTTAGATCTCACTTAATTTTAAAATGCTACTACACTATAAATGAATATTTAACACAATAAAAAGATAAATCTATGTATATTAGATATAAGAAAAAATGTCTTTGTCATAACCAGATTGTTATTTTAGTATCTACTTATTTAAGATTTTTATATGAATATTGTTATTAGGATAAAGCTGCCCTCACATTTGCGATTACCTAACAAGGTAACTAAGTTATAAGTACCTGTTTACTAAAAACACCTAATATTTGTATGTAACACTTAGCAAGCAAATAAATATTTCATTTCATTTCAAATACATACTTATAATGCATAGAAAACACCCAGACCAATACAAACAGGCATGTTCATGCACACAAATGTTTGTACTGTACGGGGATCGAACCCGTAACCCTTGGACCAAAGGCAGCGTTCACTACCACTGTTCGAAACGGGTTGTCAAACCAAGATATACATATTATGTATTAACTATACTAGAGTGGTACATAGAGGTACATTATTCTGTGTTATAGGGTTCATAGACAGTCCTTTTATTTACATAAATTACAATGAAGGTAGATATAATTTGAGCCCTGAGCCGGCGCTTAAGTGCAGGCGGAGAGCGATGTCCACGGGGCATTGCATAAATCTGCTGCAGACACAAAGCGCAATGGAGTGAGACATAAAACCTTTCAAGTATTGACGCAACCCGCTAAAGTATCACAATCTGTTTTTCTTCAATAAATCTTATCGTCAAACTATGTTTGGTTTTTGATTCGATATTAATTTCTTCGTTAATCATTTATTTATTCTTCTTCTTTCTTAAACAATTTACATTATTTTTTAAAAAATAATTTTCTGCATAAATCATTTATTTATTCATCATTTATTATTGTCTTTGATAAATTAAAATCAAATTAGTGATTATTTTTAGTTTTTTAGCACATTTCAAATAAGTATGTAATTTTATTTACATAACTAAAAATATTACATGTCGTGTACATAAAAAAATACTAAGAATATAAAAAAAAATTGAGTAACTATTTACAGTATCCTAAAAATGAAAGAGCAATATCATTAAACAGAGATGAAGGATGCGATGAAAAATATTTACAAAAGAGTGTAGTCTGCCCCGCTAATCATCATGCCCACGTGATTATTTTGTAAAAGATAATAAATGATTTTTGCATCAAAATACTTTTGTTTTTTCATCCTCCAGCTCTAACTCAGTTACCTAAATTCATTTTTCAAACGCTAAGAAGTTGTATTTAAGTAATGCCATTTTTATTTTTAGAAAGCTAATGCTATGTAAAATAAGCTAGTATGAAAAAATAAGTAGGGTTAAAACACCGCGATTTTAGGAAAAATTGCAAAAATGATGAAAAAAAGAAACAGATTTTCTTGAAATTTCACATAATAATACATTTATAGGGTTAGTTTTCTTGGATAGTTTTACTTTATGGGTACGGTGTATTAGACATCATCACAAAATTTTTAAAAATTATTTATTTTAATATTTATTCCGTCGGTAAAATGGGGTGTAGTTTCCCTGATTTTCATATGTGCACTTTATGAAGACGTACGTATGATGCGTTACGAAAGTTTGAAATAAATAATTATTATGAAAAATAAAATCCATATATTAAAGCATATCGAAATAGAAAGTTTATTTAAACTAGAAAACTATTTTGGATTATAAAACATTTTCAAAGAACATGCACAAACCGAGAATGATGAATAGAGGTTTCATATTAAGTTTTGTCCCGGTTGCGTCCCAAACCGTCGCTTCGGAGCCCGGTGTCCGCTATAAATATATCCTTTCTATTACCTAATTAAATTATCCCTGTCTGTCAGCGACCGGCAAAGACGACAGCGGCGGTTCAACGGCGGAAAAATGAGGGTAAATTCTTGGCACCTCGGTATGTTTTCCGGAAAGTACTCGGCGCCTATGCGAATAGGTACTTACGCTTGTAGGTCAACTAAAGTTTTATCCCAATGTTGAAAAATCACTTGCTATATGTTTAGGTATAACTAATACCTATACATTGGGTTTTATGATATTATAGTTTATTTATACATAATTGAAAAATAAGAGCTTCATTCTCGGCTACCTTGCATGTATAGTCAAAACAATAAGTACCTTGTATGTAAGTCTTAATTCCTTTTGATGAAGGGTTATTTTATAAGTATGTAATGTACTTAATAAACCCTAACAATAACGTAGGTTCCTTTTTCAACAAAAAGCTCGAGTTTCGATTCTACTTTAGCGTATAGGTATATTTTCTTTGCCACGGACTTCCGCGCTGTGTGACAGCTGTCTCAACGAGACTACGTACAAAGAATAGGGAGATCAGCGCACAAGGGGAATGTCGCCCCAATCTCTATACCTCGGCGAGTTCATTACTCGACCCACTGTTTATACGCCCACTGCGGTAAGCTCGGCAATACATAGATATCTACACTAAGATAGTGTGAGAAACTAGTCAGCGAAGTGTTTCGCTAGCAGATGACATTATCCCATGTGGAATGTCAGGCGCCTCCCTCCCACAATGACTAGTTTCAACTGTCTTCAAACGGCCAACTGGGCGTACGAGGGTTGCGCTGGCATGTAATGGGGTCCGTACCTATAAATAGGCGGTACGATCAGCCCTTTCGAACAGTAAGAGAAAAAATCCAAATTACACAGTAGAATTTTTTATAAAGAGTCAAAAAGCATATTATATTTTTTTATGCATGATGATTACGCATAACTTTTTACTGAGTAGATCAATTAGATTTTTTATTGGAAAGGGCACACCTCATCGTGTTTAACACATGTAAGTAAATAATTCAAGGTAGGTATTTGGATTTATGGTACAGCAGTTATACGTCGGTTTATTACAACCTGTCTCGCAAAGAGTTTATTAAAGATATTGGACAGTGCCTACTATACTTTACCGTATGGCTGTCGGTAAGTACCTAGATATGTTCATTGATTCTGATACCCATACACACTAACTATGGGATCAGATACCAGATTTGCTTGTAGCTACATTGATTCCTTTTTATGTAAACAAAATTTAAAGAAGATTGGCAGATCTTTTTAAAACGGTATGTTGGTATAACTGATTTTCGCCGTGCAAGCGAAAATTTACCTTAAGGTGACGAACCTTTTTATTCTCTGTACCGTACCAATGTAACAGAATTTGCTCCCGCTTGAACCTACTTGACCAATGTCAAGGAACCCTAGGAGTGGGAGCAAATTCTTCACACCTAAATGTTTCCGTTACTACACGGGGCTCGACAAATACTCTTTGTAGGTCAGCGACGAGTGTTTCGCAATTTACTGCTGCGGACTAAGGCGGAGAGCTCCACTCTGCCAAAATTTTATTTATCCCTCTTTTCATTTTGCTGTTACTATGAACAGTGAAGCCTATCAAAGGAAATATTATGATTCGACTTTACGAGTATTTTACAAGCTTTTATTTAGTTTCACCTGTTCCGATATTTATCTGTAGGTACAATGCAATATTGCAAGTTGAATTTGTTCCACTTCCCTGTTACCGATTGAGCAGAAATTTTGCATGCATGTGTAAATTGGATGACAATGCAAAATTATTATGAAATAGACCTGATCTAATGATGGACCTGTAAGGTGCCCATAGGCACTTAGTAATTAAACGCACAACTCTCCTCCTTATTACAAATCGCGAACTAAGGATAGTCCCAGAACAAAATTCGTGCCAGACCCTTTAATATTGCGTGTTGGAACGGGATGACATGAGCTTTAGTACGATAATAACTTTAGGTCGCGATTTATAATAAGGTGGACTGAGTTTAGACTACTTTAAAAACACATGACAAACTAATCAATCTGGCACCAAAAATTCAAGCTTATAGTATTTTTGGTAATAAATAGACTAAGTAAATAGAACTTTAAAAATAAAGCAAAAATGATTTAAGCCTGATATGAGTATCTAAATGCGCATTAGATATTTTCTGATACAACAATTAATAATATTTTTTGATTTTTTAATTTATAAATGCTTATACAATGACTGACCGGATGGCGCAATTGGTAGTAACCCTGCCTCTTACGCCAAAGGTCGTGGGTTCGATCCCCACCCTGGACAAACATTCGTGCGATGAACACTTGTGTTTGTTCAGTGTCTGGGTGTAATATATGTATGTAAGTATATATTTGTGTTCCTCTGTTGTCTGATATCTGTAACACAAGTGCTTAAGCTACTTAGTACGGAATCAAGTCAACGTATGAGATGTTGTGAGAATTATTAAAAAAAAAAATCTTATTCATTAGTTTAATTTTTAGTTATGCTGATACCATACCATACCATATTGTTTAGTTGTATTATATGTTTAAGTACTTAGGGATACTGTATTGAGGAGACTTTTTTAACGAGTAGAATAGCGCTTTTTAAAGGCTTCAACCACCAGCGAGTACCTACTAGGTGGTACAGTCACGTGCAATAAAATGTACACCCAAGTGTACATTTTATTGCATGTGACTGTACCAGGTACGAGGTATTTATGTATCTATCCATATAGAATTTCGAATAAATGTTCAGTTTGACAATTTCAAACCAAATAGTCACCTTAATTTTTTCCTATGAGCTACAGACATGAAATTTTATAGTTTTAACGTTTGCTTATAGCTTACTTACTAGTTTAACGTCAAAAGCAAACATTTATACATTGTTCTATTCGAAGGTCCTCAGATACGGACATGAAAATATGTCGAAATGGTTCCATAAAGATGGCACGACCGTATTTGCTTCACGCTGCCGTGTCCCTAGATCTGGTGAAGGTCGCGGAAATCCCTTGTACGAGTATCAGGGCGGCACTTGCCCGATCTGTGTGGAGATTATTAGGGGAGGCCTATGTCCAGCAGTTGACATCTATTGGCTGAAATGATTACCTATTCATGGTGCTATTTTTATAGCAACATATATTTTTTTAAATTGCCTTGTATATATGTCAATTACATAATTTTAAACTTGAAAAAGCGACGAACGCACTGATAGTATTGTGTGTAAATGACTATTAAGAAAATGTATCCATAATTTTGACACAATTTGATGGATAATTAATACTTATTTTTGAAATATTAAATATTCCATATTTTTTGCAAATCTATCACTGTATACATATCAGTACACATGACTGTATATACCACAGATAGATTTAAGATTGTAGCTAACTAGAAAACTTACCTATTTTAATAAGCAGGGTACATTTTCTATTCTTGAAGAAAAATAATAAAGTAGGTACACTAGTTCGCCCGTGGTATGGAAATGTCTAAGAAGCATTAAAATGCCATGAGCGAATAAAACATTCATACAGAATCTCAGTTACTCACCTCTATGTGCTTTTATTACTTTCCAAGTTATATTACTAAGTTCGTTCCACTTTTACATAATGAGATATAGGTACTTTACGGAGTCGTACTCATATTTAAGATAGTTATGTAGGTAGTGTTGTCACGGTTATTTGGATTAAAATATCATCCAAAGATCTTTTTTTATGCTAGAGGCGACGTACAAGCGAAAGGGTTACCTGATGGTATGGTATTTATTTATTAAGAGCATCAAGCAATTTTTTTTACCGTCGCATTTTTTCGTAAAATGGACTAGTTAGATTTTAGTTCATCATCATCAGCCCATTTAAGTTCCCGGGCAGGCCACGGGCCTCCCTCAATCACATGAGGGGTAATTGCCATACTCACCACGCTTGGCAGACGGGTCGGAGAGGGTTTTGATATAAATGCAGAGTTTTCCTTCTCTGGGTGCTGATGATCATTCCAGCAGCTTTACCTTAGTCGCCTTTTACGACACCTCGGTAAGAGTGAGGGTGGCGTATTCTACTCTGACCACACGGCACCAATTTTAGTTACTAAGACTTTAGTTATTAGACACGTTTCATATTCCTGAATTACAAAGTTTAATATCCACGTTACTCGTCACATAAAACTTAAAACTGAATAAGATCGCGATCTGGCAGCACTATTCATGTTGGCTAGGCTCGCCTGAGGTGCGAGAAATAGTTACGAATAAGTTATGATATATCTATTATGGTTCCACCAAGTACCTACTTACCTAAGTATTTTCTCAGAAAGCGCGCTGAAGTCATTAGACAGCATTCATATTAATTTGATTTAATTAAAATTCATTATAAACTGGAACGTGACTTGACATGACGTTACATGATATCATGTAAAACTGAGTGAATGCACGCTTTGGTAAGACTGAACCTGAGATGCGAAGGAAGGAATTGAAGAAAAAGAATAAATTATTTTGTGGTTACAAATATCTGTTCCGAGAATAAGGTGAATAGTTTATTTATTGGACAGGATCCATATTCCTGCATTACCTAGTTAAACATCCACGTACGAAAAACATCGCCCTTTATCACCTAATAAAATCAAGCAACTGCATAATTTGGCAACACTAGGTCCAGGAAGCCAGAGGTTACGGATAAGTTATGATGTAATCTAAGTACTCGTACCTACTCAGAGAATACGGTAAAGACTTCAGAAATAACAGTATTCATGTTCCTTTATTATAAAAGTTTAAAATCCACGTGTCATCGTCCCGTTTTATATAGTGCAAGCTTTGGCAATACATACTATGAAGAGATGCGAGGGAAGGATACAAGTGACTTATAATTTATTTATAAGTAATAGGTACCTGCAGTATAGACTTTAGTTATTAAATCGCATTCATATTTTAACATTACCAAGTTTGAGGATCATGTTATTTTTATGAAATATGTTATATGGTTTTCGATATTAGGTATAACAGCAATAAGTAGACGGATGAAATATGAAATAAGCATATTTAATGTTTGTCATTTACTTATTGCTGTTATAACTTGTATATAAGTATAAACTTATTTTATAAAAGTAATTGTATTAGAATTAAAATTACATTTCTCGGGGCTTACGATAGAACATTTCGATACAAAAGCGTCATGTATTGTATAGATAGGGAATGGTATGAATCCCTTAAAACGCGAGTCCAACTCACACTTCGCCGGTTTTTTGATATAATTATTTTGGGAGCATACGTAGGAGGTACTATGATGTTAAAACAAATACGAGCTAGTTATTAATGGAATATTAACTACACATAAATTCTACGTAATTTCTGCTCAAAATGAGCTTTAAACAAATTAAAGTTTATTAAATTAGCTATTATTATCAATGTATTCTGTCCAGAAGTCAATTGTTTTTAGTTCCTTAGCCTTATACTAGCCAACATCACTAATAAATTTTGAAAAAAATAACAGTCTATCTCCTTCTCACATGACAATCGCCACTAATTCCTGATATTGAGTTAGTAACACTGTCACTGGGCCCGCGATGCGAGGGAAGGATCCGTATGAGTTATGATGTGGTTCCAAGTGTCAGCTCCCAGAATGCGCTGAAGACTTTGGTTATTAGACAGCGTTCGTATTCCGGCACTTAACTTATAGCGCGATTATTCATGTGCCAGATGTTGGTAAACACCAACATGTGACATTGACGTCACGGTAAGTAGGTATAATCGTGTTTGTAATTTATTTGTCTCATATTGTATTTCTAAAGCACATAGGGTAGATTCTCAAAAAAACAACATCTTAGATAATTAGGCCATGTCCATATAAAATTATCATCCATATAGGTAATCCATAAGATCGTTTATACAACATTATTGTAGAAAAGTTGGTAACATTTGAGATTGTTTTTCTTTATTATAAATCTATGCAAGGTAAGCATGTTGATATTCATTAAAAACAGTCAGTAGTAATCAATTGTAGAACAATACTAAAGCTTTTAAAGAGGTAGACGCTATGACAATAAACCTTATTAAGAGGAATAGATTTGTATTGAAACGGTTTCAGCTAATCTCTGTGTACTTAAGCAGAGTTGCTTGAACTAAACTAAAACCAAAATTGCAAAATTTGCGAGGGAACCGCCCACGACGGAAGAAAATAAAGCATTTGGGCCTGTAATTCAAAACCCTACTTGGATAATTGTATGAGATTTACGTCAAGTTATTAAATGATGTTGAGGATCGAGGGTTATCCCAGCCTCCTTTATTTTGTTTATGTTTAATTTATATTACACTTTGTTTACTCTTTCACCTACGGTTATTATTTTGTCTTCTGGTCTTGCCTATGTGTTATAAACCAGCTTAGCTATAAAATCACTGAAATTATACACAAAATGTTCCATGGTTAGTTCATAAGTTTTGTATTTTGTATAATAAAGTATCTATCCAATGATGATTATGACTAGTAAGCTCGTACACTCGTACGCATTTTTTAAAGTTTTAATACGAGTAAGTATATCGTTAACTATAGATTTTTTAGTAAAGCGGACTGAATTCATCATAAGTCATAGATTCATAAGAACAGAAAAAACATTACCTACTAGAACGATACATTAAAACACCACTCAAACTTCTCGCTACTACTAAAGTACCATCGTATCTGCAAATGACGCTCTGAATGCGGTCGTGCAGCCTTACACCCAAATTGGAGGTATTTCAAAATCACCTGCTTCCACAATTTCGTACGAATATATCCCGGCACCACCATTGCGCCCGGTTTAGTTACAGAGGAGAACGACAAGGTCATATCCCCGGAGGTTCGTTAGGGTCATTGTGAAATAAGAGTATTGAACCGAGTACACTGTCCCGAATCTAGTCTGAGTGGGTCTACCGGTCTGGTTATACAATTATACGAGTAGGATCGCAAATTATTTTGAATAAACAAGTAATTACAATTTATATTCATTCGTTGGGTTTCATTTTACAGACAGCCCCACATTGGGTCGAATTACTACAAGCTGTCGAAATTTCCTCAATTCCAAATCCGTTTTATTTGCTAGAAGCGACAAAGGATCAAGCGGGTCACCTGATGGTAAAGTAATTATGAATATCTACAAAATCACAAGGGTCTCTGATGCGTTGCCGGCCTTTTAGATAGGAGTAAATTTCCGTCGAAGTCATACATTAATATATTATCGAAGGAGTCATGGCTCATTTGATGAACGCTTTAGAGTGTGGCTTTCCGTACTTCAACTTAATAGATATATAACTCTGTTAAAGTTCCAATTTTATTTGTACAACACAGAATACCTCGATCCCGCTGAGTTTGTTGTTCGAATTTCCACCACATAATATCGTGACCACACTGTATTGAGGTAAACTACCTACTGTTGTAGTGGTTTAGTCGGAATTATTGTAGGATAGTTAAATCGGCTTCACTAATCACATGTTTATTTTACATTTTGAAGTGCAACTTTAAATCATAAGTAATTATCGGTTAGATAAAACGCAGTTGCGTAAATATTATCTAAAATGTTTGAAAGTTACCACAATTTAATTTTAGGCACTTAGGTAATTATTATCATCTTAGCATTTTATTCCCGTTTGCTCCCAGAGCTGTCGCTTTGGAGCTTGGTTCCATAATTCGGGGAGTCTGGTAATTAGGTACAATGAAGCGACTACCGTGTGTCCTTCGCAATCCTTGGTTACACGTTTCAATTACTATTCGAAACGTGAAGGTCTCTTCACAATATTTTCTCTCACCGCCGAGCTAATGTTGGAAATATGCACATGGGTTTGAAAATTATGCTCCGAGGAACTGATTTACTCCCTGTAGCTGAATTTTTACGTCGTCGTCACGTCATACCGCACGCAAGCGATTGTCATTCCATTCCCATCATCTAGATGAATGGCGGTCTAATACTCTGCGTTTCTCGGGGAAGTTTCTACCACGCACCTTAGTTCTGTGGAATGGTATGGATGCAGTATTTCCCGACGGCTACGACTTAGGGACCTTCAAGAGAAGAGCGTAGGTACTCCTTTTTATAAAGGCCGGCATCACATTAGCGGATTCGCGGATGTTCATGGGCGGCGTTGATTACTTTCCATCAGCTGACTCAGGCTTGCTCGATTGTCCCCCTCTAGCATGAAAAAAATCCAGTGTTGAAGGAGGTGGATACGAACCTGCAACCTGGGCCACAGAGCTATTATTGCTCCAGTTAAGTATTTAGGAAAAAACTAATTAAATGAAAGTCAGGTCATCAATCCTACCTACAAGAAAAATTGTTCATGCTGTTCCATTTTGTACGGAACAGCGGGATTTACGAGTATTTTGATCTTATTTGCTGAAACGACTTAATACATTTATTTAATAATATGAAAAGTCCATCGGCATTAAAACGTTGAATATTGGACAAACTTTAGCTGAATACTCAATAAGCCCTTTAAACAGTCTTAACATCTCATTGCATATTTGATTTGTTTTGCATTTTCACGCTAAGAGAGGCCAAAATACTGGACTTTAACTAAACAATACACATATTAAATGTAAATATTACGAACAAAGTATACCGAAGCTCATGAAGATACAGTAATTGGGTAGTGCCGCCTCTACACAAGCAATTAGAACGTCGAAAATAGAAGCTTCGACTGGTCTAATTGTTCTAAGACAACGTGTCACTGCGCTGCCAGTAGGTACACAGACAGAAGTTGGCTTTAATTGTATTTATTCAGTCCATGTCTCGTATGCGAGTATTTAGAGTTTGGGACGAAATTGCTTCTGGTAAAACGGATATTAGAATACTGCTAAGGCACATTGCCTACTCTCATGCAGCATGAATGGACCTAATAATAATATTTAACTTATTTCAGGCAACAATATAGTATACCTTAAAAAATATTTCATTAGTCCATATAATAAATATGTACCATACAGTCTATCATTATCATCATCAGCCTGTATTTTGATCCCACTGTAGGGTATGGACCTCCACCTGTGCTAGCCGCTCGCAATGGTCCTGTGCATCACCCACCGCTCTGTCTATGTCGTCAGCCTATCTGGTTAATGGGCGTCCTCATTTTCGTTTCCCTGGCCTTGTTTAACATACATACATTATAAAAAATCACTGTTGAGCGGCGCGTAGAGTCGGCTAGTAGCCGTCCTCGAAACTTCCGAAAGACTAGGTACTCCCCGCGGCCAGAAGTCCTTCTTAAAAAAGGTCGCCTGGGAGTGGGTCGGCACTCTCGCCAGAAATGATATGGAGTTCACTTAGTGGTGAGACTTCAACCGTTCGACCCTCAGCGTCCAGTTGGACTTCTTTTGCAAGTAATCTACGACTCCCTCGACCTTCGTAAACCAGTGTAGGCGGGACACGTACCTACAGATGCGTAGTGTGAGTCTCTGTAGTTACGGCAGGCGGACTAGTGCTCATTCACTATCCGCTTACCTTCGCATCACGCTAGCCCACGGGTTGAAAGATATCCCAACGCTATTTTTCTTCTTTGTATGCATGTTTTCTTGCGACGGTTTTATTCGCCATTAAGCCAGCAATGTTGAAGGAAATCATAATTAATAAGTAATAAACAACAACAAAGAGACACTTCGTGCCAGGAATGTTTAAACGGTCGCTACATATAAGTCCAGCTGTAAATTAAACTCTTAGAAATAGGTTTGGTAAAGTGACAAAATATAAAAAAGGTGTAAGAAGTCTTATCTTAAAGTAACCTAATAAAGACTAAGCTCAGTCGCTATGAAAAAAAAGTTAGAAATAATTATTTGGTTTAATTAATTACGGGGTTAGCCTTCTTAACATTCACCTCAAGAAAAAGGTATTACACCAGTGATTTATTTGACTTTTTATCTATAAAATGATGTCTTCCTTTGGTTAGAGATTTACATATTTTTAATACCTACTTATTCCTAACCGATAACCATGAATTTCATACCCATTACATTCATATATTTTGTTTAAAAATTTTTAATTCGTCGCTATCAATATGTACGAGCGTTAATGTTAGTACTTACCTGTATATGTTCAAATGAAGTACTATAAAGGTTTATTGACTATATATTATATGTATGTTTTATGATGATACCATTAACAAGGCATGCGAGGGGCCGAAGCCAGTACGTCAAGGCCCATTCATTAAACAAGTTAATCTAAATGTGTTGTGACACCAGCCGGCGATTATCCCTGTATACACTATGGAGTGTAGGCAAGGACAGTCGCCAGTGCAGGACTATTGGAAGAAGTGGAAAGATATAAATTATTTTATAAACGGTGCTAAAAAAATGGTGTCTTTGATACCTCAATAATCAATCTAAGTAAAACCATTAAAACATATGATTATATGATAGGACAACAGAAAATACCGTTTATGATTTCATTACTTATACCTTGGAATTGTTAAAATATGTGACAAACTTCCGTATCTTTTGTTTGTGTTAATTTACTGCAAGTTAAATGTTTTCTTTTCTCTAAGGGTTTCAAATTTAAGCATTTCATGTTGATTTATGCTTGTTGCCTCCATGTGTTTCTTAGAAAAGCGATGTTGACAGAAGGACTAGTGTGATTCTATGAGGGATCCGTATTGTTATTTTGAGGTAAGTACAGAACTCTTAAAATGTTACGAAATCACGTCATCGCATCGAGCAGAATACGCGGCACTCACGCACGCGGGCCGCGTTTTACAAAAAGCAATTTCAACTTTATAATTGGATCACCCACCATACCCTGGTTCAGGTGAATTGAATACAGGAACCGTGTCGCTGGTTTCGCGCATTACTTATTAATACGGGGTACACCGCTTCGTCAACGACGGAAAATTGAGACGTCAATTAAATCTGAATAATCTGATACTGGTTACATTCAACGATTGCGGGATTCAGCAAATGTAACACTAAATTGGAGCCGACAGATATGAATTGGACCGTTTGCGTCTGCCCCGAGCAAAGTGTGAGCTGTTGAGTAAATATGGGGAGATTGGTTCGGGCGAATGTTAGCATTTACATGTAAAGTAGACACTGTGTGAGCATTTAAAAATTTAGTGCGATGATAGTAAATAGAAGATGATAGCAATAAAACCAAGATTCGCCTAATGGTAATTAACACACACTAAATCCTAGATTATTGCTCAAGAGTGCCGCAGATACTGTGACCACGGGCTCACGTTCACGGCTCAACAAGGCGACGGATTTGGACGGAACCGAGAAAGAAACGCTGATTGAAAATGAGTAAATAGAACCAAAAAATATACAACATTTATAGTCTGTTCCATTTATGAAGTCCTTTTTGACATTTCTAAGAACGTTACCCTGCACGTTCCATATAAATATCTCTTTTTTTAATTTGGTAGTAATTCATCATTTGAAAAATATACAATTATACGAAAACACAATTAATTCACAAGAGTAATTAACGTATTGTTTTTGAATTTTATATAAAATATGATAATAATAAATAAAATAATATTTTTTTGCGCGATTGCGGTTACGTACTATGGTTTGTTTTACTTTTAAACATAGTGACGTGCCTCAAGTATTCAGTTATTTAAACCGATCATTCGCGAATGAAAATGAATTTGGCTACAATGGGACTGCTTATAGCTGAAATAACTTTGATGCATTTTACAATATTTTTATAATAATAATAATAATAATAATATTTCACAACATCACATACATTGATATGACTCCGAGATAGGTAGCTCAAGCACTTGTGCTACAGATATCAGAATCAACATCGGAATTACAAATATATATATGTACATATAATACTTTTCTTTTGTAAATACATACTTATAATACATACAAACACCCAGACCAATACAAACAGACATGTTCATGCACACAAATGTTTGTACTGTGCGGGGATCGAACCCGCAACCCTTGGACCAAAGGCAGCGTTCACTACCATTGTTCCAAACGGGTCGTCAACAATAAAACGTAATAAAAAGTACAGACATTTGCAGGTAATATTTAAACTGTTTACAAAATAAATTAACTTGATTTGAACATTGAAGGTGACGAATAGCTTAAAAGGGAATGTTCCAGAGATATAAAATTCTATGTTCACCAATTTTAAAAATCCGTGTTCTTCAATCATCATTTTGCAAATAGCGTAGTCAACCGCGATGGTTTGTGGTGCGTCTTCAAGATTATTTTGAACATGAGCTTCAAATGGTGGCCCTCTCTTACCCCTTTCACAAGTGACCAACGGAGTAGCTGCAGCTCTCGTCACTTTTCTGGATAATTTTATTTACATTATTCGTTCTGACACTTTTTTACGTCATTCTATATTATATAACTATACTAAACATTCAAGATTAGAAATTTTGTATGTCTAAAAGTGTTCTTTCGACTATTTCTATTAACCTTAGTTGTTGAAAGTTAATTCGATTAAAATTGGTTACAAATCGAGAATCAATGCCGCTGAGTATCGATTTCTAAGGGTACTTCCATATTTGTGAACAATTAACATCTGTCAAAAAGGACTTCATAATTGGAATATACTATAATGATTTATTTTATTTGGATATATTTCGGAACTTTTATTAAATATTGTTTTATGTTGGTACTTGGTAGCTTGTGATAAGCGCTTCAGTGTGGACAGATTTTAGTCAAGTAGGATATATATTAACGCTATTATAACAACATGGTCTTGATCATGGTGTTGCAATAGCGTAATAATCCTTCTGTCTTGTCCCCAGGTATATGGGGTGATGGTGATATTCAACATTTATAATGACTGGATGAAGTTACAACAATCCTAATATGGCATCAAACCTTAGACCATATTTGCTAATGCAAGGTATTACGCACGATCAACGTGTTATTAATATTCGTTTACTTTTTACTCCTGGAGATACAGTGCAGTCAAGTAGGGAGTATCTATATAGTGAACCTGAATTCTTCAGTTAGTTTGCTAGTTAGCTCTAATTTCGGTAGCTATAAACTTTGCCTAGAACTTGTGGAAGTCTAATTATGCGCAGTTTCTTGATTACCTCAACTTCTGTAAATATCTTTGTTAATCAACTATATAGAATACAATCTTTGGCTTACGAGTAAGACAATAATCTTGCTAAATTAATAGCGGGCTATAATCTGCTAATATTTCACCTATATTCTGACTGTCGGATAGCCAAGCTTCGGCATGAATAGGCCAACTGCAGTGATACCAAGGCTTCACAGAAACACAGCGTGAAGCAGCGTCTGTGCTGTTTTAACCCACCTTTCCCCCGGATTGGGCCTTCGGTACCCTCACTCACGCAGGAAAACACAGCACAGTGAGAGTAACGGAGGCCAAATATGGAGGAAAGGGGGTTTTACAGGTTGGCAGTGCACTTGTGACTCCCCGGTGTTGCGGATGTCCATGGTTCATGGGCAGCGGCAATCGCTTACCATCAAGTGATTTGTCTGCTCGTCTGCCACCTATCACATAAAAAATCTAATAAAAAGATCAATGCTTTATTTCTTATACTTAAATGTTATCTTAGTGATCAGTCAGTTTGATTTTGACCTAAACACTTTACTTATCATAACCAGAGTCGGCGATGAATGCGTGAAAATTTAGAGTGTTAATAATGTCATTTTATTATACAAACATTTTTTTAGAAAAACCTTAGATTATAAAAAACATGTTTCATTCCGTAGTATACCTACCAGACTTTTTTAATCGTACCTACATGTTAAAATAATATTTAAAACAATAGTAGAGGCTAACATTCATCGCGCCATATCTTTAAAACAGCTATAACACTTTATGATTTGAATCGAAATGTGTATTTAGCCTCCTAGATAGGTACTTTGGAACTATAAAATATCATTAAAAGGATAAATTAACTTATATTCTAAGCACTACCTATTGATTATAATCAAAATTGGTAAATTTTGATTATAATCAATAGGTAGAGCTTAGAATATAAGTTAATTTATCCTTAACTTATATTCTAAGCACGAGACGTTAAATTCACTTTGTCACGTGTGAAGCTATGGAATCCTTCATCAAAGCACGTGTAAGGAGATGTGGAAAGGTTTTGTGACTCGCGCTGGCTTAATATTTTAATGAGGAGCTTAGGGTGACTTGAATTGGCGTTCAGATATTGTAACAGTGAAACATAGACTGTTTCCTTGCCGCCATACATACTCGTATGGGTTATATACCAATTAATATGCAACGTTTTAGAATTTTGTAAGGTCAACTGGTCAATCCTCGCTTCACACCTCCTGGCATAAATAGATCTAGCGGGCAGCGCGGGCGAGTGCGGCAGCGCTAGGACAAAGGATGGGACTCGGTTCATTTCGAATCATTTAACTAATATTGATTGATTTGTATCAACGCATCGATTAGAATATAATTTATTACTTTTTTTAAAAAAATATCATCACTTTTCGTCTTAACTTAACTTTAATAGGAAAAAAGCTTCCCCGCAATAATGATTCGAATCGACGAAAATTATTCGAATCCGCGAATTGATTCGAATCAACGCTTAATTCAGATAATCATCTAATTTCATTCGAGTCCTACTTTTAATCGTCATGATTCGAATCAAATGTGTTCCGAGTCCCATCACTAGCCCGACCTCCACTCGCCTCGTCGCAGTGCAGGTATCCCTATCGCTTTCCATCTTCACACAACCACAATATCTTTCTTTTACACGCGTTCTAAGGATTCGTACAACATCACATCAATCATAACCATTATCCGTTTGTATCCGTTTTAGCCATGGAAACATTTAAATGAGCAAGTTTTGCTATTTCTTTTCTTTCCTACGTCTTTTTCTAACGTCAAATATTACCCAATTGTTTCGATTTATGCCCTTTTGTGCAACACGTATGCAACATTTGAATGGAGGTAATAAAATAACACTGTTTTATTTCTGTGAAATGTTTAACATTTGAACATAGGAATTTAGTTTTGTATACATAGCGGGTCTTTTACATGTGAAGGAAATCTTAGCGAAAGCAAATTTCGCTTCAAACTCCGTTTTTGCAGATGTCTATGAATCAACTATAATCTTATTATTAATAATTCATACTTACAACATCTTTTACATTGACCTGATTCCGTACTAAGTAGCTTAAGCACTTGTGTTACGGATATCAGACAACAGATAAATTACAAATATATGTTTCAATCCCAATATCTCTCCCAGACACTGAAAAAACACAAGTGTTCATCACACGAATGTTTGTCCAGGACGGGGATCACACACATGACCTTTGGCGTATGAGACAGGGTCACTACCAAATGCGCCATCCAGCCAGTCAGCCAGCCAGTCTTTTAGATAACAAAGAACTAGTTAGTTAGATTAATAGTGTGTTCAGCAAATTCTAGCCAATTTCAGCGAGTGAGTGGTTGAGTCATTTGATTAAACATCCATTCCAGTTAGCGTATCCAATCTACGAATAATTTTAACGCAAACTGTCTAAAATTTTGGGACGACAACGTAGAGTCAAGCATACTAGTCGAACCCAGAAAAGTTTTAATGAAATTACGGCTGCCCAATCACCAATTGAAGCTGACACATGGGCGTACGGTTCATTGATGCTACAATACAATTAAATGAAATAGTTAAAAATAGTAAGTAATTGCTATTCTGTTCTTAATTCAAATTATATATATATATATATATATATATATATATATATATATATATATATATATATATATATATATATATAGTTATATATATATATATATATGTTTGTATATAAGACTAAATGTGATCAATGTATAAAATTACATGTGGAGTTAAAAATTACCTTTAAGTCTTTAGTCTGTTATGACTGGCAATATATAATTTATTTATGTCTGCGTATGATAGAATAATGGAACAATACCATTACTGCATACTAACTTACTCTAAGACAAATATATAAGTTACCTCCTACTATGGCTTCAGCTCTTTGAAGGTCCACTTTCATTAATTAAAAATAAATTGAATAAGCAGACACTTTGTAAGTCTGACCTTAAGAACAACAATGGAATAAACCGTGAAACCCAATTTAGCGAAAGCACTCAATAAATAAAATACCTCAATATCTGTTGTCGCTTTAAATAACAAATTGTGCTGTAACTTGATTACCTAAACTCAAACGTTTTGCTAATTGGATGGAGAAGTGTCCTACACAAGGCCGGTTAAGTTTTGAATAAATAACGAAACGAAACCAAAAAGGAGTTTATATTGTGTCCAAACAAAATTCGACCAAAAGCAAAAAAACGGTGTTAAAGCGCAAATCGAATTTTAATCGCATTTTCTAGCAATGTCACAATTGTATTTTACCAATAATCAATTGTGACATTACTAGAATCAGACAAAGGAAATCTGTATATTACAGATATATGAGTGTCAATTGTTGAAAACATATTAATTACATTTGGTATTGTCACGTTCTATTATCCACTCACACAATGTAAAACTTGATATGTCAATTTTAGTATTCCCCTATAGCACTTCTCTTATACTCATAGAACTTAAAACAGCTATATTAATACCCAAAATAATAAATTCAAAGGTTTAAAAAGCCCGCAATATTAGTAAATTATTGTGTATGGAGACAAATATCAGAAAAGATGTAAAAACAATAAATTAATTGAGCTAAATATATTATGGCATCAAAAACTAGTAGGAAAGACGTTTCTAGAATGTGAAATGAAGTTAATTAATCTACGATGAGCTAGTTACCCACTGTACCAAATCGACACGTCGATCTTGGTTCGTCAGTAAAGAGCAATCTAGTCGTAACTAGGTCGTTCGTAGCCAGGTCGCATTTAGTCTGAGCTTCAGTATCGTGGATATTGAATAAGAAATGAGCCCAAAGGAGTTTTAAAGTGTGTTCAAACAAACGGAGTGAGACTGAATGTTGTTGACAACACCCAGTGTTGGGTGAACCGTTAAACTGAATTTTCCCGGCACAAGATGCATTGCTAAGTAGGTTCGGTGACGTCGACAGCTGAACTTTACGTTTCTTTTCACTGTTGCAAACTATTTTGTACCGTCTACACTGTCTATGGGTAGATCAATGGTTTCAACTCTTTATTTATACGGTACATTCGGTACGATCAAACTGTTTTGGCTAAGGGGACAACTTGTGACTAATGATGTATAAAAAAATATGTATTTGATATTTCTCTATAGAAAATAATACCTGGTAGTCGACATGTATGCAATAATATTTTAGTAGCCTACAGGTTTTAGGTCCGTGTCTACAGGTAGACAGTTTATTAGTAAACCGTTTACATATTACTTTTTGACTCACTTTTATCTCAATTAGTAACTTAATAAAAACAAATGCTATCATATTTTTATATTTCATATCAGCATTTTAATTTACATAAGTACAATAATTTTAACAATACGAGTATTCCTGAGCACCTATGTATAAAATGTTGTATCATCATGATGAAGTGGGATATACGAAATGACATCAATATTGATTGGACGAGCCGTCGAGCAATTTATTACCTACGAATATTTGACGAACTTTAATTAAACGTTCGTATGTTCAGTGCCTACAGGCATAAGGCCTTTTAGGGGCGTGACGAGAAAAGGGGGAAGGCGAGTCAATAATACTTATATATATATTTAGGACGAAAATGAGACGAGCCACCGTTTGCCTTTACTCCATGAACTCGTTCATACTCGTAGTATATACCTACGACAAGCTAACAAATTCACCAAATTGTGCAGAATTAACACAGGTGACAGTTTCTAATGTTGACTATATTTATCCATTCTGGGGGCCTATTCTCGCGCAATTCTCTCTCTCTCTCTCTCGTCGAATTTGAGATTTCATAACATTCTTCAATATAAACGTCTAATTCGAGATGTCAATCGCACGAGATTTTCAGAACGCTGCTTAGGTAAGGACATGCAATTATTGTGACTTTGCTGAACACTATTCCAAGTTGGTTGTCTAAAGTATCCTACTAAACCGTGGGAATGCATTTAAGCAAGAAGAGAACTGATTGTTTAATCTGTAAAATATCAATACGGTATGCATACACGCTTCATTTAGCGGTTCCGTTAAATAATGGAATGCAAGCATGAAACTTTTCATCGGATAATCATTTTTTACCGGTCGTTAGAGCTGAAATTAAATTACCGACGCATTGTATCGGGCATCGGCATTGGCTGGACGTCCGCCGGACTGACATTTCATGTTAATGCAATTAAGATGCCGGAATGGAGCCAATGACGTCAGTGGATATGGAAACAAATTGAAATGGATGGTTAGTTAGTTATCGCTGTATAAATAAATTTGTGGAGATCTGTATTCATCCATAATAACAATATTGTAGCACCATAAGAGTTGTTATAATAAACTTTAGTAATGTCTACATTTTAGTGACATAAGAGACTAAAGATAAAATTAACCCTGAATAAAGTCTTTTAGCCTAGTCATAAGCGTAACGTAGTATTAACTTCTAGATTTTAAGGGTCTATTTAAATAAGTTATTAGGAGCTGCTCGTTTGTCGCCTCCAACATAAAATATTGTCGGGTCCGACTCGCTCACGACGGATACTGTACCATTGATTTTATTAGGTATTTATTATTAAAGTAAGTATACAACTGAATATTTTGTGAATACTTTAAGTGCCTACTTGTTCCTTTTATTAATATCAAGCAAAAATGGCTAAAAATCGATTTTATAAGCCCCTCTTAAATATTTACTTTCTTATGTTTTGAGTATTTGTTGTTGTAACGACAACAGAAAAACCTAATGTGTCAAAATTTTAACTGTCTAGCTATCTAGGTTCTTGAGATAGAAGCCTGGGACCCGTTTTTACTCTTTGGGTACGACACCCTAAAAACGTGAATATTTATTTTACATCCAGTTTAATTCGAAGCTTATGCTGATGTCTAGAAGGTATCAACGATATTTGCCTATGTTTGGGAAACCATTGCTTAGGGTGTCTGTCAGTACCCTGGTCGCGAGCGTCACGTCCGTGGCGGAATCCGCGGCCTCCGCCCCCGCTTTGATTGCGTTTTTATTAACCCCTCCCCTCGCGCCCTAACGCCCCACTTATCTCTAGAGATGCGACACAAGTTAAACTTTAGCAGCAAAGTCTATCGAGTCATTTTACAATTTCACTCGATACGATTACCCGTGAAGTTGTCGATAGAACTCCTGCCGGGGAGAGAGGGCACAAAGGAATTCCTCTGTCGGTGTCGGACATGGTGGACCAACTTTTTTAATAAGATGAACAGATGGATCAAATGATAGTAAGCGATTACCGCCGTCCATGCTCACCTACACCAGAGGAGTCACAAGTGCGACGCCGGCCTTTTAAAAAGTAATACACTCTTTTCTTGAAAGTTTGCAAGTCGTATCGGTCCAGAAATACCGCAGACATTCATTCCACAGTTTTCTCGTACGAGGTAGAAAGTTTCTTGAGAAACACACAATTGATAACATGGAACATTTATCTGAATAATGCCATACTGACCCGACAAACCTTGTCAGATTGTTAGGTGCAAAAAGATTAGGAGAGCATACTCCACGTAAAGTGGCAAACAGCAAGGAGGAAGAAAATAGCTACTCGACTGGAAGAGGAGTGTTAATTGAGATTTTGAGCGTCACAGCACCTACTCAATAGCTGGGGTGACTCTAGCCCGCATGAACTAACTAATTTTCAACTAACACTCGAGTGGAGAAATGAACTCAATGGAGAAATGGTGCAAATTGACTCAACAAAAACATTTTCTTTCGAGATATTTCGAGTTAAATTTAACTGGAATCGCATCACTATTGATCCCTAAGTTTATTTAAAATACTGCGATGATCAAATGTATTACTAACTCCGGTAATAGGTTCTGTGGGTAGGTACTTTATTTTTATTCTCGTATTCCTGCTACGCCAGTTTTGGGTAAATTTTATGTTACTGCTTCATACTTTTACTTTTTCATCAAATGATTTGAAAAGTAAAGCAGTGTTAAATTAGGTAGGTATCTGATACCTATTTTCTCCTCTCCTACCTATTGAGTGGCGCATTTGGTAGTGATCCCTACCTCATACGCCAAGGGTTGTGGGTTCCATTCCCGCTCTGGACAAAAATTCGTGTGATTAACACTCGTATTTGTTTTGTGTTTGGGTGTAGAATATATTTACGTATTATATTTGTAATTCTTTTGTTGTCTGATATTCTTAACTAGCATGAGATGTTGTAAGAATTATTTACTTATTAGTTTTTCTAAATAGTTATTATTATATTTTCTTATTAATTTACTTTAGCATCGCAAAACTTAAATCATAAAATAAAATGCGACGTTATATTACTCGCTATATGTCTAGCTACGATTTTTTCCAGAACTTACGGTCAAAAGATTTGCTTGCCTTCATAATATCTTTGAAATATATTTTTTTGTATTTTTGTCGATGTAAATAGTAGTTCCTTCAGGAAACACCTTTGTGGTTTATTTTTTCCTTTCACTTATTTAATATTCATAAGATATGTATGCACTAATTATGTTCAAAAACTTTTTTAAAAATTTATTTCAGTACTGATTCTATGTTTAATAACAAAACATCGAAAAATCTATACGTTTTTGCATGCATTTGTATTGAAGAACAGTTTTTTTCGATTTTGATGATAACGATGTCATTGTGTTTATACATGTAAGTATGTGTTAACACGGGTAATTATCGTTTTCCCTTGTTCAAAGACTTTATATTAGATGTAAATAAAAATTTAATTAACATAAAAAAGAAAAGAAAAAGGAGCATATTAATCTAACAGCAGCAAATTGATATACTATTCTCAACTAGCAAGTAAACGTATGGAGAGAACTCAGACGAAAAATAAGGAGGTAGCGTGTAGCCGCTGCAAGTCGCATTAATCATTGTTCGGAACTGCCTTAATCTGTTTTCGTTTCTCACTGGCCGGTAATTATAAGAGAGAAATAAACGAGCCAACTTTAGATTAGAAAAATAAACGCATTATCGACTCTGTGATGGAGCCGTTCGGTGATCCGAACAGTCTAGCGAGTCTATTGCAGTTAAAAGCAAAGTTTATCGAGTGGCACTAAATTTTTGCTCGCCTTTGATGCATTGGGTAACTCAGGTTGTGTACCTATTTTAAAGTACCTATTGTACTTTATTTTTAAAAGGAATGCATGCTGGTTTCCTGGTGGCTAGTGTGCTAGTGATCACGGCCTTCCATTGTCCAACTGCAATGTCATATTATAAATACAAATCACCTGTTTCAAATCGTCGAGCCAGTTCGAAAGCATCTTCTTCAGCCTTTGCCAGGTCCGCCAGATCAAGTTGTAAATTTGGTATTTTATGAATAAATTATAGTCAGTACCTACGGTGTATTCCTATGTCCCCATTAGACTTTTTCAATTACTTATTTACCCGAGATCGAGGCAGACAGAATTTCATAAATTGTTAGATTAATTCCTGTCCTTTTAAATATTTTAGTACACTACTATAAAAATATTTTACTAGGTTTATTAACTAAAACTTATGGTAATCTTTATTTCTTTTTAAATTACCAAGGTTTTTTTTTCAAAGCGATACAATTGAAACCTTTACCCTATTATTTCGCCCAACGGTTCTGTGAAATTGTATAATATTGGTATCGCATAGGAACGCCCGGTGCATCGGACAATTCCTCGTTGACCAACTAATCATTTTATGACAAATGAAATACACACACAGACATGTAGCACTTTATTAGACTACTGTAAATTAATATGCTCACGTCACTGCACACCACTCCGTACAGTCTGTGGTAACCCGATCTCGCTGACAATGAACTGTCTAAAGAACAACTTCACGCGCAGATACTTACCGTATAGCGTTTAGGGCGGTTCCAGACATACATAACTTCGTTATTATCAGACACGCTACCTACGAATGAATATGCTCAGCTCACGCCCCGCCGTAAACTTTCTATGAAGTCTCTGGAACCCCGTGCAATGAAATTCTCGTAAGTGAATATTATAGGTAATCCTTTCCTCGCCAGCGAAATTACACTGGGCATGCCCATAGAACTACTCCGCTCGTCGCATATTTCCCGGGTTTTTAATATGTGATAGGAGGCAGGCGAGCAGCCGGATCACCTGAGGATAAGTGATAAATTTACACTCCGTGGACACCAGGAACCCAATTCTCGGACTCGTGACATTTATCATCATACGACAGATATCACTAAAACATAGTTTTTTGTATGGTTTTCAAGTGATGCCATGTTTTCAAAATAGCACGAGCAAGAGAATTGGGCTCCAGCAACACCTGTAGGTCATACAAGTGATTGCGTCCTTTTATTGAAGGTTTAAAGACCTCAACGTCGCATTGAATCAACGAAAACCACCAAAGGTATAGGCTTTCGCCATATGCCTAGGTGGATCTAGCTAGGCACATTACGCTACTGTGTAGATACTATACATACCACTATACCAAAGCTCGGTACGCTGCAGTGCCCTGGAACCTAATTGATTGACCAATCCAGCTTATCAAAAGCCAAACGCAAGGGATATGCCTAAACAAGAGCTTTCACTCATTGCGTATTGTTCGGCTTACTCGGATCTGTTTGGTAGATCTAGTAGTAGTTGACATACTATACTGCGTATAGTTACTCATAGTAATGTAATGTGATGTTAATTATTAAGTAAACAAATTCTAGGACAAAGATTTTTTTATTGTGCGGAGCAGCAAACCGGCTGATGATGGTGTGACCATAAATGCACTCCTCATTTTAGCGTGTAATTCCCGGCTGCGTAGATAACTGAATCATGGTTACACAGTTCAGAAAGTATCCGAAACGTGCAGGTTTCCTCACGATGTTTTTTCTCTCACAGCCGAGCTAATGATAGAAATAAGCACATTTTGTAAAATCCAGATGTGCATACTCGAATTCGAACCACGACCCTCGTATCCCCCCAAAACCACTAATCTACCATCGCTCATCCATCCAGTGACCATACAGACGCTGGCCGTCACAAAAGCGACACAGGCAAAGAAGTTATTTATACCTACTCCACGATCTCCAACTACTCGTACCTATGTTTTAATTGCGTACCTACTGATGCTACGTTAATTAATGATATGTATTTATAAGCCCTTCTTACACTACATACGTAGGTAGGTATTATTTGTGTAGGTACTATGAACATTTTAACTCTGCTCACAACGCATAACGTTGTGAGAAGCTCACAAATATTTGCAACAATAGGTAGGTAGGTACCTACAGTTGTTTTCTACCGAACTTTAATCAAAATGGTACAAAAGTTAACGTACAATTACAAATTTAAATCATGGATTACATTTAAATAAAATAGGGTATAACAGACAGGTATTACAAGTCTCCTAAATTTAATTATGAAGAAAAAGCTGTGCAAAAAACAGTTACAGGATGTTAAAGGTGAAAGATGGCAGACGATACGATAGGTAGGATTCGGTAGGTACGATATAATATTAGTACTATAATTCAATAAATATTATTAACTCGGTTAAAGGCGCGCACACACGCGGACGCGGTAATATCGTATTTTTATAACGATTCGATTCAGCTGCAAATTTGTGTGTGTTGTATGTTATTAAAAATTATATTTCCTTGGATTATGGCCACAGCTGCAGCTGTAACGTCTCTCATTCACATCAATGTATACAAATAAAGATATTTGGATTGTGGGAGAACCACGCTTTGGCATAAACAGGCCGGCTCGACCGAAGTGATACCACGGCCTCACAGAAAACCGGCACCGTGAAGCTGAACTGTGTTGTGTTTCGCTGCGTGGGTGAGGGTACCGTAGGCCCAAACCGAGGGACAGAAGGGTTCAAAGGTTGGCAGCGCATTTGTGACTCCACTGGTGTCGCGGGTGTCCATGGACCGCGGCAATCGCTTACCATCAGGTGATCCGTAAGCTCGTCTGCCACCTGTCACAAAAAAATATAAGCATTGAGGAATGACAAGTTAAAAACCTAATGTGTGGCTAGGTCTACATTGTTATGCACTAACTCCTTGATACGCGCATACCTTGATATATATGCATTCACGTGGCAAAAAAATAGCATGTATAATTTCTATTTCACACCATTTTTGTTTTATAGAATTTATCTATTTTATTTAGTCTTAGAGTGAGAAAATAGTAAAAAAGTATTTTAAGGATTTGAGTCCACCAGATATATTAGCAAAAGCATTAAGAGTTTAAATAAACTTTGGTCAGGAAAATTTAGTAGGTTATCAGGTAGGTATTTTAATATTAGAATAGCCAGACATTTAGCTACAATCTCACCTGATGATAAGTGATGATGTGGCCGAGGATGGATCGTGTTTGTTCTGTAACAGCCTATTCACTCTTTTCTTGAATACGTTCAGATCATAATATCATTCTGGGAACACACCTTCCGGCAGAGAGTTCCATTCCTTAGCCGTACGCAAGATGAACCTACATTTGAACCGTTTGGTACGAATTGCCAGTATTTCTACGACATAAGGGTGGTAACCCCTTCTCCGTCTTGTGTCCCGATGATGAAAGGGGAGGCGGTGGAATTATTATATATGGTTTCCCTATGATTTCTTACTTTGAAGATGAAAACATAAATGTAGATAAAGTAGTGTATGAGACTTCACATAACTCGGTATTAAAACACTAGCGAATACTATTAAAAAACCGGCCAATTGCGAGTCGGACTCGCCCATGAAGGGTTCCGTAGCAGCAAGTAAGATATATGAAAGGTAAATTGCGGTTTACGGTTTATAACGTAAAAAAAACCACTGTCTATATCTAGTTCAAACCAATTTTCGTTGTTAGTTTTCATGATTATGTACATCATATATTTTTTTTTAGTTTTATAATTCATTTATTACAATTTACCACTTACTTTGGGAGCGTCTCTTGCACAAAGTATTGTGTTTAGAAAAAAATAATGTTAAAAACCTCAACATCATTTTTAAAGACCTATCAACAGATACCCCACACGTATATGTTTGATAAAAATTTTTTTTTGAGTTTTTTCCAATTTTTGTGTAAAAATCGTTAATGCGGTTCACAAAATAAATCTATTTACCAAGTGTCAATAGTATAGTTCTTATAGTTTCGGAGAAAAGTGGCATACGGACGGACGGACAGACATGACGAATCTATAAGGGTTCCGTTTTTTGCCATTTGGCTACGGAACCCTAAAAAACTAGTCAAGGCTCGGTTTTTTTTTAAATCTCGCTCGTGTTTTAATTACCCTAATTATGTGACAGTCACATAAACTACTATTTATAGCTAGATCATATGTTTGCCATGTGAATTGGACCGTGGAGGATTTATCACGTGCGATAGATGGCTCGCTGGCGCTAATCGAACGCGATGGAAATTGATTAATAGTGCTCAGCGAGAAAACATTCCAACGATTTCGGTGTCACAGCAAACTAAAATAAATAACAGGGCCCGAGTCGCGTGAAGCGCAATGCGATGATTGGAAAATGCTTACGTTCAATTGGAAAACAGTATTTCACTCTGAGAGGGTTTTGTCATTTTAGTTGACAAAGAGAAACGCTTTTCTGAATGAATAACGTCTAGTGGGGCATTTATTTTGAAGACTGAAGACAATGAAACAGCTAGATATCGCCTAATCCATTCATACTTAATATGTTATGTAAAAGTGTGTGTATCTGTCTGTGTGTCCGTCTTTCACAGCGAAGCGATTAACATAATTTTTTAAGTGGAAGGGATGGACAGTGATATAGGCAACTTTTTGTCTCTTACTAACTCGAGCGAAGCCGAGTGCAAAAGTTAGTATTATTAGTATTTCCATTACCATGTCATATGAAGTAAGCTGCAGTGGCGCCATCATTTATTTTCACGTCCTCATTGTAAAATTATATATTTATTCGTTTGTGAACCGATTCCGTTTCCTTTTTGTGATTGCGTATTGTAGTCCTCTTACATCAGATCAATAAGAAGGATTTTAAAAAGAGAAATAATTAAAAACATTCGTAAACATGAGTTCGAGCCACTTCAATTGCAGGTAATTTAATATTCAGATCCGAGTTATATTTTCTGTTGCTGGTTTTGTTACTTCAGATATACGTATTGTATGCTAAATACGAGTTCTGAATACCTATTAAGGCTGGTACGAGTAGGTAACAGCCTAACTAGGTAGAATTACTAAAACATAATATAACAATAAAACGTTTTACTTTTTAATTAATTAAACCGTAAAGTAAGCACGTCTGTACGTACGTACAGTATGTCCAAACGTACTTTCTATCACTTTTGAAATTCGCATAAAAAATTTCATACTGACTTGGTCACTTGGTCATTTTGTATATAGGAGTCGATAACATTTCCAATAGTCGTAGAACAAATGTTGTGCAGACTGGTTGGTGGATAAAGGGACAAAATTAATGGGTGACTGTAATCCCCTTTCCATAATGGGTACGATTGGACCATGATAAATGATTTGGCAAGTCTGCTCATTAAACTGAAGTGATTGCTATCTGACCTCCGCGACTTATTAAGCAGAGCTATGAAGGATCTCACCAAGTGGATCATGTTAACGTTTAACCTATTGTTTACGAGACACCTTGTATAGTGTGTGAAAAGTATTTAATTTTGGAGAAATCAGCCTACAAAGTTAAAAATCGTAGGTAGATACTTAAACTTACCATCAGATGAGAATAATAATAATAATAATTCCCACAACATCTTATACATTGACCTGATTCCGTAGGGTAGCGTAAGCACTTAAAGCTAAGTAAGCGTGAGAATGTGGTCAAATCTCTGGCTATTCGACAAAAAAAAATATTTTGCCATCCCGTCGTGATATCCTAGCCTATCACTTAGTACGGGATAGGTAGGCAGCTTACAACAGCGATGTCGATTTAATTTTTAATGAATTATAAGTTTAAATAATCTACCGTCTGCCACGAGTCTTTGCCTTTAGTATTACTAAGTACAACTCGTAAGTACTATAGTACTGAAAAGGAGGAGGTGGTCCTCGGTTGATTAGATTCTTGTCGATGCCTTCTACCTCCACCATCAATCTTTATATAGTATAGGTTAAATTAATCCCGCGACGAGCTAGGGGCGCTAACCACTTAGACAGCTTTTATTTACCTAGTGAGAAACACGAGTAAGTACTGTATTGTACTGTGTTTTTGGTTCGATTGCCACTCTGATAAAAAATTCGTATGACGAACACGTTTGTTTGTTCAGTGTTTCCAACATATATTTATTATTTATTTCAGCCCGATTCGACCAATCTTAATCTGAGACTAAATCTATAGTACAGCGCTGTCATTCCATATAAATCTGACGTTATACTATAGATTTATCCACGGATAAAGATTGGTCGAATCGGGACGTAGTCCAATTTTTCAATTTAGACTTTAATTAATTAATTACACGGTGAGTAAATCTATCTTGGTGATCTGCATCAGCTCACAAATAAACAATTCTGTGGGCTTCAGAATAATGAGGGAACAATTCGTTTACGTCGGTCTAACGAACGAGCAATGCGGTTTGCATTAGGTTGGTGAGATTTTCATCAGCAAGTGAAAAGTTTACTGTTCTCGTACCTAGCGTTGTGAGTTAACAAAGTAATTTACGTCAACTAAAACATATCTACAACACTGCTACCATGGGCGTATCCAGGGGGGAGGGGACACCAGCTGCCCTTCCTGGAAATCAAAGAAGTTAGAATATGACATGCTCCCCCTAGGCCCAAAGCTGGGTACATCCATGGTAGATACACGCAACAATTAATAAATACAATAAATGAAATAAATAAATAAACGGATCATCTGATGGTAAGCCATGGACACCCGCAACACCAGTAGTGGAGTCACAAGTCTGTTCCCCTTTCCCCCGATTTGGCCTCTAGCACCTTCTCTATTCCCTTATCATCTCATTCCAAAGAGACCCCAATGTGAGACGACCGTAGAAGGTTCGTGCGCAGGACCAACGGATTTATGTGTTTTCCAAGGAACGGGGGTACAAGACCGCCAATTTCCAGTCTCTTTTCTTTCTTTTACCGAAAACTTACGTACAGATTTTTGTCCCGACCCAGGGATCGAACCCGGGATGTTTTGCGAAGCTGTCGGTTTAAAGTGCGATCCACTAACCCACCGCGCCACCGAGGCAGTGAATCGGTACCCTCACTCACTCGGTGAAACACTGCACAAGCGCTTTACGGCGCTTCTCTGTGAGGCCGTGGTATCACTTTGGTCAAGTCAGTTTGTTAATACAGAAGTGAAGCTCTTTCACGGTTTATAGTCTTTCTGTCCAACAATTGATTTTCTATTGTGTCTGTGTTCTGGTTACGAATATAAGTAGGGGCTTGAGTTTAAGCCCATATATTTATATGGGCTTTACATAGGTGTAGTGTAGGTACGTAGCACACATGTATGTAGGTATACTCTATATAATCCAGATCAGTATATTCAATTAACAGTACACTACTTACCTTGTTACATTTAGCGTAATGATATCAATCTAATCAAGGTACTAAACCAAGCTGGTTCAGATCAAGCAGGGTTTAATAAGGTATGTGGATGCGTGAAGGAAACGTCACCCTATACATCAATCACGCCGCTATGCGCCAGCTTCGCGCCCGCGGCGCCCGCATGCGCAGGGGTGTCAAACATGCTTATTTACTTAGTTATTTTTTATTTTAGGGGAGAGCTTCATCTGGAATTACATTGGTAGAAAACCTACATACGTTGAAGTAGGATTCATAAAGTCTTCTGATCCACCCTGGGCTAACTGATACTAATAAGCAGTAGCTCATTGTGTCCGCTCCAGGCGAGGGGAGCTCTGTACCCAGCAGTAAAGACAATGAAACAAGTAACGTTATAGGCAATAACAAAAAAAGTTATAGGCAATGAAACAAGTAACTGATTCAATAAATTAAGTAATTGAGCGGTGTCCTACAACATGAGTGCAATCAATTATTTGTATTTGTTTGAAGTTTCAAGATTTATTGGTTGATTGGTAAGTATTTGAATGTAGGAATACATATATTCTATAAATGAGATTTATATTGTAAAGGAACGCACATGATCCTTGATTACGATACCTATATCACATCATTTTTCATTTTTATATAATAATTCAATGTGCAAATAAACTACACGTACCACTAGATTTAAAAAAATACTGAAAATATTTGCAAATTTAGAATCCGTAACATAAATATGGCCGTGAGTAAAACCAAATTGTAGATACATATTTATTTATTTAAAGTTACAAATAAATTGATTACTACCTAGTTAGGATCTAAAGCGTCAGTATCAGTTGTTTACAATAGGTATCAACATATCTGATCAACTAAATACTCTCCATTAATAATTTTCAATTTAATCTCGCCCTCTTTCACGACACACATGTAACTTTGTTGCTTTTGACTTTACGATGGAAATGGGAATGAACGATGCAATTTCCGCAAACGTTCGCAAAAGACTTCAATTTTCCTAGCCTCCGCACCATCACAGAGTAAAGATCACCAGTATCTTGACTAATGTCATTTAAAAGTGCACTATCTATGCCCTATTGAAATATTGCCAAATATATCATTATTAGTAGTAGACAATCAGGGAAAGATCGGCTGCAGGACCAACGGAGTACTCTGCGTAGGCACAGGGATAAACGAGGTACAAGGCAAACTTCCATACTCAGAGCTGACACCGAGAATAAAACAGCCCTGAGGGCCCAGGGCCTCCGTCCAGGTCCAGTCCAGGTAAATTTTGAATCGTCCTCGAAACTCAAGCACATTCATTGCTTTAAAGTGTGACCCACTAGTCATTGTAGTACCTATCAGTACTACTGACCAAGTAAGGGATACATTTTTGCAAAAACGAGTACCTACAGTAGGTCACTGGAGCGCTAGTCATTGTTGCTATATTGTCTACTTACTGGCTGACTATATGTTTATACAGTAACAATACAGTACTAATTGTCCCCTACTTTAATTCAAACCTGTGAGCTGTGGTCTGGTAAAGAAAATATACTAACGCAAAAACCTCAAAGAACAATTCTCACTTTTAACCACGACTTTAATTTTAACCTGTACGGTAGGTAAAGAAAGTATAATCAAGCAAAAGCCTTACAAAAAGAACATTTTGCTTTGTGAACTAACCTCAGGCCGAATTTTCACACGAAGCCCAACATAAGTACTTTTAGCCAAATTTTTATTTCAGTTTCTTTGTATTGCTGAATGCCATTGTAATTTTGTTGCTTTGTCTTCAACGATGCACTTGGTGGGTAGGACCTGAATTTTAATAATAGACCCCGATCGAGTTTTTTTTTTATATTAGAATAGCCAAACATTTGGCCACAATCTCACCTGCTGGTAAGTGATGATGTAAGTAACAATAAAGGTTCAGATGAGATCTAAAACTACCAATGGTCTGGGGCGACCTTTTTATTATGAAGAGTACCTACAATAAGTGTATTATATTGATAATGATGGTGGTGCAACCCTATTCACCGCGGCAGTATCAAATTAAATTAAACCACTCACACCCAAACAACTGACTGTTACCGAAGACTAAACTGAGTCTTGGGAAAAAGGAATAAACGACGTGAAATTTAAAACCATTAGAGGTGCCTACGCAGTCGTTGTCAGTAATAAATACTTTCACGTTTAACTGCTTATCATTCACTTCAAAGGAGACTGTTCTTTTCACTTCTAAAGGGATGGCGTGGACCGATGGATTTAACGATTTCATAATTGTAGGTATTACTGGCCTGATAACCCATTTGTTAGTTACCATGCTTCCACCGTTGCGGCTTCGATTCCCTACCAACATTTTTTTATGTGATGGGTGGCAGACAAGCAGACGGATCACATGATGGTAGGTGATAGCCGCCGCCCATTGGTGTTGAAAAAAATTAACATACTTGAATAAAAATAAAATATTGGATATCGATTTACCTATATTTCAATTAATATAATTAGCAGTAAAAAAATTATATCTGATAGGCATCCAAATAGGGCACGTTTGTATGAATCAGCTAGTGGCTCGGTTTATTTGCTGCTCAGTGTGTTTGCACCCTCGTTACAAAAGGCATACTGCATTTTGTAAACTTAATGGGGAACTTGCATATTTTTTTTATTTTAGTTTCATATGTTCTATCTTATACATTTAATGATAACTTAAAGATATTAAAAAAGAAAAAAGTTAAAATATGCACAAATAATTGTTTTAACGCAAATCAAAAATTGAAAATATCTATTAAACTAAACTTACTATTATGGATTTCAAAAAATCTGTAAAGTGCGTTCTACTTCCAGCTTTAGTACGGCGCTTAGTGAGTGCAAATGTTTTTATTTGTCTACAAGAACGGATAGTTGCTTTACGGGGTACTGAAAATCGTAATTTATTAGTTAGTTCATTACCGTCATACTTATTATGTAACAAATCGTGTAATGTTGACCACATTATATCGATATCTTGCATTATTCGTCTATCTATAAGCCTATTTAAGTTGTATTTTTTAACAGTTGATCATATTGTAGATATCCGTGGGAACATCTGTGATTAACACACTTCAAGAATTTCTTTTGTACAGTTTCAATAAGATCAATCAAATATTATAAATGTTTTCCGAGAGATCGTAGCCTCGAAATTATTAAAAATATATCTGATTTAGTTGCTAATAATTAAATCAATTGACGTCGCTAGTTGACCCTACCCGTCACCTTAAATGATAGATTAAAATATGGATCCAATTATACATTGGAAGGAACCCTGAATTCCATACCCAAAGCGTACAATTTAATCTTGGCTCCTATTGGCTTAGGCTTATTTTATTTATTGCTAGAGGCGACAAACGAGCAAGCGTCACCTGATGGAAAGTAATCAACGCCGCCCATGAGCATCCGCGAAATCAAAGAGATCGCTAATGTGTTGCCGGCTTTTTTAATAAGGAGTACCTACCTACGCTCTTCTCTTGAAGGTCCTTAACATATGATGCTTATAATGTCCTCATTTTGTTTTCGCGGCTTCTTCGCACGCAATACACAGACTAAGCGTGGAGCGGGCTTTTGAGGTTTCACAAGTGATATACAGAGGTTTCCTTTAACCAAGTTATGTTAAAGGAAACCTCTGTGTTCTTGGAACTCAGTTTAATGTACCTATCTGTAGATTTGGGACATAAAACATAATACTGTGAATGTTTTGCTTTTTATTCAACTACATCTTATTTCTTCAAACAACCTCAAAACTTCAATATATATTAATAAATATCGTGACATATATATTTTAATTTTCAGACGTACATCAATCGTGTGCCTAACGTCAATTTATTGAGGAACTTCCACACCAACACGCAGAAAAAATACACTAGCAAAAATGTTATAATGGAAGTTTTCCATTGTCTTTGCCGAATTCCAGAAAACGGCTTGAAACAGCACTGTGCTGTGTTTCGCTGCGTGAGTGAGAGTACCGGAGACCCTAGAAAGTACGTAATACCTAACATGTGATTGTCTGACGTTTGAGATCTATCAATACCTATATGCAGATCGCCAGGTCCCACTTATCGGATCTGTAAATTGACTTAAAGCTTCTATGTACGTAGGTAGGTACATTTGAAATCATTAATTTGTAGGGTATAATATACAGGCGGCACAGGACCGACCTGTGAAGAACATTGTGGGAGGATGGAAATACCAGTAGTAAGCGTCTATTGGCTGAAATTATGATGTACGCTAAGAGGTATAATATGGGAAAGTAGAAAATAACCTTGTACTTGTACTTACAAAACTCTTTCTTGAGTCCTGTCACACGTACGCCGGCAAATAAATAACAAGGCACGTACGAATGTATTAAAAAATCCATCCACCCCCAAAAGGCCTCGTTGTTGAGTAAACGAAACCCTGCACCCTTGGCCGGAGACAGGTTATTAAACTAGTGATGTTATGGTTCACTCTTCCTTTTAGGCAAACACGCACGCGGGTCGCCTCAGGATAAGTGATCATCGCTATCCATGAACATCCATTACACCGAAAGGAATATAAATATTAGAATGACACGAATAATCCCAATTTAGAGGGTTTATTCCTACGCAATTGATCGGCCATAGTGGTTTAGGATTAATACTCTTCACAATTCCAATATCTGCACATTTTCGCATCCAATTAATCAACTGTACAAGCCCTGCCCCTATCAGCAATTAGAGTGTCCCGGATGACTGAAACAAATAGGACCTACTAATTTGCTAACACTTCGACGCATCTGCCCCTGCTTTAGTCCCATAACAACGGTCACATCACTAGCATTAACGACCCGAATATTTCGGATTCGGCGCGCAAACTGATCGCCGCTCCTCGCTGATATATTGGGAACATTTCCGAGTATGCTGGCCTTTTTTGTGATGGCCCTCGTTCCCTCATCACGTGTGACAGGAGAGGGATCCGAAACAATTCCGCGCGAAGTCGCTCATTACGATCGGCGGCGATAACATTTGTATTGCGCCGATACGCGCCCGCGCCGCCCGCCTGGGACACTTCGGCCCTTTGTACCCTTGTCTCGGAATTTAAACGGGCAATACGGTTCGACAAGTTGGAATTCCTGATGTTCGAAATGTTAAAAGTGGCTTTTATATTGTTCGACATGGCCTAATCACCGGGCGTCGCTTCAGATGCTGAAGTAGGAGAATAATCGGTATTGTAGTCACATCATCGCGAGAAAAGACTATGTTTCTAACTATTCTGCCTGTTGCATGTCTTTTCTCATTGTTATGTCATGGTCAATCAGTATTGTTATTCTATTATTATTATCCAACCTATCTTTCTCAATTTTTGTTTGAATGGGAAAAACTAGGTATATGCTTTTTTTAAATTAATGGATAATCCAATCAGTATCTGAAAACATAAGTATACGACTATATCTATTGGCTAAAGGTTTTTGGCTAATCTTTATTGGGTACACCGCATGGACACAAAAAAAACAAAAAGGGTCGATTAACAAAATTCGCACTCTGTTTACGTAGGGCCCGATATACTGAGTGGGAATCCAATTTAACTTATTAAAATAAATAATTGTGAACACCGTAATTCGTTGTTGTGACGGCGCACGGCAGGGCCGGCGCACAGAGCACGGGCGCGGCGACGCAGTAATTGAAAGCAAACAGGCGATGGTAATCCGGCGCGGTAAGTCAGCCGGCCTGTGCGCGCGCACGAACGCAAACAGCGGAAGCGCTTCTTTAAATATCTGTTGCACATTAAACACCACGATCACTGATATATTCTGCCATCCTTCGAAATTCAACCCTTCACACATGCTCTGAAAAACTGTCTTAAGGAAAAAGCGTGTTTTGAGAAAAACCCGTTTTTACTTTTTTGTTACTCAATTATTTAACGATTAATTTTTTAATTGATGTAGAATTTGATATAAACTTGTTTCCAGAATGTAAAAAAGGTATCTAATGCAATATTCAGGTTTGCTTGTATTATGAAAGTTTTTCAAAGGATATGCGCCTTTTTAAGAGTATACACGATCACAAGTCAATGCCTTCATTACCTATTTCTGCTGGATTTATTTTTATAATAAAAGGCTCTTGGATACATATTATTCGGTTATTACTATTAGTTTACCATTTTTCGGTACCAGATTGTTATCGAATAATGGTGAACGTGCATGATGCATTGGTCTGATTCACCTGCTTAAAGGTTACAAAGGTCAGACGGCAGTCGTTTTATTGTAATACCAGGCTTCCTGAATCCTGGATCATGATCGACGTACCCAAACGTACCCCACGTTTGGACCCCGCCCACACCATGTGCACAGCCCTCCGAAGCATCGGCTTTGGATACAACTGGAAATGATACGCTGAGGTGACGATGAGGGTGCTAAGCCAATTTTTCACGGTAATTAGTAAATATCCTTAAATAGTGTTCGTTGCGGTTAAACCCGCCCGTTCCCGTTCGAACTATAGGTATTATGTAGGTCTCATTCTACATAATATTATCTATAAATATAATAACTATTTATCTTCACTAAGCTTTGCGAATCATTTAGTTATATCCTTAGATTAATACAAAGGTTATATCTAAGTCATCATCATCATAGTCATCTGACGCAAAGTGAGAAAATTAGGCGACGATGTTCATTATGTCCATAAATTAATTAAGTTAATGAAGTGTGCAAAATGTTCTTGTTTTTTAATGTGTTACGTGGCAGGCGAGCAGACGGATCACCGGTAAGCGATTGCCGCCGCCCATGGACACTCCGCGACACAAGGACGCTGCCTAGCTTTAAAGCCCCTTTTCCCTAGGATTGGGCCTCCGCCACTCACGCAGCACGCAGCGAAACACAGCACACCGGTTTTCTGTGAGGCCGTGGTATCACAATCCGGTCGAGTCGGCCCATTCATGCCAAAGCGTGCCTCTCCCACGGTTAAAACGAATCAAAATATAAATTTAATTATCTACAACATTCCAGAGTTTGAAATAATTTTAAAGTAGGTACGCAAACGATGAAAAAAATTGTATTCCTGTTGTGGTTATCTAAACAAAGAAAATGTTCAAAAATACTTGATTTATAGCCAAATTGTGTTTCCTTAGAATAATGACGACTTGTATTTAGCCATTGGGGAATTCGCCAAAAAAGTTAGTGCCACGGCGGGAAACAAACAATATTGCGAGAGCATTCCGCGCGACTCTGACAGCAGATATTGAAATGTTTTTGTTTCCTACACAAGCATTGAGCGAGTCCTTATGTGCCACAAGACAATATAACACTTTGAACTTAACGGGAGTGGTAACTGTGTGCAATTAATAATCCACCATTTACTGCTCTACTACATCAAGTCTCTTGACTTACTGCCACACTCAGAGTCGTTGATTAACTTAGTTGACTACTTAAGAAAAAATATTGACACTTATTTTGATACGCATAAAGACTACTGATACTAAAGTTAATGAACATTAGCCAAATGACGTTTCTGAGTGTGGCCGTTAGATTTCACGTACAAGACAGCCACACGTCGAGTTATTGAAGTGAGAGTCAATTTATGTTTCACAGGCTTGGATAGTTTAGCGTGTGGCTATAACATTTAAGGTAATAAAAGGCCGACAGCGACAACAAAGACAAGGTTTTGGCATGTTTAAAAGTATAGTAGAAAAAGCTTCAAGCTAAGCTTAACATATTATTTACTAGTAAAAATTAATTCTGACCGAACCTATCAAAATCGTAACACCGCTATTTTGTGTAAAAGTGTTTACACCACATAAAAAGCAATATTTTTCATAGTATGATCAACTTGAGTAGGCCCCTAATGTCCGAGAAGGCCGAGTTTGGTAATGTATAGTTACCATGACTTGCACTTATCGCTTCCAAAGCCCCATCTCCGGCGCGGAAAAAATATTACAGGAAAAATTGTGCGAAGGAACGCCGAAGCTCGACACGAGATATTGAAATGTTTTTGCGTTTTCCGATATCAAATAGACCAGACGAGACCGCCGTCACGGAACCAAACGCCAGCTGTCAATCCTTCTACCTACATCTGTTTCGATGTGATTATTTTAATGCATATCTTGTTGAGGTACAAATTCTCTATAAGAATAAACAACATTAGTGTGTGTTTATACAAAATGTTTTGGAGAAAAAAAAGGATGTTACATTATTGCCACGTAGGTAGGTTGACATGTAGGTAAGTAAAGATTAGGTGCAAACCTTTTAGAAAAACCTTAATGTTATTGTTATGTATGAGGCTACGAGACGAGTACCAATAAATTGTGTGTTGTGATAACACCCCGGCAATAAAAAACAGGTATTAATACTTATAGTCGAGCAATAGATAACATTATCTTCCAAGCTCGAATAGATAGCTTATAATTTAAGGTTGCATCTTTAAAAATCACTACAGTGCACATTTTCTTAAGTAACATAAAAATATATTTTATTACAAAAATACATGCCTATTTTTAAACGGTTTTATTTGGCTCACCCCGTTTGTTTTATTATTTATTTATTCTTGGGTCAAATTTGGTAATTCAAATTTCACCCTCTTCCTGTCAACCGATTAATCTGAATTTTTTGTATACACTTTGGATTTTGGTGACAATACAATTCTGTTTATTCATTATCATTATAAATTCAAGATGGCCGCCGCTACAAAATGGCGGATAATTTATGTTTTATTAATCCCATCAATATGGGTATCAAATGAAAGGTCTCAACAAGCAGAATACAATATACTATAAAAAATTGAAATCCAAGATGGCGGCCGCTACAAAATGGCGGATAACGTAGGTTTTATCAATCCCATCAATATGGGTATCAAATGAAAGTGATCAACCAGTAGAATACAATTTACTATATAAAATTAAAATCCAAGATGGCGGCCTCTACAAAATGGCAGATAACTTAGGTTTTATCAATCCCATCAACATGGGTATCAAATGAAAGGTCTCAACAAGTAGAATACAATTTACTATGAAAAATTGAAATCTAAGGTGGCCGCCGCTACCAAATGACTGATAACATTTTTTATCATCCCCACCAATATGGGTATCAAATAAAAGGTCTCAACAAGTAGAATACAATTTACTATGCAAAATTGAAATCTAAGATGGCCGCCGCTACCAAATGGCTGATAACATTTTTTTATCAATCCCACCAATATGGATATCAACAACAGTTAAGGACCTCAGAGGGGGAGTTTTGGGGTATGTTAATACTTTATGTTTTATTTGCAAGCTTGTCCCTAACCGCGTCATCGCCCCGGCGGATCGCCATTTTGAGGTTGTACTCGGTTATTTTTTCGATGGATGCCATGGATATTAGGCGCGCTGTGGCGTCGTTAGTGGCGTTATCTGTATAATATACACAAGTTCTTGTGTGTCTGGAGATGGCTACCACCGCTTGTGGGACACTTTGCAGGAGATGGGACTGTTTGACAATTCTGACTATCGCAACGTTCTCGAACGTCTGTCCCAGGGCTTCGTGGATTGTCAGAGTGCGCGATCCTTCGCCTGATCCGTACCCCTGGCTGATTAAGAGAGATTTAGATAACAATAATAATTAATACTATAGAGATTACAAATTGACTTATGTCACATTTAAAAATTCTTCAATAGAGTAAGGACTTTTTTCTAGTAAGAAAGCCTCCAGTTTTTAAACGGTTTTCTTTAGCTCGACCCGTACGGTATTTATTTATTTGGGTCAAAATTAGAAATTGAAATTTGAGTACCTTCCTGTTGTCAGATTGATCTTAAATTTGGTACACACCTTTAGTTTCGATGAGAATATAATATAGTAATATCAATAACGTTGTAAATCTAAGATGGCCGCCGGTACAAAATGGCGGATTTCATATTTTTCCACAACCCCCTCAATATGGGTATCAAATGAAAGGGGTAAACTACTACTACTAGTAGAATACTGTGATTATGACAAAATTTAAAATCCAAGATTGACGTGGTTACAAAATGGCATATTAGGTGAGGGCATGAGTAGTCGTGTCCAGAACAGTTATGTCCAAGATTGTGTGACGTTAAAATGACAGATCAAGTCTCTGGAAGGGCTATGTATTGAGGAATTAGATTGTAATAAATTATCAGGTAAAAAACCATGTAATAATGATGCACTAAAGGTAGGCATTTCCGTTAAATACTAAAAAGTATAAAATAAAAAATCGGTAAAAAAACTTTAAAGTTAAACGGTTTTATCTTATGTGCACTGAAAACTAGAAAATAATAATAACAATTAGGTATTTTGAACTTCTAGTTCAGAAATATTCTAATACCAATCAGAATAGCTTTTAGGCATATTAGACTAAAATAAAAACGTGGGGCCCCTCTGAAATCCTACCTATGGCAAAGCATATCTTTATACTTTGGTAGATCATGAGCTGGGCGTTCGCTGGTGAAGCCGCCACGGCTGGTTATTGATTGTCAAAATCTCCAGTTACGATTATAGTAAGTCGATGCAATCCACGCTTAGTATAGAAGAAAGTATTACAGCAATAGTTAATGGGCCCCACGTTTTTATTTTAGTCTAATATGCCTAAAAGCTATTCTGATTGGTATTAGAATATTTCTGAACTAGAAGTTCAAAATACCTAATTGTTATTATTATTCTCTAGTTTTCAGTGCACATAAGATAAAACCGTTTAACTTTAAAAGTTTTTTTACCGATTTTTTTTAATTTGCTGTCAAAACTATTATAGGCAGAATATGTATAGGGGAATAATAAGGCATTCCCCTATACATATTCTGCGTTTATGATTTACGAGCGTTCTCACTACCCTACATTAATCTAAATCCTAAAGATAAACTTGGCTCACTCATTATAGCAGAATGGGATGGTGGATACTTACTGCTAGTAAACGAATCTCCATAACAACTCGAATCAAGGGATCAATCTCTAAACGTACCCGCAGGTAGGCACATTCCGAAGGTGAAAGAGTGAATTTATGCAAATTAACGCCCGTCACCTTTACTCACCCCCTACCTGACAATCTGGTGCTAAAAGCCACTGGTGCGCAAAACGTCACTGAACCTCCTACCTACCTTCTAACAAAAGGCTTTGCTCTATATTACTACAGCCATTATGGCTTACCTATTTAAGTAAGAGGCCCAAATAACAATGTCAGTAACTGTAGTTGTCTAGTCGTAGGCAGCCTGTCCTTTGGTTGGCAAAGTTTCTTGTATCATCACTCCACATTATCTGAATTATGCAAAGCCATTCAGCTTTATTACCGGGGCATAACTCCGCCACACGAGCGCCGTCTGTCGTCAAATTAATAAGCTCTCCGCCCCCTTGTGTTTATAAATTAAATGCGGTGAAGGACAAATTTATAAATTGTCATGAAATACGGCCGCTCCGAATGATGATGAGAAATTTCACGAGCATTTTACCTAACCTTGAAACGCTTTAGGCTCGTCGCCCACACAACAGTCGAGGCAGGCTAGAGTCTAGGGATAGTCGCATAAGCGGCGCACCGCACCTAAGGTTTCTTCAAAATAAAGGGCGTGCGGTCATACACTGGAGTCACGGCACGAGCAAGATGAAGGCGGGACGTCGTCGAGCCCAAGTGTACCTGCGCCAAGACTCAAGCCATTTTGTCATTTCGTTTCGTGCGCATGAGAAGGATGCATAGCCGCCCGCGCCTCGACTCTACATAGAAACCAATGCTCGCGCCTCGACTCCAAGCCGCCGCGCCGCCTGTCGTGTGGGCGACGCGCCTAAGACGCTTTGAGTGTAAGCTTTTCCTTGTTCAGTGCAACACAGAGAGAAACATGAGACTGCTTAACTGTTTCAAACAGAGAAATTAGAAACGTAATTTTATCATATGCATTCTGTTAAGGTGACGGGTAGGGCACACTAGCGACGCCAATCGATTTTAATTATTAGCTACTAAACCGGATCTATTTTAAACAATTTCGGGGTTACAATCTCTCCGCAAACGCTTATACTATTTATTAAATAACCATGCACATATCTTGGCTCCGTTTTTGTACGCGAAAAATTGATTCACGCCAAAAGTGGTTACTTTTAGCGGTAATCCAAAATTCGAGTGCAAAAGCAGACCAAACTATAAGTATTAAATAAATAGTATAGGTGTTTGCCGAGAGATTGTAACCCAGAAATTGTTTAAAATTGATCCAGTTTAGTAGCTAAAAATTAAAATCGATTGGCGTCGCTAGTGTGTCCTACCCGTCACCTTAAGGGACCTGCGACAACAGTCAGTTTTTTAACAGTGAAGTCCTATCTTTTTTTCTCTTGCCTTTATTTCGCAAATCGAACGCGAGGGACCTCGATTGCGGCTCATAAATTATAGACCAATCTGTCTCATTATTCTGACGTGTATTTACCACCAGGCCAACAGAAAAACATTCCTCTTGTGTGTGATCATGCTTCTTCTCAAAGAATTGTTATTATTCTATGCTTCTTCTAAAACATACACCTAAATGGAGATAACCAGAAAAATGTGCGGCTATGTTATACTGCGAAACTTTATCGAATTAACTTTTGCCGTGTTGTTGCTCGCACTGACTAAAATTCGAGTTGTGTCAGCTCCAACGGGCATAATAAACTAGGTTCACCGGAAATAGCGTGAAAACGAAAATAACTCAAAAAGCAATATAAAAATGAAAACTTTGTTTGTACCACCTTAAAATTTCAAAGCACGTAATTAAATATGTGTTTTTGGATTGTGCTGTTTTACCTACTATGTAGTATAAAATTTATTATTCTGGTTGATCTTAGGTATTATTCGGTACTAAATTACATTATTATTTACATGATTCGAGTCAGACTAATTTTGATTACATATTTCATTTTACTTTTTAATTTATGATACTGTGAAGCGAGCACTTTGTATAAGAAAGACGCTGTTGCCTACATTTATATTTAGTCACACGTCGCATGTGTGAATAAAAGTGCAAACACCAACTTTCTGTTCCGCATCCACCTAAAAACGAAAACTTATTTCAATTACACTTTGTTAGGACAATGTGCTAAAAAGTCCAAAACAAAATTGGAATTATAGAAGTTGGACCAACATCGCAAACAAACTAAGCACGTAGAAAACAGCGCCAAGTCCCGTGCCCGGCGCAACTTATGCGCCGGCAATTCCGCAAAAAGCCCGACTTAGTAAGTGAACGCAGCCCGTCGCCGTACCAGCACTCGCTGAATCGTAAAATATGGAGGTACCAACCATGAAAGCAAACTCACTTTATATTTCGCCTGAGAACACAGGCCACCTCTCTTCAATAAATATATTGCAGATACTTACCGCTCCGACTTTACGGACCAGATTTAGTGAAATTGAAATATGAATTTTGGAGGAGATTCCGGGAACAGCTATAGTTACCTATCTATCTATCTACTTGGTCTACTTTCAGCTTTAAAATTGTTTGAATAAATTCTGTTTGGTGACATTTTCATATTTTCACTAATAAAAATAGTACTAATTAACCACTTAATATCTTTTCCTGCTGTTTCCATTATCTTTTTTTACAAATTAAGCAATCCTAGTAATATGTATGTGTTGATTAAACGATAAGATCACCAATCCAATTTCGGTTTTGCTGCAATACCAATATTGGTACTTCCACGTATCAAATGCGCAAACACATTTTGAGGACCTGTTCTCTAGCGAAATCAAAGCCCATGAAAGTCCAGCAGCCGCGCCGAGCCGCGCGGAACTCGTGAAAGACGCCGAGGTATTAGGCTAAGGCCCGGAACATACAGCCTGCGATCAACTAGGATGACATGCACCACGACCGGTGCCGATAGTAAAATCCACAATGCAGTCCGGAACCGCGTGTATGGGCTGTATTTAGTGCGGAAGTGCAGGTACGATATCCACCGCAGTTATTTATTGACCCCTCCTCCCTCAACATGTTTGACCGCTATTTACGAGTACACTCGTACACCTACTTCATGATACCACTCACCTAGCGATAGTAGGTTATACAGCCAAATACAGAAAATAAATGAGGAGTGTCTGTTCAAAAGCTCTTATTTCAAGGTAAACAAAATTTTACAGGAAATGTTTTTTTTTTCTTTGAAATAAGACCTTTTGAACAGACCTTTTGATTGAATATGTTTTACACACAGAAATAAACCCATTTTGACGGAAAATCAAAGTTTAAGATTTTTTAACATCGGAAATACGCCTTTTTTCGATCAGGATGTTTACAAATATGGACGAAATTTAAGTTAGAGTATCGGTAAACAAAAAATATATTTTTTTTATATAGGTAAATAGGACCTTTTGAACAGACACTCCTTCGAATATTGATCCACATTCGATTACATAAACTTTCACAGATGAAAAGAGTTACAAGATTAAATATTACTAATAAAAACTAATCAAGTCTGCAAAGTTGTTAAAAATAACTCATCTGTTCATTGCAGTGTTTTGCAAATCGTGCCGTTGAAATGCTGCCTCGACGTTGTATACGAGCAATTTGTCTTAGAATATTTTTATTTTTTTCCTAATTACACCGACTTAACTGCCCATAAATGTCTACGATGCAGCTTGTAGCCCGCAGGCTGCAGGTAAGTCACCGAGGTAATTTATTGGAGTCCGCAGTACTTGGCTGCGATTGTTTACTGAGGTTGACCACGAACGAAAGTAGGTGCGCATGAAAGCAGGTGCCGTCTAATGTCTGCGTCAGTAAAACAACATCGGCGCTCACTTTTTAACCATTTAAAATATCATTGTGCAACACCCTAACTTTTCAAGTATCTATATTATAAAACCTGTTAAAATGTGTTTATTCTTGATTTGTTAATTTGAAGGTGTGACATGAGCTGAAGATAAAAATTTAAATAACACCATATACATTTTCCTAGTACCAAACTAAGATTTTCCCTCCTAGACCTCTGGGAATCTCAATCAATCTGGGGGAAAGGGGGGTTTAAACTTGTGACTCCACTGGTGTCGCGGGTGTCCATGGGCGGCGGCAATCGTTTTCCATCAGAAGATCCGTCTGCCACCTATCACATAATAAAAAAGACCAAGTGACAAAAATATCAAAACCCAATAGAAATATTTGTTATCTACAAAGATCGGTTAATACGGGGATCAAACCTTATTATTTACTATTTGAAGTAATACCTACTAATTAATACGCTCTCATTAGCTACTAACTTGCTTAACAATATTTTACTTCAAATAGTAGTAAGTGCTATTAATTGCACCCACATGGTCATACAAATGTCAACTCTTTACGCCACACAAATCTGTAAGAATTGGCTTATTGCCCGAAATCGTATTTCTTCTAAGTAGTAGGTACGCTTAACCACTGACTTCTACGGGGCGATTCAGCCAGAATTAAAAGCAAGCCGTAAAAATCCAGGTTCTAACTAAAGCCTGGCATTATCCTGGGAGCTGCAAAAGGAAATGCTTTCAAGGCTAGAGACCACAGGTTGAATTTAAGGATTTCCAATGATTTAGTTTGACTCTCCTGTGTAGTTAGGGTCTAAACTAAGACAAACAGTTCTCGCCAGGTGTTCCACTCGCCGATTAATCTGTCGACAAACAATGCCCCTCGAAACCCGGGTAGGCCACCAGACATATTCGCCAGACGTACTCGCAAATCGAATTTGCAATTTAAATCGCTGGAGAAAGTTTGATGTGAAAACAATAAAGAAGTTTGATAAATCAAAAGCAATTAGTACTAAGGCTCGGAATATTGATTTATCGCCTCGTTATTAAAACTTTAGAATGCAGTAAAATGTTTAAGGTCTATATCTAAAGCAAACAATCTTATCAAAATAACAGTTTGGTTCTGATTGATATATAATGAAATCTGAAAGAACTGCACTAAATATTGCCTTTCTATATGTCTTCTGTAAATTGTCGAAGTGGTTTCCATACTGGTATTAAACGCCATTTTGAATAGGTAAGATTGTCGTTATTTGTATAGAATCTGATACACATGGGTCTTGTAGTATGTAATATGTCACAAGTGGATTGTAAAGTGTGATACAGATTCCCTCGCAGCGAGAAATATCTCGAAGTCTCAAAGTTATCACCGCAGCATAGTTGCTAACATAACTGGAAAATTACATGCCTTAAGTTCATCCCAGGGTCCAATGCCGTGCCGAACAACGGCCCTGAAAGGATCTAATGAAGTACACGTGTTTACCATTATTGCTCCAAAACAGCTTATACCATATACATATTTTGGAAAACCTTATTTTTATAACCATTCAGTTTAAATTGGAGTGATAAGGGTGACGACGCGATGACGTGAACCTTGGTAACGAGCTGTCATATTATTAGCAGACATTAGCCAAAGATGGCATCTAAATTATGGGTCAATTGCAGAGTTGGCACCAGACGGCAGCTGTTTGCGGCTCTTATTAAGTTTGACCAAGCTCAGCTACTTCGAACCGCAGGATCGAATGGCAGACTATAACATAATATAGTGTGTATCATATCTTGGGCCGGAACTTCCCATTAAAGTTTTTTTATGTTATACAGCTGAGCAAACGGATTACCTGATTGTTAAGGTATATCATGCTTCTATTGTTTCTTAATTTCATTTATAAATAAATTAATCGTCTTCTTGTAATGATATGAACTACTAACAATACTTTTTAACCCCTAATCATACATTATGATTAAGTTCGTAAGAAAAAACAGAAAGTTGAGTTAATTCACCGGTTCTGGGCCACACACTTATACATAATAAGTATTATAAATAGGAAAAGTATGTCACGGAAAAAGTTTATAACTGAAAACCTATTGAACCGATTTCAAAAGTCCTATCCCCATTAGAATGCTACATCATTTTACTACGAAAACCCGTCTCATTCCTACGGGAAAACATAAAGTAGTCTACGCGGGGAACGGTTCAAGAAACTAGTGAGTACCAAATAAAGTTATTCTAGTTTTTAATGATTCTATTTCATCCCTCCATCATAGCGTGTAATTCCCAGTTTCGTACAAAGCTGTCGTATTGGAGCCCCGGGTACGCTAGGGCCATGATCCAGGATTCGGAAAGTCTGCTGATTATAATGAAGCGACTGCCAGCTGACCTTCGCAACCCTAAGACAGGGGAACCAGACCGCCTGGATCCTGGATCACGATTACACGTTCGCAATCGTTATCTCAAATATTGTAGGTATCCACAATTTGAAGAAACTATCCAAGACTTGAAGATTTCCTCACAACGCTTTCGAAGAAAAATCTAGAGGTGCATGCTCGGATTCTAACCACGACACCCCGTATGAAGGCGCGCTCTTATCCACTGAACTGCCATTGCATCTCTCATCCGTAAGTAGGTATAAATTATTATCATGTCAGTTTGCACGTGGATTAGCGGACACTAGCTGATCCGGGGATTTGGGTGAGGTGCCGGAATTTCAACTATTCGAGTTTATTCGAATGATCGCTTTTCGAATATTCGATTATTAGATTTCCCGAGGATGCCGAGGATGTGCCGTAGACGGTCGGATATTAGATGCAGTTGAGTTGAATGTTTTGCAGGTTTATTTACAACATGTACAAGTAGTTAATAAATAAATATTTCACAACATCACATACATTGATCTGACTCCGGAATAGGTAGCTCAAGCACCTGTGTTACGGATATCAGAACCAACAGCGGAAATACAAATACATATTCATACATAGAAAACACCCAGACCAATACAAACAGACATGTTCATGCACACAAATGTTTGTACTATGCGGGGATCGAACCCGCAACCCCTCGCACCAGAGGCAGCGTTCACTACCACTAATCCTAAACAGGTCGTACAATAATACTCCTATATATTACACAAATCATAAATACATTTAGATATTTGATCAAACGAAATAAAACAAAGTTTTAGTTAACACAAAGACAGACAGTAGAGTATCTCATTCATTACTATGAATGAAATATGACACCGATTGCTTGGCTTGAATCATTTTGAACAACTTCACTGTCAGATACTAGTAAATAAAACAGTGATCACAAAAGCCAGTACAAGATTCTATTAATTATAAATTTACAGTCGCGTAAACTGCTCTTCATTTCGCAACTATACCTACCTACTTATATAGAACTAGCGAAAGACTTCTGAGTCAAACGATGTAGTTAATGACTAGCATATATCTTCAAATATATGCAAGTATGTTGTATTATACTGAACAATAAGTACGATACATTGTTACCGTAATATTAGGTGACCGAGCTCGCTTTGGAAATTGTATGTATCGCTCGGTAATGAAACACAATGTGGTTTCAATACGTCCCGAGTCGCGAACACGTTTAATAATTTAGAGTTTGATAAATGGTTGTTTCCAGCCGACATCGATTGTACTGGAGGCACGAGCGTAGACATTACGTAGCTAGTCATAACGGCATTGTTCACTGTGGAAACTAGCGTTAAGTGGCCTTAAAGAAATCGCTAAACATTCAGGTCACATTGTAAAATTATAAATAAAACTAAAAAAAATATGATACCTTAGTTAGGTCTATTCGTATGTATATCTCCTAAAAGTTAAACTATTACTTTTATACGTATTTCACTTCTTTTTGTAGAAACATTTCGATACTTTAACCAGTCGCGTATAAATGGTGTGAGTATATTTTTATGTATAGGAGAACTGTAAATATAACTTGGTAATCTCACATATTTGTATGGGATTACAAGTCATTTATGCAGTTGATTTATCTGAAAAACTGGGCCGATTATCCCAGTTTTTATAGTTTTCCTTCTATGTGGCCATTAAACTATGTGCCAAATTTCAGCTCTCTCAGATTATGGGAAGTAATAGTTCTTATTTTGATGATCATGAGAGTCTCTGTCGAAAATGCGAAACTTTGCTTTCGCCTAACTTCGCAACTAAATGACATACAGACTTAAAATTTAGGATTTAAAGTAGGTCATTATATACGAATGGTGAAAATTCCTGCGTTCTGGTCTTCTCCGGAGGTTCTCAAATAGGAGCCTAAAATGCGGCGAAATGTTTCCAGTAAAGGATGATACGGCAGTGTTTGCTTCGCAGAAATAAGTGAAATCCATAAAATATAAGTACAGCTATTTATGACCCATGCTAGCTTACAAATACAAATACAAAATATTTATTCAGTCTCTTACAATATTTTTATACAAGGTTTGGAGTCTCCTTTTAAGCGTTGCTTGTGTTAGAAGAAACCGCTCTTCTAAAGCCGTTTCCAAAATTATTTTGTAAGAATGTACTGACTGAAATAACAACAATTTTTACAGCAATTTAAAAAGAATGAGAAAGAACAATTTGATTATAGGAGATTTTGATACTATTCCAAACACTGACGCTAACACTTACCACATTTTTAAGATAAGTAAATAAATAACGCAGACAATCCTGCCCATCAAGATTCAGACCATGAACATTAAGACTCAAACTAGGGTATCCCTATAGTACCATTAAAAGTTAATTGGTTTTGGCATAGGAAAGTAAGTTCCATAATAGTAATACCAATAACATTACCTAATCCATCATAATGGTACCAAGTAATTATACTTGAGATTAAATACATACACGAGCTCTGCTAGCGCTATTATTGAATGTAACATAAAACATTCATTTGCAAGTTCTGGAACAAGCTCGAGACGATGACAAGAAAAGTTTAATAAAGTCTAGGAAATGTAAACAGTACAAAGTGTCGAGACTCGACAGCGGAGCGAGTGACGAGAGACGCCGCGTGCGCCATTTATATTTATGCTCTTGTACTATAGGGTGTGACCGGGAGAGATGCCCTGCCACTCTGGTCTGGTTTAGTGAGAAACTGTTAAAGATTTGTTAACACATAAAAAATCTATGAAAAAATCTATGTGAATATGGCAATTACCCCTCATGTGAGGGAGGCCCGTGCCCCAGCAGTGAGGACTGAAATGGGCTGACGATGGATGATGAAAAAATCTATGCCTGCCTCGGTGGCGCAGTAGGTTAGTGGGTCGCACTTTAAAAAGCGACGGCTGCTCAAGAGGTCCCGAGTCGGGCCAAAAATTTGTACCTATGTTTTCGGTAAGAAGTTCTTAGTGTCAGCCCGGAGTCGGCGGTAATATACCCCTGTGCCTTGGAGAGCACGTTAAGCCATTGGTCCTGTGCCCAATCCCTCTCCGGTCGTGTCACGCTGGTGTCCCATCGGAATATGAGGGTAAGGGAATAGAGAGTGCACTTTTGTTTGCGCACATACTTGAGCACTATAATATGCCTCCGATGTGCACTCGTCACGCACTTAGCTCCCGACGCGAAGAGCTCTAGAATTGCTCAACAAAGTCCCCAAGTAGACTTAATCGCAAACACACAAAAATCTTTTACTGATGAGGCAGAATTGGTTTTGACGTTCCATTTAAGTGAGGTGGAGTAGAGGATTGATGTTTCCAGTTATATACTTAATGTATGTTTTAGTATTTTTCTTCTTTTTTATGATTCACAAACGTTGTTTATACTTAGAATAAGGCATGTTATAGGTTATGTTTTTAGTAATAGTGTACTAATTAAATTATTACTGCAGGGCACTTGGCTTAAACTGGAAGCCCTCAGTAAATCATTTAAATAAAAAAAATATATCCTGCGTACGTGGCTGTTCGTAGAGATTGTCCGCCATAGCCGTAATCGGTTAGAGGATATTTATCTATATATAAAAGGAGAAACTGAGTGACTTATGTATTAATTGCCTAGGAATGCACCCACAGCCCAAACTACTAACCCTAGAAACTTGAAATTTGGGAAGGGGGTTCCTTTAATAGTAAAAGTGAGCACTTAACAACACAACCTTTAAGGGGTAAAAAGGGGGTTAAAAGTTTGTATGAAAGTCCGCCATCTTTGATGTTAGAAATGTGAAAATTTGTATTCAGACTAATAATTTGAAATAAAAAGTAACCAAATTAACGTTTTTTGAAAATCACCCTTAAAGGGGGTAAAATAGGGGATGAAATGTCAGTATGGGGGCTTAGCCATTTTAAAGTAAGAATCTTGAAAATTGCTGTAAGTTCTCCTTATTTTAAACCAAGAACAAGCTGCTTTAACAATTTTATTTTTGGAATTGGAGTTTGGAGTTTGTATGGAAGTCTGTATGAAGATCTTTGGAAAGTGAAAAATTTTAGGTATATAATACGTTTATTTAAAATAAAAAGTAATTCATTTAAACGTTTTTGGGAAATCACCCTTTGAGGGGGTAAAATAGGGGATGAAATGCAGTATTAGACAGTTAAAAATTAGAATCTGAAAATTGATGTCTGGGCACCGGTTTTGAATAAAAAAGTGGCTTTTGTATTTTTAACCCCTAAGAGTTAGTTGCGCGGGTTTGAAGTTTAAATGAATACTTTGTAATAAAGACTAAAACTGCATGAGTAACGCCGCAGGCGCAGTCTTGTTAACGCATAAATGACTATGGTTAAGTTCTGAATGGCCGGAGGGCGCGGTTGCTAGTGACCCTGCCTCATAAGACAAAGGTGGACGTCGACTACCCTGGATAAACATTCGTGTGACGAACACTTGTATTTGTTCAGTGTCTGGGTGTAATTAATATATTAATAATTCCTCTCCGAGTATATTAGTAATCAGGTCAATGTATGAGATGTTGTATGAATAATTGGTATTATCAAGTTGTAAGTATATGTTAATGTTAATGAATAATGTCACGAAAATAGAACACGAAAACATGTATATGTATAAGTTTTTTTATCCAAATATTGATGCATTTTATTTAATAACATTTTATAACAGTACACTCGAGAAACGGTGTTACTAAAGTCGGCGCCCAAGACTATCTTAATACTTTTTACATAACATAACATAACAAATCGTTTATTTGCATAAAACATGGTATACAGTTATGTTCATAAAAGTAGTGAAATAGTGCTCATGTTTCGCTAATAAGATGCAAGCATGCAAATAATTAAAATGTCAGTTACTGAATAAAATATTATTATTATTATTGCTTATTGTATTGCTTATTATTATCTTACCTATTACTTATTGTAATACTTAATTCAATTATTAAACAGGGATTAGGCTCCGACTTCAATAACACCTTTTCTCGAGTGTACTGTTTTAAATTGTTATTGAAAGTGTATGAAATGTTAAAGATGTTATTTTACACTATTTAGTTCCTGGTTTTTGAAGGCGGTTTTTTTTTGTAGAATTTTCATGCTTTTTAGTGTTTCATTTTTCGTTAGCTTTTTTCATGCGCCTATAAATAATAATAATAATTCTTACAATATCTCATAGGTTGATCCTGATTCCGTAATAAGTAGCTTAAGAACTAGTGTTACAGATATCAGACAACAGAGGAACACAAATATACACTTAAATACATATATTACACCCAGACACTGAACAAACACAAAATTAAAACCCAATAAAATTTGAGGGTTGCCCTCCATTTCTCTGGGATTCCTTCATCAGATCCTGACATGATGAAAAAGGGCCCAATTTGGAAGTGTGTTCTTTCAAATAAAAAAATAATTGTGCAAATCGGTCATCAATTGGCGGAGAAATCGGTGTACTTATATAAAAAAAACATACAGTCGAACACAAAACCTCCTCCTTTTTTGAATTCGGTAAAAAAGAGTACAATCCAAAATACCAAATGTAACAAAGCCCTGAATTATTCTCAAACGATTTTCAACCTACTTAACCATCGTGCCATCTCATTCCATTTCAAAGTTAGGAATGTTTTGAGTATTAGAGCGTAAGTAAGGAAACATTTATTTTCCATAACGCAAGATTCTGAAAATGAATGCGTTTCTGGGTATATGATAACACGCACTATTTCCATCATCATCATCTAGGATCCTGAGAGCGGACTCCTATAAGTCCTAGAATCATCGCGACATTGAATAAAACAAAGTCACTTTCGTATCTGTCTGTCCCTATGTTTGCTTAGATCGTTGAAACTACGCAACGGAGGTTGATGCGGTTTTTTTTAATAGATAAAGTACCAAATTCAAGAGAAAGGTTTATACTATGTATAGTAATATAAAACATGCATAATATTGTAACCGTGCGAAGCTGGGGCAGGTCGAGATCGCTAGTAAATTATATAGATGTAATAATAGATATAGGTATAGTTGTTACTGTAACATAAAGTAAAAAATACAACTAGCTGGTTGACGTCACGGGTGACTGAGCTGGCAAATTTCTAGGCCAACGAATCAGTTTGGCCGTCCAGAGAGGAAATACATCAAGTCTCCTGGGCACGATGCCATTGGGCAGCGATTTGGAGCACATATTTTATTTGTAAATATGTATGTGTGGAGATAGATATTATACTTTACTTTTGCAAATATTTCTTAAATACTTTTTTTTATGATAATGTTGGGTGTGATCCCAATTTTGAATTGTGAACACACCCAACATCATCGGCGAGACCAAAGCGCACCGTCTTCGCTGGCTTGGCCATCTCGAGAGGTTGGACGAAGATCGTCTCGTGAAAAAAGCACACCAGGGCCAACCCGTAGGCCGGACGCCCAGTTGGCTGACCTAGGTATCTCTGGATGGACGTCATCGAGACTGATCTGCGCGAACTCTTGGTGAACTGGAAAAAGTAGCGCACGATCGACCGAAGTGGCGATCTCTTGTTTCGGGGGCCAAGATTCTATTTGGGTCTCTGAGCCAGCGGAGTTACTATTTTTTTAATCAAGAATTTTTAATGGTAAAATAATAATCCAATCAACAAAAAAGAAAATATAGTTGTAGTTGACTATTTAGATGATAGTTTTATCTACCTTTCATTTTGTAGATAAAAAACTAAAGTACTTACAAAAAACAAATTTTATTTTACACAAAAAGTAAATAATTGTATAACTTGTGGCATCTATCCCGATGTTACCCTGTGTATTTATTCTCGGTCTTCTCATTTATTTCGTCGGCAAGAGACCTTTTTGAATAGGCAATGTGCCGTATAAATTTGCCGCCCTCGGCCGTAGGCTCCTGTTAAAAGGTGCCACGAATTAATTTCACCTGACGTGAAAGACGACAACAGAATACGTTACCTCATAATGAGATGACTTTGTAAACTTTGAACAAGTACGGACTGTGCATTTTGTATTCCGCCTAACACGCACGCGTTAGGGGGATCTGCCCTATCATATAGCTAGACAATATTGAATCCACTAGTTTTAACGAGGGTAAGGCCGCTAATAATTACAGTGTCAGAGTCGAATCGATTGATCTCCCAGATCACTGAAAGGCTAGCCATTAAAACAGTAGTGTACTTATGCGGTTACCACAGCAAGTAATTAAAACTAGATTGTTGGTAGATCCGATCCAAAATAAGCCAGTCACTACTGACACGATTAAAAGCACTGTTATGTAAGAAGTTGATTTTCAGGAATATATAACTATCATGTACCGTAATTAAAATAAATAAATGCAAATTGGCCAAAGTGTATTCGAATAGTCATAACCATGTCAAGAACAAGAAATACGATATTTCATACAAATATTGTAATACAAAACCAAAATTGAGAAATGATAATAGAGAAAGAAAACTGCAGTTTTACGAGCTTAAACATAAATAACAAACCTTGGGTTAACCAATTTCCTTTTTACACAAAGAAAAACCGCACGAAAGCCAAATTAAATACTAAAAGAAATTTCTCTCGAGTACATTTTGAATTGTTACAGTGTCTTTAGCAAAAAATCTCTGGCTTCCTGGTTGAAATAAGCCATTCCCCTTCTTTAAAGGCATAAAAGGAGCTGCAATGTCGGTCGGAAAGCAGCATAGCAGGGATTGTTCCCGGGTTTTATTTAATTAGTCAAAGACATTAGCACCTGGAGGGCGCGAGGCAAATTAAGGCGACGGGTAGGGTCAACTAGCGACGCCAATCGATTTTAATTTTTAGCTACTAAACCGGATCTATTTTAAACAATTTCGGGGTTACAACCTCTCGGCAAACACTTATACTATTTATTTAATACTTATACTTAACTTTTGGGTCTGCTTTTGTACTCGAAATGTGAATTACCGCCAAAAGCGGCCACTTTTGGCGTGAATCAATTTTTCGCTGACAAAAACAGACCCAACATTCGTACATGGTTATTTAATACATAGTATAAGTGTTTGCCGAGAGGTTGTAACCCCGAAATTGTTTAAAATAGATCCGGTTAAGTAGCTAAAAATTAAAATCGATTGGCTAGCTAGCTAGCTAGCTTGCTAGTTGACCCTACCCGTCACATGAATGACGGGCAGATTAACCAACGAAAACGTGAACCAGAAAAATGCGGCCGCTTTGTGACGCTCTGAATACTACATGAATACGGACGATTTTATATCAAAACTAGCGGCCCGCCCTTACTTCGTTATGGGACATAATTTTTCAAAACCTGGTCTTTTCTTCTTTCTTAGCAGGAGTTCAAAAAAGTACATAATATTCATCTATAGAAATACAATAAAAGTGTGTCTAAATTAAATTTGTATGAAAAACCCAAATATCAATTTTCACGACTCTCGGCATCGTCGCGTTTGTCCCGGTTGCGTCGCAAGCTCTGGAGCCCGTGGATTGCTTCGACTCTTATACTTCGCGCGATCTTGTGCATCCATTGTGGTCAATTTATTGCCACGCATGTCATCTTTTACGACGTCAAGACTATAGCTTTATAAGTGACAAATTTTGCATCTGACGTTTTTGCCCCCATTCACCCTTTTAGGGGTTGAACAAAAAAATGCAAAAATACCTGGAATTTATTTTGCATAAGCAGTTGAAATACATTTTGCAATGACTCTAGCTTTAAAAATGAAGAATCTTCCATACGAAGTTCTTACAAACCCCCCCCCCCCCCCCTCTTTCACCCTTTAGAAGCTGAAGAAAAAAAATCTTAAAGCACTAGTATTTAATTTGTTTAAAGATCTCAAACACCAATTTTCAAGACTCTAGCTTTAAAAATGACGAATTTACCATTCAATGATTTTACAAAGTTTGACCCCTTTATGGGTTGAATTTAAAAAAAAAGTGCAACAGGTAAATTTTTAATAAATAAACATATTCCCAATTTTCAAATCTTTAACATCAAAACTTAACGCCTTTCATAGCAACGTCTGTGCTGTATTTCGCTGCCAGAGTGAGGGTACCGGAGGCCCAATCAGGGGAAAGGGGGCAGCGCACTTGTGACTGTGGAGTAACGAGTCGAGTGGTGTTGTATGTGTCCATGGGGGGCGGCAATCGCTTACCATCAGGTGATCCATTTGTTCGTCTACCACCTTCATTAAAAATAAATTAGGTACATGATTATTTACGTACTTATCTATCACAAAATAATGTATATATTAATTTAGGTATTCTCAATCACAGGCGATCCTACTTAAGGCCCTAAATTATGCTTAAGCTCAATTCGTATTAGGAGGAACGTTAACTTACAAATTAATGTATAATGAATGAGTCCTAGATTACTAACTGGGTCAAGGTATCATAAATTATCGCTGAGACAATTGAATGCGGTCTAGACTAACAATAAGCCTGGCAGATGCCGCCCCCCATGCATCTCGCTGGCTGGAGCTTAATTACAATCTAGTCAAAATCGCTTAACTGCATCCTATACGACTAAGTTTGGGGAGTTCTCCTGTATTAGTGGAGCGAAGGTTTTATAATTTTATCGATATATTATTCAACACAAGTATCGCTTAGATAACTTTTTGGGAAGCCCCGGCCTCTTATTTGTAAAAAAAATTGTGAAATAAACGCATGTTTATTTTTTTATTATTGTTTATAGTTTGGAAATTATCGGCAACCTTGTAGTAAAATTACTGGGACTGTAATAACAATTACTCATTTTAGTTACCGTTAATAATGTTTTTATTATAAATAGTCAATGCCTTAGGGTTTTTTTACTATTTAAATCAAATACGTAGTAAGTATAAGCACAATCTTTAGGTTTGATTATCCTAACCTTTGTCTATGTTATATGGTGGTACCCTCTTCCTGTTCTAGCATAATGACGAAATTTATCTGAAACTTTTATTCTGAGTTGCGTTTCTTATAAATTCCATTGATAATATAACTATCCAAGATGTCCTAATCCGTGATACAGGTTTAATAAAGCTATGTGAGAAATTCTTCTGACAAATCAATCATCATGAAAGCTACCGATACACTCGTATCGTATCGTATCGTATTTCAATGTCATTTGAGCTAACATCGTTCTCTAACATAAAATGAGGTAGATGTCATCTTGCAGTTCATTAAGACGACACTGCGACGATACTAGCGCCGCCAAGTGATTTATATTGATTGTGGTGAAAAGGAGATATTTCTCAAAAAGTGATCAACAAAATCTTTAAGGAAATGATTAACAATTTTTGCGACCCACCCATGTAATAATTTCTTCCTACAATTGTAACAATAATCTCCATAATTTGTAAAAGTGGCTTCTTTTGGCAATTATCAAGATTAATCTTTTATTTGTGATCTTACTTACAGGAAGAAATTATTACAAGGGTGGGTCGCGAAAATTGATAATCATTTCCATAAAGTATTAATTGCTCATTTTTTTTAAATGTCTTCCATTCGCTTCAATCAATATTTATAGATATATGGTGTCGCCTTAAGGTGACGGGTAGGGCACACTAGCGACGCAAATCGATTTTAATTTTTAGCTACTAAACCGGATTTATTTTTCGGATTTCGGGATTACAACCTCTAGGCAAACACTTATACTATTAATTAACGTTTAACCAGGCAATCGTTCATACGAGACCACCAGATTTTGAACTTTGTGCAGATGAAGATAAGGTTGAAAACCAATGAAATAAATGATGTATATTTATTTGCCTGGTAAAAAAGGGTTAAATAACCATGTACAAATATTGGGTCCGTTTTTGAACGCAAAAAAAATATTCACGCCAAAAGTGGGCGCTTTTAGCGGTAATTCAAATTTCGAGTACTAAATCAGACCCAAATGCTAAGTATTATTTAATAAATAGTATAAGTGTTTGCCAAGAAGTTGCAACCCCGAAATTGTTTAAAATTATTTTTTTTTCATAGAAAGGCCAATCAGGGTGACTTCACTCCGCCTGATGGTAAGCGGCCGTGAAATCGAAATATGATATGATAAACCAAATACCAATTGAGTCTGCCATCCTCACCCGGTTTATACCCGGTTGATCCAGTTTAGTAGCTAAAAATTAAAATCGATTGGCGTCGCTAGTGTGCCCTACCCGTCACCTTAAACAAGTCCTACAGACAGATAATCCCTCGTCTATCGACAATTATTTGAACAGCCCTGCACGGCAGACCCCGGAGCCCAAAGTTATCTGCACTCATAAAACATCTAAATTGGCTTGCAGAAGCAGTTTCGCACCGCGTGTAATTCCGCTTTAGAAACAATTTGACTGAAATACAGCCACGCAAATTGATAAAAGTTTAAAAACTAAAACCAGAATGCCAAAAAAACACGCTCTAAAAAGAACGGAACAAGAAAATCGTCTCTGCTGAAATTATTATGCCGTATCGCCGTGGTCGAACGCCACATTGTATTTATTTTATTATTATAATGAATCTGTTTTGCTACAGTAGGTGGCATACGACCACGGCGATACGCCATAATAATTTCAGCAGAGACAATTTTCTTTGTTTCGGACTTTTTAGAGCCTGTTTTTTTTGGTAAACGGGTTTTAGTTTTTAAACTTTATTTTTATTTAACATATTTTTAGTTATGTAAATAAAATTACATATTTAAAATGTGCTAAAAAAGCTCTTTCATTTGATATCCCACACGGTACCGTCAAGCAATTTTTTTTTAGTTCCTTACTCTAAGTCCCCTAGAGAGCGCTGTAGTCAATTGAACGTGACGTCATGTAGTCTATAACCAGAAGACAATCAAGACGCTTTTAACGACACCTCATTTGTTCAAATATGATTACTAGTTAAGAAGTTATGAGGGAACAGATGAATAACCATACATACATACATACAGGTCAAAATCATAACCCTCCTTTTTGCTTCGCCGTAGTCGGGTAAAAATTAAATATCGGACAACTCATAACATCCAGTTGACTCCAAAGCTTAAGCACTTGTGCTAAGGACAGTGAATAAACAATCGAACCGACAGCCTTTAGACTGCGTGGCAGCGTCGTTGCCTAATCCGCAACTGCCCAACTCAGCCTGTTACCTACAAAATATTTCTTTTTTTTTCTATTTTCTAAATTACTGTTGACACGTTTTATGAACAGTAGTAGAACCTCGTTTCAAATTCAAATATTCCAGAGTGGTTTTCCTCGAAACCAAATGTTTCACAATTCATTTAAAAAATATAACATCACGCTTTCTGTACTTTGCTAAAAGAATTCTATGAAAAGTATTCCGAATTGAAATAACACGTTCACACATTTGCGTACCTACATGAATCGTCATACACATGTTAGTATTTTGAATCTCATGTCATGAAAATATTTTTTGTTACGATTCAGTATATTTATTGAAATTAGACGTAATAATACAGGGCTAGTTGAAGATTTTTAACTATCAAAGGTGGGTGGGCGCCATTTACCTATGCAGATATTTTGTAAAAACTCTAATACAACAAACAACGGAGGAACATTCGTTTCAAAAACAGTAGTAGTGAATGCTGCCTCTAGTGCAAGGGTTGCAGGTTCGAGTTGCACACAGTACAAACATGCGCATATCTGTATGTATTTGTTCTGACGCCGTGTGGTCCCCGGCAGAGTAGAAAAGGCCAACTTCACTCTTACCGAGGTGTCGTAAAAGGCGACTAAGGTAAAGCTGCTGGCATGATCATCAGCACCCAGAGAAGGAAAACTCTGCATTTATATCAAAACCCTCGGCAACCCGTCTGCCAAGCGTGGTGAGTAGTTTCTCATGTATATGACTCATAATACATAGAAACACCCAGACCAAATACAAACAGCTATGAGTATGTATTTACAAAAGAAAAGTATTATATGTATATATTTGTCATTCCGGTGTTGATTGTGATATCCGTAACACAGGTGCTTGAGCTACCTATCGCGGAGTCAGATCAATGTATGTGTTTTTTTTATTTCCTACCCTCAACTGAATCCCTCAAATAAGGTCCAATTTTATCATAGTGGACTGTTGAGAATATCTTGAGTGACAGGCGCAAGTCCATGCAAACACATGGTTATCGCAATTTAGTTGTCTAACTATGGGGACATGAATTTTTAACGCCCGCCCAAGTTCTGCTAACTCAGTTTCAGTTAGTTTAGCGTCGCAATTTCCAGGCTAGCCTCCGCCCGCACTTGAATTATTCAATAACCTCCTTATGTTATTTAAACCTCATCAAAAGTTTCACAAAATAGCTTGCTCATGTCTGACTTGAAACTCTTCGATTTAAATATTTAGACGCTCTAATATTTAAGGAAGACTAGACGGAACACGTTTAAGCAAAGCGGTACACTTGTGCCTACTCAGAAATAAATTAAACTTCGTAAGAATTTAATTAATCCAATTCTATGAAACTTTCAACATAAAACGTAATTTCTATAATTTATTAAGACGACTCGTAGAATTGTGTAAGAACCATCTAGGTACTTGCCATTTTTATATACAGAGTGGAGAATAGTTAATTTTTTCGATCGGTGGAATAAATTTGCAAATATCATTTTTTGAATCTTTTTTTCTGCTTTGATTCCGAAGCAACCTAAATTGAGAAAAACCTTGATTTAGTTTTTCCTAAAAATTAAAGGATTTTTTCTTTAAGGTGACGGGTAGAGCACACTAGCGACGCCAATCGATTTTAATTTTTAGCTACTGAACCGGACCTATTTTAAAAAATTCGGGGTTACAACCTCTCGGCAAACACTTATACTATTTATTAAATAACCATACACAAAATGTTGGGTCCGTTTTTGTACGCGAAAAATTGATTCACGCCAAAAGTGGCCGCTTTTGGCGTGATACAATTTTTCGCGTACGCGTTAGACCCAAAATTTGTGCATGGTTATTTAATAAATAGTATAAGTGTTTGCCGAGAGTTTGTTATCCCGAAACTGTTTAAAATAGATCCGGTTTAGTAGCTAAAAATTAAAATCAATTGTAGTCGCTAGTGTGCCCTACCCGTCACCTTAAGTAAAACGTGCTATCTTAAGTGTTTGATGTAGTTTCTCTGAGGCCCCAATGTTTTTTTTTCACATTTTTATTATGTCTAGAAGATCATCTACATCATTAGTTTACATATATATGCCTTATGCAGCAAGTTATTAGAAACCATAACAACTCAATCGTGTATTGTCATTGTTTGAGGTGGTAACGAAACAATAATCCAATCTGAGATGGATGCACACAGCTCGTTGTCCGGCTTCTGCATGGGGATCGTAGGTTCGAACCGAGCGGATGGCAGGCTGTGAGGATAAGCTTTGCAACCCAGAGACAGGGAAATCAGACCAAGGGTTATGGTTACACGTTCAGATTAATTATCTCTACAACTGTTAGTAATAATACCCATGCTCTCTTTGCGGCTTTGCTCATAAAAGTGTGTTTTCTTAATAATGTAGGTATTATAGGGCGCAGGCTATTTACGTACTTTAGGGACAATGCCTATCCACAGCCACAGACAGACAAAAACGTTGTGTATTATTTATTTTAATCTGTATTATTACGAGATGTTATTATTGTATTCTCTGCTGGCATTCTGATGTTTCGGTCGGTATTCTGTTATTTGTTTTCAGGAGACCTCACATTGCTCGCATTCCAGCTTAGTAGAGGCTATCTAAGGATTGACCGCTAGGAATTCGTAATTACATGGATAGCTTTATACATAGGCTAACGAATATTTATATTAAATTACTATTATATCTGCGGGCTAGATTGCAAAAACTGATGGAAGCCCTAAGTTAAGTTACTCAGTACAGTAGATGTTTAGATCTTATAGAAAAGAAAACCAGGCTTTTTGCAGAAAAGAAAGTACTTAGCTAAAAAGGACACATGTTTTAAATTTTACCTAAATGAGAAATTAATCAGACAATACAGGCTCTCCAGTTAAGGCATTACCATTTCAATGCATAATAATCTAGAATAACTTATGCATGTTTATTTTATTGTATCTATTAGCAATCAGTAGTGAAGAAACCAGATGAACTCAGCTATTGCCGGGGGCACACGTGGCCCCCGGCAACCCAGGGCTGTAGGTGCAACGAAGAGTCAATAGCACCGAAGCAGATGTAACCAGATTACGGGAGCAATCAGCCACATTGATTTGAAGATACGGTCCCAACCACGGCAGCTAGTTGCATAGTGCGGTGATGCGTTGTGTTTCACGCACCACTCGCGTTAAATGTGCTGACTATGCGCATAACTCAATGCAGCATATTTTAAACGCGCTTTCCACGCGTGTTTATGATTTCGTTATAAGAGCTAATTTATAAATCAATGTTGGGTTTTGGTTTTGTTAATCAGCTACATTGATTTCAATTTAGTCGGGTCCGAGCATGGCAACTAATTGCATACTGAGGAGACGCATGTTACTGAGAGGTTATTAAATGTGCTCACTTCTCGTATTACGTACTTACTCGATGCACTTAAAATTTAAACACGATTTCCGCACACGGTATAGTCACACAATCATACCGAATGTACCTACTCGTACAACCTTTGAAAAAGGAAGAATCCTAAAATGTAAAACTTGACAAAAAATGCTGGTTTCGTCAATCAGCCATATATTTGAAGCGTAGTGAAGGGACTAATTAGAGACTGCTACAAAACAAAATCTTTATTTTCGTAGAGCCAAGAGTTGGAATCTTTTACCAGGTTTAAATTCCCATCAAGCAAATGCATAAAAATGATGAAGTATTCACAGATGTATGATATCATCGTTATTTGAAAAACCTTAACTCTATTATCGATTGATTCGATCGATCGATGGATTCGATTCCCAGTTTAGACATACATTCGTGTAATGAACTCTTGTGTTTGTTCAGTGTCTGAGTGTTCTCTCTCTCTCTAATTTAAGAGCGACGCTGTAATAACAGCTGTAACTCCACCAATTGGTGGAGTCGTCTCCATTCGTCTCTCGATTCTGCCTTATGACATTTGCTTGGGTGTAGTTTCTTCATGGTCTTCCTCTCTTTCCTTCCTCTTTTCCTTCCAATATTAGTCTGGTTGTTATACCTGTGTATTTGAATTTATAATACCACTGTTGTCTGATATTCGTAACAAACTGGTTTACGCTACTTAGATACGAATTCAGGTTGATGAATGTATTGTTTGTTAATAAGAGACAATAAACGATTTATTTTTTACCTGTGAATCTATTCACCAGCAACGATTTTTTTAAGTATTACATTTTAGCTTGCCTATAAGTACTTATCGGAATTGGAATAATTATTACATCTTTTATAATTTACTTTTACAGTGCCATCATATAACTGTAGTGATGTCGTTTTCCTTAAGTCTTCATAGATGGTTGGACATCCATGAAGACTGGAAACTTACTGGCTGACATATATGTAACGTGACGTATAAAATGTAACGTGCAAAATGGCTGTTCACAATGGACTAGACTCCACCTTCAAAATCAATTGAATCGTAATCGATTGAATCCTTCGATTGATTCAAATCGATCGGCTTTTTATTCAGTCCTACGAGTGATTTCTATCATCCATCATGTTCAAACAGTATCATTCCCAAGCAGCTGGCCCTTTCATCAAACAGCATTTTATCCATCTCCGTGCAGGGACAGACGTGTATTCTAACGAAAGCCAATTTAGTTAAATCTTGTTTGGAGATAGTATAATTTAAAGTTGCTCCTGGTCCTCACTACTGCGCGGCGCCACCGCCCCCCCAACTAATCTGCTTACCTTGCAAAGCGGATATACCCTTAGTAGCTTCTTAGCGAGCAGTGCGTACCTAATATCATGGAGAGACCCAATTTGCCAATCGGATCCAACATCATTTGACCGTGGGAGAGCCACGCTTAGGTATGAATGGGCCTTCTCGACCGGGGTGATACCACGGTCGAGCCTGAACTGTGCTGTGTTTCGCTGCGTGAGTGAGGGTACCGGAGGCCCAATCCGAGGGAAAGGGGGTTTAAAGGTTGGCAGCGCACTTGTGACTGGTATCGTGGATGTCCATGGGCGACGGCAATTGCTTACCATCAGGTGATCCGTCTGCTTGACTGCTAACTATCACATAAAAAAAAACTTCTTTCTCACTTAGATCACAATTAACTTACTCCGCTGGCTTAGCGACCCGAACAGAGTCTTGGCCTTCGAAATAAGAGATCGGCACTTCGGTCGATCCTTTTTTTTGCGTCGGGGGAATGCGGCCGGTCCGTAGTTCAGTGGGCCGATGTGGCCTTATGCATACCCGTCCACCGGGGGGTGGACGGATTATGTCGGGCTCTCCTCCGGTGAAGCCGGAGGCCTACCGACTAAACCCCGACGGCGCTCCCTTCTTCGCCAGAGTGGGAAGGAGACATGTGTACTAGTTAATGAACTTTAACTACACGTTCCTTCCCAGGCGGTGGCCCGCTTAAATCGCGGGCCCTACACTAACTCCCCCAGATGGGTTGATGGGAGGGATAGGGATAGGGACAGCCGGGAGCGTCAAGCCGTCCCTACCGAGCTGAGAAGGAGGCCTGTGCAACTTCGGTCGATCCTGCACTACTCTTGCCAGTTATTGATCTGGAGCTCGCGCAGATCAGTCTCGACGTCGTCCTTCCAGCGATACCTAGGTCGCCCAGCTGGGCGTCTGCCCACGTTCGGCCCTGGTATGCTTTCTTTACAAGACAATCTTCGTCCAACCTTTCTCCATCAGAATGATTAAAAATAATCTGGCTATCGCTGTCTGGTTATCACCGCATTTCGCTTATTTGCTCAGTGCTCTCCTTGCAAAGGGATGCTGGTACCCATGATTGGAATATCGCGGCGAGGCCCTATTTTTGAATAATACTCATACGGAGGTCAATATGTTTCTGCCTTGTTAAAAGAAAGTATATTCCCATCAAAAACATATATGAAAGCCAAGTTGAACTGTGTGTTGTATTTTATGTGCTTGCTTAGGTTGTTGACTGTACGGGGTGCGATGGTAGGTTAGGCTCGGTGAATAAGAACGTGCCTTCCTTGGGTGGTTCAAGTCTGAGCATACACCTCTGGAATCTATGTGCGTATTTCTACCATTAGCTCGGCATGAGAGAAAACAACCCCCTCTTTTTAGAACGTGAGGCAACCCCCTCTTTTTAGATAGTTGGTCTGGTTAATTTGGCTGGTTGGTCTGGCCATGATTCAGTGGGTTTGGTTCCCCTATTAAAGGGGCCAAAAAGGACACATGTTTTATAAGCAGGGAAAAGTTCATGATTAAGTTACATATTTCAAATTCATAAAAATTTGAAATTTTCATTCATAATGAACTATACCTAAATTAGAAATTAATCAGACAATACAGGCTCTCCAGTTAAGGCATTACCATTTCAATCCATAATAATCTAGAATAACTTATGCATGTTTATTTTATTGTATCTATTAGCAATCAGTAATGAAGAAACCAGATGAACTCAGCTATTCACACGTGGCCCCCGGCAACCCAGGGCTATAGGTGCAACGAAGAGTCAATAGCACCGAAGCAGATGTAACCAGATTACGGGAGCAATCAGCCACATTGATTTGAAGATACGGTCCCAACCACGGCAGCTAGTTGCATAGTGCGGTGATGCGTTGTGTTTCACGCACCACTCGCGTTAAATGTGCTGACTATGCGCATAACCCTTTCGCGCTTTCCACGCGTGTTTATGATTTCGTTATATTAGCTAATTTATAAATCAATGTTGGGTTTTGGTTTTGTTAATCAGCTACATTGATTTCAATTTAGTCGGGTCCGAGCGTGGCAACTAGTTTCATACTGAGGAGACGCATGTTACTAAGAGGTTATTAAATGTGCTCACGTACTTACTCGATGCACTTACAATTTAAACACGATTTCCGCACACGGTATAGTCACACAATCACACCGAATGTACCTACTCGTACAACCTTTGAGAAAGGAAGAATCCTAAAATGTAAAACTTGACAAAAAATGCAGGTTTCGTCAATCAGCCATATATTTGAAGCGTAGTGAAGGGACTAATTAGAGACTGCTACAAAACAAAATCTTTATTTTCGTAGAGCCAAGAGTTGGAATCTTTTACCAGGTTAAAATTCCCAGCAAGCAAATGCATAAAAATGATGAAGTATTCACAGATGTATGATGTCATCATAATTTGAAAAACCTTAACTCTATCATCGATTGATTCGATCGATCGATGGATTCGATTCCCAGTTCAGACAAACATTCGTGTAATGAACTCTTGTGTTTGTTAGTGTCTGAGTGTTCTCTCTCTCTCTCTCTAATTTGAGAGCGACGCTGTAATAACAGCTGTAACTCCACCAATTGGTGGAGTCGTCTCCATTCGTCTCTCGATTCTGCCTTATGACATTTACTTGGACGTAGTTTCTTCATGGTCTTCCTCTTTTTCCTTCCTCTTTTCCTTCCAATATTAGTCTGGTTGTTATACCTATGTATTTGTATTTATAATACCTCTGTTGTCTGATATTCGTAACCAACTGGTTTACGCTACTTAGATACGAATTCAGGTTGATGAATGTATTGTTTGTTAATAAGAGATAATAAACGATTTTTTTTACCTATGAATCTATTCACCAGCAACGATCTTTTTAAGTATTACATTTTAGCTTGCCTATAAGTACTTTTCGGAATTGGAATAATATATTATGTACGTCTTTTATAATTTACTTTTACAGTGCCATCATATATCTATAATGATGTCGTTTTCCTTAAGTCTTCTTAGATGGTTGGACAAACATGATGACTGGAAACTTACTGGCTAACATATAATATGTAACGTGACGTGTAAAATGTAACGTGCAAAATGGCTTTTCACAATGCACTAGACTCTACCTTCAAAATCAATTGAATCGTAATCGATTGAATCCTTCGATCGATTCAAATCGATCGACTTTTTATTCAGTCCTACGAGTGATTTCTATCATCCATCATGTTCAAACAGTATCATTCCCAAGCAGCTAGGCCTTTCATCAAACAGCATTTTATCCATCTCCGTGCAGGGACAGACGTGTATTCTAACGAAAGCCAATTTAGTTAAATCTTGTTTGGAGATAGTATAATTTAAAGTTGCTCCTGGTCGTCACTACTGCGCGGCGCCACCGCCCCCCAACTAATCTGCTTACCTTGCAAAGCGGATATACCCTTAGTAGCTTCTTAGCGAGCAGTGCGTACCTAATATCATGGAGAGACCCAATTTGCCAATCGAATCCAACATCATTTGACCGTGGGAGAGCCACGCTTAGGTATGAATGGGCCGGCTCGACCGGGGGGATACCACGGTCTCACAGAAAACCGGCACGAAGCAGAACTGTGCTGTGTTTCGCTGCGTGAGTGAGGGTCATCGTCATCGTCAGCCCATTTAAGTCCCCACTGCTGGGGCACGGGCCTCCCTCAATCACATGAGGGGTAATTGCCATACTCACCACGCTTGGCGTTTGCCAACCCTCGCCAACCCGTTTTGGTTGGCGAGGGTTTTGATATAAATGCAGAGTTTTCCTTCTCTGGGTGCTGATGATCATGCCAGCAGCTTTACCTTAGTCGCCTTTTATGACACCTCGGTAAGAGTGAGGGTGGCCTATTCTACTCTGCCGGGACCACACGGCGTGAGTGAGGGTACCGCAGGCCCAATCCGAGGGAAAGGGGGTTTAAAGGTTGGCAGCGCACTTGTGACTGGTGTCGCGGATGTCCATGGGCGACGACAATTGCTTACCATCAGGTGATCCGTCTGCTTGACTGCTAACTATCACATAAAAAAAACTTCTTTCTCACTTAGATCACAATTAACTTACTCCGCTGGCTTAGCGACCCGAACAGAGTCTTGGCCTTCGAAATAAGAGATCGGCACTTCGGTCGATCCTTTTTTTTGCGTCGGGGGAATGCGGCCGGTCCGTAGTTCAGTGGGCCGATGTGGCCTTATGCATACCCGTCCACCGGGGGGTGGACGGATTATGTCGGGCTCTCCTCCGGTGAAGCCGGAGGCCTACCGACTAAACCCCCGACGGCGCTCCCTTCTTCGCCAGAGTGGGAAGAAGACAGGTGTACTAGTTAATGAACTTTAACTACACGTTCCTACACTAACTCCCCCAGATGGGTTGGGGGGAGGGATAGGGATAGGGACAGCCGGGAGCGTCAAGCCGTCCCTACCGAGCTGAGAAGGAGGCCTGTGCAACTTCGGTCGATCCTGCACTACTCTTGCCAGTTATTGATCTGGAGCTCGCGCAGATCAGTCTCGACGTCGTCCTTCCAGCGATACCTAGGTCGCTCGATCGTCGGTCGATACGTGAAAAACACTTTTAGCGTGAATCAATTTTTCGCGCACAAAAACGGACCCAACATTTGTGCATGGTTACTTAATAAATAGAATAAGTGTTTACCGAAAGTTGTGTACCACGAAATTTTTAAAAGTTTAAAATAGATCCGATTTAGTAGCTAAAAATTAAAATCGATTGTCGTTGATAGTGTGCCCTACCCATCACCTTAATCTACTTGTGCAGAGAATGTCATGTTTTTTTTATTGGTTTAATTACATACCACAGACTCTAGATCCGTGCCTTTTCTTGCCAGTTAAATAGTTTGTTTGCTGATTTCAAATTATAAATAATGTAGATCCGAGCACAAAAAATAGTTTTCTTAGGCAAAAATTTTTATGAGATAGGGGGCATACGGGCAGGATCTCATTCAACGATATACCGTCACGAGTCTAAGCTTAAGTGCTAATTTTGTTTGTTTGAGGAAAGGTATGAACGGCCTCCCTCTTTGTATATATATTTTTATAAGTTCGTAGTTAGTCCTGTTCATAGCCATATGTACGCAATATCAACGTGAGGCTCTACTTCGAAATCTAGCTTAGCAGAGACCTACTCACACACGGGTCAATTTAGTTTAATCTTGTTTGGAGATAGTATAATTTAAAGTCTCCCTGCCAACACTCCCGCCCGGCGTCACCGCATCCCGCTAATCTGCTTATCTAACAAGGGGTTCCGTAACTTCTTCCATAGCCATAAGTGCGTGATCTCGACGGGACCCTTCTGCACAAAATAATATTATAACAGCAACGAACATCTGTCCACAATGATATAATCAAAAGGGTAAACTAAAGCCAATGTCAAGAATCAAATTGGTCCTATCTTAAATCATTAAATAATAAAAATATACCTATCTATAATTTCAGAATAAGGCCAAGCTTAGGATGTTTCCTTATTTCGATTGGTGTACTATTACTACCTACCTACATATAAATTGAGTTGTCGGTAGGTAGTAGAGATTAAAGCTGAAGTAATTAAATAAATATTTCACAACATCACACATACATTGATCTGATTCCGAGATAGGTAGCTTAAGCACCTGTGTTACGGCCATCAGAACCAACAGCGGAATTACAAATATGATATTTTTCTTTTGTAAATACAATTATTTATAACTCGATGTGACTGCCTCGGTGGCGTAGTGGTTAGTGGGTCGCATTATAAAGCGACGGCTGCGCAAGGGATCTCTTGCGCAGCCGTTGCTTTATAATGCGACCCGGTTGCGATGCGGTGCGGTTCAATCCCCGGGTCGGGCCAAATGAATAGTATTTAAGTTTTCGGTAAGAAATTATTAGTGTCAGGCCGGAGTCTGGAAGTGGGCGGTCTTGTACCTCCGTGCTTCGGAAAGCACTTTAAGCCGTTAGTCCTGCGCCCAATCCCTCTCCGTTCGTGTCACTCTGGTGTACTATCGGAAATATGAGGTTAAGGGAATAGAGAGTGCACTTGTGTTAGCGCACATACTTGAGCACTATAAAATATCCTGCGTACGAGGCGGATCGTTGAGATTGGCCGCCGTAGACCCACTCACTCTGCAGAAGCTTCAGTTGCGATGCTTAGTCAATCCTGTGATTACAGCTTGCATGTAGCAATTTATTACTCTGTGCTAAAACATTAACTTTGTGCATCACAATAAATTGTGTTAAATTGCACGACAAGTAGTTGCTTTACTGCTGCCTGTGTACACTTGCGTGCAGGGGCGAGTGCGCTCATGGCTTTAATTTTCTCTTTATGTGCACCTATTAATCTTCAAACAGTGTCCTCCCCTGTTTTTACATTTGCAGTGACTCGATTTTAGTATTTTATGTAGTACACTTCCACTTACAAGTTTTGTCTACCGAAATGTTTATCTAGAGTAATTACCACCTTCTGCAATAGGTACCACTGCTAACGTAGATTCCTAGTCATCTGGTAATATGCATAAATTTAATAGTATAAAGAAAGAACTGAAGTGGCAGTGGGCTGGTCATATTAGCCGCAGAACTGACAGCCATTGGAGCCGTAAAGTCCGTTCGTAAGTGGAGACCGCGACTCGGTAAGCGTAGTGTAGGACGCCCTGCGACAAGATGGGATGATGACATTCGAAGGCTGGCTGGTGTGGGCTGGATGAGAGTGGCCGAAAATCGGGAGCAGTGGCGTGCATTATGTCCAGCAGTGGACGAGTGTGGGTTGCTGATGACGATGATGATAAAAAAGAAATAATACTGGGTTTTAAAAAAAACATCGACCACCTCGCATGACCAGACAAAACATCATAAACAACAAGATTTTGTTTAACGAGAAAGCTAAAATAAACATCTGCCATATTAGAATTTATATATATTTATTTTATATGATATGTGGCAGACGAGCAGACGGATCACCTGATGGTAAACGATTGCCGCCGCCGATGGACACTCGCCACACCAGTGGAGTCACAAGTGCGCTGCGAACCTTTAGACCCCCCTTTCCCCCGGATTGGGCCTCCGGTACCCTCACTCACGCAGCGATACACAGCACAGTGCTGCTTCACACCGGTTTTCTTAATATATGTATATGGAAACTAGATTTCTTTGATAGAATAATATTTTGGGATATTTCGTCTTAAGAGACCTTTTACGATAAAAACCGAAGCAATTATTCGCCTAACGAAATTTTTATATTTAATTTAGATCCTAACAAATCAGTCAAGAATATTGATGGTTAGCGCTCAACCCCGACCAACCCGACAACTACAACATCAAAAGCAATAAAGATGAAGACTCGCTTCTTCAAGATTATTTTTTTTACACTAGGTGCGATCCTCGACTGGAGGCCGCGTATAGGAGGTCGAAGCCGTGGCAGGCCCCCCACAACAAGGTGGACCGACGATCTAGTGAAGGTCACGAGAATCCCTTGGGTGCGGGCAGCACAGGACCGAACTGTGTGGAGATTGGGGAGCCCTATGTCCAGCGGTGGACGTATATTGGCTGAAATAATGATTAGGTACAATAAGAAAAAATCAAATCAATAGTTTATGCGTAGAATTTAACCAAAAGTGCCTTGTACGAAAATATCAATTGAATACGGCATTTACGGGTAGCAGTAAAAAGTAAACATTTGTAGGAGAGCGACGTACGCCACATAAATAAAGCCGTAAAGCGTTATTGGCGCCCGGCGCCCACCCACTTACTGCCGGACCCGGTACACCTACTAATTCTGATAAATTATGTCAATTTTGTGACACGAAACTTAGCTGCGGTCCGAGGGGCAATCGCACGATATGGGTGTATGCAACGACCGACAATTTTATGAATCAACCTTGTTACATTGAACGAGTTAAACGACGACGCCACATGAATAAAGTCATACCACATTACCTATTGGAAATAATCCTCATATTATCTGATTCCGTACTGACTTTCTCACGAAACTTCTTCACATCATGGTAAATCATAAACTCCTAATAGACAATCAACCAAGATTAACCACATACCTATAAATAATATAAAAATCAATTGCTTAGGGCTCTGGGTAAAGTGGTAATCCGTATCCTCATTATTATAGGATAAGATGAACGTCAAGAGCTTGCCGCAATGAAATCCATAAGGCTGCATTCAGAGTTAAATTACTTCTTACTCAGAATAACATCGAGCTAAAGCTGAAACAGGTGTAAGAAATCTTGAAAAGAAAACTGATCCATTGTTGAACATATGTCATCATAAAAAACAATTTCTTTTTTTATATATAACAAACACAGCAATTGTGCTCGTTCGATTCACGATTCATAGTGAAAGTTACAAATGCAGATAGTATTGAACTGCACCCTAATGATTACATTCACGTCTTCGGGTTTCTCTTAGTTATCTCTACCAATTATAATAAGATACTATTAATAATAATTCATTTAATTCAAGCAACATCACAGACAACATCACATACTTACATTGTTCTTACTCCGAGATAGGTAGCTCAAGCACCTGTGTTACGGATATCAGAATCAACACTATACATTTGGCTACAATTGGCTCAAATTATGCTTTAGGTATCACGACACACAGCTTGCTCAGCAATGCCGCAACAGAATGAAACTACTAATTGGGTCAAAATATCAACCTTGTTGAGGGAATACTATAGCACAGTGTAAAGACTGGTAGTGGCTTAACTTTGAGGCGGAGATCGAAACGGGTGAGCCGCTCAGTGTATGTTTGCTTTAACTACGTAAAGTGGTCCCAGTAGTGTTTAGTTTTCTCTCGCAGGCATGATTAAAACGTTCGACGTTCGACGTTTTGACAACCTACAGTTTCCGTTTGCGATCCTACGGAGCGGTGCGCATGTAGAATGTTTAACTTCCCGCTACTGGGAGCCTTTACACTGTACTAAGAGTAACTAAGACCCTCCGGCCCTCATTGTCAACAATATGCAATGGTATAGCGGGAAGCTGCGGTGGTCGAGCCACCGAATCTGGCTCGAGGCCAACTCTCATAATGACATCTCGACGATACTGCAACAGAATCAAACTTCTAATTGGCTTACAACGTCAATGTTGTTGGTATAACGCTAATAATGATAGTATAGTCTCAGTTTTTAGAATACTCTCTTTCCTACTGTGTAACTATTCTATTAGCAAAGGGGCTTCTTCATCTCAGTTGGTCACATTGTCAGAGTGGCGTGGTCAATGGAAGGTCATTAAATTTGCCCGCTGCAGTTGCTGCTACTGCCAGCTTCCTCCATCATTATCTGCTGGCTCCATGGTGGACGCTCTGCCACAGAAGTCTCAGTGACTGATTTGATGGTTTCAGTCTATCATATTGGTGACTGACCGCAGGATCCTTTGCGTTCGACTCTGCTTTGAATGTCGAGTAAGTAAACTCCATTAAGTAGGTCTTACGTGTAATGTGCTCAAAGAATTTCAAGGTAATAGTTCCGCCAAGGCAATTGTTCCATTATGTGACGTACATTACTATAACCGATTACTTTTCCCTTTCTATACCAAACGATTCCTTCATTTACGATATCAAAAGGACCTTATTTCTAATACAACTTGCAACACTCAGAACACAAACTTCCGTAACGGAGTTCTAATAACACAGAATCAATCATAACAGAATAGCTACGATACATGGGTCGGGCTGCGGCCCGCCGGAGCGCGACCGCGCTGGCCGCGCGCCAACTCGCATAACAACGTCTCGGCGATACCGCAACAGACTCGAACTTGTAATTGGTCACTCAGGGCCGGGCTCTCAAATGGATGCTAAGTTTAAAAAACCAATAAGTAAGTTAACACAAACAACTGAAGTCTTAAGTAGGTAATTGATTTATTTTGGATCTGATTAAATAAGTTCTAGGCAGAGATACAAGAAATTACTACATATTTAGTTAAGGTATCATTATAGTTCTGGGTACTACAATACCTAGTACAGGTTTTTTTTAAAACGGATCAGTAAGTTTATTAGTTACACACAGACAAACTTTATATTATTAGGATAAAAGATGAATTTGAAGTAAGCCTTTGCTTAGCTAACATTTGATTTTTAATAGTTTTAGGATGACACTAAATGAAACCTTAGTGTGATCCTAAAATCTGCATTGCAATCACATCATACATACATTTTATTTTTGAGTATTAAATTTTAGCTATGGTAATAGAAAGAAATGATGTATGAGGTCGTTTACTGTGAATGAGTGTGTAAATGAAAATTCACTGAGAGACCTAGCCTTCAACATGCTTGTGGCGGGAAATACTGCAGCCGCAATAAACCCGCCGCAGACGTCTGAGAAGTGACCACGTACACTTTACCGGCTCCTCGCAATATGCACTTGTAAAGGAAATCATAATGTTATATTACGTTCTTATTGATTTTTACTGTTCTGTGCCTCAAAAGGAAACAAAACGGAAGCCTTATAAGATCACTTTGTTGTCCGTAGGGTGTCTATCCGTCTATTATTGTCAAGACCCTTTATTTCGGGAATGCGTGAAGATATCGAGTTCAAATTTAAACTGTACACTCAAGTCTACGATCCCTTGAAGTTCTGAAAAAATCAAACCTCTATGTTAAGTAAAAAAAGCGGTCAAGTGCGAATCGGACTCAAGAGTTCAGCAATATTTTTATTTTAGTTTTATATTTGAGTTGATTGTATGGAAGGTAAATTACGGTTTACGATTTATGACGCCTACTTAAAAAACTACTTCTTATATCTCATTCAAACCAATTTTCGATGGTGAGATAGATATTCTTTATTGCACAAAAAGAAAATGCAAGCATGATACAACAACAACCGACAGTACAATAAGGCGGTCTTATCGCTTGTAGCGATGGTTGTTTGCATATGGTAATGTTAATTTTATCATATTTTTTAAATTTTATCATTCTCTTATTTTTAGAACTTACAGGGAAACACAGCTCTTTGGAAGTGTCACAATTCGGCTACGGAACCCTAAAAAAGATACGGCCATCTTATCACCGAAAAACGCATATTTCGACACTCCCAAGGGAATCTATAAGGTACTTCCCGTTCACCTAGAACTAAGAAAATTTTCAAGTAACATTGTTATATACTACAAATACAGGAAAAGATCTGAAAACTATAAATTCATCCTGGCTGGTGCCTCGTAAGTAAGTCCCCTTACCCTCCTAGCAGTGCCGCTGCCACGCTCGTTAGGTAGGCGCCTCATATCCCATCGTCAACGGCACTGAAAAATGTTAAAAAACCGAAAGATTTCAAAAGTTTTCGTGATTCGATTCCTGAACGATTGTAAAGTTACTCAGTTAAATACCGAACAGTTATTCGATATTAGTATAGTTACACTCTGTGAAAACTACCTTACTAACTCGCCCCACCTCTGCAATAACCACATGACTTGCATTACACATCCTCAGCAGTATCGTCTAAAACAAAAACTCATTCCACTCCGTGACCACACTCACTACAAAATTGCATCTACAGTTAACTAAGTTCGAAACCCGTTTCAGCTCGCTGTGCCATAATAACACCACAGCATTCCGTTTGTAATGAGATTTCTACCTATTGTGAGAACGCAAGACTGTCCAACTTTGATATTCTCGCATTGTAACAATAGCAAATACATGGTAAAAACACTACTATTGTCTTTATATAACAAATGACTGGTACTGTACTTGGCTTCCATACTGCAGATAGAGAAAGAAGCCGTACGGCTAAGAAGAAGGTGGGTTCATGTTTGGGACCTATAATTATTTGTGACATCTATTGCACTAAATATAAAAGGCAATAAATACTATGACTATAATAATAATAATAATTATCACAACATCTCATACGTTGACCTGATTCCATACTAAGTAGCTTAAGCACTTGTGTTACAGATATCAGACAACAGAGGAACACAAATATATACTTAAATACATAATATTACACCCAGACACTGAACCTCTTTTTTTCATTCGTTCATTCTGAACTACAAATAAAAATGGTTGAATTAAAGGATTTTTTTGTTTATTTAGTTAAGGTGACGGGCAAGGCACACTAGCGACGCCAATCGATTTAAATTTTTAGCTACTAAACCGGATCTATTTTAAACAATTTCGGGGTTACAGCCTCTCGGGAAACACTAATACCATTTATTAAATAACTACGCACAAAAATTGATTACCGCCAAAAGCGGCCACTTTTAGCGGTAATCCGCTAAAAGTCGGTATTAAATAAATAGTATAGGAGTTTGCCCAGAGGTTGTAAACCCGAAATTGTTTAAAATAGATCCGGTTTAGTAGCTAAAAATTAAAATCAATTGGCGTCACTAGTGTGCCCTACCCGTCACCTTAAGTATTTTATATCAATCAAGTTATCCTTCAATAAAGAAAACATTACGATCCGATACCGTGAAGAAAAAGCCAAATCGAGATGTCAAGGTGAGATGTAACGAAAAAGAATCCTTTTGAAAAATGCTTTTTTTTACATACAGCTAGTATCAACTTTTTGGACTTGCATCCAAGAACTTTGTATTGTACAGAATTCGGCTTTGTTACAACTCGTATGACATAGATCACAACTCACTACACATGCGCTTAATTGTAACCAAAGGAACAGTTGAATACAGTGACAAAAGAATAACACAAACGGCCGGACCTATGCAAAGGGCCTGTATTTGACGAAGTGGAAAATTCGAGCTTTGCACTTAAAAATACACTCGGATCCCTCTCCTTTAAACCTGTATGTGGCAAGCCGCGTATACCGCTTCAGGCGGGAACATGCAAGGCCGGACTATGGTCGGGGCAACGCTTTATCGGGGTCCATTTACACATCTCTAAAATATGTGTATTTTTTTACCCGTAACTTATTTTGTATTCATAAATTATCTAGTGAGGATGAACTTATTAGGTGTGGAATAAAAAAATACTAGACACATTTAGTAGTGAGCATTATTCAGGTGGCTGAGTGGCAGATTACAACATCCTGTATTTATGTATGTACAGGCGGCTGCAAAAAGATGTATACAATTTAGTATTTTTTACAATACCATACAAAAAGAAGAATGTCGAAGTCAGCTAGTTATTTATTATAACAGGGTACGAATACTACAGTGTCATCTTTTTCCAGCCGACTTAAAAATGAAGCATTAAATTATTTATATATTCATTACCTGTGCCTAAATTAGTGAACGTATTTTTTTTTCACAGTGTAATGATATGATGCAATTTACTGCATAGCCTTTTGGATTATGCAGTACAGGCTGAATGCAAAAAATATTAGCCCCGCACACAACGCCACCTACCGACCGCTTCCGAAACATATTTTATGGCTGCTTGTTCGGTGCAGTAGCGCCTACATTCGATTTTTATGATTTTCGATCATTTTTCTTCGTAGTGTATCGTGTGTAGTGTAATAAGTTAAGTTATTGTTGTTTGAGTGTCCCCTGACATATCAGAAGAGCAACGAGTGGGTAACCCAGAGAACGAGGCTGAGAGACATAGCCACAACGATCGCGAAGAAGAAAATATGGAAAATGCTAAGCTAATGACCATAATAAATGGAACAGAGACACCAAAGCGGTGGTCCATCTATATCAGACGACACGAAAAATATGGCTGGATGAACCTGGCACAAGACCGTCCATCATGGCAGAAATCGGAAGACGCCTGCATCCAAGACTAGATGTTATTGATGAGTGAGTAGTCAAAGAAGACATTTTGATATTTTTAATAACATCTTGTACCGTATAATTCTGTACGAGTTTCGTGAATTTTTATTACAAGTGGCGGCTTTTAACAATAATCATCAACTGAATAGCAAAAATGTGCAACATACTCGTTAGTCTCAAAATTCACAAATATTTTTATCTTGGGTTATTATTCATAAATGTTTGTTAAATCTTTGTTCGCTAAAACAGTGTAATAGAGCAGTTTTGACGTTTGAAACAAAAAAAAAACATGATGATCATTCCTCCCAGCCGATTCCGGCTGCAGCGACCACTTTATGTAAAGACGGTAATTAATGAAAGATTGGGACCTTGCCTTCCCGTGTGCCTTCCAGTGACTTGCGTAACCAATTTTAGCATTGAACGAGCGCCCACAGTGGGGACACGTTAGCACACTACTAATGGTCTCCACTCTTTTTTAATAAATGGATGGTGGATGTTCATGGGCGGCGCTGATAACTTTCCTTCAGGTAATTCGCGAACGTTTGTCATCTCTAGCAAAGAATAGAATAGAATAAAATTTTATTTGGTAAACACATTACAAACATAACAAAAGCAAAGAAATTACAAAACAAAAAGACACCATTCCGAGACGTGTCCAAAATGGTTACCACTCAACTGTTTTGTCACGGCGGATGGCCATAACGCTAGTATTCTGTCGAAACCATTGAGGTAGATAGGGAATCACCGGCTTATACAATTTATATAACAAATACATTCAAATAGTAATAAAATGTACATCGAAATTCAATTCCACAAATCAGAGCTAATTAATTAATTCCCATATTATACTAAGGCGTGCTTATTAGGGATGCGGGCGAGCATACTGCTGTGCGTGGGTCTATTCGTGCGTGTGAGTGTGTTTGTGAGTGCGTGCATGTGTATGCGTGTAGTAACGTTAGTGTGTGTGATTGAAGTTGTGTATGTAAGAATAAAAAAAACATTTTTTCCAGAAAAGAAGGAAATCGGCTTTAACACATTTATGAATAAGTTTAAATGTCTTGAAAAAATGGCGTCGCTAGTGGCCCTCTACACGATCCGAAGAAGACTTCACCTACAGCCCACTACTTACGTTATCACTCCTCCTACCACACGGTTTGCTAACAAAATGTAAAACAGCACGCGATTTTACCCTTTTCTTGTTCATTTACATCTTACTTTAGGGTAAGATTACTATGTAAATTGCTCAGTAAATTAACTTGTCTTGCTCATGAATGCCTATCTACCTGTTCTATTTTGCCATTTTACAAGTATTTTAGTTACTTTTTTCGCAGCCCTTACACAGGATAACTAGACTAACTGGATTTCTGGTTACACGATCGTAATCAACAATTAATATATATCAATGGTATTGGGTGATAGTGGTGGATTATCGCACAGAAACTATCCGAAACGTGAGACGAGTTTTGTCACGATTTTTCTCTTGCCGCTGAGCTAACGGTAGATTTAAATAAAAAATCCAGTGGTATGTACTCGGATTCGACCCTATAACCTCCCGTTTGGAAAGCCGTTTTATACACTGAGCTACCATCGCTCGAGTTTTCATCCTAAATATTCAATGTAAATTACGAATCCAAGTAAGAAACATTTTACAGGCCAAGAAAATATTGATAGACAATATGTAAAAATTACCATCATAAAATAGTCGCTTTTGATGACTTACCTACTAATACTATCTAATACCTACTTAAACTAATCATTAATGTCTCTCGCTGCTCTTTTGAATATTGTATGAACTCATATATTAATAAGCAAAATGACACTCGCTGGCAGGAAACTCATATCAGACTTAACGCAAGTTATTAAGACTTGAGCTATCCAAACATTGTCTGAGCAGGAATATTAAATGTTAAATACAAGATAAAGTGTCAGAAGTTCGGTGTAACGAGTTGACAACGTCGCCGGAGTCCCGAGAATGATGGCGAAAAGTTTTAAGTGAGTGCGCTTAAGATCGCTGGTTAATTTCATTGGGGATTAATTTCCGTACTCGTTAAAGATAGAATGTAGTGCACCATCGTCCTAGATAAAATGCACCTAGATACGTAACAGCTTCAAAGTATTAATGCTTATCCTTCGGGATTGGCAGGTAATAAACTCAGTAGCTCTATGTTACACGATACACACGAGTAACAGACACTTTATTACTTTCCTCGTAAAATGCAGACGTTTATATTTTGGTATAGACACCACAATCCATTTGAAATCTTTTAGATATTCAACAATTATGAGGATGTAGGAGGCATCGTCTGAGTGCAAGATCCTCGGAACTGTGCTCGAAGTTGGGAGACAAATGTGATCTTGTTTTGTTGTAAGGGAATGTGGAAAATATTTGCAGAATGCGCTTGGCAGAATACTACTTCTACAGTCGTCTGTAAAAAGGTGTCTCACCACTTATAGTAGGTTTACTTAGCCATACCTAAAAGCTAAGCTAGCTGTTTGACTTCTTTCTTTCACAGGATTAATATTATAACAAGGTAAAAGTAGGAATATGCACTTTATCATGACTGACAACCACTGGGGTAAACGAGTACTAGAGGAAGATCATGTACTTGGTAAACGTGGTGTAGGGCGCCCTCGGGCCAGATGCCTTGACGATCTATGCAGGATGGCTGGTTGGAGCTGGATGCGAGTAGCCAAATATCGATCGGAGTGGCGAGCATTAGGAGAGGCCTATACAGCATTGGCTGATGATGATGATACTTTAGCATTATAAAGCGGGATTTAAGAATATAGCCATGGTCATCTACGTTTAGTCTCGCAGAAGAAATGGCACCTCAGAGTGTAATGAGGTGGACACCTCATTACAATTGGTGTAGAAGGACCTCTACATACCTTATACAAACCTACCGACCGATGAAGTTCGGACGAGTTCAAGTGTAACTCGAATTGCAGGCACTTTCCCGGGCATGCTTGAAAAAGCGAGTTACAATGCTCTATATTAATATCTTCCAACCCATTACGGCTACGGCGGCCAATCTCAACGATCAGTCACGTAAGCAGGATATATTATAGTGCTCAAGTGTGTGCGCAAACATAAGTGCACTCACTATTCCCTTACTCATATTCCGATAGGAAGCTAGCGTGACACGACCGGAGAGAGATTGGGCGCAGGACCAACGGCGAGACACGGGGGTACAAGACCGCCCACTTCCAGACTCCGGGCTGACAGCTAATAATTTCTTACCTGAAAACCGACCCGGGGATCGAACCCTCTTGCGTAGCCGTCGCTTTATAGTGCGACCTTCTAACCACTCTGCCACCGAGGCAGTCTCACCACTTATATAATGTTCAATAAGCTTAGTTTAACGGCTCTAATGGTTGTCTGTATATCAAACCCGACGATTATGAATAAACAAAGCACAGACAGACCCAGCTGGTGACTGGCGTGTCAACTTGACCTCAATACACTCTGGTGGCCGACCATAAGGCGCCAGTGATGTGTCAACTTGATATGGGCTTCATATGACCAACTCAATTTGAATTATTTCAGATTCGAGTGAGAATACTCCCGTCTTAAGCTGATCAAGTGACTGACTCAGGTACTAATAAGAAGTATTTTACGTATTTTCGAGTGCAGATTGATTTTTGATTTTTGAATGTAGATTTTAGATTCAGACCAGTAAGTTACGTAGTGTTGTTAAAATTATAGGTAAGTTACTCGATTAGAGTGTAGAGAAAATATAAGTATAAGCAAAAAGGGCATATTCTTAGAAAGATAATATTAAGTTCTAGCTCCCATCAACAGTAGCTTCTGAAATCGCAGACGTTTATGGACTGGGTCCTGGGCCCTTTTACTTACCATCAGGCGAGCTGCCTATTTTCCACTAACGACGTGGTATAAAAATAGTGTTAAGCACCTGCGTAATAACCTTATTGGTATTTCCAATAAATCATAATAGCGACCGTTTTCAAGTAAAAAACTTTCTTTTCCGTGACGTGTTACCACCAGCTTATATATTTTAGGACTTCTTTTACATAATGTTTTTATTTTATATATATTATTTTAATATTTTTATGTTTTACCGTCCATTATGTTTTGGATGATTTTTGTATTTTGATTTGTTTTCTTCTGTATTGCATGTCAGTATTTATATTTTATATTTAGGCGTCATCCAAGGTCCAGCCTGAAAACCAGCGCTGCAGCTGTTGTCCGCAAGTTTTATGTATTACATGTGTTATGTGTTGTGGTCAATAAATAGTTTCTTTCTTTCTTTTACTTTGACAAAACAAATCGATCGACGAAACTTTGAAATCGATTTTACTCGAGTCGTGAGCACTCCGAGCTGGCTCGTCTCTCTCCGCGCCTATCGCAGCCATCGCCGGCGCGCCTTATGATTGACGAGTGCCTCGTTAAGCCGTGTCAGACTGTGCGACGGCTGGAAAAATTACTCTAATACCTTACAGGGCTATTAACAAGTCGATGGAAAGACTTGCTAATAGCCTATCGCTTTTAGGGCCGCTGAAAACCAACGTCGGCGTAGCTATATTTGTGTCGATAAAAGATGAGCGGTTGCCTATTTGACACTATTGTTTATTATGTTTTAAATGTTTAATTATGTACCTATGTTGTTGTTTAGTTTGTCCTTGGCGTAATTATCTGTAATATGTTTTTAGTGATTGTGTCGAATTAAAATATTTACTTACTTACTAAATAAAGATTCATTCATTCTATTCATATATATGATTTTGGATCTGAAGTTAAGGAATGATGATGAGAAATGTGTTCTGGATTAAAGTTTAAAGTAATTAATTGTCTATCAATATCTCAGGTTTTCGACAAATAATACAAAAAATAACGATACTGTAACTTGTAATAAGTCAAATTCTAATTAATAGATATTAATATTGAAGGATATTTACATACATATTTAACATCAGTAAAACTTTTCGACGATGCAAAAAATATCATGTTCGGCTATACTTTTAATAAGTCCGTGTTCATATAACTAATGAAAATTCGGGCATTATATTTATTTCATCATTTCTTTTAATTTCCAATCAATGTCCAGAATTACTCAATTAGATTAATAAAAGCAATTCGAATTCGGTACGGACCGCAACAATCAAATTTTGATATTACCGTGTATTTCGAATGTAGCCCAGTGTGCATATCAAGTTCACATGCAGGCAAATTGCTATTCCACCAATATGTGTATTGATGGGAATGGATATAATGCTTGCCCCGGAGCGTTGTATTTGAACAAACGGTATGGACCAAATGTAATCAACATGCATTCACAATGATTATGAGGAACTGTGTCAATTTATAAATAATAGACATCAACATCCTCGAACTAAGCCCACGCTAAAATTAACAAAGGAGGTAAAGGTAATAAAGGTATAACACCTAAGCACTGAATTAGGTTTGGGAATTGGTCCAGGGTGGCAGTAGGTACTACCAAACGTGTCGTTGGGCCAAAATAATGCTATTAATTTGCTCCCTGAGGGTAATCTGAAGAGATTGATCGTTCTAGTTTAAAAGCTGGTCTTGTCCGCATCTAGAAATAATAAATGTGATGCAAATTTTCGATATACCTGTGTGAACTTTTATTAAGTATAAAATAAAAAATGGTTACGTTCATTTTTGTGTTTTGAAGAGTTGGTATTAAGATCTTTATTCGCTTAGAATTGAGTTTATAGGCTTTACTGCGGGCGTTTGAACATTTCGCTCGAGCTACTCTGCAGATAGACCTGAGATATAATTCAATTAGCCTAATATGGCCTAATTATTCATTCAGGTCAGTTTATTTACTGAAAATGATTAGCTTCTTGTTATAAAATAAACATTTTAATATACATAAACTGTATATGTGTCCTCATCTTAGCGTGTAATTGCCAGTTGCCTCCAAAGCTGTCGCTTCGGAGCCCGGGGTACGCTGGACCATGATCTTGGATTAGGAAAGTCTCGCAACTCTGACCTTCGCAACCCTTAGTTATAAACTGTATGTGTATAGATATAAGACAATAAACCTGTCAAAGTATTGTTGTTGCTACCATAGACAGCAGTTCACAAATCACACATCACGGTTTCAACTTTTGTGTATAGATATAAGACAATAAACCTGTCAAAGTATTGTTATTGGTACCATAGACAGCAGTTCACAAATCACACATCACGGTATCAACTTTTTTTTCTAGAAATGAAGAAATAATATCCGGCACAAGAGTTAAATTCTTCATCCAAGACTGTACAGTCCATGAATTTCCCGGTTGTAACTAATTCCCATGGAACTCATCTGTTCCCGTCGACGCGGGCACCGTTTGTCGTCGCACTTCTTGTGACCACCACTCGTAAGTTTCTAACGTAATAAAAAGCAATCAGGTTTTATTTTCCGCAAACATATTTCAGCTTGAGGTGCTGAAAACAGCGATCTTCATTTAGACAGTCCTTTGTGCCGTCCCTGACGGAATGATTTACTCGTCAACGGCAGCAGTTGGAGTGAAATAGGCCAATTTGATTGCTTAATTGAATTTCAGTTTCACCCACGTGATTGTACCGACCAATATCAGAAAATGTTTGATGAGATCGGCCTGCCACCATGGATAAGAATGTGGCGCTTGCGTAAACAAAGATAATATTATTTGTTTCCCCCGGAGCACAGTATGTGCCCCGGAGTGTTTTGTGGCGGCTGGCAGGTGTCACTTCTCGGTCACAACGAGTCACTGAATCAGAAAGATAGCACACCTTCATTTCCGATGAATACGATTCCAATGTTTTGTAGATTGCTCATTTCGAGAACCATGATAAATTTATTTTGAGATAATAAAATTAATTCAATTCTGTTTTGAATTAGAGACATACCTATCTAGTTTTTGATTAAAAATATCTGATTTAAATCAGTAAATTCAGAAATGTCATGTAAATATGACTAGGTTTCATGTCAGATACTTACACTATACTGAGCTTCACTATCACTTTTTGTCTAAAGCGGACATTACCAAAAATGTAACTACTTGTTTCAATCAATCTTGGCCAAGAACCGGGGATGATATTAAAATCAGAGGCTCATCATCATCACACATAACACGGAGAAAACAAAATCGAATAGGTATACAGTATTACAAAACACATTACAGTAGGCACATACAACATGACTTTAAGTTACTTGTTGTTATTGTCATTATTTTGTCTTGTCATTTTATGTAAAAAAACATTTTTTTTATTTAGTTTGAGCAAAAGTGTTATTTATTTGTCATGCCGAGTGATGACGTTACAGTAGGATACTCACATTTTTTTTTCATAAACATGTGTTTAAATTCAATTAGGCGTGTGATGATTAGAGATTTCCTAATCATATTATTTTCAAAAATATTGAATTTTCTATTTTTTACACCTAACAACATAACACCACGTTTCCTGTATGAAATAGAAAACAGGGAATATAATAAACGTTAATTAACCTTTCTGTGCGTTTATTAGTCCCATTACCATCGCGATTATCTTTCATGAAAAGACAATTAAGTACGACGTCTAACAATTAATTTATACGAGTGCGAATTAATCCTAAAAGGTAATTTAATTTAGCAGATATAGAATATAGCTTTTAATGTTGTTTGGTAGGTACTTGTTAAAATAATACTAGCTAATAGATAAAAATATATAAAATATCAATATCACATACATCAGCGTCACCCCAAAGTTGCGTCCGCACTTTGTGTTTAATTATCAGACAGAATCAACATACGAGTAAGTACCACAAATATAAATTAAAACAGATTTCATGTAATTCTTTTCTCTTTCAGCGATAACTCCGCAATTAAATCCGCGTTTTATTTAATTCCATTCCTATTTAATTTGTCAACCAATGAAAATAAAATTTCCGCCAAAATAAGTAAGGCTCTACTATGGAACTATATTGCAAAACTTTGTATACCCAACAGTCGCTGGCAACAACCGGACCCAGGAAACTCAAGACAAAGTAATTCACTTTGGTTACTATGGTTTTGTTCTGTCCCACCGCAGTATTCTAGCCTGATTTTCAAATGTGTTTCTCAAATAAGCAAACCAAGGTATATTCTGATCACTTAAAAAGTTCTATGATCAATATTTTTCCAAAAATGTTTAGTCATTTCACATACAGCCGAGAACTTGTAAAGTTTCCTTAATTTATTTTTTGCCCACTTATCAGGGCTCCTACATGTCCAGAGGCAATTAATTTTTCAAAGCTGGGATTATGACTGAAGTTTAGACTTTGAGCCGTTCTTCGTAAATTACAAACTTAATTGAACGAGAAAGTCGGTGTTTCGTGAGGACTCAAAGACGCCGCCGCGCCAGCTCTACCCGAGCTCATTTGTATTTAATTCTGTCCCTTTCATGCGGCCCAGTCACCCATGCTTGGGTGACTTCGGGAAAGTAACAATAACTCACCTTTCTTTTGACACCTGACACAAATCTACTATATTTGTACACTTACTAACCTATTTCTTAAATAAGATGTATATTTTCAAAAGAGATTTTATAACGTACTGCGTATTACTATGGCCTAATTATTTAACAGTTCATGATATTACGATACTACGTATATACTATCATGGAACAGTTTTACTTGAAGTAATCATCTTCAGCCTTCTTTGTTGAAAAAAGGGCTCAAAAGGAAAGCTACAGAAACATGTTCAGCCTTTTTTGTTGAAACTAAAATCGACGACCTGCGAACTTCCCAAGAAAATAAGTTTGACACACTCACGGACGTGATTACTTCGCTCATCGAGCAAAACAATGCAATAAAAAACTCGCTAGAATGCATGTCTACCAAATATGACAGCCTATTGACCAAAGTGGATATATGGGCAAAGGACAACCTACACTTCCGCTCTCAAGTACCTTAGAAGCAAAATTGGAAGTCCTCGAACGGAAAACAAACTCATTGACAATAGAAGTCCGCAATATACCAAAAACCGAACATGAAAATAAACAACAATTAACCAAATCAATGCCCTGTTGGTCTAGTGGTGTAAGTACCGGATCGTGATCTCGGGGTCCTAGGTTGGACTCCCGAGTGGAGCGAAAAGTATGTTTCGAATTTTTCGAACGTAGCTCGGGTTTGTGATCTCCAATCCGCTTTTGCCAAGCGTGGTGATTAAGCCTAATCTCATCATAGTAGCGATGACTTGATTTCTATGATGTAGGCCTTTGCCCTGCAGTGGGACGTTTATGGGCTGATACTTTACTTTTTTTTGTAACCAAAACAATAAAAAGCCTCATAACAACAATTGGGTCAAATTCCCCACTCGAGGACCAAGAAATACGAGATATTTATCGTAACAAGTCGAGTGCTATCATAATCGAATTCACCACTTCACAAAGAAAAATACACACAATCTCGAAATACAAAGAATTCAACAAAGACAAAAAAGTAAACAAGAGCCCCAGCTCAACGAGCTAACCCTTGGCTTGACAGTACCAGAGATGGCATTTCAACAGTGGGTTGAAATGCCATCTCTGGTATGTTTCTTCGAACTATAATATAGGTACTAATATTATTTACAGGTTTAAATATACTAATTCCTATCCAAAAATATGTTTTCTTATTTATTTATTATATTATGCGGCATTAAATATGTCATACTAGTAATATAATATACCACCAACTATTGTTTTATTTGGCCCACCCCATTTGTTTTTAAGGTTTAACTTATAACTACACAATTACTTATTGTATCTTACTAGCAAAACAATATAAATAATCACTCCAATAGTTTAATTCTTAACTCAAGCCAATCTTACACACTACGTCTACTATTATTTCCGAATAAATGTTATTCAGTCCGAAAGACTTAATTTAACTAAATCGAGCATTCCTACACATTTAATTCTCAGGCGCTATTCTAAGATAGTGAATAACAGCATTGACACCATTCATGCAAATGTCTAAAAAATAGAGACAACATAAACAAAAAAACTTTTTTTTCATTTTTCATCTGTAAGACAATCCTGAAAAAAGATTGGAGAAACTACGAAAAACAAGAGCTCAACAAAGCCTCCGGGAACACGAAGAAAATATGGGAAGTGATCAAAACAATCTCAAATCTGAAACCGAATCAAGACCATTCTTTGAGCCTTATCTCTAGTTTAAATACAATTAACTTATTCTTCGCCAACATAGGGAAAAAACTAGCTGAAAAATGCATCCCCTCATTTAACGTCATAATTTCTACTCCCCAAACCCCAAATGACTCTCCTCTACACTCACTCACCATTTTACCCACCGACCCAAATGAGATAACCTGACTAATCCATTGGTTAAAAAACAACTGTGCTGTGGGGTCGGACCAAATACCGGGAAATTTGATCAAAAGCTTTAGACAACTCTTCGCTGTCCCGATAGCCTACATTTGTAACCTGGCAATACCGTCGGAAAATTTCCTCGAGAATTCAAAACAGCCATCATTATACCCATACATAAAGGGGAAGCTAAAGACTGTGTCAATCAATACAGGTGAATTGCAATACTTCAAGCTATTTCAAAAATACTCATCTGATGAACCGATACTTGGTGGATTTTCTGAAATCAAATGAATTACTCTCATCGCAACAATATGGGTTTACACACGGCAAATCGACAGGTGATGCAGTCTACGACATCACTAATATGATAATTACTACCCTGGATGGGAAAAAGAGATGCCTGATAATCTTCCTCGACCTTGCCAAAGCGTTCGATACAGTCTCTATCCCTATCCTGCTAAGGAAACTTGAGGGAGTCCGTGTCAGAGGCAAACCACTAGGCTGTTCAAAGATTACCTCACCCATAGGAAGAAGAAAGTCAGAGTAAACAAATGGCTGAGTGACGGATCGGAAATGACCTACGGATTTCCCCAAGGAAGCATTGTTGGACCAACCCTATTCCTGGTGCGATAAGCACCACCAACGTTCTCTGTAATCTTGACCTCGAAAATAGTTCCATAATTACTTTCGCGGACGTCACTGCCTTGTTTTTCAGTGAGGACAACTGGGAGGAGGTTTAAGCAGCGCACAGCGGTGCGTAGGCCGCATAGTTACTGATTGGCTGCAGGAGAACCTCCTCACCCTGAATATAACCAAAACCAAATACATTGCTTTCGCCTCAACTCACACCCTAAGAGTCCACAGATGCTCAAGTCGGACCATCCCCTGCACTTGTCCAGCTTTAGAAAGAGTCGAAACAATTAATGATCTTGGGATTACCCTGGATCAGAACGGTAGTGGTTCAAGCGACATATATTAATAATAAATAAAATGCATACATAATAAAAACACAATAAATTATTAAAGGGAATACTAACTAACTAAGGGATTACTACTAACTATAATAATTAAATCGCTTGGTAGTTAAATAATGGTCGTTAAATAAATTAGTACAGGGATGAGTATTTTCATTTAATTATATCCGAGTTTCGTCCACAGTTATTCAGAAATATTTTTATTTACTTTTACTAATTACCATTAACAATGTAATGACTTTGTATATAGTGCGTTATATCAAGATTCCGTTACCAAAATAACATTTTCGCAACCACTTGAGGTATCAGTAAGTTTAGAACAAAACAGACTAAGTTTATTCTTGAGTTGCTATCTCAAAGAAACTTTGTCTTTGTTGTGTGCGAATTTTATGTCAAAAGTTCTAGTAGTTCCAGATAAATGTATGAGAATTTCAGTTACTTACTTAAAGTAAATTGAAGGTACTTCACTATAAATTTTACTTGTTTATACCTACGAGTATTCGTGGTCATAGCAACAGACACTTACATATTATGGATGGGTACAGTCTATAAATATTTAAATAAATATTATAGGTATAATTATGTTTCCGGTTACATGTCAGCCAATCCCAGTGCTAGTATTGTACAGACAGATCTGTAGACGCCAAACAAGGATGGCTCGGTATACTCTGCCGCCATCTTTGTCGACCAATGTGCGAAGTATCTATTAACAACTTAGCACAAAGCAACATGCTTTGTTGCAAAGAAAAAGAAACTGTGAATGAACCCTCGAACACTCAAGTGGCTGAATGTAGGTCAGTGTAAAATTTTACTCCTCGATCTTTCATTACATCACAAAGACGTGCAAGGCAAAGAGCGCATCCGTTGTCGGGAGTCCGGACGAGTGCATGAGTACAGGACGACGGCCCGGACGCCGGACGTCCGAGTGGGTGCTCCGTTCGCACACAATCCGATAAGACACAGTGAGAAATGTCTCCAATATAGCCCAACGAACAGCACGCTAAAGTGGCAGAGGGAGAGCCATGTCTGCCGTAGAACCGGCAGTCGTTGGAACAGACGTGTCATGAAGTGGAGACTGCGGTTAGACAAGTGTAGCAGTTGAGTGTTGCTTTAGGCTTCTGACCTTAGGAGGATTAACGACCCAATTGGAACAGTGTTAGTCAACGCTGGCTTTGGTCCAAGGGTTGCGGGTTCAATCCCCGTACAGTAGGCAAACATTTGTGTGTATGAACATGTCTGTTTGTATTGGTCTGGGTGTTTTCTATGTATTATAAGTATAATACAAACAAATACATACTTATGTATTTACAAAAGAAAAGTATTATATGTATATATTTGTAATCCCACTGTTGATTCTGATATCCGTAACACAGGTGCTTGAGCTACCTATCTCGGAGTCAGATCAATGTATGTGATGTTGTGAAAATATTAATCTATTAAGGATTATTGCTATTCACTAGATAATGAGGACTTGGGAGTATCCCCTGGAATATTTAATTATTTTCGATCCAATTAACTGTAAAAAAATCGAAATCAAAAGTAAATTGATCCAAGTTCTGCCGTAGCAAGAGATCGTAGCACTGATGCTACGAGTGCTACGAGTTCGTTTGTTGTTTCGTTAGTATTTGCTACGACGAATAAGCTACTGCTAAATAAATGATTTTTATTTGAAATATCCTCAATACTCAATTCTTTATTGCTTCCATAGCGCATATAACAGATGGTGAAGTATAACAAAGCAACCACTATAGACCCTGTTCGAGCACTTCTATCCTCTTTCTCACAGCTGAAAACAAATATCTGTATCAATAATATTAATTTGTAGGTTAGCTCAATTCAAACTAAAATCATCAGGGTGAGGATGGCACACTCAATGGGTACTTTGTTAGTTCTTTTGTGCCTGTCAACCTCATATTTGGATTTCACTGCCGCTTACCATCAGGCGGAATGAGGTCATCCTGATAAGCCTTTCTATAAAAAAAAAATACCGGTAAATTTTCACTGCAGCTACGAGTATTATACTCCCTTGGACGATAACGATTATAATGTCCTTTTCTGTCGCCATCGTCTTGATGGTGTTACTTTACTGTGTTCTTACGTTGTGGGTGCCGACCTTGTCACTTCAGCGAGGGGACACTCGCCATTTGTTCGAGGAGGAGCAGAGCAAACGACTTGAGAGAGCTCAGGCCACTGCTAACCGTAATCGTTTATTTGTTCCGACGAGTAGGTTTTTTTATGTGATAGGTGGCAGACGAGCTGACGGATCACCTGATGGTAAGCGCCGCATCGGACACCCGCGACACCAGTGGAGCGAAAACTGCGCTGCCAACCTTTAAAACCTCTCCTTCTCCCACGGTCACAGTTTGCTGTTGCCAGCTACATTTGTGTTTTGCGTATTTAGTTTTAGTTTGATACATGAGGAAAATGTGCCTTACAGCCGCTACTGAAAGCAATATTCCAAACAGTTTGTAAATGCATATCTTTATTTCTATTATATTGTAAATGTTTTTCTGCAACCAACAGGAGTAAAGATATTTTCAAGTTTGAATTTCAAATAGTGGTTTGCAGTGCTAAGTTATAACCTTAATATATGTGAGATTTTTTATGTGATAATAAATGAAAATAAAAGATATTCATCCAAATAGGCTAAAATATGCTTTAAGATCCTGCTGAGCAATAGCATGTAGGACAAAAGTTGTTATAAATAAACAAATTGCCTGGAATTCGGTTTGCCACAGTAGCCCTTGTCACTCTCCATCCTTTGGACTATCTCCACTTAAACCACTCTGTCTTGCCATGAAAGACGGACGAACAGACAGATACACAAACCTTCACATTTATACTATTAGTTTGGATAGATATTGTTAAACTCATAAGTCCAATAGATTATACCGTGTGACTTTAGCCCGAATCGACCAATCTTTATCTGAGAATAAAGCAATGGTATAACGTTTTCATATACCTAATACGACTCGTAACGATATTTCATACATACGAGGCATATATTTATTCCCGGATAAAGATTGGTCGAAGTGGGCCTAGGAGGTATTGCAATAAAAAAAATGATTCGATTTTCAGATTTAGATAGTAATTTTGTTAGTTAGTAATCTTAATCGAATCGTTACCATTCATTACTAGTAAATGTAGATTTGTCAATACTGTGTTAACGACCTATTTCAATAGATCGCACCATACGCCTATTCTGCAGATTGAACTGGGCCGACTAGTATTACCATAGAGTCACTACACCGATATTACAAAGCAATTGAATTTGCATTGCGTTATTTGGGCCAAGGAGTAACAGTACCGCTTCCAATTCCCATTCCGTTCCATATACGGTTATTCCGTGGCATATCTGTCTCTAGCTGATCTTGCGAGTATAATATGCGAATATAATATATTATTCTGTGGTGCATTGTTGCAATGTCGCAATGTGACCAGTTCTGATTCCAAAAAGGTTTAGGGGTTAACATCAAAGCGTTAAGGGTCAAAGGGTCTACATTTTCTTGCAAGATCAAACGTAGGTACCTACAATAAACTTGATGTATGATCGGCGGTTGTCACTTATCAATAAGTACCCCTGCTTGCTCTTTTAAATCCCTCTTCCCTTTCCCAAAAAAATGGATTTATAGTCTCCATCTAAAAAGTGATAGTCATGCTCCCTCAAATGTCCCTGAGTGAGGTGATACCGCAAAGTGGAGTGTCGTCATTATATTCTTTGACTCACACATACGTTTTATATATGAACATTCTGCGTCCATTCTTGCATACTTTTATAACTTTAAGAGTTTATATACATCTTTTTGAATCCAACTGTACCTACTCTCAGCTAACCAGAAGCCGGATCGAGGCGCATGTCGTACAAACATTGTAATACAACTATAATCAAGTTTGATATTCGCATGTTTTATACATCCCTGTAAAATACAAGTAGAAAATTGCAATCAAATTATCGCGTAGGTGGGTCCGGTTTGTTGTTTTTATAATCTACCCTAGATATATTTTTAAAGATAAAGGGTTGACAGCACTGGCCACGTGCATCGGAAATACCACATGTTAGCCAATAATAATTAGATTCTCTACGCGTGCTGACATGGCCTCGGAACCTATAAAAAGACTTGGCGACACTCTGTTTATATTTAGGTCTCTGTGTCCTCTAAATGCATTAACATTCTTCTTTGCCTGTCCTTGTTTGTACCTTGAATGAGCCTTGTATATAACTATTAAGAAGTACCTAATTTGAGAAGTAAGATTCAGGACAGCCAATTTTGTTAACTGTGTTGATGTTTTTTTTACTACGAACGTGAAAAACAAAAGACCAGCTCTATCTGATATGTATGTATATGTTTTATATATAATACATGTTTATTTTAATATTATGTGTGTCAGTCATGGTAAGCGATTGCCACCGCCCATGGATACCTCCAACACCAGTGGAGGACACAAGTGCGCTGCCGACTTTTATCCCCCATTCCCCTCGGATCAGGCCTCCAGTACCCTCACAGGGCGCTGCTTCACGCCAGTCTTGCGGTGGCATTGCAGTCCGTCAGTAATTGCGAAGCCGTCTATAATGTCTCTTTTAACCTTAAAGAACTAAACCCGATAATTACAGCCACTGTGACTAGGGGCATATAAACATTTCACAGCTGAACACGAAGGGTCAAAATCACAAATCAGCCTGACATAGGACCCGCGTGAGGTCGGCGCGACCCGCCGCGGGCGGACAGGGGACAGGTCGGTGTCACTCGCTATGGCTTGATAAACAAGCGATCTACGATCTACCTCTGGACAGTAAACATGATTTGAGTAAATAATACACTTAAAAGATCCAGCGCAATTATTTAGGCACTGCGTTTTTAATGGTACCTACCTACTTGTCCACATAGGGAACTCCTCGATCCTCCTAATATAACCTGGTCATCTTTAAGGAAATATTAAACAGGTACTTTCTAGGCACACGCGTAAAATCTTCGTTTTCCGTATAGTATTATTTGGCAAGCGTGGAAAAAAAATTGTAAGCATGATAAGTTTTCATATTGAAATAGACAGCTCTGCGACTGTAGTTTGCTCATAATCATCTAAAAGTGTCAAAGATCTGAAATTACAATACGAACGAACGGACATATAATAGTTACTTACCTTATACATCGCGCACGGGTCACACAACTGTTTGGTGCAGTAATAAATTTACATACCAATAAAATTATGTAACTGTACTGGTATTTAACCAGTATAACGGCAGACGTCATTTTGGCTTAAAGGATAGATATATTAATAAATTGAAACAACTGTACTATGTTTAATTAATTTATGTTAGTTACGTAAAAACCTCATACTTGGCACTCGCAGAAAGTTCACATATTATTTCTATCCACGAATCGTCGCAGAATGGACGTACTACTTAGGCCTCCACTTAGTCGACTGAAAACTTCTTAAACTAGCGCATTAGGCCTCAGAGTAATGACCCTCGACGTTTTTACTGGACAGTTGAGGCCAGTTCTGACGCACCAATCAAGCGACTTAATTTAGGTCATAACTCGCGGTTACAGCGACTATGTCACGGACAGCTGTCAAGCTCGTCAGCGACGCCATGTCGGCTATGAGTTTTTAGATAAGTGTTGATCCTTCAGAATAATACTCGACATTATTCACTGGGCTGGATATACTTGACTCTCTTATTTCGACGTTGAGTTACGAGGACTTATATTATGTTGTGGAAAGTCTTTTATATTACAAATGGGGTGCCGTTACAGTTGATGATCTTTGTAACTCAAGTGTTGTAATGTATAGCATTTATTTATTCACAGACTACATTCACCTAATTCTCACTCCGATGCCCGACGGCGCGACGGCTGGACTACATCCATTATCGCTAGTCACTGTAGTCAACTAAGACTAACTTTTAATTTGAGCGTATTTGTTGATTTTTACCCCATGCAAATGTAATATTAACTGCAAAAAATAAAAAGAGTCACCTAAAAATTGGGATTTAAACATTGAGCGACCTGTTATCTAGTATCATGATAAATCAGAGGTAGCTTGACCTGCCTTTATCACAGTAGGTACAACACCAGATAATATGGCAAATCCGAGCATATCTAATGCGTACCGAACCGAATCTTACGCCACTAAGACTTTCGAAATTGGATTTCAGTTCCAACCCTACCCTTTGTGCTAATTCATGATATCGCTATTAGTTATCTTGATTTCGACTCGCTTTATGTCGCACCTCGATACTGTGATCAGTACCGGTAGATTTGCGGTTACTGTTTAGCTTATTACAAAATCTAAATCTTTTCATGTTTCAACTGATCAATAAAAAAAATCTGGCTTGGGGTCTACAATTACTCATGTGCAGATCCAGAGGGTCATGTAAATAAGTCACGTACAACAGTTCCCCCTGGACTGGTCGACTATTGTTTTAAGCTACCTTCACACTTCTATGTTAGTATGTAGGTAGGTATGTATTCAAAGAAGTAGAGTCCTTTACCCAGTTTCCTTGTCACACAGTACTAAGTTGTAAATTTCATTCACAACGAATAAGAATTCAAAACTTTATGTATTGATTTAGTATTTAACAATAAAGGATATATTCCATTATCTATAATTACAGAAAATATTAGCACAAACGAATTATTGTATTAATGTTCGTAAGTAGGTACTTATCAAATCAAAAATATCACTAGTACTAAAGCACAAATTATAATAGTGGAACTCAACTACCCTGAGAAAGGTTCCTGAAAGTCAGGCAGACAATAAACAGAACCGTAGGATTTCTTTTTATTGTCATAGGTTCAAGGTTTGACAAATCTCTATTAAGAATGATTTTTCTGTCTATGCATAAAATAATGTTAAATGAACTCAAACGCCCGTTGGTAGTCCAAATATACCTACACACACACACGGCATACACATTTGTTATCATGAATGTTGAAAAATAAGAATTCAATTACGTTTGTGTTTATAGTCACAAAAAGTCTAAATCAGGTATATAAAGGTACATAAGATGAACCTGATAAGCTAGTTAAGAATAGATAATTTTTAAATAAAAATAAAGATTTTCATTTCGCATGAACGCATTTATTTATTGAAAGAATACCTGTAGGAACATAAGTGTTTCTCATACAAAGAATCCAGGTATACCCGTTGACTGATTCAAATCTTTAGGGATTTGCATCAACAAAGCATGAAGAGTAGTTACAGATACATATAAAGGTACTTTTGCTTTGACAGAACTATGTAAGGTTTTGTAGCTAGGTAGATACGAGTATTTTTACTTTGTTTTGGAGTTTTATTCTGCAATTCTTACGTTTACTGCCACAGATAAGTACCTAAGTTTACTGCGAGTAAACGTACGAATACAAATAATTCCAAACTACTTTTACAGTTTGACAGTTTTGGGGATATGAATAGTTTGGGAGGAAAGTAATTTGTCACTTTATTTAACTTCCGCTACTGTTTGGCATGTAAGCTTCAGTTGTTTTTTTTTTTTGACGTTGTTTTGTCATTTCAGAGGGAAGATCAGATTTGCATCTTTGAATAGCCAAGAAATACTTAGTCGTCTATCAGAGACAAATTAATGCCTGCTGATTCAAATATGATGTGATGGTAGGAAAGCTTTGGCCCTAGGATGAATGTTTGACTCAATTATTACCATACTCTATGATTAAATCTGAAAGGCTTTGCGACCATCATATAGCCTTCCTTGTCTTGAGAGATATAACAATACCCTAAATGAGGTTTTCTAGATATATCATACCATATGACAAGCTTTATCAGTATAAAAAAATAAAAAAAATTGAAATGGCCAGTGCCATTTCAATCCTGTGTTCAAATCCATCAAAATCCCATTGTCATATTATAGCCAGCTGAAGTATCGATCCCCTAATCTTTCTGCCAAGCGGCGCCGCTCCTCTCGACAGGCCCTATCGGCCGGTGTGACAGCCATCACCCTGCTCCGTCGCCTGGACAAAACGGTTTATAATATGCTGATTCTGTTGACGGTATCTGTATCGAAGATTACTTTCGGACAAATGTTTACCAAATTGTATTAGAAAGAAACTATTGAAAACAAATACATTCAAATAGTCGGAACCCGAATAAATTGTTAATTTTTAATAGTATTTATTGTATTGAAAAACTTTTTAAAATTATGTGCTTACTATGATGTTTGGTTTTAAATAAATATTAATTGTTTGATTTTTATTATAATGGTAAGTACGGATATGTATGAATAATATTGAAGATTTCAATTTTTCTTGGTGTTAACATAATTTATGTTATAACACAAAAAATACTGTAGATAATCAAGCAACGCATTTGAGTACGGATTACATGCACATTTAAATTTCCATTTTAGAGATCCCTAAGTTTTAAACGCATAAAAGAAAACCTTTAAATGTTCTAAAAGACTGTACTTCATGTTCATTATTCTAAGAGATTTTATTTTTTTAAGTTGACTTGTAGTGCGCACTAACGATACCAATCGATTTTTAACCCTTATGCTATTTATTAAATAACCATGCACAAATGTTAGAACGTGTCGGTTTTTGTACGTGAAAAATTGATTCACGCCAAAAGTGACCGTTTTAAGCGATAGTCCGAAATTCAAATGAAAAAGCAGAACAAATAGTTAACAATGAGTATTAAATCAATAGTATAGGTGTTTGCCGAGAGGTTGTAACCCCGAAATTGTTTAAAATAGATCCGGTTTAGTAGATAAAAATTAAAATCTATTGGCGTCGCTAGTGTGCCCTACCCGTCACCTTAATTTACATAAACTTTCGGTTATTAATTCTTATTAGATATGATTATTTACTTGGACGTTTTTATGGTATTTGGGCTATTATATATTTAAGGCTAGGTAGGTATACATTCAACTATAACCCTTTGCCTACCCTTTAGTCATTACCCTATTCAAATACCCCAAGTTAGATGATGTTTAATCCATCATTCTCCGGACATGTCCGGGTTATATCGTTATTCATATTTGACCGGCTAGCGCACAGTTCACGATTGAATGAGCTAACTGAAAGTCGATGCCAGCCCGCATTTTTATTTCTTAGTTGTGTTATAAAACACCAAATAGAATGTTAGAAGCTACGATTACCTCGTTTATGTGGTAGTCATAATAGGTATATATAATACATAAGCAGACACAGTAGATATATTATATTTTATTGTTACTGGTGTTGGTGGATTTTACTGATATAAAGCTATGTTTGCAAGTACCCGTTTCTTCCAGAAAACTCATTAAAACAATTCATAGAACAAAATAAGTTATGAAGTACTTTTTTAAAGTAGGTATGTATGTTAAAATGGATGTAACATTTGATAGGCATAATAAAAATTAAGAAAAAGTAGGTACCCATACCTTGTATCTACATGAAAGGGGATATTTTAGCGTCCAATAACGTAAGTCTTCACCTTCAGCCGTCGGCCTACGAATATAAAGAGGCACACCTTCAAAACATTACAAATTTGTCCAGTATTAGAAAAAAATAGAACGATTCAGCGAGCGGCCCCTCCAGTAACTTTGTTATAACGGAAAATTAGGTTTTCAAAACTGTTTTGAACATTTTGTAATATTTTTTTTTATTCTTACAACATCTCGTACACTTGATTCCGTAGTAAGTAGCTTAAGCACTTGGGTTACGGATATCAGACAACAGTGGAATTACTAATACTTAAGTACACATATGACCGACCGATGGTGGACCGATGATCTGGTGAAGATCGCGGGAATCCATTGGATGCGGGCGGCACAGGACCGATCTGTGTGGAGAACATTGGGGGAGGCCTATGTCCAGCAGTGGACGTCTATTGGCTGAAATGATGAAGTACATATATAACACCCAGACACTGAACCAACACAAGTATCCATCACACGAATGTTTTTCCAGGGTGGGGATCGAACCCACAACCATTGGCGTATGAGGCAGGGTCACTACAAAGCGCCATCCAGCCAGTCAGATATAAATAGTTCCTCCTTATTGTTCACTCTCTTTTCTTTATAGGTGCAGACGAGCATGGATCACCTGATGATAAGCGATTGCCGCCGCCCATCACCTCAACACCAGAGGACAACACCATTTAACAGAGTGGTTGTGGTTGACGATGCTGCATTCTTGTTGTTTGTTAGAGTACAGGCTTTGTAATCACGTCCGCTCAGCATACTGCCCTTCTGTGTAAAGCAAAGCGAATCCGTTAATCAACTTCTGTCTTTCGCCCCTAGCAGTGTGGGTAGATATGTAGATAGAAGTACATCTGTGTGTTTTTATTGATAGGTGACAGACGAGTAGACGGATCACCTGATGGTAAGCGATTGCCGCCGCCCATTGACACCTGTGACACCAGTGGAGTCCCCTGGATTGGGTACACTCACTCACGCAGCGAAACACAGCACAGTGCTGCTTCACGCCGGTTTTCTGTGAGGCCGTGGTATCTATTATCACCAATGTGCTGATATAGTGCCCGCAAAGACTCGCGGCAGACGGTGGAGTATTTTGCTCTAGTATAACAGTTAGGTGGAGTACCTTTTAACCTACAAACCATTTTGAACAACTGAACTGTCATATATTATTCATTAGTAATGAAATTTATCTGGGAAGAATTATCTTGGAGTGGAGGCCACGTCTGTACGTGGCTGCACGGCTGCGACTTCCTGTGAAGTCGCAGCCGTGGCAGGCCCCCCACAAGATGGACCGACGGTCTGGTAAAGGTTGCGGGAATCCATTAGATGCAGGCGGCACAGGACCGATCTGTGTGGAGAACATACTCTACTATCTGCCGCGCATCTTTGCGGGTAGTATAGTAGTTGATTTTTTTCACTGTGACATTTTAGAAATCTTCAGATGGCCCTTTTGTCCAATTTAAGTGTCTGTCATTCTGTCTATTACGAGTTTCCTTTATAAACAGAGCCCCATCGAATCTTTATTGGACACTTGATTATAAAACATCTTTTACGTTTTCTGCCTATTGGCTTATTGGAAATTAGATAAATAGATATACGGGTATTACCTATTATGAAAAGCTAGCTAAGTAGATCGGTTGTTAAGTACTAGGTTTTTGAAATATGAAAGCATAAGATTTCAGTTTAGTTTCGTCCAGACCCAGATTCAGAAACCAGGGAACCAGATCAACTGAATCATGTTTACATTTTTAAGAAACTCTCCAATTTCAAGGTTTTTTCGCTATATTTCGCTCGCTATCGAGCTAAAAGTGGAATTGTGCGCATAAATAATCCGATCATGCTCTTGATTTTTCATCCATCATTCATGCCCGTTCACAAGGCACTTGTTCTCTTCCAGTGAGCTGCCATATTCACAACAATGTGTCCTAGGAAGATTTATCCAGTGAGGTTGGTACCGTCACTCTGTCTTCGTTTGGCGCACCTCGTCGGGCAAATGGCACTATTCGTATAGATTTGGCGCTGTACGTGCGATCGCACGTAATCTCTTTCGAATTGCCGGCAGTCGCCACGGGACTCTGTTATGATTATATAATGCGCATTTTTGCTGGCCGTTTTTATTTCATACTGCTTTGTAGCTACGCCGTAGCGAAACAAAAAGGAGGGTTATGATTTTGACCTGTATGTATGTATGTATGGTTGTTCATCTGTTCCCTCATAACTTCTAAACTAGTTATAATATTTGAACTAATGAGGTGTCGTTACAATCGTCTTAATTGTTTTCTGGTTATAGCTGACATGACGTCACGTTATATTGACTACAGCGCCCTCTAGGCGACTTAGAGTAAGGAACTAAAAAATTTTGCTTGACAGTACCGTGTGGGGTATCAAATGAAAGAGCTTTTTTAGCACATTTCAAATATGTAATTGTATTGACATATTAATAAAAATATGTTTAATAAACATAAAGTTTAAAAACTAAACCCCGACTACCAAAAAAACACGCTTTTTAGGTACGAAACAAGAAAATGGTCTCTGCTGAAATTATTATGCCGTATCGGCGCCGTAGTCGTATGCCACCTACTAGTAGATGGCATACTGTAGCAAAACAGATTCATTGTAATAATAAAATAAAATCAATGTGGCATACGACCACGGCGATACGGCATAATAATTTCAGCAGAGACAATTTTCTTGTTTCGTAATAGAGCGTGTTTTTTTGGTAGTCGGGTTTTAGTTTTTGGAACTTTATTTTTATTTGCTGTATGTAGAGTGCCTAGGGCGAATGAATGAATAAAGTCTGAGTTGTTCTGAATGAGGTTAAAGGTATAATTGCTAGAATTCATATCTATATACAGCAAAACCAGACCAGACCAGTAGTTACATTACCTATTGTAGATTTAAAATATGGGTTGCAGTTTTGCCTTGAATTGGCTTGCCAGATCACGGTTGTCTTTATTGTTTTATCTGTCAATTTATGTAGAAATTGTTCGTATAAAAGATATCATCCTAAGTCAGGTAACAATTTCACCATGCATGATGCGACCTGACATACATGAGCGAGACTTTCAGTCTCGCACGTGGCTTCAATTTGCACTTACGTAAATGATTTGCCTCAGCTTTCCTATATCTATGCGCACCATCTGGTAGATGTGGCTACGATCGAAGATTTTTATCTATAGTAAAATAGAACAGTCGGGAGAAAAAGTCATACGCTCTAAAAAATGTTAAAGCTGTAAGATCATTTCAATAATACCTACTTTTAGTGTATACCTACGTTTCATACTTGCGTAGCTAATATTAAGCTAAAATGCTTTCGGAAATAACGAATACAAATCCTTAATATCCATTAATAATTAAAAAGTAGTTATGTAGTGTTAGTTTTGTAGGTGGAACTTTAATTTGTTTTTCTTTATGATATAGATGGCAGACGAGCCGAGCCGACGGATCACCTGATGGTAAGCGATTACCACCGCCCATTGACACCTGCAACACCAGTGGTGTCACAAGTGCGCATGCCTACATTTTAACCCCTCTTCCCCTAGATTGGGCCTCCGGTACCCTCAATCACGCAGCGAAACACAGCGCATGCACTGCTTCACGTCGGTTTTCTGTGAGGACGTGGTATTACTCCGGTCTAGCCGGCCCATTAATGCCGAAGCGTGGCTCTCCCACTGTTAGAAGAAAACAAATGTGTTTTTATCGTACCTTATAAAAGGAGACACACTTTCACTTTCCATCTTAAATATTAATAATTCTTATAATATAATGTCGGTAATTCGTAGGGTTTACGATCGTAGCCTTGGATTCACTGCCAGCCCATAGCATAACGTCAGCCTCTGGGAGAAGCCACTGAAAGCTTGTATATGAACACATTCATGTAAACATGAGCAATAATCAGTTTATGTGGAAATTTATAGAGCTCTGAGAATACTGCGACGTACTCACGTCCGCTTTATGGGGTACAGTGAGATGTGATGTTTTTATCAGTAAACTTGGGGCCTACAATAATATGATATATCAAAACTTTATCCCCGTCACTTTTAAACACATTGTGCGTTATTCTCTTTTATTTGAATGCGCAATGTATCTTGTTCGTTACGGGACAGTTTCGTGGTAGGCTATCTAATGGAGCGAATGTCCATGGGCGTCAGTGAACATCACTTAGATCGCATCAGGTGACCCGCTTGCTCGTTTGCATCCCTCTTGCAAAAGAATTTCTAAAAAAATCTTATACATATCTAAAATACCTTTACACCACACACAGGTTGCAAACGCCATGTTGGTCTAGTGGTTTAAGTACCGGGCCCTGATCTCGGGTTCGATTTCCGGATCGAGCGAAAACTATGTTTCGAATTTTTCGAACAAAGCTCGGGTTTGTGATCACATCTGGCAAGCGTGGTGATTACGTCTAATCCCATCATAGTAGCGATAACTTGATTTCTATGAATGGAGGCCTTTACCCTGCAGTGGGACAATTTATAGGCTGCTTTTATAACTGTACTTTACTTTTATTTCTGGCGTAGGTATATGAATAAGAATAAAATAATTTATTTAGCGCCAAACATACACAAAATAAAAATAGAACGAAATGGATATTAGAATGGCACTGAAATGGGCTCCACTCAGCATGTGTCACAGTGTCAAAAGCACACCCCGACGCTGGTCTTCCGTAGAGTCCAAGGAACTAAGGGACGTCACTGTGCGTGCTGACGTCATAAAGCGCATAAGTACACTTAAACCTTATTTAATTAATTAAGATTAGACACAACCCAGACTATCATTATCTTACTCTATGGTTACAACTAAAGAAATAGCAATACAACTTGTAGGGGTACAGCCTTAACTGATTACTCCGCATATAACATGAAACATCACACTCATACACATAAATAAAATAATAACAATAAATACACAACTATACTATATCTATTACTACCTACCTAAACAATTTATCATGTAACTGTACCCACTGTAAAATAGACACTTTCTTCGTTATACCTTAACACAGTGTATATAAAAGTAAAACAAAGGAACATTTACTTTAGTGCTCATGAATACGGATGCTCGCTTGTTTCTTTATGAAAGCAATAAAAAACCTACAAGTGGAAGTTGCGTCAGAACTTGAGCGGGAATCCGTCCGACGACTTCCCGTGGTACCACAGTTTGATGAAATTTTGCGGGAAGCGGATTCCGCTAAAATACCACCTCTGTAAGTACGTCGCTTACGAGCGGTACCTACGTATATTGACGAACAGCCATACGTGTTAGTCAAAAGGTGAGAATCCAACATTTAACAGTGAGAGAGACGCGCTTCGGCATGTATGGGCCGGCTCGTACGGAGTAATACCACGTCCTCACAGAAAACCAGCGTGAAGCAGTGCATGCGCTGTGTTTCGCTGCGTGAGTGAGGGTACCGGAGGCCCAATCCATGGGTAGGGGGGTTGTTGGGGGCTTGTTGAAATTGTTAAATGCGTGGAAACGTAGCAACAGTATTTTTATATTAAAACTGCTATCGTGAATGTTGTATTTTCAGCGCAATATGTGGCGGCGGTGTGTTCCAGTGCAGATATTCGTTAGTTCATACCCGCAGCAAAAACTTCTGCGGAAGGTTCCAATTCCCCCGCAATAACACGCGCGCCGCACCGCCACATCCGCTTTGCTTTTACAATTTAATCTCTTTCGAAAACCACGAAAACGCCCTATGTTCCGAATATCAGCTGCCACGTACGCTGGATATATTATAGTGCTCAAGTGTGTGCGCAAACACGGTGTTACCCTCATAATCCGGTGTGACACGAACGCATCGCAATCGGGCGCAGGACCACCGGCTTAACAGCCGGGCTGACACTAAGAATTTCTCACCAAAAACTTACGTACAATTTTTTTTTGTCTGACCGACTCGCGGGGATCGTACCAAGGACTTCTTGTGCATCCGTCGCTTTAAAGTGTATCAGTCAATAATAATACATATACTCAGTTCGGTATTTCATATATATTGGATTTTGTACCTTGTTCCTGATTTTCATCAATAACTTTGTCGAATTAATTACTTGCTGAATTTTATTGTTTTAAACTTTCATGATCACTAACAAGACTAACATGGTAGAAATCTCGTAAATGAACTACCATAATACCTACTACCACTGGCTACTACCACTTCTCAGGTTCTTGACGGCCTGCTTGAGAGACAACTCAAACAACATCTAAAACTGCATGATACACAATTCGGTTTCAGACCAGGACTTTCAACAGAATGTGCAATTATGTCTCTCAAGCAGACTGTCAAATACTACACTACACCGATAGGTGCACTGAGGTGTATGCGGCTTTTCTTGATTTCTCCAAGGCATTTGACCTGGTTAGGTACGATATCCTCTGGCAGAAATTGAAGGATACAGGTGTGCCCGGTGAATTAATAAACCTGTTTAGATATTGGTATGATCACCAAACTAACCAGGTTAAATGGCTTGTAGAGCTCTCTGAGGAGTACAGGTTGGAGTACGGCGTGAGACAGGGGGGGCTAACGTCTCCTTCGCTCTTCAACTTGTACGTGAACGACCTGATTGTTAGGCTGGGCAGCGCGGGTGTAGGCTGCACGATCGATGGCCTATTTATAAACAGCATTAGCTACGCTGACGATATGGTGCTGCTCAGCCCATCAATATCAGCACTGAGAAAACTGTTGGGAATCTGTGAGCAATATGCAAAGGAACATGGACTCCTATACAATGTCAAGAAGAGTGAGCTATTGATGTTTAAAGCAATAGGTCGCAGGTTGGGAGAGGAGCCACCCGTGCTGCTTAATGGTGTAGCTCTTAATAGGGTTAGGGAGTTTAAGTACCTTGGCCATGTGGTTACCGAGAATTTAAAAGATGATGGAGACATCGAAAGGGAGAGGAGGGCGATGGCGGTCCGCTGTAATATGTTGGCTCGCAGATTCGCGCGGTGTAGTTTAGGGGTCAAAATTACCTTGTTTGAAGCATACTGCCAAACTCTCTACACCTGCAATCTGTGGATTAACTATACGCAGCGGGCCATCAACGCACTCCGAATCCAATATAACAATGCGTTCAGGGTACTGGTGGGGCTCCCGTGCTACTGTAGTGCATCTGCGATGTTTGCACACGCGCACACTGACGGCTTCCACACCGTGGTGCGGCGCCGCATCGCGTCGCTGATGCACAGCACGCGCGGGAGCCCCAACACCATCCTGAACGTGCTGAGCCAGAAGATGGAATGCCCCGCGCTGCGGCACTGGGTCCAAGTGCATGTGCGCTTGCCCGGGGTCGCAGCGCGCGGCAGATACCTAAATTAATTGGTTGTGGTTCTACTAACATAGTTTTAAGTATTTTTGTATACTAACAATATTATGGGCGAAGCCTGAATTTTTTTTTTAATTTATAATAACAGAAGCCCAATCCGCGGGAAAGGGGGGCTTAAAGATTGGCATCTTGTGACTAAACTGGTGTCGCAGGTGTCTATGGGCGGTGGCAATCGCTTACCATCACGCGATCCGTCTGCTCGTCTGCCACCTATCACATAAATAGACTGTTTTATTTAATACTAATTGGTAAATTTATTAACTTACATGTTTTGAAATAATGGTACAATTCGGTGTCATGTTTTTTTTCAGGAGAGATTTTTAAAAATTTTGTCTTACAGGTAAAATAAAATAAATATTGAAATTTATCGATTTAAAAAAAAACTGCTGATGTAATTTTCTTAAATTACATGAGAATTTTTGGCCGTGTATTAAGCAATAATAAATTTTTAAAAAATTGGAACCAAGGCATCATAAAAACTATTTTCATGCAGAAAATTTGAAAAATAAAAAAAAAATTTTCTTGGCAACCCTTAGGTTTTTTAAAAAACGGTTTTAATTTGTTATAGGCCTCCAAGCGAGCTATCTACCATAACCGGTTGATCCAATACACCTACCATAGTTATCCACCACACATCACCACCAGAACATCACCATCCAGTACATCAATATGGCAACAAAAGAAACTGGAAGTTATTAAAGGTCCGGCTGCCTTCTATGAGTATGGCTTTCATAAAGAGACATTCCTGACTTACTCGTATCATTTTGACAGGAAATTCGGTATATGATCGTACAATGCAAAAAGGTGGACCACAAATTATTAAGATTTTCACACTGTAGGTATTGTAAAAATTCTTACAAAATCAAAACCTAGGTATTTATCGCGCTTGTCATTTAAGTTAACCCTGGGCTATACTGTGTGATAGCTACTTTTAGATCTGTTCTTATAATAATATATAATAATAATAATTCTCACAACATCTCATACGTTGAGCTGATTCAGTACTAAGTAGCTTAAGCACTTGTGTTACAGATATCAGACAACAGAGGAACACAAATATATACTTAAATACATATATTACACCCAGACACTGAACAAACACAAGTGTTCATCGCACGAATGTGTGTCCAGGATGGGGATCGAACCCACGACCTTTGGCGTCAGAGGCAGGGTCACTACCAATCGCGCCATCCGGTCAGTCAAACTACTAATTAGAACGCTGTTATATCCATGGTTTTATTATCGTTTAAATCTTTATGTCTTATTAATTGCGTGTGAATGCATGACATAACAAAGTCACTATATGATATAAGTCACTATAAATATGTGGATCATATCAACACGTAGAATGCACTAAATAAAACTGCAGTTAAAACCGCAAACTCCAAGACAATTTCACTTCCGCCGCTACACTGGGGTTCCGCCCGCTTTGCCTTTTATAATTTAATCCCTTTCACCGACAAAATAAATACAAACATTAAACGAGTCGGAAAAGTACATGAAATATGAACTCTCAGTTAACTGCTTTCATTTAAAATAGAAGTAGTCAAAAGCTTTTCAATTATAAAACTATCAAGACTGTGCTAAATATACATTAATGAAGCGTCCATTAGAGATTTATTACCAACCTCTACATTTAAAACACGACGATAATTATGCTTTGGAAAGATAATTTCGCTAGTTTTCGAGTTCAAGTTATACACCAGACATGCTTCAATAGAAAAAAAGATACGATCCTATAGATCGTGGACACTCACTAAAATCGTAAGTAAAAAAAGAAAGACAGATTCCCGGAAATATCACTTTCTTACTTTCTCATCAATCTAAGCTTTTGTCCAAATTGTGACACAATTTGATGAAGCCAAACTTTTTATCGAGTCATCTTATTCTTGAAAGGGGTCTTTCCAAGTTACATTCCAACTTGTTATTAGTTACGAATTACGAATTATATAAACTTGTTATGAATTACGAATTATATAAAGGGATCTTCAATCCTCACTACTGTGGTTTATTTTCATGTTTTAAGCAAAATACATACAAGCTATCGAATTACCTGATAGTAAGCTATTCCATATGTCTTACACGCCATAATTCTGTGCGTCCTGTAAAAAGTGGTACAAGTCGACTTATATCGAATTTGAATTTCTTCTTGCTACTTCATCACAAAAAAAATATCTATTATTCTGTCTGATCAGACTTGCAAAAAATCCTCCATTTCTCCGTCTGATCAGACAGAATAATAGAGGATATTTTGTGATGAAGTAGCAAGAATAAAATCAATTCGATATAAGTCGACTTGTACCACTTTTCACAGGACGCACAGAATTATTCTACAAAAAATAAGAATCATCCACACAAAAGTAATATTACATGCATGAGCAAACATAGGTAGATGTACACATGGCAACGCACACCGCGACATAAGTTCACGGTTGAACCAATCCCGACCAGATCCGCTGTTACACTTGGTAACTGCACGTCGGTATCACTCAGTAATACGATAACGATACAGTAACGATGTGATCCGGTAACGAGCAAATCTACGCGCTTAGGCATGCGACATTTCTTGAAACAGCACTACTTTAGATATAGAGAGATATAGAGAACATAGAGAACGTTATCTAATACCTGTGTGCTCATAACTTAGAAGTAGAACTAAAACAATCCCTTCCCGGAAACATAAGTCGATTGTGTCCCAACATGGTTAAAAACTAACTTTTTTTTAAATATCATAAATATCATCATACCTTTAACATAATAGCTACCACTGCTACCAGTATGATGTGGGCTCCAAGTTATAACCGGAAACAATCGAACAATACTAAGTAGGTAACGCAGTAATATTTGCCTGCCACGATTGGCCGTTCACATAAAACATTTAATCGAAAAGAACAATCGTCTATTACCTGTAACGTGGACGAACGCAGGGTCACACACAGGGGAGATAACTGGGTCGGTGCATAAATAACAACTGCTGTACGCATCCGCACGTAAGTTCACGGCCGGACTAATCTGTCACATTGTTGCCTGAGCCACTCGGCAACCAGCAACTACAAGTACCTACTATTGAGTCGTCTACTGTATTTGTAATAGGGTCTTGCCCCACCGCCGATGTTGAATAGAAGCGAGTAGAAACTACCTAATGGAAGGGCCCGGCACAAAAGTCATTCCCTGGCCTACGGGTAATATATTCAGTGCCTAAATATATGTATGGCATTATTCTGACGTGAGAGACACAGGTATCATCATGGCTCAAGAGGACCCTAGAAGCTATAGGGCCCTGGTGCGCGGCCTCAAAGCCACTGTTAGCTGAGGCATTCCCATAAAGTGAGAAGCGAGAGTGTGTATATTAATGCGAGTGCGATGGCCGATTTTTCCCAGTAAATGACGTCACTCGGCAAATAAACCCACGTCTCTAAGAAGAACTAGTTCAAAGAGAGAAATCGCTGGCATAGTGTATAGTCAACGCGATCATACAAATCTCATTTGAAATGTACAATTTGAACGTTGCTAGTTAGCAAGGAATAGTAGTATTCTTATCGACAGTAGAACACGAGCCTAATAGTGCCTTTCCACCAGATACATGCTATGCAGCTATGCTATGAAGATGTAAAAGCTACGCTGCGAAACTATGTGAACATTTCCACCAATACTAAGCTATGTAACTGTGCGAGGAAGATGGAAGATGCGTGCAGAAGTACAATCATACATAGAAAGTAGAAATGTGGGAGAGCCACGCTTAGGCATGAATGGGCCGGCTCGACCGGAGTGATACCACTGCCTCACAGAAGACCGGCGTGAAGCAGCGCCTGCGCTGTGTTTCGCCGTGTGAGTGAGGTTACCGGAGGTCCAATGGGGGAAGGGGAAAAGGTGTTGCGGGTGTCCTATGGGCGGCGGAATCGCTTACCATCAGGTGATCCGTCTGCTCGTCTGCCACCTCTTATTTAAAAAAAAATCGCAAGGCATGTGTGCGAGGAAGATGGGACGCGAGCCTACTGATCTGTGCACTCCTCTATGGGACGCAACCATAGAATTAGCACGCATCCTCTTTCCACACAAAAGTCACAGCTTAGTTAAACCCGTTCCCACCACTGCTATCCTATGTGGGCCAATGAACTTCATTGACGCATCCATAGCAACGTAGCACATCTTTGGTGGAATGGGAACCTTAAAATGGTTTTCGGTGAGCACACAATATGCGTGCGCGGTGACAGCAGGGTCGCAGGGGGACTAACTAGGCCGGTGCATAAATACGCAATACGCACGGCGCGTAAGTTCACGGCCGAACTAATTCGCTCCGCTATGAATGTCCATTTTGTCCTGTATAAAGCTTAACTCGTCTTGAATGTGTTGTTTGCATTGTTCTTTTGATATGTGAGCTAAATGATTTGATAACTTTTACACTATACTATAATAACTAATTGGTAAGATTTCATGATGAGCAGTGTTGCCAGTGACAGTGACACCGTGCTCCGCTACGCAATTTCATCTTCAGCCGTATTTTGACTCGAGATATATTGATAACTTTTCGTCCTCTCTCTGCAAGTGGAACAAATTGCTTGAAAGGCTTTCATGATGAGAGGCTGGTGTCGCCGGTGCATACATTAGCGCGCCGCAATGCAGCTGCGGCTAGTCGCCGATGACCTACATCTGCCACAATGCCGGCGCTGCACTCGAAGATTATTCTCATCGAGGTGATGCGGCTTTCACTTTGCATGGATTAACTGATTTTTGAATCACCTAAATTTCCTTTATTTTCAATCTATTATAATAAACAATGCCAATTTTTGTGAGAAAAAAACATATTTAAAATAGACTAGACTTTAGAGTCTATTTTAGAAATGATTGTTTTTCTCAGAATACACAATTTCATTAGTCTGACAATAAAAACAAAAGAACTAGCTAAGATAAGGAGTTTGATCAAGTAAATGTTTGCTGTAATATTAGTCATCTAACATATTTTGTAAAATTCATCTTAACGGTACTACGAGTACTAGACGTTTCCTATACTCCTGGATATCCTAAATAGTATAGTATTTATCTCTTTGTGATATCACGAAAAGTGTAATACGAATAACTTCGTCAATACTCACTTACTCGCTATCTGCATCTACGTAGATCACAACCATTATCTCAACAGAGCACAACAAACACTAGCGGTTGATTTCAATCGTATAAGTTTCCTCGGCCATACATCAAAACAAAGTTCTCCCATCGTTTGAATCGATTCCCGGATAAAAACAACGCGGAGGGCCGTCCCGGTGATAATCTATTTCCCGGCTGTTTATTCATGCTTCAATTTATTGTCCCTGCACGATTGTATTTTCTAAAGAGCGACCTTATTTCTAAGAAGCTGTTTTATGTGTCCGGGGAAACAACGGGAAAACGGCTTCGCCACGCGATAATAAATGGGATTCATATTTAAATAAAGTATACATTACTATGTATTTATTACGCGTGAATGTAATAATGCGCTTTATAGCCTGTCGCTATATGTGAAATATTTGCGTTTCTGAAGAGAACCGTGTCCTTCATTTATTACTTTGTCGATCTATAGTCGACATTGTAATACGTAAGTATGTTGCCATATGTATCCGAAATATCCGAATCACGATCTTATTTAACAATACATAGGTAAGTAAGTTCAGTATTAAGTAATTTCAGTCGTCTAATTGATAGAATAGCCACAGTAGATATGAAATTTTTAAGTGTGTTATTGACTTAAGATAAAAATACATTGCAAAAGATTGCTATAAAAATATCAAATACATAGGTTTTAATTGAATAAATCCTATAAATAGGACATTCTTTTAAAACAAAAACAGACTAGTACCAACTCCTCTTCGAGTATTAGCTCCGGTCATGAAAAAAAATGGTTTGTAAAAACCCAACCACGCGATATAAACGAGGATAATTCGCCAATGTCAAATAACTTTTTGAGAATAAGTAGGTAGTCAACAGTCGAAATCAGTCAAAGTCACAGTCACTTAATAAAACGCCGGTGTTTTACGTTTTATCGAACTACGTATTCAGCGGATATCACTCTAAAAGCAATCGCGGGTTTTAACGCTCTATTAGGTCCAAGCTAGTTGTCACGAGACAACTCAATCGACACACAATAGCAGTGTTAAAAACGATACAACTTTGCGGCACTTCACTGCACAAAGAAACACCAAATTTGTACACTAAAAACCACTAGACACTAATTTAAAACCTTTGAATTGCATTAGCCCACTAAAAATGATTGATTGTGTCACCAACCTAGTTCTGGCCAGACTACAACATGGGAGAAAAAATATATACACCTTGTATTATTTAACTTTAAAAATAACAAAAGTTCACCGTCCTACATTCATAGGAATAATGGTTTAACAAACAATTTACCACGTAAGTGTAACCAACACATCGGGGTCATGTTTTGTTGAAGTGCGGGTACGCTATGGCGGCACAATTTGATTGAAAAGGTTTCACAAACATTTGTTTATTCGGGAAACTGTGTCAGTATAACGATAAAACAACATTAGAAACATGATTTTATAAGTTTGGTGCGAAAAATTGACATCACGGTCTGGCAGCGGCCGTAAAACAATGTTTTTGAACGGGATACTTGACGCGAAACTAATTTATTTACAGATGTAAACTACATAATATTTTTATTTAACTTGTTTTTAAATTCATACAGTCAATCCGTGATAATAAATACATATATGTCTGACGATGAGCTTTATTTGACCTTTTCGAAAGAATGACGCCACTATCGAATGGAGTATAAAAAGTACCGGAGGCCCAATCCGGGGGAAAGGGTTAAAAGGTTGGCAGCGCACTTGTGACTCCACTGGTGTCGCGGGTGTCTATGGACGGCGGCAATTGCTTACCATCAGGTGATCCGTCTGCTCGTCTGCGACCTATCACATAAAAAAACACATTTATTTAAAGGAAGTCGCGTCTACATTTAGATAGATGCAAAACATACATAAAAATGCAGAAATAAATGTCAGTACCACATTCTTTTTTATTGTGTCCTACTTTGATTATATACTATAGTCAAAGGTGTCCTACTTTGAAAATAAAAGACGGCTAAAAGTAGTCAGTCATTTTTATTTTAGTAGTGTTTCCTTCATATCGGTTTAATAGTGTCAAGGCAAACAGAAACAACGAAAAGTAGAAATATGGTATAAAAGGAAGGTGCTGTTTTAATAAACCATGCCTTGGAATATTATATTTGAGCACCCATTCAAATAGTCAAATTATTTTTATAAGAAGATACACAAAGTTGCATCAGAAAAAGACGTAGAATCTTTCTTAATATTCTAAAACTAAAACACGCATTTCACCAAGACCCAAACGCGATTTTTCGGACGTCCTCGACCATTCATACCTAAATAGGTATATCGTTTATCATCAGTAACATAGTCCCATATACGCTGCAACAAGAGTATCTATGAACAGTTAGACCATGGAGTAAAGGTAATAATACTCTGAGTTAGACCTTCAGATGGAGACATGTATATTTTTAACCCTCAATTAAGCATGTGCTACGGAACCGCCGGCCACACGACAGTAATTGAATTGAGCGGCTACGTCACGCAGGCTACGTAGCAGCTACGTCACGCTACGGTCGCTACGAGTGCTACGGAGCCCACTAGTCGCTCACACGACGCCGTACGCGCCGACCATCAAACAAGCTACTTTCGTTTTCTTTATATAAGGTATTTCATACAAATAATAATTGTAAAAAAATGTGATTAACTTCGAGATTTCTTTTAGAAATTTAAACATTGTCATGTAATTTTTTTAAATGACGATTCGAAAGTTCAATCAGCAGCTGGTTCATACTTCTAAAAAGTTTCTATGTGTCTGCTGAAGTATTGTGTTGTATTGAATTTGTGTGCAACATGTGAAAGTGTATTTGCGCGCCAATCACCCTCGTCTTCACGAGAACACTCTTGTATTTTGTGTTTTACTTTATTGCGACTCTTTTCTGAGGAAAGCTGTCTTTCAGGAGGCTTTTCAATTATCAGTATCATATTTTCAAAGCTGAACGACAAGATTGATGCGGTGTAGAACTTATCTGGACATTTTAATGAAAGAATGTGTCAATGTTTATGCATTATCGAGTGTATGCAGGTTTAATTACGAATTAATTATTCTACGTACTAACTAGAATAATATATCTGGCGTGATCTAATTAGGAAGTTATCCCACACAGATGGCGCGACGAAGAGTCGAAGCAAGCCTACCCGCCAGCCTTGTAGGGCAGGCTGCCGCCATTCTCATCATGCTAAGTGGTGAGTACCTTTTTCGAATTACCTAAGTTTGAAACACGCTCAGGGACGTAGCCAGGAGGCCTAAAACCACAGCTAAAACACAACCGTCCCGTTATGAAAGAGAATATCCTGTCGCATCCAAACAAAAGACGGGAACAAAGATTTGGTTGTGAAGTTCGTCGTCCGTTTCGTTGTAGGCCCTAAGATCTAGCCAGCGACTTGGGCTAGGCTTTGTATAGCAGTATCACAGGAGAAGGCAGCAGGACTAGAAATGCCAAAATCAAAATTGCTATAGAGTTCCAAGGAAGATGGGGCGTGTTGTCAGTAGCAGACGCGCTGAGAAGATATTACCAGACTCCGGTTCCTATGGGACCCCAAGCGTTATGCAATTGTAACACAATTTTATTTAGAGGCTCATATAAAAATTCTCTTCTATTCGAAAAATAAATCAGCTGTTTCATATGAAATAGAATATACACCCGGCAATAATATATGGAACAGTTGTTTTTTTTTTTGCCTATTTTGTTGATCTAACGTGCTAAATGGACTTCGTTTACGATACCTATTATGAGGTTTTCGGGATGTTAACGATAAAAAAATAACGGTGTAGATCATTCGCTTAAACCCCTTTTCCTACATGGCTGGTTTTTTTTTGGAACCCTCGGGTCGTTTGCCCCATTTTATTATATGTCTGTAACAGTCTGTTGGCTTCTCACCCTGAAACTACGCCCACAGTTTGTTTGGTCTGTGGATACGTTAGCACCGAGGCCCTTGACTACCATGAAACTAGAGAGCTACGCCCTTAGGAGAATCCAGGGTGAGTTGTTTGTAGGGGTAATGGGAGGTTTGACTTTTGTTTTTTTACTGGAAACGGTTTGTTTTGTTTCTTGTTGATGTCGTCACCCTCCCCTGACGTATTCACTTTTTTTGCTTTACTATTTACCCTCTGACTCGAAAGCTGGATCAGCCCTTCACTACGCAGCTGTACGAGCCGAGAAGTTACGTGATAAATGTGAGCATTGTTCAACAGTTGCCTGATGCGTATTATGATTTATTCCGCACAGACGGACTCGTACGGAGGGAACAAGGTAATTTACGCCTGTTAGATATAAAATATTTGCAGCAGTATATAATCTTACATGCAAAGCATCTCTACATTCTCCTAATTTATGATATAATAGTCATAACCTATTGCCGTAATACATAGGTTGATAAATAATGGTTTTTATACTGGAAACGTGGAAATCATACAGATTATAAGTATATAGGCACTGTAGCTGAATATCAGTCTCCACTAATACAAAAATATAAAATAATTTATTTGCATTAAAAAAGGTGGTTACATAAATGTCTCTAGATCTTAAATTAGACAACGTTACTAGCATAAAGACTATAAATAATAATTTTCTCAAACCGATTACGTCTACGGCGGCCAATCTCAACGATCAGTCACGTACGCAGCATATACTATAGTGCCCAAGTGTGTGCGCAAACACAAGTGTACTCTCTATTCTCTTACACTCATACGTATACCCGTGGGACACCAGTGTGACAAGACTGTAGAAGGATGGGGTGCAGGACCAACGGCTTAACGTGTTTTTCGAGGTACGGGGGTACAAGACCGCCAAGTCAATCAATATCTAGCTAGATAGATAGATAGATAGATACACTTTATTGCATAAAATTTACAGATCTTAGCCTAAGTTATTATACTAAAACAATGTAGGCGGTCTTATCGCTAATAGCGATCTCTTCCAGACAACCTCAGTTTGAGACAATGAAAAGAACTACAAAGGCTTAGAAAGATAAGAAATGATCTTTAACTCGGGACTTGAAAATAGAGAGGGATTCGGGTTGCCGGATGGATAGGGGTATGTTGTTCCAGAGGCGGGTGGATTGGACAGTGAAGGATTGTGAGTAGAAGTGTGTGGAGTGGAGTGGGAATGCGAGATGGAGTTTGCGGGATGATTGCATCTCACGATCCTTAGTGGGTTGTAGGAATTGGAATCGCTCTTTGAGATAAGCAGGAGCCAGGGGATTAAATAAAATGTTATAAAGCAAAGAGAGGATATAAAGGTCACGACGACGACGTATGGGAAGCCATTTGAGCTGGGATCGGAATTCACTGGTCATATTTTCGTAGGCCAAAGATAATGCGGATACAGTAATTTTGAAGACGCTCCAGCTTATCAAGAAGTTGTTCAGAAATATCCAGGTAGCAACAATCCGCATAATCAAGAATAGGCAAAAGCAAAGCCTGTACAAGGGCAACTTTGGTGGGAATCGGTAGAAAATTACGTGACCGGTTCAATGAGCTCGCCGAAGCAAACACCTTCCTACTAACTTCACCCACTTGCGCGCCCCAGGATAACGTGCTATCCATATAGATTCCCAGGTTCTTGACCAAGAGGCTAAAAGGAATTTGGACTCCGTCAAAAATAAAAGGTGTTAGAGTCCCCCAGTCGATTCTTGCAGTCAACCTAGGGCCATCCACTATCATTACCTGCGTTTTTAAAGGGTTAACCTTGAGACCAAACGATAGACTCCACTTCGAAATGCGTTGCAAGTCCGCATTTAGGATGTGGATAACGCCCGGCAGGTCATCAAGGCTACCCTGTGAATAAAGTTGAAGATCGTCCGCATAGAGATGGTAGGATGTTGTTACCTAATAAAACCATTCCCTCCTAAAATGTTGAGTTAAAGTGTCTACGAAATATTTCGATCATTTATTCAATTCCCAAATAAGTACGGTGAAACTTACCCACTTTCAATGAATAAGTCAACGAATAAACAGCAAAAATTGAGTAATGTAACGTTTTAAATTCTTTAGAGTTAATGAAAATATGAAGGTAATAAAAGCTATTATTACATTTAGGACACAGACGATACGATCACTCACCTCCAATTTGATAAGGGCAACGTGTCATTACAAATATTACTACGTCGAAATAATATATAACTACTATCAACTCTTACATACAAAACACTACCAAAACAATGCCCATTTGGACAATAAAAGCTATATTTACTGGCTCTCGGTTTAATCGGTCGATTGTCAAAATATCTTTATGTAGTCCTAAAAGGGCGGGCATCAATTATTTGTTATTATAGATAAATTGGTTTCATCGTATTTATTTATCAACCGATCTACGAGTATTAGTAAAAAGTTTGTTTTGTTTCGTAAACAAATTAAATTAGGTGGAAATCAGTTCTTATTCCGTTGAAAACGACAAAAAAGGTATTAGATATATATTATAATAACACCTAGATACTAAACCAACACATGTGTTCATCACACGAATGTTTGTGTAGAGTGGAAACCGACTTATTCTTATTAACCGTCTAATAAACCTAGAAACTTAACAAACACCATGTGTTCATCACTCGAATGTTTGTCCAGTTGGGGACCGCATTGTTAACCACCTAAAAAATATTGGAATGGCGACGGTATCCCTCATCAATCGATACTATGTGTTGCTACCGCTATCGGACACCTACAAAGCCATCAAAGCTGGATCCATAACTTCACAAAATTTAACAGGCAACAATAATAGGTGATAAAATATTCACCGGACGAACGCGGCCTTCGCGGCACGCGGCTGCTCCCGCGCTGTGTAACTAGCTTTTAGTGCCGCTGTATTTACGAATAAAAAGAAATTTCGCACGTTGCGAGGGAGATAAAATTTTACAATACAGTTTCAGAGACTGTTATATTCACAGGTTGTAATTCATTTGCATGGAGACCGTGTAGAATGCGTGTTCGCGCGGTGCAGATAAATGCATTCTGCCATTCTGTTAACTAAAAGATTATACTTGCAAAACAGTAGCATATTTTTAAATTTATAGAAATATAATTTTACTGCCTTTGGCAGAGTTAAGAATATTTTTTTTGACACAAGTGCAATCTCTCTTCCCTCTCACATTAAGTAGGTATATTAACAATGAATAGGTAGGCTCGTAGCCTCCCTACAAGGGCTCAAGAACATCAGGGAAGCTGTGCTATTTTTTCCCTATTGTATTCTACGTAATATATTTATTACATTTATTATAAGAAAAATATCATTAAATTGGTAGACCGTATAAGATTAAAAAGTTTTTTTAGATCTTTATGCTACGAAATACTACGAGCCACTTAGATTAAAACAATATAGCCGCTATTTTTATTTTATCTTATACGAGCTATAATAAAATGCCCTTACTCACGCAGCTATGGTAGGTATTCTGTGATTTAGATAAGTGAAAGGCAAGATTCTTGTCCTACCTAAAAAAATACATTATGGCGGACAAACGAGCAGACGGCTCACCTGATGGTAAGTGATTATCGCCGCCCATGGACATCTGCAACACATGGGGCATCATCACAGATCATCACAGCGCTACCGGCTCTACTAGAGGGGCAATTCTCCGTCCATATAAATCTTTAACTCGGCTTCTATGTAGATTGCACGAGAATCGCCCCTCACGTCGTATCTATTCCTAAGGTACCTAATGTTAGGCGACGAAGCGTCTAATCAAAACTATCAAAATATAACTTTATAACTAAGAATAGATCCAAAAATCCATTCGTTCTCTACAGTTAAAATCCGAGCCAGTGGAGGATTCCGGCAATATTTGCGGCGTACCGCGGCAATCAGCGCGATGCGGCTAGCTGCATAAGCGATCGCGTCCCGCACTCCATTGTCCGATGAATTAGTTATTATGTTTGTAGCGACGCGTTCAAATTCACCGTCGGAGATATTGATAGGTACCTTGATCGATTGCGAGAAAGTGTTCGACTAACCTTAATTCTTACCTTAATCTTTCCCTCACCTTAATTCGTTCTTCTTATTTTTTATTATTGAGTTAGTAGATACATTTCGACGATCGTCCCTCAAGCAACGGCGGATCCAGGGGGGGGGGGGGGGGGGTCATGGGGGTCATGACCCCCCCCCCCCTGGGCTGGTTCCAGGACTTAGGTGGACCACTAATTGAACGATGATGATTGTTTATGTTTTGTTTATTGGAAATCCTTGTCGTCCCATTTCTTCCCTATACCTATACCCCTCGACATTTATTTATTTATTTGATAGAAATGGGGTGAGCCCTGCGTCTCATAGCCACTGCGACCAGTAGATGATCTATTGTGGCAGCCCCGTAACCTATTACAGCACCTCATGTAGGGTGATTCTCCGAAATTTGACCTTCCGGTTTCTTTGCATCTAATTTCTATGGACTCAAAAATATTGTTCAAATTAGAATTTGAAATTGAAATAAGAACACCTACCCTTCTTTCAATTTAAACGTCTTCTGATTTCAAGATAAACTTCTAATTTGAACAATATTTTTGAGCCCATAGAAACCAGACGCGAAGAAACCGGAAGGTCAAATTTCAGATAATCACCCTGTAGCTCCAGTTCCAGGATAAACCCGAGAATGGAGCTGATAGGGAAGCTCTTGATCTCGTCAGCTGAGATCATGTGTGCTCCCAGGTGCCGGCTTCTGCAGCGGTGCAACGCTATGCACTCGCCGAGGACGTGGATAATCGTTTCCTCGTCCTCGCGACAGAACCTGCAGATTTTGGTATCTGAAAGGCCCATGTTGTGCAGGTGCTTGTTTAATTTGCAGTGCCCTGTGAGGGTCCGAGTGAGTGCCCTAACATGTCCTCTACTCAGTTTTATTATTTCTACAGCTCGTCTCTGATCGAACGCCTGTATCAACGCCTTAGACTGTTCTAGTCGAGGTAGTCTTTTCCAGAATTCAGTGCTTTGCTTATGCTCCCACTCTTTTAACTCGAACCTGACCATGCAGGCTGGAACGCCATTTATTGGTTCCGGTCCGAGTAGTGGGCTCTCTGCCCCAGCCTTTGCTAGCACGTCAGCGACTTCGTTGCCTCTGATATTGGAGTGTCCCGATACCCAAATCAGATTTACGATGTTGGCATTGCCAAGCTGGTTTAGGAGCAGGACACACTCGCTAGTGAGTTTGGAGTCAAGTTCACAGGATGTTAACGCCTTGAGGGCAGCTTGACTATCTGAGAACATGAATATCTTCTTATTCTGGAGATTCATTTGTAGACTCTCTTGGACACAGCCAATTATTGCGGAGACTTCCGCTTAGTACACTGTGGTATAGCGACCCAGGTTGGCGAATTTGCGTATTCCGCAGCGATCATTACAAAATATGCCCCTGATATGCCCTGCTTCCTGGAACCATCCGTATACCAAACGATGTCATTCTGCTTAACATTTCCGGGAGTTCCAGCCTCCCAGTCTTGTCTACTAGGTAACAAGACTGTAAACCGCTTATCGAAGCGGTGTTCACGGACCATGGAGTCAGAGGGCATATCCATGACCGGAATTTTCATTAGTTCATTATAGAGGTTTCTCATGACCCTAGATAGCCATCTCGTCCTCCCTCTGATTTTCGCTTTCGTAATAGCCATCCTCGCTTCCATCTGCACGTGAATGTGCAGAGGTGGAATGTTCAGGAGGGCATCCAGTGCTGCAGAGGGAGAGGATGAAAGAGCGCCAGTGGCTATAAAGCAGGCTGTTCTTTGAACTTTGCTGAGGTTCTCTACGCAGTTAAGTTGGTGCGTCTTCTTATACCACACACAGCAGCCATAAGTGACGATCGACCTCACTATGGTTTTATAAATCCAGAGTGCGGCCATTAGACGTAAGCCCCCATTTTAGCCCCACCAACCTACTGCTTGCCCCCATCGCAATCTTTGCCTTTCTAGTAATGTAGTCGAGATGCTTGTTCCATGTTAGTTTTTGGCCTAAAAAACTCCGAGATATTTGACCTCGTTGGACAAGCATAGCTTCGTACCAAGGAGTGTTGGGGCGTGGAGCGCTTCTAGTTTCCTTCTTTTGGTAAACGGGATTAAGACCGTCTTACGTGCGTTGACTGTTAGCACGTGTCTTGTGCACCAGTTTTCTACTATTCGTAGGGCCCTTTGCATAAGACTGGAAATGGTGCTAAGGCATTTTCCTATGACCATTATTACTATGTCATCTGCGTAACCCTGAGTCAGAAATCTGGCTTCATTGAGCTCACAGATGAGACTGTCAACAACCAATGACCATTGAAGGGGTGATAGGACTCCGCCCTGTGGACATCCTCTGGTCACTCTATAATGAAGGGTTTTATTCATCAACGTTGTTGTTGCAGTTCGATTTTGTAGCATGGATCCCATCCATCTGGTGGTGGTGTCGTCGATTCCACGATTCACCATGCTACGTGTTATAACATCGAAGTTGGTGTTGTCAAACGCCCCTTCGATGTCGAGAAAGGCACAGAGTGCATTTTTCTTTGTCTTCTATGGCTTTCTCAAATCTGCCCACCAGGTCAATAAGTGCCGTTTCCGTGGACTTGCCTGTTTGGTAGGCATGTTGTCTTGCACTCAGGGGTTTTTCCACGAGGTATGTTGCCCTGATGTGACTGTTCAACACCTTTTCCATCGTTTTTAGTAGGAATGAGGTGAAACTTATCGGTCTGTAGGACTTGGGCTGTGATTTGTCTTTGTCCCCTCCCTTGGGAATGTAAGTACCTATCTATTGTTAACAAAATTAAATTATGAGTTCTTGACTTGAGCATGACTATGTGACCCCCTCCTGGCGCCAAAGCTGGATCCGCCCTTGCCCTCAAGTGATATTTAAGTGATACCTATGTGACCTGTAAACAATAACTTAGGGCTATTGCACATCGAAACGTTTTGAGGCGATACGAATACGTGCGCGACTTTTCTTAATGAACACAGGATCTGTACCAGGACAGCAGAATCGACACAAACCTTGAGGAAACTGAACGTGCATATCATTATCGAGGGGTCAACAGAGTAGTTTAACGATGAAATCCATGCGGGAATACGATAAATGACATTGTCTGAATAAACATGTCGAACCCAACCTAAAGTTTTTAATTACTGCATCGGTCTTTTTACTAGGTATTTGGTCGGAGCAGAATTTTCAATTGAAAGTAGGGACCTAGGGATATGTACCTATATGGAAAGATAAAGCAAGAAATTATGTTTCTATCAAGAAGGTACTTAGGTATCTACCTACCTCTACTTTAAGTTATACAAAGGCTTTGCGGGAATCCAAGGTTTTGGCGCACAAAACAGACTCGCCACTAATTAATGTGCCATCGAGCCTGCCTACGTTTACAATACTTAGTTACTACTGCTCGTAGTTGTCAATAGAACTGTAGGTTTTTCACGGTACGGCCATTCGTACCAGCATGGCACCTGTCTGTAAACACAATGCGAAAATTGAAGTCCGTCCACTGGGAGCGCCAATATTTGCGCTGGCCGCGACTGTTAGCGACGGTCGGTACTACATCGCACCGCGCGACGCGACGTGTGTGATAAAAACGTGGCGCGGTGGATGCGATGCTCCTGTGTTTACTGAGTTAGATCGCTTGCTAGCGATGCGGTGGACCGGAACACTGATGCATTCTGCGTGGATTACTGGAATACAATACTCGTTTATGACTATTCTGATCCGTTTCGTCCGAAATAGTGTTGCGGCACTATCGATAGCTCCCCTATCGATAGTACCATCGTAACTTTTGGAGGCTTATTGCTATTGGTCAAAACTATCGATACTATCGATAGTATCGGACATTAAACAATCGATAGTATCGATAGTAGTAACGTTGCGTTATCAATAGTATTTATCTAATTTTACTATCGATTCTATTGATTTTACTTTTACCATCGATAGTCTATCGATATACTATCGATAGTGGACTATCGATAAGCAACGCTAATCCGAACTATTATTCATACCTATAGCTATTAGGTTGATATCCCGTTGTTTTATTTGACTGTTGTGTATAATCGGAGCAGCCAGCGAAAATGACTCTGTTGAAGTACCTACCTACCTTTTTAACTACCTGGGTGAGCGTTAACTCAAGCAGGTACCTACTTACTTATAGCCTCAAAAGTACCTATAAACTACCCAAAATAATTAGGCAAACATTTTTGTCATCTGCATTTTGTTAAGTCCCAACACAACGAAATTGGATGTCTTTTGTAATCTAATGGTCAATTTGAGAAGAAAAGAATCCAATTGATGATAAACAATGATGAATTCAAAAATGTTTAGCTTGTTTTCAACTTTGTCTTAATTCCTTTTTGTCAGTATCGGGGGAATGCCTTCAGTGCTACTGGTGCGGCCCGCTGGCGGAGCAAGTGCACCGCAGCCAGCGCGCCCCGCCCTGCGGAGAGGATGCGGCCAACGTCACCGCTTGCGACCCCGGGTACACGCACTGCGCGGTAGTGGCCTCATCTCCTCGTGAGTATACGAGTTCAAGGGTTACCAGATCAACCGAGTGATCGTCTGTCTGTATTGATCGATGTGTACCTATAACAAGTTGATCGAATGAGTTGGTAATAGCTTAGATTAATCAACGGTGAAATCGTCAACTAACTATATTGGGGCAAGCAGCTCAAACGTCCTTGATTACATACAACAAGCCGTCGGTCGATGCCCGATAGATTTGTCAGGTAACATCTTAGGGCCGAGTACACCAACTTTACCTATAATCACACTTTTAACCGTGCTTGCTATTGCCGTGCCTATGCCTTGCTATATGCCGTGGTGCTTGCACGGTTAAAGCTTGATTACCGTTATTTGAAAAGTTGGTGAACTCGGCCCTTAGTCTAACACCTATAACAAAATGTGAAAAACCAATACCTACCCAACTCACCTGATAAAAGCTGGCAACGCTCTGCAATCAGTTTGGTATAGCACATCCGTCTATGGGTAGCGGTGATCACTTATCATCAGGTGACACAATGGCTTGTTTTTAACCCTATCCCAAAAAACCGCATTTAGATCTTGTTGTAAGAGACTAGCTAACGTAACCCTTTGTGCTACCAAGGCCAATGTTGTGGCCAGGGGTGCGTAATTAGCAGATACAGTACCTAAGTGAGTTACAACCGCATCATTTTCTCCACAGCTTTCGTAGAGTCCCGCTACTGCGTGAAGTTTTACCAAGACGAGTGCTACACCCTGTACTGCGGCACCACGAAGACGTACAGAACAACGTGCCCCTGCCGCGGGGACCTCTGCAACGGACCCAACACCCAACGCGAGATCGACGCCTTCGCAGCACTACGCAGTGCAGTCGCCAAAACTCACAATAATCGAATAAGCAAAAGAAATGCTATATCCAATAGTATCGTCAACATCGGAAAGTACAGAATCCACAACTTAATAGAAAACGATAATGATTCTCAAGATGAAGAAAGAGCCAATGAGATAGACAAAGATAATGTAAAAAACGAGACCACAAACCCAATTGTAACGGCAACCGAACAACCTGTTAGCGAAAGTGAAAATGAAAACAACAATCTTGCTAATCCAAGTAAAACTGAACCAATTACGAGTGAAACGCACGATAATAAAACAACTCCAAGTGTATTAGAAGGGACTGAAGAGCATACAAATGCTGTACATAATAATGATCCCGCTACACATGAAGAACAAGTTGAAATGACAAAACCAACGGAGACCGTCACTACAGTAGCAAGCAAAGATATCCATAACATAAATGAAATGATGATGAATGATGAAGTCGACCATATGCCAGAACTTCCAAAGGAAAAACATGATGATACAACGAATACTAGAAATCCAACAGAAGCTAATATCAAACATACACAAACTATGAAAGTTGAAGAAACGCCTATGATAAGAAGCGAAATAAATCCTAACGTTCAACTACCAACGGCCGAGGCGCTTCAACAAGGCGAGAGTTCTATCACCACCGAGAAGCCGATGGAACACACTATAACGGTTAAGATTGCCACCACGCAAATGATCACGATGGAAAACGATAAGCAAATGACGCCGAAAACAACTAAGGCTACCAAGAATAACACAGAAATAACATCTCTCAGTATTTTGGTATTGCTGACTTGCCTTATAATCAATAATGTTACGTTACTATAAACGTACTGAAGAACAGTTGATGAGGTGACGATAGACTTGACCACTTTAGAAATACTTACACACAATAGGTAATATAATAGTCTGTTTCCTCTTTATATTCTCGCAACAATGACAAATTGTGGAATACACCATTGTAGTAATATAATGAAAAATAATGATCTCTATCTTATATAGCTTTAGAAAACCTGTCTGTAATATTTTTTCACATTTACTTATAAGCCACGAATTCTAGGATAAGCTTAAATATATGCAACATGATAAAACCATGGACTAAGTAAAACGAATATGGAAATATGAAGATCAAGCAGCAGTCTTAGAAATATTCTGTACTAAATAAAAATAACATATACCTACCAAATACTATTTTAGATAATTAAACACTTACACCAGTAGTATTCATAATTGTGATATTAGATAATAAATAAAATACAACATACCTGCCTTAAAGCAATTTTATTTCCATTATTGCATGTAATTATTTAGATAAGTTCTTAATCAAATGTAAAGTCATAGTCCTTAGACAGCTGCCTATCCTGGAACTTTGCTTCTAAGCTTTTTGTACCTTGCGCAAACGCCTCCCTGATGTCAGACGTGAAAGGTTTTTGCGATCTTTGCTGTTTTGGTGTAGGACCATAATATTCGTAGGTTGGTGGAGGTGCGATTTCCGGATGGTCCGCATTATGTTTACGCTTGTCTGGTCTTTCTGCTGGGGACGAATCATCGTCGCTCAGTTCGTTTTCGATAGGAGTAGGTTCTTGAGGTTTAACGAAATTCTTATACTTCATACTAATTGAAGGTTTTTTTAAGGAAGATGAAAAATATAGACCTTTTTGTTCATCTATATCAGTATTACTTATAACTGGTGGTGGTGGAGTTTTTACTCTCGGCCTCACATCTGACCAAGTTTTTTGAGATGTGGCAGTCACTGCAGGAAGCATTCTATTCCCACTGTCGTCGAAAGTGAGCTGCGAATTTGATTTAGACGAAGTTTGAGGCGGAGCAAACTCGTCTATACGTTTACTTCTTTGCTGTTCCACATACTCTTCTTGAGTCATCTCCCTGAACTTCTTTACTTTCTCGTCTAATCCTTCTTTACCAACGTCCCACTCTCTCACGTAAGCGTCACGTAACTTCTGTCTCTCTATTTCTTTCTCTTCTCGGGCTTTCTTTTCTTCTTCTTTTGCTTTAGCTTCTGCTTCGTTTTTTTGTTGACTTAAAAATTCTAACAGGCAAGTTGTGAAGTCCTTTTCATTTTCTGAAAACAATAAAATAAAATTTTAGAAAAGACAAATTTATGAGTGTTTCGTATACCTGATAGTATTATCAAATTCGTAATTTTAATTGACCTACACATCTACCATCTGTTATTGCTATACTTAGCAAGAACAGATGGTAGATCACGGCTCTACTGAGCCGTGATCTCGGGGTCCTGGGTTCGATTCCCGGGTTGAGCAAAAAGTATGTTGCGAATTTTTCGTACATAGCTCAGGTTTGTGATCACCAATCCACATTAGCATGGTGATTAAACCCATCATAGTAGCGCTAGCTTGATTTCTATTATGGCGGCCTTTGCCCTGCAGTGGGACAGTATATAGGCTGATACTTTACTTTACCTACTTAAATTAGCAAAACTTAAGAAGATATGTAAAATCAAATTACGAATCTGATAATTACACTGTAATTGCCTGACACCTCATGCAATTTAATTATCAAAATTTAGTAAATAGTAAATTAGTTTAGTAGTAGTAAGACATTTCATTGTAAAATAAATTCGCCGGTACTTTGAAAGTAGGTAATAGTCAGTCAGTAAGTCAATACAGTGCTGCCACCTATAGTAACTGCACGTTCCGTATAAAGAATATTTTCTAGGCAAACGCGTATCATCCTAGACCTCATCGTCGCATTCGATCAGTTGCGATAGTGGTCAAGCGTTAGCCAATAATAATAATAATAAAAGCTTTTTATTTCCTTAATTTTTTAACAGTAAAAATTATATTTCAAATACATCAATATAACTGTATTTGTAAGTAATTTTTTCACTTAATCTATGTTAGTATTTTTGTAAGGACCGCCTGTAGCGGTATAAGCCTCCTCTAATTCCATCCATTTCGGTCTATCTTTTGCTGCTTTAGCCTTAGCGTTAGCCTATAGTCCAAAAAAAGTGTATCTACCTTTGGCAGGCTCCTCAGGCGGCAGGCCGGCGCGTGCGCGCGTGCGTGCCCGCGCGGCGGCCACGCGCGCCGCCACGAGCTCGTCGCGCTTGCGCCGCGCCGCCGCCGCGCCCGCCTGCGCGCCCAGCGTCTCCGCGCGCCGCTGCAGCAGCTCCGCCATCTGCCTGCGCCGCTCCGCCTCGTCCGTGCTGAACGCGTAATAGCCCACGCCGTGGATGCGTGCCTCTGTACGAAAATAATTTAATCAGCCACGGAACAACCAGCTTCATGGCGTATATGTCGGCATGTACAGACGGAAAATAACTCTTTGTGGATGTCACTTCTATATAACACCATCTAGCGCATTACGGCTGCTTTCAATTTGAACGAAGTACATATACTGTATCAATTACGTTGTGAAATTTATTCTCGAGGAACTAAACAGTTTTTTTTTTATGTTAGAGGTGGACAAAAAAATGTAAAACTCTTTTTTCCACACCTAGACTCTCTTTCGGTCCTTTGTGCGTGATGTAGAGGCGGACAAACGAGCAAGCGAGTCACCTCATGGAAAGTAATCAACGCCGTCCATGAATCATCCGCGAAATCATCTTTGGGTAACCATGCGCTATGACGTGGCAACGCGGCAGTGGCGCCATCATTCATTTTCACGACTTTATTGAACAATCATTATACATTGATTGACACTCGTAAAATGCTCACTATGCGAACACTAGTATCACCATTCAAAATCACTTGTATAAAAATAAGTAAGAGACATGTTTTTATATTATTATAATATAAAGTTAATTTATATTTATAATCAATGGTCCTGATTGGTTTTTTAATTTAAACCATACTTATTCACAAATATAAACCTACCATCGAATAAGACATCCTGATAATGTATATCATTTTCTTTCCTTAGAAGTTCTTGCTCTTTCTGTTCCCATTTCTCACGCAAAGATTGAAGATAATCATTTGTTTTTTGCACTAAGTACGGCTTCTCGGATTTGCTGGTAGATTCCTGAAAATAAAAAAATAAATATTATAAAATACGATTATACCTAAAAACTAAGTATATCCATGGAATAAAAATTGTGTGTTTTAAGGTTTGAGATATCATTTTTAATATATTTTGTGATACAATTACTCATATGTATTAGACTCTTAATCTGCCATTTTTGTTTATAAGAGAGTAAAGCTACTGTTACACATGCTCATTTGTAGCATGCTTAAGAAGCATGACAATTATGAGCATGCTTAATGAACTGTCCCCATTTGCTATCAATAAGCATGCTATTAGTCATCTATTAGCATGCTTAAAAATAAGCATACCTGTCTACACATGCTAAAGTACTCCCCCACACTCGCCCTTCCACGCTCCACTCCCGCACTGCAGGTAAAATGCTCAAAAATCAACTAGCAAGCGATTTTTGAGCATGCTCACTAGCATGCTTATTTGTAGCATGTATGTCCACACATTCTACTAAGTAGCACTTGCTCATAAGTAGCATTCTTTGAGCATAAAAAGAAGCATGTGTAACAGTATCTTAAAAATCATTACCTCAATATCAATGTTTGAATCTTTTCTCATAACTTTCATTAGGTCTTGATCCCTTTTTTTGTAGTAATCCAAATCAGACTTGATGCACTTTCTCGTACGGCCCAGGCAATCAGTGAATTCAACCCTAATAGAATAGAAATAGAAACATTAAAAATTTAATTACAAGAACAACAGATAATAAAATTACAAAAACAAATCATGCCATAAACACAACAGAACTACTCTTGACTTTATTAAATTCGCAGAACCCTAGAGCTTAGCGGAGCACACTGAAGAATGGCTGATGTAGGTTTAATAAAAATATATTTACTATAGTATTTACCATTCACAGTCATTATCATCCTCAAATGTTTCTGTTGGCTGCTCCTCAACAATTTCTCGTTCTTGTTGCTTTTTGGAGTTGAAATCTACCAAAAACCTGGATGCTAATTGTGAATTGCCAGAACTGTCTTGTAAATGTTCATATAATTCTGCTTTTTTCTCCAAAGCTGACCTGTGGAAAAAAGTTTATACTTATAAACATTTTTACTACTACATGAGACTATTATAACTAGGGAGTGTTAATTCAGGAGCATATTTACCTAAACACATCCTCTAAATCATTTTCTTTTGTATAAATTTTAATTTGAACTTGGTACCTTAAAACCTTTATAGACATTATAAATGTTTGTAAAAACTCAATATCCATACCTCACTTTTCTATTAGCTTCTAGATCCTCCAAATCCACAGCTTTCAAACTGTCTTTAAAACTCTTTTTATAATCATCTTGATTATTTATTTGTTTTGAAGGGGCAGGTTTGAAATTTTCTACTTTATGCTGGGGGAGCCGTTTCTTTTCATCGACTTCTTCCTGCTTTTTCAATAACTCTGCCTTTAAACTTAAAAGCTGAAAAATAAAAACAAAAGTTAGGTAAGCTGCTAATTATTATAACTCATATTTTGTTAGTAACATTTTAATCTTAGAAACAACTAAGCTATAAACAACTTGTAAAAATAAATTTACAACTGTACTGTCATTTCGATACTTACAGATGACTTGTTAAATAGTATCTTTTTAGATGTGGGTTCGTTCATATTTCACTAAGTCTATTCAGATTTTGATGGAATACTAAGAAAATAAATATAGGTATAGTTATTATAGAATTTCTTTCACATTGAATAAAAAAATATATTCATTCAACCACAGCAGCTGATATTGACGACCAATAATACTACTCTTTGTTGACGACCATTGACGACAATACGACATAGACGTCACAGCAGACCACAGATCACTATATGACCAAGAAAAAAAATATAGACGTAACTTGTTGTCATTTGTCAGTTTTACTCAAGTTCCTTGGTTTTACTTATAAAAGTTGGCAAGTTGCGGCAAGACGCAGAGCCATTATTAAAAAAATATATACTTATAAAAGAATTTTCATTATAGCTGTACGTAGCATACAGAATTTAGCCATGAAATGTTAACTTTGTCTGACAACTATTTGTAGCATTACAGCCAGCATCATGGTTGGCTAAACCATTTTTCAGTTTAGCCAACCTATGATGTTAATTTTAGAAGTGAGTAAGTAGCGTAATGTTGGATAAACTGATACACATAGCTAAAAAATGCTAATTTCATTTCATGGTCATCTGACAACCATCTCGCAGTGTCGTGACGACAAAAATTTTACAACGACAAAAGGGGCAATCTTTTGTGTACAAGAAACTTAATAATTATTTAATACATTCTATGAATCGCTTCACTAGTGCATAAAGGTTCTCAAGCAAACATTATTAACCCACAATCATTGTGTTAAGTGCGTGAAATCAAAATGTCAACTCCTGCCAGAAGACGCCTGATGAGAGATTTCAAACGGTTTGTACTTGGTTAATCGACAGTTTTTACAATAAATCAGTTCACCATTTTTTATTCTAGATGGTATATATATTACCATATGTGTTGTAAAATAAAAACATTGTGCTGATTCATCAAATTACATCACTGTCATTCTCATCGATTTCTATTCTGTTCTACATTTTTCATTTTCCCATATAACTGTTGGTCGACCTCTTTGTGATAAATGATTTGTTAGTAAGATAGTCGACATGCTAAATGTAGACATAGCTACGTCACATAGTTTTGTTTGTTGGTAGTGTTGGCTTTACCTTCCTTATCTAGGTTATCCAAATAAGTTCTATTTTTCGAAAACCCAATTATTTCCCAATTTCACCACACTCAGTTGTTGGATATAGCCTAAAATTATATATAGCAAGGGTTCTTTATGTAGCAAAACAAAGACTCTAATTACTGATTCCTGACTGAATGAAAGAAACAAGCACTGTTTGACCTTGATTTGTGAATGAATAAGACTTTGAACAAGAAATAATATTATATGAGATATTGTGCAATTATCATTAAAATTGTGTCTATCTATCCTATCTGAGAATTAAATAAGAGATTATTTAGACCAACATTAACAATACTTATTGTCTATGATTTTCAGCTTACAAGAGGATCCACCAACTGGTGTCTCAGGTGCTCCTACTGACAATAATATCATGATCTGGAACGCTGTGATATTTGGTCCCCATGACACTCCATTTGAAGATGGCACATTCAAACTAACAATAGAATTTACAGAAGAATACCCCAATAAACCTCCAACGGTGCGATTTGTATCAAAAATGTTTCATCCCAATGTTTATGCAGATGGTGGTATTTGTTTAGATATCCTGCAAAATAGATGGAGTCCTACATATGATGTATCAGCTATTTTAACTTCTATACAGGTAAATATTTACTTAAGTATATTAATTATGGTTATAGTCCTAAAAAAATTTATCTTGATTCTTACAATAGTATTAGTTTGAGATTAACATGAGACATCTATGGAATTTGATGTTCTTTTATTGTCCCTTGTATTTATTATAGCCTTTATTATAATCTTATCTTAAGATTATAATCTTATTACACTTTTACATATATTTATTACATAAAATCCTCCCCCCAGCCCCTTGTATTAAGGTATATTTAATAAATTTTATAAAATCATATTTATTATTGATTTGCTATCTAATTTAAGGTATTTATAATTACCCATATATAGAGTTGTCATACATCCCACAGGACAAGTCCCATAAGATCGAATGATCATCCTGTCCCATATTTAGTTCGGACATGTCTTGTTTCATAATATGAATATTACTTACTAATAAAAATGATTTGGTATTTAACACGTTCAGTGCTTGTAATACATACATAAATTGTATATTAATGGTAAAATAGAGTGACTCATAATAATTTTCAATAGCATAACGTAGGCATAAAAAGTTGCCAATACAACAATAATTGTTAATTCAATATTTCCCAACAACTCTTAATTTCCTAAAGATTGTTACCTTACCTACCTTTTTTATTTACAAGTAAAAATTTAAATCATCATCATATCAGCCAATAGATGCCCAGTGCTGGACATAGGCCTCCCCCATTGTTCCCCACACACATTGGTCCTGTGCTGCCCTCATCAAAGGATTCCTGAAATTTTAGATACTATTATGCTTTCTTTCTAAAGCTGTATATTTTATGAAAGTTGGTACTAAGTAATAGAAGTGATTTCAAAGTTGATTAATGGTTAGTACAACTAAGTAGACATGTCATGTAGACTGATCTTGTTCTGTTTGTTCCAGTCATTACTAAGTGACCCCAATCCCAACTCACCAGCAAACTCAATGGCTGCACAACTATACAAGGAGAATCGGAGGGAGTATGAAAAACGGGTGAAAGCATGTGTAGAACAATCGTTTATTGATTAGCAGGGGACGGACAGGATCTCTGACGTCAGTGACATACACAGCATCTGGGCTGTCGGTATTGCCCAATACCTCCATGTAAATTCATTGGGACAAATGTGTAAATTTACTCTCATACCGAGTTAACACAATGTTTTGAACTCTGAGCAGTTCCAAACACTATGTATTCTTAATAATTAATCCTTTCTTTTAATTAAACAATGTCCGTATAAAATTTAGATATTCAAAATTAAAGCATTGTTTTTATTCCTATGTGAAAACCAGATTTGCTTGTCTTTGACAATATATTAGTAATAATTATTACCATTAACCACACACCACTAATATTAAGATAGTAACAAGTAAATTACCTAATAATTAGACATACAATACAATGCTAAAGTATAGCTTGTTCAAAGATAGGGAAATAACTTATTTTTGTAATTAGATTCCCATGTTCTTTTAATACATACAATAGTGTTCACCAACATACATCAAAAAGAATTTATTACAAGCAACTGTCAAATAGTTAAGTCATGTGCTAGTTTTGCTGTTTGCTAGTTGTCGAGGCATGTAAATTGACTGGCATTAGGTATAATATTAATGTAGATATTGCATTGATCCTTTATGCTTTGTATTCTTATTATTACAGTTAAAAATATTTACCCATCATAATAAAATTGCCAAATTGCCAATTGTCGAATTTTTATATTGTAACAATTAAAACATTTCCATAATCGCCCATTCATAGGCTTAAAAATAGGGGGTATAAAAATTCAATTAACTATACATGCTCCAACAGTGTTTACCTAATAATAGTACAAGTGTTAATGTTTTTTTTGTGCCTGCTAAAATAGAAATATTTATCTTAATGCTATATTATACTTGTATTAATTCTGCTGCACAAAAATTAAGCAAGTCTCACTAACATACACTACAAATGTCCCAATGGATGTTTTGTGAAATACTGTGTAGCAGTTTTCTTGTTTTCATATAAAGCTATAGTTTGAATGTCTCACGTGTTGTGAGGACATTTTTACATATGTGTAATATTTTGTCTTCTAGTAAAATATTATTTTCGGTTTTAATTATGTGTTTCTTTTCTAAATACACTTATGTAATTTTTTCTCTAGTAGGTACTATCTAGTGGTACTAAATACATACTAATATAGTATCATACTCTTAATCATTTATTCACATACATTTACAACATATTTTCCATAAAATTACATGTATCAACCAATCTGCTGTAGAACTTGTATGCAAGATCGTAGTTTTTGATAGATACTCAAACTCAAACTAGGTACACTCTAAATAGGTAGGTACTCAATGTCATAGTTTACACACAGAGCACTATTATTAAATCTAGTGTACCTTTTAATCGAGTATACCTAAAGGTAGGTTACCGATTTGGTCTGCAAACCACAACTGCAGTGTGACTTGCAGTCTGTGACTTATTTCTTTTTGCAGCCGCGATTATAGCCCATCAACTGCGTGCGCGACGATGAGCGATGGTGGCTCAGTGGATTAGAACGCGCTTTATATGCGGGGGGTCGCTAGTTCGAATGCGAGCATGCAACTCTAGATATTCATCTATGTGCGTATTTCTACCATTAGCTCGATATCGTGAGGAAAATTGCACGTTTCGGATAGTTTTTTTTTTAATGGCTTTGCGTCTTGGACACAACTTGCCAATGTAAATAGTTTCTGAAACGTGTAATCATGAAATCAGTTGGTCAGGTCCCTCTGTCAAAAGGGTTGCGAAGCTCAGACGGCAGTCGGTTCACCCCAAATCCTGAATTGGTCTAAGCGTACCCCGGGCCAAAGCGACAGCTTTAGAAGTTTGGACGCGACCAGGATTTACACGCTAAAATGAGTAGGAACTGCGGGATGAGACGCGCGGGGCGAGGTATATTCAGCATCAGAATTGTCTAAATGTTTAATCAAACCTACTATTAATGTTTGTCCGTGAATTTGACAATAAATAAGTAGTACATACTTGCATACTTTCTTCTTTTTAATTTTATCTCTAACAACAAATGAATATGCAACTAGCGTATTGTATAACGACAAATAACTGTCTTGTCAAATGCTCAGATATTTTTGGTAGATCATTTTGATGCTGGCTGACTGAACCTAGCTAAGCTAGATTTTCACGGACGGGCAGCGTTGTATGAAAAGCCGGAAAGTTATTTTATGAATTTTAATAAAGTATCAGGCAAAAAGTGGTAGAATAGCTTTAAAAGGATGTAAATGTTAACTGATACCATAGCTGATTGTCACAGAGACTTTAACGGGTAGATTCCTGTTTACTATACTTTATGGGGTAGATTCATGTTGTAGTGACTACTTGCGACTGTATCGATATTTCACGCGACTGAATCGCGTTTAATCTCTATAAGTAGTCGCATGTAAAATTTTCTAAGTAAAGGGTTCCATTCCATGCAGCATAGAATCGCAGCCTAACAGCGGCAGACTGTTTGCGAACTCCACTTCCGCCAGATTTGAATTCATACAGATATACCGCCACCAACCCATGGTCCTACCGTCTCGGCATACGGACCGAATCTTGGGAGACGCTCACCAGGTACTTATGTCCTGTAACGTCCCTTCTCATTGTCACATCTCACTAAATGTGGCGTGAAACAACACAAGCGACTCACGCTCGGGCCTTTCCTCATTAATTGTCAAACTCCTTCCTTATTTAAAAACTTATGTGCAAATGCACGCAACCGTCGAAAGCCTTCTTCGGATTGTACATCTCTTGATGCTACACTGGTCCTATCTCGCTCCTGTGCCAGTCGTTCAGCATCTGTTGCCGCTCCTCTTCATACAGCTGACTTTCCCACAGAACATGGTCCCGAGTTTCGTCAGCTTCTACATATACACATATGTAAAATGTCCCTTAAACCTCCCTATCTACCATACCTCCCCCCCCCAGCGCTGTGGCATGTGGATCGCTCTTTGAAGCTACGGCCGAGTCCCAGGTTCGATCTCAATTTTGATTGATCATTATAAAAAAAAACTATGTTTTAGTGATAAATGTCGTATGAAAATAAATGTCACGAGCACGAGAATTGGGCTCCAGAAAGCCCAATTCTCCGTGCTCGTGACATTTATTTTCATACACATACAAAAACTATGTTTTTAGTGATAAACTCGTATGAAAATAAATGTCACGAGCACGAGAATTTGTCTTCTGAGCCAATTCTCGTGCTCGTGATATTTATTTTTATACGACATATATCACCAAAACATGGTTTTTTGTATGGTTTTCAGGTGATATCCGCCATGTTTTTTTCATATCGAAATCCCCAGAATTGGGGTCCTGGGGCCCAATTCTCGTGCTTGTGATATTTTGAAAACATGGCGGATATCACCTAAAAACCATACAAAAAAACTGTGTTTTGGTGATATATGTCGTATGAAAATAAATATCACGAGCACGAGAATTGGGCTCCTGGAGTCCAACAAGCTAAAACATAGTGATCCCAATTCTCGGGATATTTTGTCATCATACGATATATATCACTAAAACATAGTTTTTTTGTATGGTTTTCTGGTGATATCCACTTTGTTTTTTCATATAGAAAATCCCGAGAATAGGGCTCCATATATATAAAAAAAGCATTTATTACAAGACACATGGCCGATATAAAATGTTAGTAACACCATATAAAACTATGTTAGCAATGACAGAACAACATATAACTACCTTTGCAGACAGTAGGTACTGTCTGCAAAAACAGTCACAACATGTCGTTCTCACTCACATGAACATCTCACAAAGCATACAGCCCCACCTGCATTCCCACGATTCACTGACCTGCACGTATCACGTGCAAGTCAGTGAACCGCCGGAGCACAGCAGCATCCATCCTATCCGCAATCATCCTCAGGATCTCATTGCTGCTCCTCCTGACCCTGCGGACTAGTGACAAAATGTTTTTAAAAAAATAATAAACAAATTATGGCATAGAAGTTATGAACTGCAGCATCAGCGAACATGCCTGAAGCACTACAGAAAGGAGGGAGCCGCAACAAGGCCCTGAAGGTGTTGTATTGTACACGCAGGGCACTATATGTTCTAGACGTGAAGTTGGACCATAGTGCACATCTATAAAAACTCTGGCAGTAGGCCCTAAAGAGCGTAAGCTTTACTGCCGTTGTACACCGTCTGAAACGGTAAGCCAAGATATTGCCCCGAACCGACAGCGCCCTGCGTGCCCTCTCGATGTCCTCCTCATCTCTTAGGCCATCCATCACAATATGGTCTAGGTACTTGATTTGTGTCATAAGATTCAGAGATACCCCGTTCAAACGAACTGGAGGTATAGGAGTATAGTAGGCCGGTTTTTTAAGAACTCACTCTTCTTGTCATTATACCTCAGTCCGTGCTGAACAGCAAAAATGGCTCCTCCCCCCACCTACCCCTCCGCGCTAGCTACGCCCCTTCGTACAATCAATGGTCCTAATTGCCCATGTGCTTATTCTGGCGTATTGAAGGATACGGCCAGTAGGGTTTCGATCAGTGGGAAAACATGTCTACCAGCGTCCAGTAGGTGCCTCTTGGTTGAAGTGATAATGACGATGATGATAACGGTTTGAGAAACTCCGTCGAACTAGTGGTAGAATATGCATACTTTATTTGAAAAATCATTATAATAGTTGTCATTTTTATTTTTTACATAGGTTCAGGAGATGAAATGAAACATCACTTATGAAAAATACTTTTATAGAAAAGATATAAGTAATTATCAAATTAAAGACTTAATTCTAACGCGTTTATTGCTACACATTAAAATTATTATTATAAATATTGTCTTTACAAAATTACACAAAGTATGTATTTTGGATAGGTGGTAATGATTTGTATGGCTACTAATGTAGTAGTCAACAGCAAAAATAATAAGTAAATCATATTTTTTACAGTAAGAAAATTCTAAAATTATACTAAGTAAATAAATTAATTATATCAGTTTGAATCCCAATAATCTGAAACATCAATGCCAAAATCTTGTCAGTAAATAAGAAATTCAATGCTAGGCTGTAAATTCATAAATTGGGCAAACGAATAACGGCTGCTTGTTTAGCGAGGTAGCCATTCTATTTTTATTAATTGTGATGGATGATGAATTTTAGAAATGAAAAGAAAAAATCTTTGTGGTGAATGAACACTTCACAATTAATAAAAACTAAATGGTGGCACTACAGCTGGACCTACCAAGCCATCTTAAGCAAGGGACTAAATAAATAGCATTAGCACTTAATAAATAATAATGTGACAATGAGGATTACATTTCAAAAATTTTCTTAGTTATGTTTTATTATAATATTTACATTCTGAGGTAAAATAAATTCTTATTACACAAACAGTAATAATATTCATTATCTTGTAAATAACCACTAATACCTATCTATCACCTGGTTTTTAAATCTTCTTTTAGTTTAAAGTGTATCAGTTCCATACAAACTGTAGCATCTTCTGCGCTGTCATGACCTTCAACAGAGTTTTGTATAATTTTTTTCAAATGTTCTGATGATAAATTTCGGAGTGCTCTTTTAAATGGAGGACCCATTTTATGTGGGAATAACACACTTGTATCAATAACAGTGTCGTGGATTAGTTTGAGGGCTTTAAAATCCGATTCTAAACTGTGACCTATAAGAATGGTTTTACTATTAAACATAGCAAGCAATGTAGCTTGAACCTCTAATAATGTAGTCCTTACTTCAGCCATTTGTTCTTCAGTTATACCAGAATATCTTGTGTTATAATCAACAATTGGGTGTAATGGTTTAACAAGTGTTTCAAAAATTACCTTACACTTAGAATCTATTACAGTTACCCTGGTTAAGTCTAGGCCATGAGTGGTGTAACACATTTCACAATCAAGTGAATACACACCATAATCATCCATATTTTTTTCTGGTGGCATGGTTCGAACATATCCTTTCAAATTTTCAAAATCAACATATTCATAAACATGGTAAGGAGCAACACAACACCCATCTGAGAAGCTGTCTTGACTGCAGCACTGATACCTCACTTCCCCACGTACTCTATATTTCCTATTAGGATGATAAATACACTCTTCTTTTAAGGACGGGAATCCCTTTTTATTAACAGTATACTCTTTTTTACATCTACAACAAGTTCTGATATAACCTTTTGGTGGAGTTTGTTTATTCTGTCCATGTATTATAGCTCTTCCTTTATCTCCGCTTGGATGAGGTCTAGGAAAACCATTCTCAATTAGTTGCTCTTCAGTCAGCACCCATTTTTGTATATTGCTATAAAGTTTAGCCCCACTGTACTCTTGAGGATTATCAAATGCTCTTTTATATTTATTTTCTATACTCCATGTTCCAGTGTTATTTGAATTTCCAGACATTAATTGTGGAAGTTTTGTCAAAGTAGAGCAGTCAGATCCAACTTTCTTTACTCCATTACATTCTTGTAACTCTTTTTTTAATCTACTTATTGCTAAAACTGCCGAATTTTTATATATAGGAACTGTAGAACACTTTTTACTTGTTGTCAGTTCTTCATGTTGAGCTCTAGCATAAGCATCTGTAGCTGTGAGGTATATATTCAAGCATTGGTCTATCATCATATTCAAATATGTTGATCTTATATTGGCTGGAATTTTTGATCCAAGTGGTTCTAAAACTCCTGGTCTATCAATGAACTTTTCATTGGGTACATGGGAAATCCGCTGTATACCTTTCTTAACTGTTTGAGCTATAGTTGAACTTGTAGAGGGCTCACTTTTTCCAATAGTGTTTGGTGCAATATTCTTTTTAGCATTCATTAAAGTTGATGCATAAGGTACATGTGCAATGCGAATTTTTGATCCTCCACTGTTCGGTGTACCAATTACCATCTTCCTAGGATCTACTTTATTTTCTTCAACCTGAGCTTCTGGTTTCATTTTTGATGCATGATACTCTTTGACCTTAGCCAACCTTTCTGCCATTGCTTGAGCAGCACTCACTTTATAATCCGGTTTGATTGGGGGTTTTGGAACTATTTTTATATTTTTCTCTGCTGTTCTAGATATTCTCTTTTTACCTGGTATATATTCTTCATCAATTAAATCTTCAGATTTGTGTGGTTCTTCTGCTATTTGATTTTTTACTGTGGGAACATATTCTTCAAATATTCTTTTACATTCTAGGGTTCGGCTCTCTTCATCTGATTCTGATAGTTCATATAAATCTTCATTACTTAAGTCAACACTTTCATTGTTCACATGGTCACTATCATCTGCACCATTTATTTTAGAGTTATCTTTGCTCTTACTTTTCTTATCTTTGTTTCTATCTTTGGAGTCTTTGGAACTCTTATGGTTTTTATGGCGATTACTTTTTTCCTTTTGTTTTGAGTCACTTTTTGATGAGCTAGAACTAGAATGTTTTGAATGTTTATCTGAACTTCGAGATGAACTATGTTTAGACGATTTTGAACTTTCACTAGAGTGTTTTGAGCTAGAATGCTTTTTCTTGTCACTACTATGCTTATCCTTCTTTGTATCATGAGATTTGTGATCTTTCGTTTTATGATCTCTGGAACTTTTAGAGCTTTCTCTACTAGAACTAGACTTCTTGTCATCACTTTTTGATTTCAATTTCTCTTTGTCATGCTTTGAGGACTCTTTTTTCTTATCAATTTTGGTTTTGTCATATTTACTATCTTGTTTAGTTGATTTATCTTTTCTATTTTCACTTCTGCTTACTTTTTTACCATCTTTGTTTAATGTTTTGTCACTATCCAACAATTGGATATTTGATTTTGTATCATCATCTGGTAGGGGTTTTTCTTCATCTAAAATTTGATCAAGGATATCAAACTCCGGACCCAGATCATCTAATCCATTAAGGTCATTGGATAGTTTTCTTTTCTTATTATCTGGCTCTTCTTCATCACTTGAGAAACAGGGTGCTAAGGACCGTGGTGTTGGTTGGTAAGTAATGGTAGTTGTTTCTTTTTTTGATGATACTTTAGTAGGTTTGTACTCTAAAATTTTCTTTTTATTAATACTTTTATCTGATGGTACATAATTGTGTTTACTAGATGTCTGCTGAGAATTATCAGGTTTGTATTCTTGTAGTTCAGCTTCTGAACCAGGCAAATACTTCTCTGTTGACTCAACAGCACCCTTTGGAGTATACGGATCCAGTTGCACGGAGTCTGTACATCCTGGAGTATATTTCACTGGAGGAGGTATATAAATGAATGGTTTTGATTCACCATTTGTGTCTACTGGCCTTTTCATTGGTATACTGGCGGGCTTTCTAGGAGTATATGGCACAGGTATGTGCCTCTTCCTCTGCTCGTTAATGTTATCCGCATTCTCAGAATCGACATTGTTTATCTTTTTCAACTCTGAGATCGGTGTAGGATTGTATGTTACTTTTGAGATAGTTTGCGTAACTGTTTTATTTACATCGGTGGATGTATCAACCTTAAGTGTTTCAGAGATGCTGCCCTTATTATCAGTTTGCCGAAGGACTTTCTGTACGGCAGCTGACACAAGTTTCTGTAGAATTGCTCCACTTTCAATCCCATCATTGGATACGTTCAGAGGCTCCTTTTTAACGTGACGAAAATGGCAATACGGCCTCTCACAAAGCCCGCTATCGTAAAAAGGACAGTTGATACCTTTGAAGTAACCAGTAGAAGGTAACATTATTTGGTTACTCCTAAAACAAAGCCTTGAAACAAAAAATCAACGCTGAGTCGCTGACTGATTTATGAACTCCATTTGACAAGAAAAAACCTGACAGTATTTTTTTTACAGGCATAATCCATCATCGCTATGGTTGCAGAAAACGATAATGCGATGAACATAGTTGCGACAATTCAGTGAGACTAGGATTCGGCTTGGTGGCGCTGGTGTCACCATTTTTTTTGAGGTTCGTTCCGACTTATGAGATTAAATAGTATAGTGGGGCGAAGTGGATGTCCTTGTAGGTATGTTTGTTGAAGAAACATTTTGCAATAAAATAATGTCATGGCTCTCAAATTTCACAATCGCTTTACATACCATGCACATTTTATCGTGATTCTTGAAAATAATCAACTTATAATTAATTACATAAAGTTTGTGACATGGAAATCTGTGTAAAACTTATTGATCTTTTTCCATCATCTGTGAGAGAGTTGTCAAAACTTGTGACAGATATTTTTGACAAAATTTTTGGTTTGTTCGAATATCTTTATCCCGATTTTGGTGTGTAATTTATAATATACCGAAGTAAAAATATGTTGGAGGAAGTGGTAAAAGACTACGCTGCCTATTTGAAACTAGATGTGTCGAATGGATTCCAAACAGTGCAAGATGTTATCGATAACATGCTAACAAGACTTGAGGAATTGACCAGTGTTTTACAAATGGTTAAGATAAAGAACAGTGATTGCAATTCTGCAGTATCTGACGATATAATCAAGTACCGCCATGAGATAAACACACTTTCAAAGAAAATTATTACTCTTAATGATGTCATATTGAAGTTACACACAAATATAGAACTATTGGAGAAGCAAGTAGACAAGGCTGAAATTGACTTCGGAGTTAATAATGACAATAAACTGAAAAGTTTAATAATGCCATTTTTGAAGAGAAATAAAGAACCCATTCCTTCTCAGAACATAATTGTGGCGCCCTCAAAATTGGTTTTACCAAGTGTTTTAGATAATTTTGAGGAAAATGACTCTTGATATCTTGTAATTCTATGTTTAATAAATGCTATTTTTAAACTAACACTCTTACTTTCATCGTGTCAATCTGTGTTTACCAACCACTTTTACCAGAGTAATCTATGAAAAATTTTATATATAGTTCATGCAGTATGTACCTATCACTAATTGCAGAGTAGCCAAATAAATAAATAAAAAGTTCTAAATATTCAGGTTTCATTTTGGACTTATTTAATGTGTAGTATGTATAGACAATAATAATAAAATCAAGTGTTCTGTTCAAGACATCATGTAACTATATGTGGAAGTTGTATAGGAAAAATCCTTTACATAATTTGAATATTGTTAGCTCAAATTTGTCCTGCTGCACAAAGTCCTCCCCTAATAGTTTTCCTATTGTGGATAAACATGATGCAGTAAAAAAAATTCAATAGGTATTTATGTTGAATTAAATTTTATTATTACTTCAATATTACATACCATATTGAATTAAAACAAATCAACATAAAAGTATGTGGTATTAACAAAACGAAATTATCTTCTCTAAATAAGATCAAATGGCAATTATGGTTCTTGCAGCACTACATAGTGTTCACAATAAATGTACTTATCATAGTAATTTGAAACTTAATTAATTTAAAATACCATTAAGTGTATACATTACAAGATTAGAAAACTAATAATTATTATTGTGTTATTTTTCCAGCTTGGTTCATGGACAACAAGTATCATACAAATAAAAAAAAATTACACTTTTAATTGTCTGTTGTGTATGTAATATGGTGAGATTCTAACAAGTTGTTACAATGTTCGAATTCTGCTAGGTAAAAAGTAGAAATTATAAATTTCTTTAAAATAGAACCTTATTACCTATATCAATTAATCAACTACATAGTTATAGCTAGGTCTAAAATTAATTATAGAATTATCACAAAATAACCATCTCATTGAACTTATGTTCACAAATATTAGTAAAAGCAAATGATTTATTGGGTTCCAGTGGAGCCAAAACCACCATCTGCCCTTTTGGTTTCAGTCAAATTTGTAACCTCTTCCAATACAGAATAGTAAATTCTTTCACAAATAAGCTGAGCGATTCTGTCTCCTTTAGCAACAGGGAAATCTTGATCAGAATGATTGAATAGAACTACACCAACATTCCCACGATAATCTTCATCGATAACACCAGCTACAACAAGAAAAATTGGTTCAGGAATTATGATATGGATAAAGATTATGAAAAAATTACTTCATTTGCAGCATTGTCTTGTGAGCATTGAAAACACTAGAATGAAAAAACTGCAGAAGGATCTGTAGTGTTCTAAATAGTAGTTAGCTGAAGTAATAATGTCTAATCATACTAACTGCCACACTCAAGAGACGTAAAAAAAACTAATCTAAAGATAGATATAATTAAAACGTTATCTATAGATAGATATAATTGGTAGTCCAGAATTTACATATAAATAAAAATCAATATTTTTTCTTAAGTAACATTTAAGCTAATTTGATGTCTTGAGTGGCAGTTAACGGAGCGTCAGATCTAATAATATAATAAATAAATAACATACCACCAACATCAATGAAGTTCTTCAGTGCCAGGCCTGAACGAGGCGCAACTCTACCATAGCAACCAGAGGGTAACTCAATTTGTAAATCAGTTTTGACTAGCTGTTTTCCACGGGCTGGGACCACGCAATCATATGCACTGAAAAGAGACAACAATCTTGATTCTCAATTATTCTTTTATAATAGTAAACAATAAAACGTTACGTTAGAAATATCATAAATATGTACCTCCTCAAATCAAAACCAGCAGCTTTTTCGGAGCCTTTAACCGGTGGAAAAGCGTGTTCAGACACACGTGTGAATTTCAAGACGGGGCGTACTTCCTCGACAGGCATTTTGCGTAATATTAGTGAAATAAAACCGACGGCTTGACGAAACAGTGTCACTGATGATTAGAGATGTTAAGTCTTCAAGAACAGTCCCAATAATCAAATTTCTTAAGAAAGATGGAAAATTAAATAGATGAAATTAACAGGTCTAACTAAATTAGCTCGAAACCAAAACGATTCAACAGAACAGAAATTGGCGCGATATTAACTGTCAACCTGTCAAGTGTCTCAATGTCAGTCTCATAGACAATCTTAGGTTTTTTTTCAGCATCAACAAAAACATTATATATTATTATTGCTTACCTCCGCGCCACCAAAGTATTCCCATAAAATTCGTCCTAAAACAGCTTTTTGTATGGATTTTTTGGTTTTCAAAATATCACGAGCTCGAGAATTGGGGTCCAGCCATAGAATTATTATTATTCTTTGGGTCCAGCACGCAATGCTAGCTTCTATTATACTAATCTGTGCACGCAATGTTAAAAGGGGCTCGCACTAAATTTGTTCCGGGATTTTTCTTAGTTTGTGATTTGTAATAAGCAGTTTTTCCCATAGGTCATATTAATTGTCAGACTAGTCTGGCCAGTGGGAATTTTTTTCTCATTGTTCAGATCAGCTCGTAATGTGGTAATGTACTGTTAACACCATAATACGAAGACGTAATACATATTATTATTAAATAGAAACTGTTTAGTTATTTCACTTCTTATAGGTGCCATGATTGACGAATAGGAACAAAAGACAGTCGAAATGGGACAAAACACGGTCGAGATGGGAACAAAAGATGGTAGTAATGGTAACAACCTTCGAAAATTTTTGATCGTCTTTTGCTTCCATTTTGACGATTTTTTTATCGTCTTCGGCTGGTAATTAACTTAATATTAACATGTTCTTTTCAAATTTGTTTTCAAGTCATTCGTCTTGTTGTGTTTGTTGCATTAATGTGTCTCGATATCTCTAAAACAATTTAGCTTCGATATTTTTTGTGATCTTATTATTTGTACCAGAAAACGAAGTAATTTAGATTTTTTTTTTGAAAAGGGGCCATACATTCTGGGACACCTTTTTTATGCGAATTTCCGAAAGTCATAGAACAAATGTTATTCATATTGGTTGATAGAACACGTGATTAAAGGGATGTAAATGTTCACCGATACACCCTGTATAGGGTAACTTATTTTTTATTAACTATGCATAATATTTTCCCCAGGAGGGTTAGGCCCACAGTACCCTGTCGCCGGGGGGCGACAGGGTACTGTGGGACTCACCCTCCGGGCTGCTTCTTCTAACAAGAAGCGACCTGAGGGCATACCCACTAAAACTCCGGGGGCTCAACCACCCGTGGGTATAGAATGGGGTCACGGGAACTGCACGAGGCTATTCCCCGCAACCCCACTCCCCCACAGGCCCCTACACGGGGTGTGCAGCCACGCCCCTCCTCAGGCTGGGAGGAGGGGGGTTGGGGACAGCCAGATGAGCTGAGCCGTCCCCAACGAGCGGTGGTGGTGCCAATGGCAGTGCCGGCACAGGGACCCCCGTCCCTGTGGCCGGCTGGCCACCTCCACGGAAAGGACGAAGAGTTCTCCGCCGAACTCGTCCCTCCTTGCTCGAAGCGGGCCTGCCTCCTTCTGCGCCACCACTTCCTCGCAGAAGTGGGCGAAGGCCGACCAGGCCCTCTCCCTATCCAGCATAGCTACAACTATGCTGGACAACGAGAGGTCATGTCCGACCGCTGTTGGTCGAAGGACGGGCACACCACCCAAGTGTGGTGCGCCGAGTCCTCCGCAGCGCCGCACTGGTGGCACGAAGGAGTGTCCTCCCGTTGAATGCGGTGCAGGTAGTTACCGAAGCAACCATGCCCGGTAAGTACCTGCACCATCCGGAAGAACAAAAACCCGTGGGGGCGCTCGAGCCACCGGTCCAAGACCGAGGCGAGCGCCGCGAGCGTGGGACGGCCGTACCTCTCCACCTGGAGAGAGGCCGTCCATGTTTCCGTCATTTGCTGGCGATCCTCTTTTCTTCTCGCCTCCCTTTCTCGGGGGCAGAAGGGATCGCCAGCCGCTCGCTTGACCGCCGTCCACTCGTAGACGGCGGCCAGCACTCCTGCCTCCAACTCCTATGGCGGGGTGGAGGCGAGTGCGCAGGACTGACCTCGCCTAAGCTCTTCAACCTCTACGTGAATGCGCTCATTGAGGAGCTCAGCAGCACACATATCGGGTGCCTTAGTGGAGGTGTCTGCCTGAATAATATTAGTTATGCTGACGATATGGTGTTGCTGAGCGCCTCTGTTTGGGAGCCCCTCTTGGCATTTGTGAAAGGTACGCAGCTGAACACGGCCTGTTGTAAATGCCAAAAAAAGTGAGTACATGGTCTTTCAAGCCCGAGGTAGACATCTAGGAAATGTACCCGAAATTAAGCACGATGGGTCTCCTCTAAATAGAGTTGAGAAGTTTAAATATCTTGGTCATTGGGTAACCTCGGATTTGAAAGATGATGTAGACATTGAAAGGGAGCGTAGGGCCTTGTCTGTCCGAGCTAATATGATAGCACGCAGATTTGCTCGTTGTACGAGGGGCGTCAAGATTACCTACCTTTTCAGGGCGTTTTGTACGTCCTTCTACACGTGCAGTCTGTGGCTTGATTATACGCAGAAGCAGTACAATGCCTTGCGTGTGCAGTACAACAATGCGCTCAGGATGCTGTTGGGGCTTCCCCGCTTCTGCAGCGCATCGGGGATGTTCGCCGACGCGCGTGTGGACTGCTTCTACGCAACCATGCGCAAGCGGTGCACATCCCTGGTGCGCCGGGTGCGGGCCAGTCGGAACGGCATCCTGACTGCATTCGCCGAGCGCTACGGCGACGGTCAGTACCTGAACCATTGCAGCATGGTTCATGTACGGACTGACGTAAGAATACTGTTCTGATGCTGTGTGCCTGTGTATGTATTTAATAATAACAAATATCTGTGTGTAATGTAATGTAATTTAATTTTAATTTGATTTGATGTTATTTTAATTGTATATGATCCGTGTTGGTCGAAATAAATGTTTTCATTCATTCATTCATTTATCCTAAGTTCCCTCCTCATTCATCTCAATCCTATTCCCAATCCTTCACCGTGCAGTCTATCTGACGATGGAATGCTACAGGAAATAAAATTCCCTACCCATCTCTAAAGCCTAAAATTAAATCACATTTCTGAACCTTTGAAACCATTGCTCCCACTTCCTCTCCCCATCTGTCCTGTCCTTTGATTAAAATCATTCGTCTGCTTTGAGATCCATTGTTATTATTTTAGTTGCAATATTTATCTATATAATCATACATCTATATTATGTATAGTGTATATTTAAACTTTCTGTGTAAGTAGGTATATAAATATTAAGATTGCACCGCCCTACACCTTCATCAAGCGTCCTTTACCCAAAGGTTCAGTTCGTAAAGATGATGATGAATATGATGACTTAAATATGAGGGTCATCATCATCATCAGCAACCCACACTCGTCCACTGCTGGACATAGGTCTCCCCTAATGCACGCCACTGCTCCCGATTTTTGGCCACTCTCATCCAGCCCACACCAGCCAGCCTTCGAATGTCATCATCCCATCTTGTCGCAGTGCGTCCTACACTACCGAGTCGCGGTCTCCACTCAAGGACTTTACGGCTCCAACGGAAGTCGGTTCTGCGGCTAATATGACCAGCCCACTGCCACTTCAGTTTGCTAATTCGGTGGGCTATGTCGGTGACTCTCTGTCAGATTACATCATTTCTGATGCGGTCCTTCAGAGATACTCCGAGCATAGCCCTTTCCATAGCTCTTTGAGCGACTTTGAACCGGTGGACTAGTCCAGCCGTGAGTGTCCACGTCTCGGCACCGTAGTCATGACCGGAAGGACGCACTGGTCGAAGACTTTCGAAATAAGACTTTGAGGGATGGGTGACGAGAAGACTTGACGAAGTTTACCAAATGCTGCCCAGCCTAGCTGAATTCTTCTATTGGATTCTCTCTCGAAGTTGTTTCTGCCTAATTGAAGCGTTTGTCCTAGATAGACATATTCCTGAACAACCTCGAGAGGTACTCCATTAACAGCGACTGGTCCGATAAGTAACTGGTGAATATCAGGGTGCATTCATCATATAACAATAATTCATCATGCTTAAAAGTGGGTCCGCCAAAGTTCAAAGTTCACATAATTTTCTACTCTGATAACGAATTTTGATATCCGAGAATGTTCTTCCTAAAATGTTTCATCCTAACAATTGCTGTTGCTGTTTTTAATGTTCATTATTCTTAGTCCCCCGTGGTAGCACGTTAAGTCGTTTTGGTAAGTAAGTACTGCGCCCGATCTCTCTCCGGTCTTGTCACACTAGTGTCCCGTCGGATTATGAGGGTAAGAGAAAAGAGAGTGCACCTGTTTGCGAAAACACTTGAGCACTATAATATATCCTGAGTACGTGGCCAATCTTTGAGATTGGCCACCGTAACCGTCATCGGTTGGATCGAGGATATTATGGACTTATATTTTTTTCTATTTTTACGTTATAGCGGACAAACGAGCAGACGGCACACCTGATGGGAAGTGATCACCGCAACACCTGAGGTACCTATCACATATGCGTTGCCGGCTCTAAAGACTTTTTTATGCTACTAATTACATTTGGTATTCAATGTATTTATCATAAGTTCCGCTGTTGGTTCTAATATCTATAATACAGCTGCTTGAGCTAGGTACAGTGGCGGCCATATCAAGCTATACAAAACTGTCAAATTTCTTCATTCGATTATAAACTTTGTATTATTACACATTGAGTTCGAAATCGATTGAGGAAATTTGACAGTTTTGTATAGCTTGACCCGTCCGTCACTGTAGGTAGGTACCTATCTCGGAGCCAGATCATAGGTAAGGTATGTTGTGAAATATTTATTTCATATAAGTATGTATACTTATTTTTTTCCTATATCTTGTTAAAACCGTTTTTAACACTATAAATTCAAGTCATATCATTTTTATTTACCTAAGTTCATTTGCTTTTATTCGTGAGAAGGATGATGATGATGATGAGTGAAACATAGGTACATGTACGTTTATGATATGAAAGAACTCTAAAATAAGTTAGTCACTAGTAGTACGTAACCTACCTATCCAAGAAACTAAGGTACAGACGGCCACATATGAGGTTACAACAATCTGTCAAAATTGCTCAATTAGAAAGAAAGAAAGAAAGAAAAATATTTATTGTATGATATTGAACCGAAAGTATTTGACTTACGGTGAAAACCGATTGAAACAATTTGTCAGTTTTGTATCTAGGTAGGTATGTTAGCATACCTAAGTACCTAACTAACATTTCACGCGAAGTCGCGGGTAAAATGTAGTACCTAACTGATAAAACGATCGAAAACTAGGAACACAAAAGTTGAAAAGTTTTAATTAAGTACCTATTATTATTACATAATTAACTGTTTTATAAACTTTAATGACATCTTGTTACGATACACTTTTGCTTGCTGAACGAGAATGAGTCCTTGAAGCAATCTTATTCGAATTCCTCCTATAAAAACTAAATCCCATCCCATCCCAGTTATTGAATATTTGACTCGGCCATTGCATGAAAACACAACCGAGTGCCAAGACCGAATTGGTAATGGTAACATAGATCTCATAACTTTTTACGGTAGAACAACTGAGTGCGAGACTTGGATTTTTGGACAAATTTGTTTTTTATGGGATACCTATCATTTCTTTTCTGTAGTCCATCTACTTTTATACCTACCTACTTTTTTTCTTTCTGGTACCTTCACCTTTAACTGCAAACGTAACTTTGTAATCCTATACATTTGTATGAGATTATATAGTTATTCATGCAGTATGTGTATTTAGAAAACGACCAAAATTTCAAAAAAAAAACCCATGATTAAGACACTAATTTCTATTTTTATTCTAAATTTGAAACTTCTATGTCTGCTAGAAACGCCTTGGACTTTTGATGATCGGTGAGTCATTCTTAAACTACTGGTTCAAATTTACTGAGATTTTAAATATACCGTGTTTATACAATACCTGATTCATCATCAGCTCATTTAAGTCCCCACTGCTGGGGCACGGGCTTCCCTCAATCACATGAGGGGTAATTGCCATACTCACCACGCTTGGCAGACGGGTCGGCGAGGGTTTTGATATAAATGCAGAGTTTTCCTTCTCTGGGTGCTGATGATCATGCCAGCAGCTTTACCTTAATCGCCTTTTACGACACCTCGGTAAGAGTGAGGGTGGCCTATCCTACTCTGCCGGGGACCACACGGCGTGATTAGTTACTGAAAATTCAGGCTTCTTGTTTTATCCACAAACAAATTATAGGGGGGTCGAAAATAGCCCGAATTGCTTCGAGAAAAGGATGGTACGGCTGTGCCGCTTATTTTGCTCGACTACGTGCAGAACTATCTTACTTTACATAATTATAGCTATATTTACATAGCAGGTACCTAAATTTAAATTTAGAAAAATGATTAACTACTCGTAGGTATGTAGGATACATACATAGCTACAAGTAGTTAATAATTTTTCAAAATTTAAAAAAAATGCTTTAATTATATAATTAAAGCATTTTTAAAAATAGAGATAAATATTTACCGAACCCCCTATTACACTTTCATTTTACCTAGCCTTTGTGGATGTTAAAGGATTCCAATTTATTAAATATCAGTACATATCGATCTGCATATGTAACTAATTCACAAATACATGTATGAATCATTTTTTACCTACCTCCGGTATCTGCAGGCTGCGACCCAAACAATACAAAAAATATCTACCTGCGTCGTGGGAGGGGGCTACAGATTTGGACACAATAAGGATAGTAAGTGGTTGATCTACAGTGATTATCCTTTTTCGAAAACAGTCTCAGTGAAAAATGTCAACAGACGGCGAGAGTCGCGTCGATCAATATTTTGTTAAGTGCTACACGGAAGTTTACATCAGAATTCGATACCGCTCAAATTTGAACCGTAAAGCCGCAGAATCACCGATAAACGACCAACCGTGCGCGGCTTTCGACAAACCGTATACAAAAAAATCATACAAGAACAAGAGTGGTGCGTGGATTACAGTGATTCATATGGGTGAGCCCCCAGAAGGGGAGTTTGTCCATTTTTATATTTACATCGTGTCCCTCGCGGCATGCGCGGCGTCTCTCCGCCAGTCTCGCTACTACAGTTTCACGCACGAACACCAGTGCAACGAAAGTGATGTAAATAATACTCCTACCATAATATTTACACACAGTTGGTTATTTTTAAAACATCTAAAGTGAGTTTAAGTGAAGTGGATATAAATTTACTTGAAAACCAATAGTTTTTGAGTGAAATAAGTTCGAAAGTGTTGACTGTGAATCTGAATTGAGTCGCTTCGATCCAAGTCCAAGGAAATGCCGCCCGTCCTCAACATACCTATTTCAGGAAGCGTTTCAGCAAGGAACTTTTGGTTCTCATAACTCACACTAGAGGTCAGTATTTGACTAAACGATTACCTATACTTTACAAGAAGACTAAATACTTTTGATTGTAATGTGTATGTGTTCCTATTGTAGCTATGATTATGTAGGTAAGGGTTCAATCACCGCGGCTCGTCCCTTTTAACATCCCTTCTCCGCCCTTTACGCATGATCGACCGAGAGTTTTGGGGTTCTCCCTGTTTTGTGTAGAGTAGGGTGCGGGTACTATACATGCGTAACTATAAGCATGTTAAACATTGACGCGTCACGTGTTCGTACTTTTTATTGTAAGTAGATACAAATGTTGCAGATGTGTACCATTAGGTGTTCTACCAATGAGATACCCGTGCATGCTTATTAAGAAAATGATGAGGTGAGGTAAACATCGTGAGCAAACCTGCACGTCTCGGATAGTTTCTCAAAAATTGTGGATTGTCGCTTCATTGTAACTAAGTACCAGACTACTTACCTATCAGAATCCTGGATGGTCTAAGCCTACCCTGGGCGCCGAAGCGACAGCTTTGGACGCAACTGGGAATTACTAAGATGAGAGATTTTATAGGATAAGATAAGATGGATGGATCTAATAAGATAAGTAGGCCAATATTTTTACAACATTAGGTATTGTTTGTAAAGTTAAATGTTACGACATTATTATAGTCTGGTCTACCTATAATTACTTTTTTTTTTATAATTATAAAAAACTGGAGTTAGTGACTACTACCACAAAATAACTACATAACATCTATTTAGTAAGTAGGTATGTACTTACTTAAGGTGACGGGTAGGGCACACTAGCGACGCCAATCGATTTTAATTTTTAGCTACTAAACCGGATCCTATTTTAAACAATTTCGGGGTTACAATCTCTCGGCAAACTATTTATTTAATACTTATAGTTAACTGTTAGGTCTGCCTTTGCACTCGAATTTTGGATTACCGCCAAAAGTGGCCGCTTTTTGGCGTAAATCAATGTTTCGCGTACAAAATCGGACCCAACATTTGTGCATGGTTATTTAATAATTAGTATAAGTGTTTGCCGAGAGGTTGTAACCCCGAAATTGTTTAAATAGATCCTGTTTCGTAGCTAAAAATTAAAATCGATTGGCGTCGCTAGTGTGCCCTACCCGTGACCTTAAGTAAGTATGTAAGTATTATGACGGGGCTCACCTTCCGCTGAAGTAGTTTTATTTTTAGGGTAATTTTACCTTATACATTTTAAATAGTATAGAAAAATAAGTTAAATAGGAAGCCTTAACTTATTCCCCCAATATACATACCCTACATAAATTATATTTAAAATACTAAATAACTACATAACGAAAGGAAGTAAATTGTCACATGACTGTGACTGACACACGTACCTAGCTACATTGATGCGGCTACTAATATACTAATCTGTGGATGCGGGTAGGCAGCCTCAAAATAAAGAAAACTATGTAAACGAGAATAGCTTCAATTTAATTAATTCAATACATAACCAAATCGTAATAAAAATATACAAAAGAAATATAAAAGAACAAACTTTAATGTAAACTTACGATGGCTGAATACCAACACACGCATGTGTATAAAATAATGTCGCTTGCTACGTGCGCAGATTTAACCTCGATCATATCATTTTTATTGATACAAGTCTTTACTGATGCGCTATAGATAGATTAATATGAGCCAGTACCCAGACGTACGCGAAGCATGAAGTAGCGAGCCGCGAGCGACATGTTTGTTTTCATACCGGTCCGAATTAACGTCGCGATTGGTTCAAAATCCATAACTGGCCTCCGAGAGCCAGGTGTCGTTCACACCGCGGCCTCGCGCCTCGTCTCGTTAATCACTCTTGCTCGCTATTGTTAAAGCGCGGTGTACAGCCATCTTTGTCAAATTACGGGCGATTCAATTACAATATTTCGGTTTATTTGTGATAATCAAATGGAACAAAACGCGGTTACAGTGCTACAAACGTGTCGTACGGTGGAATCGTGTACATTTTCTACATTCTCTTTTGTTTCAATACTAGCATGACGCTTCGTTGAATGGAAGCGTTACGACTTACGGCGTTAACAACCAGTCGACCATTAAAATGATGGATGATGTTGTCTTTTGCAAAAAGAGTGCAAAGTGATCGTATTAGTAAATAATGTGAAGGGTGCAGTTAATGTTTGTGTTAGGGCGTACATGTGATGAAAACTGCGTCGTAATTTCGTTGTATACATTGCATAAATGAGTGAAATGGCGTTGCGGAGCGCGCGGGCCGGAGCATGCGCGCCAGTTTCCTCGCGTTCGCTGGGAACGCACTGAGTGTCCTTCGTTTACGTGCAAATCAAAATGGGAAGGTCGAGATTTCCTGGGAAACCATTAAAATTCCAAAATAGAAAGCGAATAAGTGTTTTATCGGGCGCTGTTTACCATGAGACTACTCCAGACAGCCACCCGCCCGCCCGTGGCGGGTCGACCAATGATTTTACTGGGGAGAAAGAGGTAAAGCATATTTCCTTTGATTTGCTTGTTCTTAGTTAACGTTACATAAAAATAAAACTTACTCTGCGGATATGTTGTGTTTACGTAATAACTCCAAAGAGTTTGAAGCGCCAGTTGTTTGGAAGCGTCAAATATGTTTCATGTACTTTGACATTTAAAATGATCATTGTTGTCAACAAATGCATCGAAATAGATGGCAAATGTTTCAATTAATTGTTATGAAGAGATGAAAATCAATTAGATTCATTGTATTTGTGATGTTTGCAGTCAATACCAACAACCAGGTAGATACACATAACCTACCGACTCACAATAGAACTGTGGGTCAATCAGTGACAAAGAAGAATGTCATATGAAAGTTAATTTTCCATCATCTACAATTTAAAAGCATTTAAATATAACCAAATCATTAAAGTGAATCACTTTTTTCACTTTGTTTAATGTAAAAACTGTCCTTGAACCAATATGTACATAAGTAATTTTGTATGCCCATAAGATCCATCACATAATTTTACATTTATACAAATTATTATTAACTCTTATTACATTGTGTTTGTCTCAATGTAAACGTATGTGTTCTCTGAATATATGTAACCTCAATGTGTACAAGTATGTTAACAAGGTTTGTTTTTTTATTCAAACACAAACAGCCTCACATCAGGATACCACAATCTCTCAAAATACCTCAATTGATATTGAACCGTGAAATGTGTTTGATGTTAAGGTGAGAATCAATTAAGAAATTTGACAGTTTGTATAGTTTGATGTGGGGCTGTATTCACAATTAAATTATCTCTGTACTTCCAAAATTACATTTGCCATTACCATATGTGTGGAAAGTAAAGAATTTACATATTTTCTCAATTTAAAAAAAAATATTACATTAAATTACTAGTTGCTAGGAAACTAACAAAATTGATGCTCATTAATTCCTGCAATACACACTTCCAATTTTTAGACTTATCTCTCTTGTCCATTGTCACATCTTTAACCACTGATAAATTTGTCTATTAAGGTGACGGGTAGGGCACACTAGCGACGCCGATTAATTTAAATTTTTAGCTACTAAACTGGATCTATTTTAAACAATTTCGGGGTTACAACCTCTCGTCAAAAACTTATACTATTTATTAAATAACTATGCAGAAATGTTGGGTCCAACGCATACGCGAAAAATTGATTCACGCCAAAAGTGGCCGCTTTTGGCGTGAATCAATTTTTCCCCCAAACCCCGAAATTGTTTAAAATAGATCCAGTTTAGTAGCTAAAAATTAAAATCAATTGCCGTCGCTAGTGTGCCCTACCTGTCACCTTAACAAAAATGTTAAAAATAATGTTAATAATTATTAGTTTAAAGTTTAAACCTTAAACTTGTTGTTTATGCTAACATATTGTCATAATAGATTTATATATATTTCTTTAATTGTATTTGTATATACAATTTAAGGCCAGGTAGCCTGAAATGTAAATATTGACCAGGCTCAACATGGTAGACATAAATGTGGTTTATGGCCGCCATGTTGACCTTATTTGTCTGCCATGTTGACCTTGTACGTATGATACAAATCGCAAACAAAGGAAAGTCTTGGAACAAAATTTGTGCTAACCCCTTTTAATATTGCATGCTGGAACGGAATGTCAAATAACTTTGGCATGGTAATAACGTTAGATCACAATTTAAAATAACGTGGAAAATGTTGTTTTACCAAAATGTTTCACTATCACACATACATTTTGAAATGTGATAGAAGATTTGTATTTAAATAGTTTTGGAAAATGCGTTAAGGGGATAAATGGAAAATAAAATTCCATAACATGTTCAGCGTATTGACACATGTAAATTCCAGTTTAAGTTAAAAATAAGTTAGGTTAGAACTGGTAACCTTACAGCTCTTCTCGTTCGCTTACTCAACTCTGTAGTGTCAAAATATCCAGTGGCTAAATGTAAACCTTTATGGACATTTATTAGATATTGGCAAATCTTAGGTTTTACTGGTAAAACTTAGGTTTTTCATAAATAAATCTTGCTTTAGCAAGTCTAAAGGCGGTAAATTTACAGTAGTTCTGGCTATTCTATATATTATAAGTATGTATTTACAAAAGAAAAGTAGTATATGTATATATTTGTAATCCCACTGTTGATTCTGATATCCGTAACACAGGTGCTTGAGCTACCTATCTCGGAGTCAGATCAATGTATGTGATGTTGTGAAATATTTATTATTTATTATTATTATTTATTATTGCAGTATACAATACATGTAATGATTCTGTTTTACTTCTTAATTTGAAGGAACATTATTGGCATAAAAATATCCTGTCACTTGATTTATAACTTCCTCCAATAACATAACTTTTCTCCAATTTTGCAGGAAGAAGAAAAGAAAGAAAATAATAATGAAAACGAAACAAATACAACCAGTGAAGATAAAGTTACTGATAACAAGGTAATTACAGATCAAGAAAATCAAGACAAAAACAACAGTGATTTATCAAAATCCCCAGTCCGTACTAGATCACAAAACAAAATGGAACCACCCAAAGGTGATAAACCGAAACCAGTGAAGAAAACTGTTACTTTTGGCACTGTAGAGAGCTGTGAAGATATATTCTTGCCTTTGAAGAAGATACCCAAACACCATGCACCTCTAATACCCATCATTAAGAAAAAATCATCACTGAAACCAACAGAATATTCAAGCATTCTTAAACCAGCAAAGCTCACAGACTTAAGCTCTAAATCTTCTTCAGAACACCATGAAGGGTATTTGAGAAAAAATTTGAATCCATTATCAAAACCAATGAATAAATTTTCACAAATCAGTGAAACTAGATGTGTTTCTCCTCCACCTAGAAACACATCACCTTCAGAAAAAGATACTGTTAGTTCTGCAAAGTTTGTATTGCCTGTGAGAAGTGCTCATTCATCGCGGGTAATCAAACCTAACAAAAGATTTATTGATGGAGAAGAACAAAGCATTACTACCAGCAGTATATCTTCAGGAAAACTCCTTAAAAAACCAAAACTCAAGAGGCTAGTATTTAACAATTTACCAGATGATGATGACACACCAGAAGATGAACCTGAAAAAGTTAATGATAATGAAAAACACAGTGATAAAATTCCACTAAAACCATCAAGCTTATTCAAAGACAAAACAAGCAATTCATTTTCTGGACTTAGTACTACATCCAGAAAATCTATGCGTGACCTATTTTCTTACGAGAAAGATCCAGAGTACTCACAAGATGAGAACTCTAATTTAGAAGGTCTTAAAACAACAGAGTCAGCAACTAAGGAGGAAAGATCAGGTCATGCTATGAGAAAGCTCATGGATATATCTGATGCAAGTAGTTCAAGCAGCACAAGCAGTGGTTCAGAGTCTGAAGAAAGTTTTGATAGTGAAAGTCTCGAAGGCAGTGGAGATGAAGAAGATAAACAAGGACCACCAAGTCCTGAAAAAGAAAAGACATCAGCTTCGCAACTTCTGAGGGGAAAAGTTATTATAAGAGAGGCAAGATTGCAGCTATCTTCTCCGACACAATCAACTGCTGGATTAGATGGACCATTTTCAACCGTTTCTTCCATTTGTAAGTTTTACTTATACATTAGTTGTTAAGCCCAATTTATTAATTTAAAATTTTGGCTTCTGAACTGGATCTATTTTAAATAATTACGGAACGTCTACTCCTATATCGAAATTTTTGCCGACGCTAAAAGTTTTTGTGTACAATAATAACAGACCAAAAGAAGTGCGTGATTTATAAAAAATAGTGTTTGTGGAGATTCCGACCCATTATGTACAAAAGAAAACAAAAGAGAGTCTAAGTGCGGGAAAAGGAGTCCACCTTTCCTTTTATTTTCTTTGCGGAGATTCGACGGTCCGAATTCATTCATTCAAAAGTACTTTATTTGCATAGGCTTATATACAGCTCTTGTAATGTAATGTAATGTAATGTGGACTCCCTTTTCCGCACTTACTCTCTTTCGGTCCATTGTACGTGATGGGTCGACTGACTAATGAAGCCAGCCCAGCTCCGCCCAGAAGCGCAGAAGTTTCCTGGGAGCTTCACAGGCTTCGCGGAGCGACCTCACCGGTCCGAGGATTTGTTCGCGTTGGGTGGTCACAGCATCGCATTCCAGGATTACGTGTGTAACTGATTCCTCCGCGTTGAAACACCCTCTGCATAGAGGGCTGTCTGTCACGCCTATTGTGAACAAGTGTTTGTTTAAGGGGCAGTGGCCCGTGATTGACCCTATCATTACTTTAAGATTGTTCCTTGTGAGGTTTTTAAGGCGTTTTGCGAGTCGCGGGTTTATTGCTGGCAGCGCTATTTTTGACTGCCTACAGCCTGCGTTTTGCGACCATCTCTGGTTTTGTTGTGCTGTGGATCTTTGGCGAATCCAGGTACGTAGCTGCGAGAAGGGTAGGGGTAGGAGTGGCTCCGGGCCCTCCACTTCCATCTCTGACCCTCTTCTAGCGAGCGCGTCTGCAGCGTCATTGCCTAGTGATCCACTATGTCCTTTGATCCATTGCAGTATAATTTTATTTGTGTTGCATATCTGTTTCAGGGCCCGGTGGCATTCCAGCACTAGTTTTGAATTGGTATGTTTGTTTTTCAAGGCCGTTAGGACTGACGCGCTGTCCGATATAATTTTTATGTGGTAATTTTCCAGACAGCGCCGGTGTACGGCTTTAGCTGCTTCTGTTATGGCCACACATTCACATTGGAATATTGAACTGTGTAGGCCTAGAGTTATGTGGGTGTTTATATTGAGGTCGAGGGAGTGTACACCTGCTCCAGAGCCTATTTTTGTTTTAGACCCATCCGTGTAAATGCGCACTTCCTTTACCGTCGATTGGTCCCTCTCCTCCTCTCTTAGTTCAATCTCGTAGTTTTTTTCGAAAATGTATTGGATCGGTGTTCGATCACATGGTGCTACTATGAGCGGTTGGTGGATTATTGCTTTATTTAGTATTGTGGTGTGTGGACTGTTGTGGTTTTTACCCCAAAGACCTAGGTGCAACAGTCTGACGGCTGCCATGGTCGCCTCCTGCTGTATGAATAGATCCAGCGGTGTTATTTGTAGGGCTAATTCCACTGCAGCCGTGGGTGCCGTTTTCATGCATCCACTTGCAGATGAGCACGCTAACCTCTGAAAACGTTCCAGTCTGGTGATGGCCGACCGCAGCTCCGTTCTGGGCCACCAGACCAGCGCGCCGTAGGTCAGCATTGGTCTAATTACGGCCGTGTACAGCCAAAGAGTTATTTTGGGTGATATTCCCCATTTGCTTCCTAGCATTTTCTTGCATTGGTAGAAGGCAATGGTTGATTTTTCTATTTTGTTGTCTAGGTGCTTGTTCCATAGTAACTTACTGTCGAGGATTACCCCTAGGTATTTTACTTGATCGTTTAGTTTTAGTTCGGTGTTGAAGAGTTTCGGAAGTTTGTGTGGTCCCAGTACTCTTTTGTTTGTAAACATGACCAGTTCGGTCTTTTTGGGGTTTACAGAGAGCTCGTGTTGTAGGTACCAGTTCTCCACGATATTCAAGGCTTTCCTCATGAGGTCACATAAGGTGCCTTCGAAGTTCCCGGTTATTAGTATTGCTATGTCGTCTGCATACCCCACCGTGTAGAAGTTGTTGTTGTTGAGCTCTGTTATGAGCTCGTTGACGACCAAATTCCACAGCAGTGGTGATAGGACACCTCCTTGTGGGCAGCCTCTGTTCACTATGCCCCTTGTGGTGGTGTTTACAGTAATTTGTATGGCTCGTTGTCTTAGCATGTTGTTTATCCATTCTATGATAGTTGGGGCAACTCCACCCTCGGTCAGAGCTCCGCATATACTTGAAAAGTTGGTCTTGTCAAAGGCGCCTTCAATGTCAATGAAGGCACCTAGGGTCATTTGCTTTATTTTCAGCGAACTTCCTATGCAAGCGACTACGCTGTGCAGTGCTGATTCTGTTGATTTGCCTGCGCTGTAGGCGTGTTGGTTGGGGTGTAGGGGTTTATATACTGCTAGGTGGCTTCTTATCTCTCTTTCTCCGAGTCTCTCCAGGGTTTTCAGGAGAAACGAGGTGAGGCTGATGGGTCTGAAAGATTTAGCCTGAGTATAGTCACCCCTACCTGGTTTGGGGATAAATATTATTTTTACTTCTCTCCATTTTAATGGTATGTAGCGATGAGCTATGCATGCTTGGAACACTGTCACAAGATGATCAGCTATGATGCCACTGCACCATTTTAGAAGCCCCGGGAAGATTCCGTCTAGGCCTGCGGATTTAAATGGGAGGAATGAGTTTATGGCCCATATTACCTTTTCTTTGTTGATAATACGTTTTGCGACTTCCCAATCTTGCTGGTTAGCATTTCTTTCTGTATATGGTTGCCATTGTTTACAGTTCTCAATTAGACAGCCAGGAAAGTGGGTTGTCAGCAGTACTTCACTGGTTTCTGAGTCTGTTTTAGTGTAGGTGTTGTCTTGTTTTTTGAGGCAGCCAATTGAGTGGCTCGTGTCTTTAGCGAGGCACGATTTGACTCTGATTGCTTGGTTGTTGTTTTCAATGCTGGTGCAGAAGTTCCTCCAGCATTCTTGTTTCCTATTGCGTATGAGTTTTTTGTATGTTCTTCTGGCTGTGGCGTATTTATCCCAATATACTTGTTGAAGTTTGTTTGCTGCTGTGTTGAAAAGTTTTCTGATTTTCTGGCGGTGCCTTTCAAGTTCAGTACACCACCAGTGTTGTCTCCCTTCTAGTTTGGGCATTGTTAGGGGGCAGGATTGTTCATAGCTATTTGTGAGTATAGATGTTAGTTGGTTTACATGTTTGTCAATGTCGTTTATATTTAGTTCATTTATTGTTTTGGTTTGGGTGCCTATCGCCGATCTGACCAGTCTTGTAAATTTAGCCTGATCAGTCTTGTGTGGTACCCTTCTAGGTTGTGGTTTTGGTAATTTCATATTTATTGTGAAACGGATCCACCGGTGGTCCGAGCATGATATTTCTTTTGAAACGTGCCAGTCACTAATGTACTGTGAGGTTTGTATTGTTGTTCCAGTTAGGTCTATAATTGTTTGTGAGCGTGAGTTTATGAATGTCGGCTCTGAGCCTTTGTTGATTAAGCAGAGATTGTTGTTAAAAATAAAGTTAAGTAGTTCCTCACCTCGGCTGTTGGTTTTTTTGTTACCCCATAAGGTGTGATGAGCGTTGGAGTCCATCCCGATGATAAGCTCTAGCTTCTCCCTCTCGCAATGCTCAGCCAAGGAGGCGAGCTCAGGCGGTGGGACGTCTTCGTCGCCAGGCAGGTACGCCGAGGCTAGGACGACGTCAGGGAGTTGCTGTTCTGATCTGGTGAGTTTGATAGCTGTTAAGTTCCTTGAGCAGAATTCATTTATCAGTAGGTTGGGTACATGTTTTGGTACAAGTATGCAAGTTCTGGGGTTACTTACTGAGGAATCCACCATTAGTTTTCCTCCGAAGTTATTCAGTCCGCATATGTTGTTTTTTCTGATCCACGGCTCCTGGATCAGAACGATTGTTTGGGGGTTTGTCTCCAGCACTCTGCGTAGGGTAGCCGTTGCAGTTTGGCTGTGCTGGAGGTTCGTTTGGAGGACGTTAGCTCTCCCGCAGAGGGGAGGAGTTGAGGCAGCTTTCGCTGTCACTCCCCCCCCTCTCGGGAAAGTAGTCGTCATCCGAGGTCAGATTGCATGTCCTCGGATTTTCCACCTCCATTTCAGTTGCTTCCTCTGCATCCTCTGGTTCTGTCGCTGCTTGGAAGGAGGGCGCTGGCTCCATCTCTGTAGGAGTTGGGGCGCGCTCCGCGTCCATTGCAGCTTTTGGCTTTGGTACGGTGGGGGTATTTTCTTGTTCCTTTGGCGGTTCTTGTTTTGCGGTGTCCACTTCCTGGGGAGTCTCTATGTCTATGAATCGTACATAGATATTCCCCAGCAAGTAGTATATCCTGCGTTCGTTTGCTTTGAGCGTCTCCACATCCGACTCCGGTACCCGGAAGAACAGATTGATGCCTTCCGGTTCTTTCCTTTGGCGTGTGTGAGTGAGCGCCCATGTGCTGATTTTAAGGTGGCTGTTCTGTCTGTCCAGAAGTGTTATCAGGTCCTTAATTGAGTCCGTCTCCTCGTGTCCTGGTACGAAGAGCGAGACTGGTGTTTTTTGTGGAATCTCCGACTGGGGGCGGACGACTAGCTTGGTGTCGCTGATGGGTGACTCAAGTTCCCCTACGGCCTGCGTGAGCCACGCCAGAGTGTACTCATTTTCGCACCAGGTCTTGAGTACACCATCAGCGAAATGTGCCCTTCCCCTGAATCGTAGGATTCCTAGGTTGATGTCGGCGGGAGTGGCTGGGTTTGCCATCATCACAGCTCGCAGTTTCTTTTCAATTGTTCTTCTTACTGTTTCTGCTTGTTCCTGCGACATGTCCATGAAGGGTTGTGTCATGACCGCAGTACAAAGGTGGTTGTCTTTATAAGCCGCTGCCTCCGCATAGCTGAAAGCTCCTCTTGGTCGAGGCCAGCTGGCTTTTGCCTTTTTGCCCTCTCCGGTTGGGGTCACCGTGTCCTCGGGTCTGGCTCTTTTTTGGGGTATCTTTTGTTGTTGTTGTGGTTGTTCTTTAGTTTCTTGTAGGCTACGGTGTCGTGGCTTCTTACGACCCCTGGGTCGTAAGAAGCCACGAAGATGCTGCGCTTCACGGGTTGCGCAGTCCCGATTCCCCCAGCGGTTGCTCCCTCTGGGTGCACTGCCGTTGGTTGGGTTTCGGGTCGCGCTCGTCCCGTTGGCACATTCCCGGCGGTACATAAAGATGCCACGACTGTTTCCTTGTTGCGCTGGTTTTTGGCTGCATTTTGTCGGGAGACGGTTCTCCATGGGTTGTTGTCGTTGATTGCTTCTGTAAGTGAAGACATATCTATTATTGTGGTGTTATTTGGATCTGAGATTTCGTCCACTGAGGCGGCCCTGGACAGCCCACCTTCGTGCCCCTTGGATTTCCCGCTGTCCGACATAGTTTTGTTAGCTACATCTTCTGGCGGTACTGTCCTTGGTAAAGCAGTAGAGTGAGCTGTCCCTGGCGTCTCAGTGTGTGTTTGGTTGGTTGCTTCCGTGGTGTTGGAGAAAGAGAGCTGTGACTTGAAAGTAGCCGGGATTGGCGTGTTCTTGTCGGTTGCTCTCCTCCCCTGAGCCACGGACGCTACCGTTTTGGAGGTGTTCTTACCACTTGATGTTGAGGGCGCATCCATGAACGCAGCCGCAATGGACAACATTTCATATTTTTAACATGTCCATATTGTTTTTTTATATGAAAATAGACATAAAATGAACAGACCCATATTTTTTCTTTTTTCAAAATTTGTCCATTTTCATGCATAAAATAATTATTAAAATTCTTTATATTCTAAATAGACGTAAGCGCCAAATGACGTCATCGGACGGCTGAATCAGCGATATTCCATTGCTTATCATTGTTTTAATAAAAAAAAAGGTACTACTGTCAAAGGTAAATAATACTAGTGTCAACATTGTCAACGTCATTCATACATTCAACGTTGACAAGTTGTCTTTTTTTTGACAGTTGCTTGTCATGGGTTTGGCATTTCGTAAATTTAAAACTATAATGTGCTAAGCAAAGAAATATTTTACATTCTGCCGTCCGATGACGTCATCTTACGTTTTTTAGTTTTTAATTTTTTTCTCAGTAAATAAGCAATATAAAAAATTAATAAATATATATTCGCCCAGCGGAAAAGTAAATAAAGAAATGGTATTTTTTGTTTCAGAGCTTAGCAATTTTGAAATGTTGTCCATTGTTCTGTGTTTCTTTGGCGCATCTGTTGACGCTGCCACTTGTTGTTTCGTCTTGCTGGAGGGCGCATCTTTTGACGCAGCTTCGCTCCTCTTCGGTTGCTGGTTGGCGTGTTTCTTGGTCTCTTTCTCCATTACGTGTTCTTTAAAGGTTTCACCTTTGGAGCTCCCCACCCACCTTGGAGTCCGCAAGTCGGGGACGTCGCTCGTTCCGCGAGCGATCGCCAGGGCTACTCCTCCGGTATAGGTCTGAGATGTTGGGATAGAGACGCGCCTGCATGCGGCATGAAGTCCCCAGAGCTACCATGTCACGAGACTATGTCATGGCCCACCCCGGGGCACGTGCCACACCGGCGGCCCCCCCCCAACGCCCACACCTCGCTTGACAGCCCTCTTACGGGGTGTCGCAGCCGATTGGCCATGGTTAGCTACTCCATGGCCGCCCGTGTAAAGGGAACTCCGGACCAAAGTGGAGTGTTGCGGGCAGCGTGCAACAACCGCCGGCTCGTTGCCCACTCAGCCACCAGGACTCCTTCATCCCCTCGTACGGGTCCCCGCGCACGGCACAAACACGCGGGAGGTCATTGCTATCCACCATCTGCTCTTGTTTGATGATGGACACGCAGAGACATGACCTCGCCATCTCTGCATTAAAGCGCATGGTGGTTTCGGTTACGTCTGACCCCGACCTGATCAGACCAATAGTAGGGCCGGCAACCTCGAACAGGTTAGTCCACCACACTTGCCTTGGGGATCATCACGACTGTTGCGCTACCCCCAAGACCACGCCCCCTTAGTGCCTCAAAAGGAGGCGCTAAGGTAGGCTTGCGCCTATGCTACCACGCAAGCGAAAGCATGTTGTAACAACCCATAAAAGCATAAGCACAAGCCCGCCCCATATACAGCTCTTACAAATCGTTATACATGAAAAATATAAATTATAACGCAAATAGATCCAGTTAAGAAGCTTATATTACTGGTGTCGCTTATGCTGATATATATATATATTTTTTTTTTTTTAGCTAACAATCCTCCAACTACTGTAACATGTGGTGTCTGTGGAGCTGTACGTTTCTATAGGTTTGTCAAGCAAGCCAGGAAATTTGGAATATATTCATGTGAATCTTGTCGAAAATTCATTTCCAAAATGCTGAAGAAAGAGAAAATGTCTCACAGAGCTACTCCTATTGTAATGCAGTGTCTGTCTGGTGAAGGTAACTGTCATGTTCCTCCAATAGTCAGATCACAACAATGGAAATTATTGCGCTGTACAAACCAGGCTCGGTGCCCAGCATGTTGGCTTAAATTGTGTCTGAAGGCTTTCCAAGTTCCTCCAAACATTCGAGCAGGGTTAAATGCATTGTTACCTCCATACATGAGAAGTGGTGGGGTTTCAACGGGACCTTTAACGCAAGCCAATCCATTAAGGATAAACTCAAGTAACAATTCTGCTGAAAAGCCCGTGTTTTCACTTACTGATGGTGAAAATAAAATCTTTGGATCACTTAAACCTATGAAGAAACCTACCGAAGAACTTGTGGAGGTAAGTTACACTATACATTTATAATTTTTTGAATATTTGGTACCATTTTCCAATAATAATTTGTAAAATGTATGTTTTGTTAATTATTTTCAGGAGAAAATTACCAAGGAAGAGCCTGAAGAAGAAGAAGTCACTGATGATTTCAGTGTAAATAGAAAGCGTCGTATAACCAGGGTCAAAGTTAGAAAGAAAGATAAAGGCGAAACTAAGCAAGCTGAGGATCCTAAACGACAGAAGGTAGAACTTAAAGGTCCCAGAGTGAAGCATGTTTGTCGAAGCGCCTCAATTGTGTTGGGACAACCTATTGCAACATTCCCTACACAAGAAGAGAAAGAGAAACAAGATAAAATTGCAGATGTGGAAGATGAAATTATACCTACCATTGAGAAGGATAAAATCATTGCGCAAATTCCTAGCTATGAATCAGAAACAGAGCCTGAAAACAAAGCTCCACTACTTGATCTACAGGTTCTGGCTGAACCAAATGTTACTAAAGACTCTGACATTGATTTGCAAGTAGAGCCAAAGAAGAGGAAGATAGAACATACTCTACCAGTAAAGGCGCAGCCCAAAGCAGAGTCTAGTGAAGATGAAACTGTTATGGACCTGGTGCCTAGAAAGATGACTTTGAAACCTCTTTCCAATATCACAAATGTAAGAACATTTGCTATCTTCTAATTACGATGGTTAAAAGTTAAATGATAAAGGTGGTTATCTAAGGAAATATTCGTACTTTTTCAGGTCCGGGGTAGGTCACAGAAGTGTGGGCCAAAACGCCCTGAGCTCATCTGTGTGGACTTTTGGGAGAGTTATGATCCTGATGAAGTTTGCAGTTTGGGTTTTGGTCTCATTGGAACTGCTTCATTCACTGTTGCTAGACTTTGCTTCCTATGTGGAAGTGCTGGCAGAGAACAGGTATGAATGATTCTTATCACTTTATAACAAATAAATATTATGCAAAACATATAGAGCAACGTAGGCCGTCTAGACCAAAAGTGACGTCATAAGCTGTATTTAGTTAAGTATAATGCACCTTCTTGAGTATATTTTCGTGTAGATGAATTAACTGACGCTCGATTCAAAAGCATTCGAAAGGTAAGCAGATCAAATTACAGTATGGATCTCTTACAACAGTGAAAGGATCATACGACCTAGCTATAGTCGGATTTTTAATTAAACAAAGTGATTTGACAGATGCTAATTTCAAATCCCTATACATTTTGCAAATGTATGGGAATGACACATTGACATTTGTCAGTTTACTTCGTCTAATTAAAAATTCGACTGTAGCAAAAAAAAGAAGAAGAAGAAGCCTGAACTATTTTTTTTTGTGATAGGTGGGAGACGAGCAGACAGATCACCTGATGGTAAGCAATTGCCGCCGCCCATAAACACCCGCGACACTGGTGGAGTCACAAGTGCGCTGCTAACCTTTTAACCCCCATTTCCCCCGGATTAGGCCTCCGGTACCCTCACTCACCCAGCGAAACACAGCACATTGCTACTTCACGCCGGATACACTTAATGGTGGCGAACTTGTTTCCAGATGGTGGTGTGCAGTTCATGCTGCGAGTGGTACCACAGCTGGTGCGCAGAGGACGCGCTGGGCGCGCGCGGGTGGACGTGTGCGCGCTGCGCGTCGTGCGCGGCGTGCGGGCGCTCGGCGGCGCGGCGCCGCTGCCGAGCCTGCGCCGCCGTCTACCACGCCGCTTGCTTGCCGAAGCCGCCGCCTGACCATAGAAGCGATTGGCCCCAGGTATATAATCTCACAATGAGGGTGTTCGCGTGTGGAAAATCCGCTAGATGGCGTACTGTTGGACTGAGGTGGTGGCGCTATGTGGCGAGTCATTACATTCCCTCTAATATGGTTGAGTGAAATGATGGCTGACACATACGTCATACTTGTCAACAGGTGCCACCTTTGGGGACTGCTTCGGTTTACCTCATAATATTTGTTATTATTATTTCCTTTATTTTATTTTGAGGATCACTTAAACTGTATGGCTTGGTATATTGATGACACAACATTGTATGAAAGTTTGGCGATTAAAAAGAGTAACTGGCCAGTTGCTTGCCGGATCTTCTCGACCAGAAACAACTTTCCGAGCCGGTGGTAGAATCGCATTATGTTTATTTATTTCGTTAGTATATTTTATGTATCAACATATATATGCATTAACATGTAAATTATACATAAGTACTTATAAATAGTTTAAGTCATTCAAATGTATGACGATTTGTAAGAGCTGTGTACAAGCCTATGCAAATAAAGAATTATTTGACTATTGAATTATTTGACTATTGAGGTCTAACATCAACCGCATTGGTTGTTTAGTTTGTCGAATTGACATTTTGTCAGATCACGTTTAAAAATAACCATTCGCATTGTATATAAACTTCACTCCTATAGTACTCCATCTACAGTGTGTGAGTGGTGATACCACAGCCTAACAGAAATCCGGCGTGAAGCAGCACTGTGCTGTGTTTTGCTGCGTGAGTGAGAGGGTACCGGAGGCCCAATCCGAGGGTATGGGGGCTTAAAGGATGGCAGCGCACTTGTGACTGCACTGGTGTCGCGGGTGTCCATGGGCGGCGGCAATCGCATGCCATCAGGTGATCCGTCTGCTCGTCTGCCACCTATCACATTAAAAAAAAGTGTATTATGTACTATTAGTTTTAAAATTATTTTTTTGTTTTTGTACTTTACAGTACATAGTTAAGTGATAACCCGTTAAATCGCACTTTATAATATAGTTTGAAAAATAATTCAAAGCAGAACTATTACTTATATACTTTTCGTAATTTTTACAGATATGTAGCGCTTGTTTGAAATGTAAGAGCTGTGACAGTAGCAGAGTAAGCAAGTTTGTGGGAAGCTTGCCGTTCTGCGGTCCATGCTTCAAGCTACGCCAGAAGGGCAACTACTGCCCACTTTGCCAGGCCTGCTATAGAGACAACGATTTTGACAGCAAGGTGATTTTTCTATATAATTCTATCTATGGTACTGAGGCCCCCATCTGCCAAGCATGGTGAGTATGGTAATTACTCCTCATGTGATTGAGGGAGGCCCGTGCCCCAGCAGTGGGGACTTAAAGGGGCTGACAATGATGATACTGAGATCAGAGATCATTAATATATGTATCATAAATATTTATTTACACATATTGTTATTTACCATCACAGCAAGTATTACTTACTAAGAATTGAAACTAAAAATATTTATTTGATTTTCAGATGATGGAGTGTGGCTGGTGCGGCAGATGGGTGCATGCCAGCTGTGAAGGTTTGTCCGGCGAGGGGTACCAAATCCTATCAGCTTTACCTCCATCTATTGAATACATCTGTTGTAAGTGTATGCCACATGACCCGCCATGGAGGAAGATGCTCACAGAGCATCTCAAAGGACGGCTTTTGCATCTACTCAAGTTACTTGCCAAGAATAAGAAAGCGTGTGCGTTATTAAAACTTACGCCTCACAAGAATACCCCAGTACCTAATAAACCATTTAGGATACTGTCGCCACAAGCTATACGTAAACTACTTTTCGATGGCACAGACGATTCAATGAAAAACACCACAGAAACTAAAGTTTACCGAAACACTGCCAGAGGGCGGCGAAATAACAACATGGGTCAGAATAAATTTGACGACCCTAATTCAGTGCAAAACATTTGGCAATGTTCAACATTATTAAATGAAGCCGAAATGAAAAAGGAAGACATTCCACATACGTCGCATAAAGTTGTGAACCTTCAAGAGCCTCTGATGCAAAACAAAGAAATATGTTTTTCCACTGGCATGTATGACACCAAAACAGAGTTTGATACTCCATGTATTGAAGTACATGAAAACTATCCACCTCAAAATAAGTCAGATAAAGCCACTGCTATGTTGCCAACTACTGTCCATGATGATAAATATGAAGCAATATCTGATGATGATGAACCAATTAAAACATTCCCACAAGCGCGCAGCGAACAAGATTTGAGTCCTGCAATAGTGAGACAACCTAGTACGTCAAATCTTGATGCTACTGATATGAACAGACTAATTTCACCATCATTATTGGACATAAAAAAAAGAGTCAACAGTGATGAATATGTCTCTCTAAAAGACTTTAATCATGATATGAAAGCTGTTATTGAGAGAACTTTAAGTGGAGACTTGAAAATGATATACAAGGATTTATTCTCAGAAACATTTCCATGGTTTGACTGTGAAAATAACTGTCTTCAACCTAATTTGGAAGTAGATGGCGAGCAAGACGATATAGAATCTGTAAAAGACCATGAAATGGCTGATAGTAAAGGAATCAAAGCTGATATATCTTCAATAGAAAGACCACTTGACCAAATAGTCCCCAAACTTGAACTAGATGGACATAAATTAGAAGAGGACCTACTAGAATTCTACCCTGTGGTAGATTCTAGAATCTGTATCCTATGTAAAGCTGTAGGAGATGGTTCTCCAGCCATGGAAGGGCGGCTATTGTATTGTGGCCAAAATGATTGGATTCATGCAAATTGCGCGCTTTGGTCCGCTGAAGTTTTTGAAGAAATTGATGGATCATTACAAAATGTACATTCAGCAATATCTCGAGGAAAAATGATTAAATGTGCTGCATGTGAGCTAAAAGGAGCTAGTGTAGGATGTTGCGCGAAAAATTGCAGTGAAACTTATCATTATGCTTGCGCAAGGAAACAGAGTTGTGCATTTATGGACGACAAAAGAGTGTTCTGTCCAGCACACGGTAAAGACGTTCCAATTAAAAGTTTACAAAAAGACACAGACTTTGAACTTACACGGCCAGTTTATGTTGAACTTGATAAGAAGAAGAAAAGATACAGTGAAATAAGCAAAGTGCAGTTCATTATCGGTTCCTTGACAGTAAATAGTCTAGGAAAAATAGTGCCATCAGTATCTGACTTTGAAGAATTTTTGATGCCTGTTGACTTTTCATGTACCAGATTGTTTTGGTCTTGCAAAAAACCTTCAAAGATTGTGAGGTATACAATAAAGACTAAATTAATATTAGCAGAACCTTTGCCTGGATTTGATTTTGGTGTAAATATAACAGTTGACCATTCTAAAGAAGTTCATGTTGTTGAGAGAGTTATGGCTGAAATTGGGGCATGGCATGAAAGTATTGAAACAGTATCAAGCAAAACTGTACTAATGTTGAAGAGTGATAAATCTCCTAAAAAGTTTGGAAATGCTGTGACTTTAGAAGACCTTGCTGTTAAGCAAGTTGTAGATTACCTTCTCGATAATGTTTGCAAACAAGAACAGCAGGATGAGGAAGAACCACAAAATACAGCAGATCTGTTTCCGCCTGAAGTAAAAGATGCCATATTTGAGGATCTCAATCATGATCTCTTGGATGGTATATCCATGCAAGATATTTTCCAGGACTTAAAAAATGAGTTTTACTGTGCCATGGGTCAGTCAGACGACAAAAGCAATGACAAGTCTGAATTTATAGACGAACTTCTGAATGCGAGATTAGAATCGGGAAGTAAAGAATTAAAGAGAAGTAAATCAGAAATGCTTTTGCAAAACCATGGCCTTAAGACGTTAACAACCAGTCGCGGGCAACAAAGATCAAGTAGTCTTGCATGGAATAACAAATTCGATACAACATTTCTATCATCTACCATAAAAAGATGTAAAATGGGAAAATCCTCTACCGTGACTGGTAAGCTGAGTCCAGTTCAACGTGTCGCTTTAATTGAAAATACGTTAGATACTATCAAAGAAACAGAATCAAACAATTTAGAAAAGAAACTGAAGTCTGAGCCAACGACCACTTTATGTGATGAAGCACCACACACTTCTGGTATCAATTATCGTACTACATCGCCTAAGCAAAAAGATGAGACAAGTGCTGAAAAACCGGACAAAACAGAGGGATATTACACAGATGTAATAGATTTCTATACTAAAATTCAATGTAGCCCTATATCACAACTAGACGGTGCGGCAGATTGGTCTGGTTCAGAAAGTACATGCAGTTCGAGACCTAATAGCCCACGATACGATGATAATGACTTTACACCAATACCGCAACTTGATGGTGCTGAAGAGAATCATGGAGGTGACAATAGTGTAAGAAATCAACAGAACCAGCAGTTCTTGTATAGAGCGAGTGGAACAGAGAGTACATATACTGTCACTATTGCTGGTAATTCCATAAGTGGACAACCGGAACTGGTTATGAGACCTTTAGATGATGGTACAATAACACCTGGTCAAATTGAGCAACCAGTGCGATGCGACAGATGTCAGTGCACTTACAGAAACAAGGAATCTTATGATAGACATGTCCCAACCTGCGATATGATGTCTACAAGTGAAAGTGAGAGTGAAAATCCAAAATCTCCTGAAAATAGAACACTTACTACATTACAGAATGCTTTCCAAGGGGCGTTCGCGCAACCAATGATTATACATGCGGGCGTGGTCAGTGGCACGGAAAATACAGTCAAAGCTGAGAGCATATCAGCTAGAAGAACATCGATCAACACGAGGCAGATTACAATCAATGGTACAATAGTAGAAACTTCCTCTCCAGGCCCAGCAAATGAAATGACCATGACAGTTACAGAGCAAATGAAATCTGGGACTGTTATCTTTGATCAAAGTAAAACTACGAACATTCAAGTTTCTGCAAGTCAACAAGTATTGTCGTCACCACAAATCGTGGTTACGCCACAAATGATACTTCCTCCAAAAACGAGCTCTGCTGGTGGACAAAAGATAATGGCACCACAAATCATAACACAGCCGGGTTTACTACCTTACAACATATGTGTCAAACCTGGAAATGGAAACCCAAATATACAGCAAATCCAGGGTGGTGCTGATATGGCTCAATTGCTTTCTGGTTCAGGTGGCATTCAAGTCATATCTTCAAATTCCAATCAAGTGTTGACTATTCCATCAAATCAAGGACATATTACACCTATGATTCAAGGTAAAAATCAAGTTGCTAACTTCCCTAATATGGCAAGTGCTTCTTCTATAGCTCTACCTGTCAATTCGATGCCGAACACTTCAATAATACAAAATATTCAACCCATGATTCGTCCGCAATTGCAAGGAAACCCGACGATTGTCGTACCGGCTATGACAACGCAACGATTAACAACGCCAAGCACACAAAAGCAGCAAATATTGTTGCCAAGTACACCTCAGAAATCTCCGAAAAAACAACCTGCCCCTGTGCAACCAAAACCAATATTCCAAGCAGCAAATAGAGGGCGAGGGCGGCCGATTCCCAAACCTACCATGAAGAGGCAGACCAAGTTAGAGAAGACATTTACAACTATCAACCAGTCTCCTATAGGACCCGGTAACACAGTTATTCAATTGCAAACAAATAACCAAACCGGTCAGCCATCTATAATAGTACAGCCAGTACCAAACCAAAATATTATGTCGGCTTATGTGGAGGCATTATCACAACAACAGAACCAAAACATGCAATATATTGCCACTATTGCTCCTCAAGGAGATTTTAAAACAGGACATACTCAATTTATTTCTCAGGGTGGACTTGTTCCCCAGACATTCCAAATCCAGCAAACAGAATCTGGAGGACTAGTTGCGGTACCAAGTGGTGGTATTCCTGTGCTATTGCCGCAAGGAAATGTTGGCATCTTGCCCCAAGCCATTCAACAAGGAGCTACAATTTTACCTCAAGGAACAATCCAAGCTCAAGGCATCATTTCTCAAGGGCCTAATGGACCAACCATTACAATGCCACAAGCCATTCATACACAAAATGGTGCTACTATTATACCACAAGGGACAATACAGGGTTTAGCACCTGGAAATATTACATCTCAAACTGCTACTCTCTTGCCAAATAACACACTGCAAACTGCGGCAGCTACAGTAGTGCCTCAAAGTGGCATAGGAAATGGACAAACAACAATAATACCCAATGCACTACAATCTCAAGGCAATACTTTGATTTCATCAGGGCCAGGAACTACTATTCTTCCTCAAGGAACTTTATTACCTCAGTTCTGTAATGATCAAGTATTACTTGGATCAACACCTACTCTTGAAATGGTCACTGATCCATCTGGATGCATGTATTTAACTACAACCCAACCTGTTTATTACGGTTTAGAAACCATAGTTCAAAATACTGTCATGTCTTCACAGCAGTTTGTGTCAACTGCAATGCAAGGAGTTTTAGCACAAAATAGCAGTTTTTCAGCAACAACTACTCAAGTGTTCCAAGCCAGTAAAATTGAACCAATTGTAGAAGTGCCCACCGGATATGTGGTTGTTAACAACGTTGGAGATGGCGTGACGCAAGTAGCCTCTTCCACACCAAATGTGGTTACAGCACAATCTGTACAATCGTCTCCACCTGCTATAAAGAACGTCAAAACTTCAGTTCCTAACTTGACACTACAGCCCTTGCCGGATAAGTCATCAAACAATAACAGGCAGATTCCAAAAGTTGTTCAAATGAGTCCCACATCAATTGCTGTCGGTTCACAGCCAGGTCCTGGTACTATCATTACTGGAAGACAGAGCATAAATCCGATTACATCTCAAATACATAGCATGAGTTTGTCTAGTAATTCACAAAACCTGCAACGGACCACTATTTCAAAGGCAAACAATGTTTCGATGTCTCCAAATGTGACACTGGTCTCGTCAACTGGACAACCTATAATGGCAATTTCACAGTCAGTACCAAACTCTGCCTCATTTTCAATGCAGTCAATACCATTATCTCAGCCAATAGTATCAAGTTCTATTGCGCCGTCAATGAACAAAAATAATATGAAAATTGAAAATTCGCATGTAATAGAAATAAGTGGTAATCTGCATGAAAGTTCTAGCTCGACGAGTGTACCCACTATAAGTGTAACACAAAGCATCAAGTCTCCTACTCCTTGGAGGCAAATTAACTCTCAACATACTAATGCTGCAAACATGGAAAATAAGTTAGAGATTCAAAACATGACGGTTAAAACTAGTAATGTTAACAACTCTTCAATGAATATGCAGAATAATGTTGGGTCTGGAAGGGCCCATCAACATAACGACGCTGAAAAAATTAATCAAAGTTGTTTGATGTCTTTGTCTAATAACAACAATAGCTTGCCTGGTATGAATTTACATTCCCACCAGTTTGAATCCAGCTTAAATGTAAGCCACCATTCAACAGGTCACACGTCGAATAATGTAATCCAAATTACAGCTGGAAATATTTATCCGCCATCATCAATCATGAATAGTAATTTTGATGCTGATACAACTTTGAAACTAAGTAAAATTAATGCTCTTTCAAAGGCAGAAGGCGGTCACTTGAATTTCTCTCAAGAAATAATGGCATCACATTCTCAGCAAAATGCACAGAATGATAAAACTTTCCAAAATATGGGAAATAGTGATAACAAACATAATAATGATAACTTATCAAGTCAGATGAGCATACATAAGCTAAACAGTTGTCAAGTAGCTGGAAACTTGAATAACACTCCGGCAATCAGTATTATACCTCACAATGTTATGAGACCTCCGATGCAAAACAACCAGAACTCAGTATCAATTACAAGCAACCAAAACCAAATGTGTTCTATTTCCAATAGCACTTCTCATAACCAAATGCAAATACTAAGCTCTGGAAACAATTCAATGTCAAATATGAATTTATCATGTCAAGAGGTCACAAATCAGAGAATGAACACTATCTCAGTCTCCAGTGACAGCAGCATTCAGCAAAATAATCAGCAACATGATTTAGCTACATCGGCTATGAATACATCAGGATTACCTCATGGAAACATGCAGATCATACCACATGAAAATCAGCTTCCAGGACCCAATTCCATCCATATTATGAATGGACAAATTCAACACAATCGTCCAGTCGACAATAACAATCAAATACAACAGTTGGGTCAAGGATCTTCCAGCAGAACTTTTCATGATAATATGTTGAGTGGCCAGCAAAGCCATAATCCAACAAATATGGTATCAAATAGAAGCACCCCTGATAACAACAATCTTATGAATCAATCAATGAATATGCATGGCATGGGTAGTAGTCATAATTTAAATAGGAATGATTTGAATGACTTGAGTCATATGCATATGCAACCGCCCATGTCGAACATGAACAATATGCAAAATAATAGAATGATGATGGAAAATATACAATCACATAACATAAACAATATGGGACATCAGATGCATTCCAACAGATCAGTGGATGGCATGCATAATTCTCAAATTCATAACATGCAACAGATAAATCACCACATGAATAACAGTGGCAGACAACAGATAGATATGCATGTGAATCAGCAAATGAGTTTACAACAAAATAGACAGATGGATAATGTTAGTCATCATCATCAGCACCAAATGCCAAGTGTTATGCAAATGCCAAACAATCGCCAACACATTGACAACAACATGATGGGTATGCATCCTCATGTACCGAATCAAATGCACAATAGACAACAATTGGACAATAGCATGCACATGCATCATATGCCTGGCAATACAAATTCAATGAATTTGGGAAACCCAATCGATAACAGTGGTGCTATACCTAATATGCACGGAAACAGACATGATACCAACTCATTATCTATGCAAAATATGAATGCTATGAACTCCATTTCAAATAACAGAGGTTCTGTTGAGCATACTTCAATGATGCAGCATCAAATGAACAATATGTCTTCGATGAACAATATGAATATGCATAATAATATCAATAATACTATGCAAATAAACAACGCTAGTCACCAATCGATTAATAATACTTTAATGCATGTTCCTAACATTCCGGACATTAAAAATGAGATCCAAAATTCATGTAGTGGTAGTTGCTCAAATAACAGCTCACAATTCACCAACAATCAGAATACGTTTGATATGCAGTGCGCCAGCCTAAATTCTAATAACAATATTGGAATGGGTCCTGGAAATATGATGCATGGGATGGGTGTAAACAACTCCAGCTTACCCAGTAATATGATGATGAATACAGTAAACAACAACTCTATGTATGGATCTGGAACACAAAGCAATATTGCTGGGCATGATATGCTAATGAGCTGCAATAACTCTTCTGATCATAGTGTTAATAACCTCATGCCTCCAAACACAAACCATAACATTATGATGAATACTTCTCAAAACCATACTAATAATAATCACAATCAAATGTTGAGTAACCAAATTCCAAATACTTCTCAAATTAATATCAGCAGCTGTAATATGGCACCAAATACATCACAAAATCAAATGACTAACATTGATAGTCAAATAAATAGAAATAATTTACCAGTCACTGATCCGCCCAAGTTTACTCAAGAACCAATGCGGAAGAATATAATGGGCCCACCGACGAATACTAACATCCCTATGTCTGGAATGTCAAATAACGATTGTGCTAAGGTTAACATTATCAACAACGACAAGACAAATCATAACATTTCAGTAAATGAGCAGATTGGGTACATGCAAATGAACACACAAAATAATAGAATAATTAATCTTCCAGAACGAAATAGAATAAACAACGCTAACATTGAAAATATAAATCAACACGTTCCTCAACAGCACAACATACGCGTAGTAACGAATAATAATAACAGTAATGTAACAGGTATTTCTACAGAACCCCTTACATTCCAACAAAAAAGCGAAAATAATGGAACGATGATTAACGTGCCTTTCCAAGCTATACCCAATAGTGCTCCCATGAATATTAATGTGAACTCTAGCAATAATACTGTTAATATAACAGTCCAGAATAATCTTGTGGATCCTAAGATCGCGTCGAAATCTGCTACTGATATCAATTTCCCTATTCAAGCAAGCACAAGCATATTACCAAACCAAAGTAATAATAACAACAACATGATATGCATTCCTGTTCCAAACAATACTATTAACCTTGCCAACTCAAAATAGCACAAGTATTACATTACCAAAAGCTCCGCCTACACAACAATCTGGCATTCCTACGAATGTTGTGAATCCTATGTCCATGAGACCAATGAACAGAGTGTTACCGTTGCACAGAGATGGCCAAAGTAAATCAAAAAGTGCTACAAAAATATCAGCAACCGCTACTGCTGCGCCGAAGCAAAGACCTGTCAGTCATGATATGCCCGATTTAAACATAAAAGAAGAAAATATTGACTGTGATTTAGAAAAAGCTATAGAAGAATCTAAACGAATGATGGAATTAGAACAGGCCAAACGTGAAAAAGAGGAACGCGTTGTTAATCGTGCTCTACAAATTTCCGCAGAGATTTACCAAGCTAACACTAGCATAACTCCAGCAGTTCCAGAAAACGTTGAGGTTGTTCCAACTATAGAAACTGCTAAAGTAAATTCTTTACCGAATCTGGATGCAGAAATGACAGAGGAACCAATAAAAATACTAGCAGAAAAGGATACAAATAGAAATCCGGTTCCACTAAAAGCATTAAATCCACCTACGAAAGTAATGAAAAGACCTTTCAATGATAAAAAACCAGAAAATGAACCAGTTGTAACAAAGAAGCAGACTAAAGTTTCCAAGGGGCAAGAAAATAAGGCATCACCACCGCCTAAGCAAACGCCCGATCCATCAAAAGATGATGGACCAAAATTAATTTATGAAGTGACTTCTGAAGATGGCTTCAACTACACGTCAACTTCGCTAACTGATCTCTGGGCGAAAGTAGTAGAAGCTGTCCAATATGCAAGAAAGCAGGCAGGTCTGCCACTGTTAAACTACAATTTGCCATCTAGTTTGTCTGGAGCGCACTTACTAGGACTTAATAACAATGGCTTACGGTACCTGATTGAGCAACTACCAGGGGTAAGTTATTAAGCTATTTAAATATTTTCTTTTATAAAATCCATGTTTTGTTACTCTCCCTTACTGACAAATCATTACGTTTTAGGCAAGTCGATGCACAAAATATAAAATACGCCAGGGCCGCCAATTGAACAGTTGGGATAATGATTTGGATCTAAGTGAAGGATTTAAGGAGAGTCCATGGGGCAGCGCTCGTACAGGGCCTGTCGCTAGGAAGCAAAACCACGACATGTTCAGTTGGATGGCGTCGCCCTTCAGAGAAGAGCCTCCGCCTTTCGGTGGACAAGAAGGAGAGAGCTCAATTTCAAGGTAATAAATTACCTATCTATACTAATATTATGTATGTGCGTATCTGTTGTTTGTCCGTCTTTCACAAAACGGAGAGACGAATTGATGTGATTTTTTAAGCGGAGATAGTTGGAGGGATCGAGACTGACATAGGCTTCCACGAGAGCTGCGGGCAACCACTAGTAAATAATATCGTTAAAATTAATGTACAGTTTTTTCCTATTGTCATCTCATTAACTTTATTATATGTATTATTTGCAGACGTCTGGCGACATTACCACCGGCTATGAGATTTAGACAACTGAAAGAGACTTCCAAGGTGTCTGTAGGAGTTTTTAGATCCCATATTCACGGACGTGGATTATTCTGTAAACGGGACATTGAAGAGGGTAACTATTTCTTTCTTGATACATTTTGACACGTAACATTGAAGAGGATTGGAGTTTCCCACTTCATAGCTGAGATAACTGATCAGGTTAAAAAAATATTTAACTCACTGGGAATGATTACTTGTTTGTAGGCGATATGGTGATAGAGTACGCCGGTGAAGTCATTCGCGCGGTATTGGCCGATCAGCGCGAGAAGAAGTATGAAGCGATGAGTGGCCGTCGCGGCGTCGGCGGTTGCTATATGTTCCGCATTGACGACAACTTGGTAGTCGACGCTACTCTGAAAGGAAACGCTGCAAGATTTATCAACCATTCTTGTGACGTAAGTATTATGTATACATTTTTATGAATAGGGGTGATTATGATACTTTTATGACGTAATTTATGAACTAACAGTTTGCGGTGTTAATGCAAGCTGTTGTTTACCTCTAACTATATCACCTCTAAACAAAATTTATTATATTGCAGCCCAATTGTTACTCACGAGTTGTGGACATCCACGGCCACAAACACATTCTAATCTTCGCCCTGCGCCGCATAAATGTCGGCGAAGAACTCACCTACGATTACAAGTTTCCCTTTGAGGATGTTAAAATACCCTGCACTTGCGGCGCTAAGAAATGCCGGAAGTATTTAAATTAAATTCACGTGAGTTTCAATGTGTCAATTAAGTTGCCCGTCGCATCGATGCCCAAGAACGAACTGAAATTGTGTGAAAGAAAACATGGATAATTCGTTAATATCTAGGACTTGTATAATAAGAGTACCAACTAACGTTTCGGAGAAGAACTTAATTCTAAGTAGTTGATTGATTTCTATCAAATAATTGCTTTATTCAGTAGCATAATAAATCTATGAAGTACACAATTAACTGACTAGACATTAATTAGACATTTAAACATCGTAAATCTTCTTAAAGGTAGGTATGTATTAGAACTGAAAGTGAAACGGAACGGTTTGGGAAATTGATGGATCTCCTGAGGCTTGTAAGAATTGGAAAGAAGTGTCTAGAATACTTGAGTGAAGTGGAAATACTGGGTTGAGAACAATTTGTTAAGTGTACATAAACATAGTTGAATATGTAAGACAATAAGTCAAATTCACATATCGCATTATTCCCACCTTGTAACTTAACATGTTTTATTACCACTGGTGTGAATTGGACAATTAATCTTTTAAATGAATCTTGTTATGATCTCTTTCTCGAATCTACCCAGTGTTTTTATTAAATTGTTGGATTGTATAGTTTGAACTTAGTTTTATGTTGAATATTCTTATTTTGTGATAAGTTTTAAATTATGTACATATTATATTTGAGTTGTGTTGTTTATGTAGGCAAAAAGGTTCGCGAACGGCTTAAGCGTCGCGTGCGCGAGACGCTTACGATCATGTGATATGTGTAGCCCCGGGCTTGGGTACGAGAACGGTTAGTGCGTAGGTAGTGTACATTTGTTCCTCATTTCGTTCTTATTCTTTAACTTGTGATCATTTAAGTCTCGACTAACATTGTGTACATATTATTTTAACGAATGAATTTTAGACGTTAATTACATTGAAATTAGTACATTCGAAAAAGGGTAGCAAAGTTACAAGTACAATGTTACTTTTTAGTAATTTTAATAAGTATTGTATAGTAAATAAATGTGTAAATAAGAGGAAATATCTGTCATAATAATCAGGTTAAGCGACAAATCGTTTTATTGTAGTCATAATGGTAGGTTGTATTTTATAGTGCATATTATTATGTTGTAAATAATAAGGTATTCGAAGGAGGAAAAGAGGAGTGAGGAGTATTGTTGTCGCTTCGGCCAACGACAGCCGCGACGTTCGTCTACTCCCATGCACGGTTTAAAAGAAATGCACATTTGTTAGCTTTAAATATTGTACCAGCACAGCCTGAAAATTTTAATGAATAGTTCAGAAACGAAAATTGTAATTGGGAAACTGAGAATTAATGGTTTTAGCATTTCTTTCTAAGCATTTAAGGACTGGAAATTAATATAATACATCACAATAAACATCACAGAATTGGTAATCAGTTAAATTGCTAGCTGGAAATTGTGCTTTAAATAAATCACAATCATAGAATAAACATTAGATGCAGATACAACAAACGCCTAGACCGCGGGTCAAGGCCAGATGCCATAGGCTAAACTTGCTAAATTGTGACTGCATCTAACAATAGCAGTATTAAGGTAAATTAATATTTGTCCCCAAGTATTTTATAGTTAAACTCAGTATAGCAGATTAAAAGTATGTAGTATGAAATGTCTAGTAATTAGTCTAGTACTTTTCAAAATTTGTACGTGAGAACAATGTGCATCAAAAAATTTAAATTTCGTTTGTAATCTGTTTTTAAAGCTCTTAAACCACTTTTTCGTCTAAAATAATATACAATTGTTTGCGCGTAGTTCTTTTGGATAAATCCTGCTTGCAGGAGTTTATAGCTAAATAAAGGGGCTTTGAAAATTAAAAATTCATTGCTAATAAAAGGACTACTCGCCAAGAGATACACTCTTGGCGAGTAGTCCTTTTCTCGTCAGCGAAGCGGAGAATTGAGTCAAACGCGCCTATATGCTTCGACACTAGCGAAATACTATTTTCAGTGAATACATACGTCCTTGACGTAGCATGAATGCTCAATGCTCATCATAGTGAAACATGGAACTAGTCTCTGACATTGTCGCTGCGTCAAGTTAATTTGTTTACTATGATGTTCATGCCTGCAGTAACAAATTGAGTTGGTTAGTAGCTATTTATGGTTGTTATTTGTTCACATTGGATAGGGAAATTCTGAAATTATAACTAATTTACATCGAGTTGCGATAATAATTACCTACATACAAAGTACACATAAATATCATCATAAATTATATTAACTCCTATTTTTTAAATTAGTTTTGTATACATAATATTAACATGTTTTTCTCCTTCAAATCTTTCTTGTGTATTCTATTTTACAAACCGTGACATCTATGTACATGAAATTTTATTGAAATCTTTTTGACATGTAACGGGTTTGATTATTTGATAAACATCGTGACGTTAAAAGAATGTGCTTTAAAATTCGTGCGTGTGTGCATTTTGTTAGTCCTATGTACATCTTATAAAAAGACCAAATCACCAAGTGATGAATCAATTTGCGTTAATTATAAGTGTAAACAACTGCTCTTGATATTATTTTCTATTTTAAAAATAATGCTTTTATTTTTAATGTACACAATGCCATTTTGCTTAATGTTATTATAAATTATATTTAAATTGCTTTAAAAGCACCAATTTTACAATGCATAGTTCTATGACCTGTCTATACATTTTATTACTTTATTTATTTCTATCATTATTTTGTATTGTGGTAAATTTTACCAAAAATAAAAAAAACTAAAATGCGCTTTACATGTTGTTTTTTACTCAATCCTTATTTTACAAGTGTTATGTAAAGTGGTAGTAGTTTAAATAATTCAAAACAATTCCCAAATTGACACATGTTTATAGAAAAATATATTTTTCTATAAACATGTGTCAATTTGGGGATTCATTAATGAAATTACACTTACATAAGTCAAGAATACATTAAAGGACCATCGAAACATTGAGAATAAAAAAGACTAAGGACTTCCAGATACATAGTAAGTACGGAATAAAAGTTGTAGTTTGTTTATAAGTTTATTACTAAGTATCTATATCTGTAAGGCAAGGCCCCAAATGTTAACTATACAGTACATGAACTTATTCTCCCATCGAACTGTGCAAGTACCATCAGTAGCAGTGTCCCAGTAGTAGGCAGCCGCAGTATGCAGCCCTGTACCATTCTTCTGGGTCACAGTAATCCGCACTGTTGAACAAGTTATCTATATTGAAATTACCGTTTTACCCGAAGTAAAAGCTTACTAGACACACACTATTTGAATTAAACCTAATTAATTACTGTCTTTAAGAGTGTCCTTAAACCAAAAAACTTAATATGAAGAGGTGCCTGTATCCATACCTAAGAGGATCCCGATACCGCTTTATGCATGCTTAAATAACTTAGTTGGGTAAATTATTGTGGTTAAATACTTACTAACGTATTTGAAAGGCTTGTTTAGTTTATTGAGCCTTGACAAAGTTTTTTCAGTAATCACAGTGATCCATTGTGGCGTTCTGGAGTGGCTGTACGCGTTGCCCCCGAGACATAGCTCAATATTGTCTCTTACTATTTTTTGGACTTCTTCTACATTGAAGACTAAATCCTAGAACAAAAACATATTCTGTATGATTACCTACTTTTTCATTAGTCTGTCTGTGATCTCATATATGTGAGTAACATGGACGAGTAAAATTTCCCTTGTTGTAAGAAATTAATTTATCATACCTCTTCATCATCTTCCTGAGCCATTTAAGCAAGACACTATATATTTTTATATAAACAAATAGCTCACGATGCCCTACACAAGCAAAACGATTACTGACTTTGAATTCTACTTGAAACTGGCAACTGAAAAATATGTCTTCCAAAATAGTTTAAATTTTCGCGTCAAACTGAAATGCATAAAGTATGTTTTTTTTTTTTTTTTTTTTTTGTGGCATTGCACGGTTTGTGCATTAGCCAATGTCAAGGTAGGGAAACGGGAATAATAAAAAGAAGGAGTCGGTATTAGGAAAAAGTTGGATCAGAATCAGTAGGTAAATATTATGAATGCGGTAAAAGATACAAAGAAGTGAAATGAAGAATGATTATATTTTAATATTATTAATATTAATGAACTTAGATAAGGTATAGTAAATGTCATGATTATTTAAAGATAATAAAATATGTATGGATGATGGAAGTGGGATACGGAGGGAAACAAGATCAGCAATAAAAGGAGTATGATCATGGAAAGGACAAGCAAAGAAAATATGATTAAGTGTTCCTATATCGGTATTGCATTCGCACATATTGTTATTAACTATATTAAGTTTGCTAAGATGCTCCGGTGTACAAACGTGTCCCAACCTCATACGCGTAATAACTGAGGAGGACCGTTTGTCCAGAACACTCTTAGCAAACCAGGGTTTAACCGGAATATCAGGCTGCATTTTATGGTAATTACGTCCTTTAATTTGACTGCTATTATTCCATTGTTCCTGCCAAGTCTTCCAGAGGAAGCTCTTGGTCAGGGAAACTAGGTCATGGCCAAAGTTTTTATATGGGAACATGTCGCCAGAGGAAACTGCATCATTCGCTAGCCTGTCGGATTTTTCATTTCCTAGGATTCCGCAATGACCAGGAACCCACCCAAAACATATTTTAAAACCTTTTATGAAGCATTCATAAAGAAGTTTTCTACATTCAAGAACAATAGGGAAACAACGATTGGATTTTTGAAATGAAAATTTCAGTATAGCCTCTAGAGCACTTTTTGAATCGGAAAATACTACTGTATTCTTAAGTTTAAATAATAACACATATTCAATCGATTTAAACAAGCCATAACATTCACCTGTTAATACCGTTGACTCTGGAGGAAGTTTAATTTTTTGGGTTATTTTATATTGTTGATGATAAACACCAACACCAACATTTGAATCAGGTGAATGCTTAGAGGCATCACAAAATATGTAATGCCAACCTTGCCACTTTTGAGCAACAATTTCGTTGAATTTATCGTTACTGTACCTGGGATTTTTAGGAATGTTTAGCTCCAAATGGACAACTGGAGGCAGAATGAGGGCTTCGAAATGAATAGAAAAAATAGGGAGATATGAACATCTATGCGTTGGCGCTTCAAAAGAAATGAATTTACGAAAACTTATTACAGGACACGGAGGTGTTTTATGTGACCAATAAGAGGAAGTATTGACATGATCTGATAGCTGCTGTAATTTAAAGTAGAGGGGATGATTTCGAATCTGAAGGGCTCGGAAAATAAATCTGTCAGATAAATATTGTCTTCTTAGTTTCAAGGGTGGCTCGCAACATTCTACTTGAAGGGCATTTATAGGGCTAGAATTCATGGCACCAGTAATCACTCTTAGGGCCTTGGACTGAACGAGGTCCAACTTTTTAAATGCACCAACATTGCCAGGCTCAAACAAAAATGTGCCGTAATCCAATAAGCTTCTTATTAAGGCATTGTAAATAAGCTTCATACAAAATGGATGTGCACCCCACCATACACCTGAAAGACATCTGAGCATATTCATAAGTCGTTCACATTTACCTACAACATAATCACAATGTGGAGCAGCAGTAAGTCTTGAATCCAAAATTACGCCTAAAAACTTAGCATGTTGTCTAACTGGAATTGAGACACCATCATAAAGTATTTGAATTGGTTGGGGATTTCTAGCTCTAGTAAATAAAACAGCAGAACTTTTAGAAGCAGACAGTTCTAATCCATTTGCATCCATCCAGGCTTTAATGTTGAGCAGTGTGGAAGTTAAAATGGAACATGAATCATTATAAGATTGATTGATATTATAAATTAATAAATCATCGGCATATTGAAGAATATTTACTGTGGGGTCAGTAATGACAGATTCTAAGTCAACTGTATAAACGTTATACAATATAGGACTGAGAACTGAGCCTTGAGGGAGACCTTTGTAAGCAGTTCGAGAGAATTCAGAACCAGCAGAAGTCACATTTATAAAACGTTCAGATAGAATGTAAAATATAAATCTAACAAATTTATGTGGAACAGATAGATCTTGTAATTTTTTAATAATATTGGAATTAACACATTGTCATAGGCGGCAGATATATCAAGGAAAACTGCAGAGACAAATTTATTATTGCTAAAAGCTATTCGAATGTCCGAAGTAAGAATACTAATATTGTCTAAAGTGCCTTTGCCTTTTCTAAAGCCATATTGACTTTCTGCTAGGAATCCTTTACTCTCAAGATACCATTCAAGTCTATTTTTTACTAACTGCTCAGCAAGTTTCATAAGGACTGTCGAAAGAGCTATTGGGCGATAAGCTGAAGGATCAGATGGAGATTTGTTTGGTTTAAGAAATGGTAATATTATTTGGGATTTCCAAGACTGCGGAATGTTATTTCTGTCTGATTGCATGATGTGATTAATGATATTTAAATAATATGAAAGAGCACTGTCGCTGAGATGAGACAAAAAGGAATACTGAATGCCATCTGCACCAGGGGCAGAATCTTTTCTACTGTCAATAATGCCTTTTAACTCAAACAATGAAAATGGATGATCCAAGTTAGAAGAAGTAGCTGAAGATGAAATAAAAGAACATGGATCATTTAAATTCAAAGGAACCCAGGAGGGAGCTAATTTGTCGACAAACTTATCGGCTAATGATGTAGAAATAACCGGGCTCGAACAATCGGACATAGCTGATTTAAACCGTCTGAGATTCCGCCATACCAAAGATGGTGGAGTATTTGGTGAGATAGATAGACAGAACTGTCTCCAGCTCTCAAACTTTTTCTTTTTGAAAAGCTTACGTGTTTCACTCATAATGTTACTTAGTATGTCGAAATTTTCTATAGACATATTACGCCTATAATTACGCTCAGCTTCTTTACGCTTTTTAATTGCCTGTGTGCATTCTGGGTCCCACCACGGAGGGGATGGGATTTTAGAAGGTCTATTATTTTTAACTGGGAACAGATCTTTAGCAACTTCAGTAAGCATTTTTGCAAATGATTCGGCACAATGTGTAACATTATCAGGATTAATTATTGGCAATTCCCTAGCTTTTCCTTCTACCAAACTTTTGTATCTGTCCCAACTGTCACTGTCACTTTCAGGAAGGCTGTATTTAATTCTGTTTGAAACCAATGTGGGAAGAGGATTATTAATTGGAAAGGATATAAGAATCGGAAAATGGTCACTACCGTATGATGAAGGCAGGGTTTGCCAAGTTAAAGAATTCACAAAATTGGGAGAACAAATGGAAAGGTCTACAGCACTGGCGCTTTGATCTGGTCCAGTTAGTCGTGTTGGGCAGCCGGTGTTCAAAGTACATAGATTATGAGTGTCTAGGATTTCCATTAACTTTTCTCCAAAATAATTAGATGATGAACTACCCCAAGCCTGGTGATGAGAATTAAAGTCACCTAATATTAAACAAGGTTTTGGAAGGCAAGTGAAAATTTGATTGACTTCATTGAAAATTGTGACAGAAGGGCGAGGAATGTACAGAGAAACTATACACATATTATTTACACTTACAGCTACTATTGATAATTCATCACTATGTACAGGTAAAGGAACAGAATTAAATGATATTGAATTTTTGATGAATATGGCGACTCCACCATATCCATCGGGTCTATCATCCCTTATGGAATGATAGCCACTAACTTTGAAAATGTTTTTCGGTTTGAGCCATGTTTCTGACAAAGCAAAAACGAATGGCTGAAACTGATTCAACAAATAAATAAAATCACTTTTTTTACTTATTAGACTTCTACAGTTCCACTGCAGAAGTTTTTGTCTGTCCATACTGGGAGGACTCTTTTTGTATTACAAATGAAGGGGCATCGTTGGACGGTGTAGATTGGGTCAAATTGGACAGTAAATTTATTAGAGCAATAATAAGGTCAGGAATTGAATTTTCAGATGATTGTGGTTGTTCATGAGTTGTGCTGTTCAGAGCACATCCATTACTAGGAGAGGGAATACTGAACTCTTTAATTAATGCTTTGTGAGCTTCGTTATCATATCCCTTATTAACAGATATTGGAGGGGACCTTGGTTTTAGAAATACAGTCTTTTTATAGAAAGTATTTGGACTTGGAGGAATGTTCTTGGACATGTGATGACCAATGTATCTATAGGACCTTGGTTTTGGTTTTTCAGGGCTGGGAGTCAAATTAACAGGACTTGAGGTCATAGCTGCAGGTCTTGAAGTTAAAACTTCAGCATAAGATTTCCCTACTAAAGGATGTAATTTGGACGCTTCAAAATATGATACAGAGTTTTGTGCCATATAAGTCTTTATACTTTTTTGACGAGCAAACTCAGGACAAGTTTTATTGGAGGCGAAATGAGAACCAGAACATAAGCAGCAAGAAGCATTCTCCTCTTCAACATCACATGATTCACCAGTGTGGCCTTCACCACATTTAAAGCAGCGTGGCTTAGATCTACACTGAGCTTTGGTATGACCAAAGCGACAGCAAAGGAAACATTGTAAAGTTGGAAAAATGTATAATTCTACCGGAAGAGAGTTATAACAAATAAAGACACGGTCGGGCAAAGTTTGACCATCAAATGTAATTACAACAGTTTGAGATGGTTTCCAGACTGGGGCTCCATTTACGAAAGTCTTATAGTTTAACCTTCTTACTTTAATTATTTCACCAATGCCAATAGGAAGTGATACATTTGCAATAACTTCTTCTGGAGACCAGTCTGAAGGAACTAGTTACATTAAATGTTGGAATAAATGCTTTCAAATTATTGGATTCCAGACTTTTATCTTTCATAAAAGCATTGGCATCAAGAAAATTGGAAAAGGCAATTGAAATTTTATTTCGGCCAATTTTTTTAACGCTACCATTTACAATATTCTGAAAAGAATTCTTTTTAAGAAACCTTCCAAAAGTGACAGGGTGTACAGACACATCTTCATTTGGGGTAGTGGATGTTTTGACTATGTGAACAACATAAGGTGAGGCATCATTGTCATTATAACATTTACGACCAATAGGTGTAGGGGGAGATAACTCCTTATCATTTGTCCCAACATTCGTAACAGGATTCTTTTCAAATATTGTAGTGGTTGACATTTTTGGTGAGAGTGGAGGGTCAATGCAAAGGCAATCATTATCTTTTGTTTCCTGTCCATGGTGTTTACGTCTCCTTTTATTGCAATGTTTACATACATTAACACGGTGCTTCGAACGTTTTAATGAACGGGTGGACGAGCCGTCCGTTTCCATTCCCGACTCATTTGAAATAATAACAAACCGGCCTGCCGGGGGAACAATGTCCCCCGGAGGCGGGTCCTCCATGGTTGAAAAAATATAAAAGTAAAAACTTGCCTAATCCAGGGTAATATGACACTATCTACAATACTAAATAAACTAATTACAAATATAATACAAAAAATACTACTGAACTGATCACTTTTACTGTTAAATCAATTAAAATTCCTATAAGCAAATTAAAACCCGCCCGAACAAGTCGAACGTTTCCCGCGCTTTTTTCATAAAGTATGTTCCACACTTAACTCACGATCCACACTTCGCGTTCCCGGCTTCGCGCGTGATTCGCGGTCTAAGTGTGGAGCATGCTTTAGTCTATGAACACACCATGGATTAAACATATTAAGAATAAAACAATGCTCAATCGAACCATAGAGAAATAATAGTTTTAGTAGCATTAATATCCATTGCATTTCTATTGTACATTTTATTTTATAATCTGTTCACATCATTCTGTTGCTGTTCACTTCACATCATATGTCAGTTTGCATAATTATATTTCTGGACGAAAATTTCACATAACCCACTTCGCTGATTATTTTCTTTTGTGTTTTTGGTATGTTTGTGTTGTATTTTAATACGTTTTCTGTGAGAAAAAAGTCTCAGGCAGGTTGAGTAGCCTCGACAATAATGTCGTAGTTATATATACGTATTGTGTGTTACGATAATTGTTTAAAATTTAATGGAGTTGAAGGTCTGGGTCGAGGGGATACAAAGGATTGTTTGTGGGGTCACAGAGACCACAACTTGTCAGGTGAGTGTGGAATTTCTTTTGATTAGTCAATTTACGTGATAAGTGTGTTTTGAGAGCAGATTCACAACTTTCGTTACTGTTACTTATGCATACCTACTTTATATCTTCCAGGATGTAGTTTTTGCGTTGGCTCACGCTACAGGAAAGGTAGGTAGGTTTACCCTCATCGAGCGATGGAGGAATAATGAACGTCTGTTGGCTCCACAGGAATATCCTCTTAAGGTGAGGCAATCCCAAAATATTTATAGCATTAGTAGAACAAATACAATTTACTGGAATTACTGGATTCAATAATTATCCTGCAAATAATTATAATTTGATTGTGGAATAGTTTATATTACTAATATATATTTATTTTTAGATCCTTATGAAATGGGGTGAATATTCAAATGATATACAATTTATCTTGAGACGCTCAGATTCTAGTTCTAATAATCAGAAGCCACAATCTTCTAATAACTCAAGATCACCTGTTGGAAACGGGCAAGTATTTCAAAACCACAAGTATTTCATTAAAATTTGTATTTCTTAATAATTACTGATATGATCTTTTTAAGAAATGGCAGACACTAGCATATAAGTTCTTATTATTTTTATCTATAAGTCCATCACCTTTTCATATCAGAATTTAAGATAAAGTACTGTATATCATTATGCAATTAGATGAGCCTCAAGTTCTCACCATTGTGTCAATATTTAATTGTTCAAACATAAACTTCTATTGTGGCTGTTTTGAAATTGAGATAGGTATTTTATCTTCTATCTCATAAGTTTTATGAAATAACTATTTTACAATTTGAACATTATCATTTTAAATTTCACTTTTTAATGTGAACCTTATGTTTATTAATCTCCATTTAGTTTATATGTTGACTATTATATTGTGAAAGTGTACAGTTCCATTTTCTATTAAGAAAGTTTGTAGAGTTGGAATATTTTTTTTTTTCTTTTCTGTCACCCTGCTCTGTCCACTCATGGGGACAGATTGGAATAAAAAGTTTTATCCATCTCTGCTTTAGCGACAAGGGTATACAATATTGCGTGGCATACATAAGTTAGCTGTCGATTTGTGCAGGATATAAATACAAAATATATCTTCCACTTTAAAGAGAATACCAAACATTTGCACACTGCAAATAAAATTATAAGCCTTAAAACTTATTCAAGCTATAAACTTACACATAAGTTATAATATTTCTATTTGTTTGATTTTAATAGCCTTATTTTATTTTTCTAGCAGCCATAATGTTTCTAATTCCAATATATTGGACAGCCAAAACTCTCCAAACAGATTGAACTCAACACCAACTTATAGCAATAGTAATGTAAATAATGTGTCCCCTGGGAACCCTGTTGGAGTTGTGAAGGGTGTACAGCAAGCAAAGACACCAGAATCTAATAGTCCTGTATTAAAAGATGTGCCACCTTATAGGTAAGCTTTAAAATGATTATTCTTTTACCCCCTAATTACTAAATGTGATCTAAGGATGAAAACTCATTCCAGCCCCCTTTTTACATTGTGTGTTGGAATGCCATTCCATCCCTATGAGCTTTAGTACGGTAACTTTAGAACACATTTTGTTGTAATAATTTAGATAAGGTTTAGTACCTACCTTTGTATCTATTGAACTCAGTGCTGAGGGTTGTGACCCCAAAGTAACAATTTTTTTTTAGGATTTTCTTTAATCTTGCCTGTCAGAAGCAGTTTCTCCAGTTTGTCCCCTCTTTTCCTAGCGATGGTACCTAGAATGAGATTAAAATCTCATTGGTAAGGAATATGTAAGGTGAAGAATATGTAAACTGAACTAGCTTGTATTATACTACCAATCGCATGGTTAGTAGTATAATTTTGGTGGTTTGAACTACTTTTCATACAATGGGAGTTGATGTTACATTTATGTCTAAAAGATATATTTACACTAGGGAACCGCCCCCTCCGTACCGGTCGCCGCCTCCGCCGTCGCAAGCAGTGCGCAAGTCCCCTACACGAAGCCGGGGGAACCGATCTGCGCACATGTCACCGGTGAACTTGCCAGAGGAGACGGGAGACGCGCGAAGCCCCGAGGCCGTCAGCTATAACAGCCAGTATAAGGAACTAGTTTCTCTGGTGAACTATCAGCGAGAGAAACTCTCCAGTCAGCAAGTAGATCTCATTAAGGTATATTTTGTTTATCGGTTTATACAGAGTTCGTCCTAATAACTAATTTAATGTAATAAACTTAATTTTATAATTAGATAACCAGTATGTAAAGCAATAAAGTATATCACTTGACGGATAAAATAATAAATATTCATACTATGTATTACTGTACTGTACTGTACTGTATATATTAAGAGTTTTTAGACTTTATATATCGTTTTGTAGTAAGTGCCTAATATCGCCATATTTGTGGTTTCTTAGTATGATGCGGAAATCGGATACTGGGAAAATAAGGGGCGAGAACAGGAGAGGCAGGTAGAACTCTTACAGCAACAGATCAGCTCAGCGGATAGCCAGCTACGTATAGGCACTGAACAGGTAACTTTGATCAGGTATTCTACCATAAATAAATTCATACATAATCTTATATGTTGACCTAATTCGATTCCGTACCAAGTAGCTTCAGCACTGGACTGACCCTAAAAAGGCGTGAGTAAAATTATTTTTTTAATTGATGTCTTTTCTTTTATAAGGTGCAAGCACTAACATATGTTGAAGAGGAGAGTGAGATAGTAAAGCAGAATGAGAAGACAATAAAATCTGAGATAGTGCTAGTGCGGTCCAAGCTGGCCAACTGCGAGACTGAGTTGCTGCAGTGTAAGAACAAAATTAGGAAGCTGATGGAGGATATCCACAATGAACAGAGAATAATTAACTGTCGGCAGCAGGAAAACCGGTGAGCCTCCACCTTTAAACCACAAAATAATAATACACAGAAGGATGGCTACATGCGGGATACATGCGCGCATTCACTAGTTTCGGTAATAATGATAGACACGCGCTTCGAGACACCATAAGATATAATGTTACAATAACTATGACTGCCTCGTTGGCACAGTGGGTAGTGCGTCGCACTTTAAAAGCGACGGACTTTAAAAATGATAACTAGGTACTCATTTATTTATACTAATATTGTTTGTTTTTGTTATTACATACAGACAAGCATTGGAACGATCAATGCTCGCGGAAATGGAGAGTCTGCAGAGTCAGATACAACAAGCGAAGCATGCCACCGAAATAAATCACCTCACTGCTGAGAACCTCAAGCGAGAGGTAAGCTCGTTATTCATAATGTCTAATGCCACGTCACTATCTTATCATCGTTTTGTCCCGCTTGCCGTCCCAGGCTGTCGCTCCGGAGCCTGAGGTCCGCTTTCCTACTTCGACTCTTCCACTTCGCACGGTCTTGTGCATTCCTAGTGGTTAGTTTATTGGCACGCATGTCATCCTTTACGATGTCAAACCACACTTTTTAGATCTACCCCTTCTGCCAGAATGATAGGTAATAGCACATTGGTCACTAATGTCTGTTATTTTAAAGATGGTGTTTAATAAAACTTGATATCTATATTATCAAATAAGGTAGGGCCCAGTTCACCAACTTTAAAACAACGTGGTAATCACACTTTAACTATGCTCTGAATAGTAATGTAGTAATGTAGCTGAATAGTAAAGCACGGTTAAAGTGTGATGACCGTTGTTTGAAAAGTTATTGAACTCGGCCCTTATTAATATCGTTAACGCTTAACAAAGGTTAACCTTTGCTTGATGTGAGAAATATGCAAATTGTAATCTAGTGTGTGAATGTTAGCTAAACATAAAATATAAATTGCTGCAGGTTGGTGTATTAGAAGACGCCATTATGGAGAAAAAGAGACAAGTGGAAAGGCTCGTGCAAGAGATGAAGGAGGCCAACCTGCAGAGTTTGACGGGCAGTGTCGACGAGCTACGCCATCCCCTTGATGGTACTTTTTATAATTATTTACAAATTAATATTTAATCTGCCAATGTCGAGTGATCTGGGGGGCACGCTTCGTGTTCCCGCCAATACGAGTCATTAAAGACACGTAATGTGTCTCACTGTCGACACGAAAGTTTCTTTTGTTAGAAAGCATAAACGTTAGCTTTTTTATCTCAAATTCAAGTATTATGTACGTAAACAGATCCAGGCCCTTCTTCATCATCAGCCCATTGAAGTCCCCACTGCTGGGGCACGGGCATCCCTCAATCACATGAGGGGTAATTGCCATACTCACCACGCTTGGCAGACGGGTTGGCGAGGGTTTTGATATAAATGCAGAGTTTTCCTTCTCTGGGTGCTGATGATCATGCCAGCAGCTTTACCTTAGTCGCCTTTTACGACACCTCGGTAAGAGTGAGGGTGGCCTATTCTACTCTGCCGGGACCACACGGCAGGCCCTTCTTACAGCAACAGAATTAGCGTAAATAAGGATTTTTTTAGGGAAGGCCAGGGCCACGGCTCATCATTTGCTACCTAAAGAAAAACCCCGGTAGCTACTCAACATTTGCTATGAAGAACTCCCATGCCGTTTATCATTTGCTACAGGTGGATCCACCAGAGACTCGTTGTATCACATGTTACGACGGGTGGACCAGCCCCACCCTAGATAAATGGGTGTAGCTAGGGGAGGGCCTCCTCTAACTACGCCCATGAGCAAAAGTATTCAATAAAATGGCTGTCCCTCTCCTGTTTATGAAAAATAAGCAGAGTTAAGCCTCTCCATTCAATGGTTACCTTATATTTGAACGCCACCGGTGTAACTGTTCTGTAATTATCATACTTTTTTTTACGTAATAAGTGGCAGACGAGCAAACGGATCACCTGATGGAGACCAGTGGAGTCACAAGTGCACAACCTTAAAAACTCCCTTTCCCCCGGATTGGGCTTCCGGTACCCTCACTCACGCAGCGAAACACAGCACAGTGCTACTTCACGCCAGTTTTCTGTGAGGCCGTTGTATCACTCCGGTCGAGCCGGCCCATTCATGCCGAAGCGTGGCTCTCCCACGGTCAAAAAGTCCCACGGTAAAGTTACTTGTTTTGACTATTTCAGGGTTATGCAAAGCTGGCAGTGCCCGACGAATCATAGGGTCGCCGCGGCAGCTAGAGAACGCCGCGCCCACCAACAAGAACCCGCACGGGGTGTGGGTGTAGAGCGCCATGTACTGGGTATATGGCGCAATGAGTGTCAGCAAAGGTGTTTCGCTTATTTTATTAAGGCTTTTCACCCGTGAGTCCTATCCAATGTTGTCGGAAAATAAATCTACTTAAATTATTTTCAGTTCGGACAGCCACACATCAATGAATACAAACCTGTCAAATTTCTTGTACTCATTGACCTGTCAAATTTCTTTAATCGAGTGTCAACTTTAAAATAGGTCTGTTTTTGGTTCAATATCGATCGAGGAAAGGGAGATTGTAGTAACCTGTATACAATTAACTACAATGTAACACATTTCTTTAGGGAAAAAAGAGTCAGCGACGGGCATCTAAAACACAACAACAACACACAACTAGGGTTGCCAGATGTCCGGTATTTAAGCGTACAGTTCTGTATTTTTGAGGCTTGTAAAAAATAAATGGTCACACCGGACAGAACAATATATTTTTTTGCGACCCAGCATACAACCAGGTTGTGTCCGGTATTTTTTCGCGACTCACCTGGCAACCCTATACACAACGCGTTTTTTATGTGTAAGATTTTACATTATAATAAAATATTCTTGATCATCTCATGAATTTGCCATGCGTTTGTTTAGTTGCATAAATCGAGAAACGGTTTCTTATCATTGATCTGTCTAAACCACATCATGATGTGGTTTTACTGCCACACTCAGAGTCGTTTAACTTACTTGGCAACTTAAGAAAAAATATTGACCCTTATTTTGGCACTACCGATACTAAAGTTAATGAAGATTCGCTTAAATGACGTCTTTGAGTGCGGCCGTAAAAGTTTGTGTAATATTTAATGAAACGAGACTATTTCATAAAATTGAAATTGAAAACATAACTGACCCACATCCTTCTAACGTCCAATTAACGTTTTCTCGAGCAAACTCCAGGCGATGTCGGCGATGGGATATGGTTAATTTAGGGCCAGTTGCAGGTTTTTGTTATAGTCAAATTTCGTTCCCTTAGTCTTCGTCTCACTGTCCACCAACTACCTTCCGACTCCCTGCACGTCACGTAGCTGTTGTCGGAGCTGAACAGCGTTGAGAGCACGGTTGCGCAATGAAGTGGTTGCAATAAACCGGTCGTCTTATACTCTAGTGGCTCGTGTTCTACCAGTTCCAGGTCTGCGAAGAAAGCTTCTAGTCTCTAGGTACCTCTTGTATACTTCATGTACCCTTGAACGACTTAAATGCAGTCTTCGAGACATTTCACGTTGTCCGTGCCCAGCCTCGAGTAAAGCTACAATTTGAGCAGCCTCCTCAGGTATGGTAGCCATTTTGTTAATAATAAATGATTGCCGAAACACTGACGCAGATCACAAGGAACCTTCAATGCAAGGACGATAAACAAAACCACTTATTCAGATTTTTTAAACGGAGCACTTCCAAAAAAATATTATTATTACAAACGAGTAAACAACGTTAGTTTTAAAGTATCCTATAAAACCTTTGTAAAAATATATTTTTAGTTTACAACAGAATACCCTCATTTTAAAAATTATTAAATGAGCTGTCACATCATAATAAAATTACTTGTAACAGAAAATACTTATCAAGGAATGGAAAAAAACTGGTAGTGGCTCCGTTTATTTGCTCACAAGTGTATTTTTTGTGCACAAAGTAAGCAAATGTATGTAGTTAGTACAAAAATGTTCTGATCACACAATTAAAGTGAAGTCTTTTCAAACATCGAAGTCATTCGAAACATCGAAAGTGATTTATTTAGGCCTTAAGCTAAGTACAATCCTGTGTATACGGGTACTCGTGCTAAGCGCATATGTGGGTTTCGTTCTTCTAGATTTGTACCAAACTGAAAGCGGCTAAGTAAAATAAAGATCTTGGGTTTAGTGGTAAGGGCTTAACCGTAATGGTTGGAGGATGTTATAATGCGAAGTACTTGCCTCATCCTGACTTGGAACGACCCTTAGGGCCGATTTCACCGTCGAAATTGAACGCGATCAACGCTTAAACGCGATCAATGCGAGCGAAAACAAAGGAACGGAACTCGGTTTAGCGCGTAAACCGAGTTCAAGTGAATTGATCGCGTTCAATTTCAACGGTGAAATCGGCCCTTAGTGAAAAAGAAATTGCCATTTATTTTCACTAAGGGACCTTAACAAAACTTAATAAAATAAGTGGAAGACATTTTTTCGCCATTCTAAAATAAATGTACGCCCATGATGGAGTGCAAGTTGTCACTTTTTAAAGTTAAATTTACTTATTGGCTTTTCTAAGCAAAGTAAAGGACATATTAATTTTATTCCCCCTATTTTACCTGCATAGATCTGATGTTATAGGGTTTAATGTAAATGCATTTTATTCATCTTATACCAATAATATTATGATTTACTATCAAAAGGCGTTTATACAAACATACCCACTTTATTATTTATTAGTCTATACTATAGTTTATTATTATTTGTGTTCAAATTAGTGTCATATTGAAAATTATTGTCACAAAATAAATGTGTGCAACATTTAGATTAAGTATATAACCTAGGATAGATATCAATTGATATTTTTGCCTAAAAGTGAAAGTATTATTATTATCTTGCCTTTAATATTCGCATTTTAAAAAGTGTTAGTTAGGTATACTTTGGTTTGAATATCCAATTATTTTTAATCTCATTTGTGTTATTGAATTTCTAACAATCACCTGATTAGAACATAACTCAAGTATAGTTTCTATATGAATATTAAATATATACGAAATATATAGAACACATTATCTTCTACTTATCAATCTAGATTTTAAAGTCTTTACCAATTGATATCGTTTTAAGAATATTTTAATAGAAAATAATCAACTTGTCTTAAATATTTTCCCTGAAACTATCTAAACACCTTTTTCAGGTGTTTACTAAGACTTGCTATAATGAACTATTGCAATATAGAAATAATTATATTGATAATAATAATCTAGTCGGAAATATAAGCCATTGCAATATATTATAAACCAATCTTTAAAAATTTAGAACAATCAACTTGGCATTTATGATATCGAATGGTATTCAGAATTAGACTAAAATAATCTACATAATAGGATAAATGTATTAGTTGTTTATTGGACTTGAATTTTAGCTATTTATACATATTATTAGGTACATTAATACTATGCATGGTTACTAAATAGTAAGACTAAGTAGAGAATTGTAATTCATGTATTGAATAAAGTGTATTGTATTGAATTGACGTCCTGTCTTATTTTTTTACCTACCTTTCTGAGGACTGAAACTGCGTTGCAGCGAAGTCGTGCTGGCGATTCCAAACAAGTGCTCGTCGTAGAAGTTACAGATCACTATATATGTAGCCAAGCTAGTAGAACTGATGTTGTGACACAGCTGTTAAACTAATGGAAGTGACAGATATTTTATGATTTTTAACCTGTAGCATACCACCACAACCACCGGAGTCCCGTGGCAAATTCTTCAGATGGGGGCCATAGTTCGGGGGACTATCCTATAATAGTTACGCCACTGGTTTTAACCATTTGATGCATCTATAATCAATAATTATTATTAAATTGAGACATCACATACATTGTCCTGTTCCCAAACTAAGGTTTTCCCTTGTACTATGGAAATCAGAAACAACGAGGGTACCAATAACACCCAGACCCAGCAAAAATGTCGAATCGAAACTGCGATTCTGCATCTCAACCGGCGCTCAAACCATTGCACTGCTCTAACGGGTCGTCTATGATGCTTACGAAGGTAGTTAAAAAACAGCCTGTATAAGGCTGCCTATCCACCAAAGCGAAGAGGTCAGGTGAGGTTGATATCTATCGCAGTGGTCGACCGAGCGTACACCGGCGCCTGACCTGCTTCGTACAGCGGAGTGTATACACTAGAAGGAATATACATACAGCACATTCTGTGGACATGTAGAGAAATAATAAACTGCTACATATTCTTAAAACTTTATATTTATTTCAAATATACGAAATCCAACCTCTTGGCAACAACTATCATAAGACGGTATTAATCTACATAATAGCTATCGAGGATAGACTGCGTCCATCGACGCTCACGATGCGTATGCGCACAAAATATAATTACAATCAAAATTTTATCCAATTTGCGTAATGCAATTTTATTACAGTAAATTAGTCACTTTATTAGAAAACAAACCTGATCAGAAATAATATGGAACTCAATTTATTGCAAATATATTATACTTAGTTACAATGCGACGTAAAAATTGTTTAGTTTTGTTGATTGTGTAGTTTACATTTATACATTAATATACATACGATTGTGACATAGTAGTGTAGAGCTTCCAAAGGATAAAAAAAAACTTGGGAAACAAATACCGAAATTATGAACTGAAGAAGTGTCTGAAAAGAAGGTGTTTAAAGGTGATATTAATAAGTATTATAAGTGATATTAATAAGCAGAAAATCATTGGAATAAAAAATACTAGTGTAGGAGTTCAAGAGATAAATCACGCCTGGGTCACTGGTAAATTATACAAGATGTTCAAGTGCCTCATACATTTTAACACTGTAGGAATAATATTTTACAATGTACGAATTTGAATTGTATTTCAAAGATTTCTGTTTCCATATTTTTCTGGTCAGTTTCGATAATAGTAAATTGATAAAAAGCATTCGATAGATTTCGTAAGAATTTATTTTCACTAACATTTCTTTCCACAGTAGTGAAAATATCAAATACGAATTTGCCATTTCTTTTCTAGACATTGTAAGATTTTCTAATATCTAAATGTACTTGTATATGAGTGACATACACCAATTTTAAGACACTGTTAGGAGTATAGCAGACAATTCAAAATCCTTTTGCGCGGATACTTCCTCTCACAAAATCTGTCGTCCTTGAACTCACTTATTTTTATACAGCATAACAGTACTCATTACTATTTTTTTATGATTTTAGTCACTTTTGAGCCTATCGAATTCTATCGAGTAATAAAATAAATTTTAACTCTTCGTTCCATACTGTAATTACTTCAACTTAGAGATTCTTCTAATCAATCAAGCATTAATTATAATGACTCTATTCATCATACATTAAAAACCGGAATAATCATTTTACATAAAATCGAAATCACATTTCAATGTCCTTGATAAGTGTTTTAGGCGGACCACTCATCTAATTGATGGACCAAAAATGAGTTGAATGTACCTTGAGGGCATGCTAATGTAACATTTATTCACGAACATTTAAAGTTTACAACAGTTATAGGCAATTCTATTCATTCAGTCTAGGTTATTGCTTGTGCATGTATGCTTGCTCACACCTCAAGTAAGTCAAGTATTGAATAACTCATTAACACTAGGGCATGTCTTAAGTTAGGTATTATGAGTACATAGGATCTCAAGAAGATCTGGAGAAATATCTCAAGGCGTAGTGAAATTTAATCAGTGAAATAAGAAATTACTTTCTGTACATATTTAACCAGCGCCGATGACGACGTGCCCTAGTGCAGACAAGCTGTAAGGCACATCTCTCTCATTTTCTCGATCCATGGACGCCTTAAAACTACTTGTTCAGTAATCACTATGCTTTCTCCTCCTTTTCCCTGTTATACCGTTCTAGTTCCTTTAAGAATTGTCCTTTAGGTTTCATCACATTGGGCCGGTCACCACGGCACTTGGGGCAGAACCATTTCCCCTTGGGTTTGGTGGTGAGCGAGACGCAGGAGAAATGGAACCACTCTATAGGGCAGAGGTCGTTGTCACAGAGGATCATTTCGCCGAAGGAGATCTGGTCGCACAGGCAGTAGCGCGGCTCGTCCGGGTCGATGGCGTCCGTGTCGCCCGGCGGCGTCTCCGACCGTGCGGCCGCTTGGCGAGCTTTGCGTTTTTTCTTTTTGCCAATACCTGAGAGAAAAATTACGATTTTAGGAAAAAAAACTTTAACTTTTCAGAAACAAGAAAAAATCTTGCCACAATACATATAAGTAACAAAAAATATTAATTAGACAAAGTAGAATCAAAATACGATGACTGTCCTGATGGCGCATTCGGTAGTGGCTCTTACTTTCAACGGTGATTCCCACCCTGGACCAACATTTGTGTGACGGACGGACACTTGTGTTTGTTCAGGTTGTTGCTGTCTATTTGTCATGAATACAACTTTTTGATTATGATATCTATGGCATCAAGGTTAATGTTTAATATTTATTTATTCATTTATTATAATTTATCATCATCCTCTTGCCCTGCTCCCTGATCATTTGGGGTCGGCGCATGTTTGTCTTTTTTCACACGCCCCATAAAAATAAACTTAAATTCGGACAGTTAACTACAAATAGTAATATAAGATTACAAAATAGGTAATTTTACCCTTCTTATGTGTAGTATTGTGCGTATGCCTCTCACTGTCGCGTTCGCTAGAGTCGGCACCGTCGGTCGCCGCGCCCGCCGTCGTCCGGGACCGCCGGGCGCGCTTTGAGCATCTTTCTCCTGCAATAAAAGTTAAGTAATTGTAAATAAGTAGAACCTTTATGAAAAATACTCTAGTTCTTGTTTTCAAGATTTTATTAACCATATAAAATATTAAGTAAATATATAGTAAATAAAAATACACAAATATTTGCATAAAAACAGCATTGCACCTTCAGTTGGAGAGGTAGAATTTTATTTCAAATCTGTTATTATTTCTGCCTAGTGATTAATACCATTTTCTTTTCCGAGGTATGTTAAGACAAAGATTATGATTTGACTGGAATCCTCGATTTTCTTACTATGTCGGTGGCAAACAGGCGAGCGGCTCGCCTGATAAGCGATTTATACAGCCTATGGACATTTGCACCTCCAGAGGACCTGCATACATGCTGCCAACTCCTTTAAAATCTAAACACTCTTTTTTGAAGAACCTCCTGTATTGCGTTAGAAATCAGCATAATAAAATTACTGAAAACTCTTTTAAGATCATATAAAAGTTTTCAGTAATTTCATTAATTTTAATTATTAGCCCTATAGATTTATTATTTAATATATTACCTCCAGACTTGTCTTTCTCTGTTTTCTCTTTTTCCTTGTCCTGGGCGCGCTCAGGCGGTGGCGGAGGTGGCGCGTGTGTCGGTTGCGCTTGTGAAGAGCTTGTTTCCTTATCCCCCCCTCGGACTGATTCCAATGGAGGTGTTGTCTCTTCCTTCACTGTGCCGTTTGTGTTTACGTCAAGACAGGATACTGGAAATATATCGTTTTAATAGTCAGTAACAGTTGCGTTTCAGGATTGTGATAAAATATTATGTAGTTATATCTTTAATTTAGGCTTCATTAAGGAACATTAAGTATTTTATTTGGATGGAAATGATGGCAATACAATTTAAAGGACAGGGTGTATAAAAATGGATACAGCATATTATATTGATGTAATATAAGTATGTATTTACAAATGAAAAGTATTATATGTATATTGACGACCCGTTTGGAACAGTGGTACTGAATGCTGCCTTTGGTCCATGGGTTGCGGGTTAGATCCCCGCACAGTACAAACATATGTGTGCATGAACATGTCTGTTTGTATTGGGCTGGGTGTTTCCTATGTATTATAAGTATATATTTACAATAGAAAAGTACTATATGTATTTTATTTGTAATCCCACTGTTGATTCTTGAGCTACCTATCTCGGGGTTAGATCAATGTATCTGATGTTGTGAAATATTATATGAGTATAATTTTAATTCCACTGTTGGTTCTGACATCCGTAAAACAGGTGTTTGAGCTACCTATCTCCGAGTCAGATCAATGTATGTGATGTTGTGAAATATTTATTATTTATGTGTTTTATTTTTATAATTTATTTATTTCTCTTGTTACGCTTGTGTTGAAATATTATTTGGAAAAGCTATAAAAAAATAAAGAAAAAATATTGAAACTTTTTAAGAAATAGGCTAGTGGTCAACTTACTAAGTTTCTTATGGTCACCATCAAGAGATCTCTGTTTATTATCAATCAGGTCTTGTGTCAACTGTACAACTTGCAGCTTTTCGTCACCGATCTCCTGGGCGGCCACCAGAGCAGCCTGCAAGCGCAACGCGGCTCTTCCCCGGCGGCGTTCCTCTGTGTTGGGCCCAATACATACTGCTAGGTGTGTCTCAGCATCACGTAGACATTCTGAGTGATAATAAAGTTATGTCATAAATCAAAGAATTTTGTTCAAAGTTATGATTTAAATAAAACTTATTGTAGAAAGGCACCCTTGAGGTCCAGGCAAAGTCAAACCACCTGCTTGATTGCTTTCTACACTTATAGTCATCAATCACTGAGGTAAATTTCAACAAAAAATTTGTATTTCCACTGTTTGTAAGACATTGCTTGATGTTTAATAGTAAATCTAATAATACATAGGATAAATGAATGATATGTTGACAATAAGGGTTTTTTTGTTTTTGCCAGTAAATTTTGAATGGAATATTTGTACACATTTAACATTGTACACATAATCTAGTAATAAATAATAGATAAACTATTTGATTAGAGAAGTAAAAGTACATTCTTACATAAAATAATGCAACAGAACAATACCATCTCTGTGACACCTTGTGTAAGGATTGTAAGGTTTTTTTTAATGGAAAACCAATTCATTTCATACTTTCCTTCTATGCGTAAAGGCTAAGACTATTATTATAAATTAATTAATAGAAACAAGCGTTATTTTGGTACAGCGATGCTAATGTATACGTATCTATACATAATATAGTGCAACGATGACAAACGTCAACACAGATTTTTCCGAACCGTTGGATGAATTATATCAAACATACATTGCAACAAAAACGATATAAAACGAAAGATAACTTAAAGAACGATCAAAATACTGAGATTTACCTCTGTATGTCACGTCAAGCTCTCGCAGGCGAGATAAATGTCGCTGTAGGTCGTTTGGAAGATTTTCAACACAGTCCAAGTAATTTTCTACGTATGTTGCTGAAAGCAACGCTTCGGTAGAAGTTTGGTTTAACATTGTTGAAATTATAGCTTAGCTTCCATTATCAGCACGCAGTAAAATGTGAAATAATTTACTTTCAAAGCCAATAACAAGTTCACTGCTCAACACCCGTCAAGCATCATATCAGTTCGGAAATCTACCACGCGAAATGACATTTGTCTATTTATGGAACTGTTTTAATGTTAAGCATGCTCCATACTTTACTTGTGCATTGTGCGCGAAGTTGCGAGAATCAACTCCACAGTGCGCGTTCGCGGCATCGCTCGCGATTCGCGGGATAAGTGTGGAGCATGCTTTAAGTGCTTGAGTCTTTGCTTTGAATAGAGAAACCAAAAAGGCAATGACTAAGGAAGGTTATAGTATAACTTCGTGAGAGAAATATTTCCTCCACAAAGAGAAGAATTTTCCCTCAATCATCAGTTATTTATGGGTAATATAATACTCAAGCAAAAAGGGTTATCTTCGTGATAATACTCTAGCTGGAAACGGAAGAAAAATAAAAGTTTTTTAAAAAGAATAGAGTCCCCGCCACCAAAGAAGTTCCGTGAAAAATGGTTTTCACGCATGGAAATAGAAATCGCGAGGGTGTCAGGGTGCACCTCTATGTTTCCAACCACCATGCTCTTTCATATCAAAAATCCCGAGCACATAGAGAAAATCCCGGGATTTTCCTTATTGGATCGGATTGATAGCGGAAAACCATACAAATATATATTTTTTTGTAATAATTTTGCGATATACCTATCACAAGCCCGAGAATTGGCCTCTTGGTGTCTATTTATTTATTTATGAAAAAGGGAGGCAAACGAGCAAGCAAGTCACCTGATGGTAAGTGATCACCGCCGCCCATTGACATCAGCCACACGAGAGGGAGTGGAGATACGTTGCCGGCCTTTTAAGAAGGTATAGGCTCGTTTCTTGAAGATCGCAATGTCGTACCGGTTCGGAAATACCGCTGCGGAAAGTTGATTCCACAATGAGGAGGTGCGTGGCAAAAAATGCCGTGCAAAGCGCACGGTGTTGGACCTCCACCCATCCAGATGGTACGGGTGGAATCCTAGTTTACGGCGTGTAGTACGGTGGTGAAATTCAGCAGTGGGTATTAACTCAACCAACTCCTCGGAACACTCACCATGGTAAAGGCGGTAAAAGACACCTAGAGAGACGACTTCTCTTCACAGGGCCAGAGAGTCGTAAGTGATCAGTGAGATTCTCTAGTTGATATTTTTTTATAGCAATCTTCTGAAATTTATTATTAAGTAAATAGCACACTTAAAAATTCTTCTCTTCATTGAGATGAAATTTTAAGTGTGTTATTTACAGTGAGATTCTCGTCGTCGACTATTCGAGTTGCACGACGTTGAACGCGATCGAAAGGCAGGAGCTGATATTGGGGTGCTCCGGTCCAGAGATGGGAGCTGTACTCCATGTGAGGCCGAACTTGTGCCTTATAGAGCTGAGACGGTGGGTTGGCGTAAAATACCAAATTGCTCTACCGAGGACACCCAACTTCTTTGAGGCTAATTTAGCCTTATCCTCCAAATGACCACGAAATTTAACGTCACTCGATATATCGACGCCGCCAAGAATCCCAATGCTCGGTTTGGTATTAAGGTGAGTATCCTGGAAGTGAGGAGATGCGAAAAAGGCAGTTTTCTTCTATCTTATTCTTTATCTTTGTTTTATTCTATCGTCTATCAGTCTTATTGTCTTATTCTTATATACGACATTAATATCACTACAACATAGTTTTTTTGTATGGTTTTCGGGTGATATCCGCCATGTTCAAAATATGACGAGCACGAGAATTGGGCTACAGTAAGGAAACAAAGTTCTTCTTTCCTTCCTGGATACCTAGTGCCCACAGAGTACTTTTTATAGTGCCGGGAGAGTAATATTTTTTCTGAATATCTAAGATCAGTAGGTTTGAGGCTGATGAAACTGTGGATAATACGTAAATACGTACTTTTCTACACAATTCAAGTCATAATCACTACATCCATCCCAGAGGTGGTAGCTAACTCCATACTGGAGCGAATTTGGGTTCTAGCAGGCAACTGACCTTACAGAAAATGCAGAATGAATGACATTATGTAGGTAAAGTTTGCTCAAACTATACATACATAGTTTATACATAGTTTGGCCACATATCAATATCAATAACTATGTAGGTACCTTAACTATTCCAATGCATAGGTAACGTAATAACGTTTCTTTTGGCATAGGAAAGGTAATAAAAGATCGAAAGTGGGTTACATTAAATAAAATAAAAATGAAAATGTCTTTATTCAATTTAAGTCCATACAAAACATTTATGAATGTCAAATGTTATGTAATCTATCGCTGATGTCAATTTCCCCCGCGAAGAATCAGCAAGAAACTATGCAGCTTTACTCTTTTTAAATAATATGGTACCTAATTACAATTTCCATTCTTATACAAATTATGATAACAGTGACAGTATGATATACAATGCTTATAAATTAAATTATACATTAGAGGACAGGCGAAGAGACCAACATCTCCAGGAATCCTTATCATTTAAATAATCGTCTACTTTATGCATTAGGCAGTTTTTTACATTCAACTTAAACTTACCTATGTAGGTACCGGTAAATCAATATTTTTTAAGGTACCTAACTTATTAAAAATTCTAATCAATCCGACAAATGAATTTCCAATTTTATGAAGTCTAAGATTTGGGACATCAAGCCAATGTTTATTTCGATGGTTAAAGCTATGAAAATCTGATTTTCGCGAGTGAAGGTGCAAGTTAACATAATACCTACAGTCATAAATGTATTGAGATGATAGGTACGGTTAAAATATTGATTTCCTTGAATACTTCTCTGAGTCAGTCACGTGATCTAAGACCGTAGATGGCACCGATGACCCTCTTCTGCAAAATGAAGATGGCTTGTAACTTACTACTAAGTTGTAAGTCAGCACCGGATCCCCACAGTAGTAGACCATATGACATCAGACTATGATAATAGCTAAAATAAACCAGTCTCGCTGTCCGGATATCAGTCAGATTACTTTTATTTCTAACTGCATATGCAACTGAACTTAGTCTTCCTGCCAAGGCAGCAATATGAGGGCTCCATTGCAATTTTGTATTCAGAGTGATACCTAGAAAAACTGTGGAGTTTGTGATTTCGATAGGTTCGTATATTCATGACAATATTAAGTTTGATCTACATTATGAACTTAATACATTTAGTTTTCTTTGAATTAAGAACCAAGTTAATTATAAGTGAACCACTGTTATTTACTTCGTCAACATTTTGCTTTTGTCTATCAACCTTAAAAATCAAGGATGTATCGTCATCAAATAACACTATCTCACATAGATCTTTGGTATAGTAAGGAAGGTCATTTATATAGATTATTAAGAGCAAGGGCCCCAATATAGAGCCCTGGAGCACACACATGGTTAGCGGGGCGCCAGAAGAGTTGGTTCCATTAACGTTGACCTTTTGAAAAAGTTCGTTGATCTTCTAAAAATAATCATAAATGTCTCTGTAAGTTAATTACAATAAATAACACAGTGTGAACAGTTGAAAGCGTGCATGCAGATAATGACGAGTGTTCACGTGGACAGTAGGTCTTAGATAGATATATAAGTAAGTTTCCAAATGTCCGATGAAACTGGTTCATGTCCTTTGTGCCACTATACTCAGTTCAGTAGGAAATGATAAATCCGCATTATTTATTCTAATTGCAATAGGCCCACATGAACACCTACAAAACTCACCCACGCCTTCTTTGTCATAAACAGAAATGGTTTACCGCAGTTCGCCATACCAACCCGTCGTACTGGCACGCAAATCAAAATTTTACTTATACCTATTTATTGTTCTGAGCCTATTTACTTATCATTTTGACAAACAAAAGTCAAAACGGAAAAGTTTGACGCGACTATTTTGGCTTGAGGCTTTTTTGTAGTCGCGCGGTCCAAATTTGCAGTAAATCGTTATAGTGTAGTGAAGTGTTCACCAATGTCATCCACTCTCATTTTCGTGGGGCTGCCGGAGGATTCGAAGAGTTCGATTACAAAGTATGTACCTATTTACTACCTATACCTTTATTTACATCTAGCTATCATTGTTGCCTACCTACCAATAAGTTTATTAGCATCCAAGCAGTTCTGGATTTGTCTACAGGCCAGAGAGGCCGTGTCCTAGGGGCGGCTAAAATATTAGTTTAGAAATGTACAATGGGAAAATATCAATAAGGTAGCTTATGGTTTGCAAATGTATAAATTCGGTGCTACTTCCAATAACTGCATAAGTAGGCTTTAAATACTTGCTAAATTGATAAATTAATTACTTAGTTTACATTACATAAGATAAGTAGATAGAGTTTTAGGTAGATGTATAGATATTTTTAGGTACTTACGTTTATTTTATACATATGTACAGACAGCCACAGGTTACCTACTACTACATTCTGTCAAAGTTCCCCAATTGATATTTAACCGAACCTGTTTGATATTAAGGTGAGAATCAGGTTGAAGAAATTTGTCAGTTTTGTTTCCTTTGATGTGTGGCTAAACGTACATACAAAAAGCTACGAATATAAGTACCTATAATTATTGGCTGACAACCAAGAGATTGTCATGTGTCAGGAGGTGAAAGAAAGATCTTTAATCTAGATTTTAACCATTTTTTAAATTAAATAAAAAGATTCCGACGAATTGAGAACCTCGTCCACTATAGCGCCAGTTAAAAACAAGGTTATTAACCGACGCCAAAATGGAGGAGGTTAACAACAAGGTTAACGCCCTGTTGGTCTAGTGGTACCAGGCCGTGATCTCGGAGTTCTGGGTTCGATTTCCGGGCCGAGCAAAAAGTATGTTTTCGAATTTTTCGAACATAGGTAGCTCGAGTTTGTGATCACTAATCCGCATTTGGCAAGCGTGGTGATAAAGCCTAATCCCATCATAGTAACGATGACTTGATTTCTATGATGGAGGCCTTTGTCCTGCAGTGGGACAGTATATAGGCTGATACTTTACTTTACTAACAACAAGGTTTACATTTACCTAAAAGGTTTCTTGGCTTTTAACAAGTACTTTCTATAACTAATAGACTTATTATTATGAGTTAGCTTCATGTTTTTATGGTTTAAGTTCTATCTAGGCACTTACTACACTCCTTCGCAGTCCATTCCAGCCAGCCCAACATCCATTAAAACCTATAAACGGATAAAGATACCACTCTGGAGGTATCTCATGAGAACAGCTCTAAACTATCATAGTAATTGAAATAAAAAAGATATCATAAATAAAACGCGAGTCGCCCACACGACAGTCGAGGCGGCGTCGCGCCGGGCGGCTTGGAGTCGAGGTGCGTTTTAGTATTGGTCTTTATGTCCAGCGAGCTTAACGCCTTACGCTTAGGTTGATATAACAATTCTACATTATGCATATTCGGGGTAATGATCTGGTCAGGTTCTTATTATCTAATACGCATAACAAGCTGATCATTATAACAATGATATTTACAAATAATTTGTTGCTCTCCAATTTGATGCGTATGATCTATCTTTTTCATCTTTTGATCTCGGAGGGAAAATGCAATACTCACCGTCCTATCAGATCCGACAGGGTGTGTGGGAATCCCTCTGGGAGATAACCCCAGAGGTTTACCCACTAAAACCCTCCGAAACCCGCCGCTGGTGATATAAGTAGACGAGTAAGTCATCAGTCCGTCAACCCCGCCTGCGGTTAGCGTCCACCCATGTACAAAGGGAAAACTGTCACAGAATGCGAATGATCTACCTTAGTAAACAGAACCCATCTGCAGCTTGAGAGGGGCGTAATTATATCATTGGTTTAGGTAATGAAGATATTATGTGTCTGGCAAATCACGTGGTTCCTATATAGATGAGCTGGTTTTATGCAGCCTTTGTCATAATATAGGTATTACAAACCATCCAGACAATGGCGGCGCGCACCAAGAGGTTTGGCTCCTCGTTCCTGCCCCGAGCCGTCAAGACATGGAATGCCCTCCCAGCTCATGTGTTAAACATGAGCGTGTGTCCATCATACAATCCGGGGTCTTCTAGGTGGGGCATCTCAGCAGGCCATCGGGGTGAGGATGGCAGGCACAATCGGTACTTTGTTAGTTCTTTTGTGCCTGTCAACCTCATATTTGGATTTCTCGGCCGCTTACCATCAGGCGGAGGGAGGTCATCCTGATTGGCCTTTCTATAAAAAAAAACGTGTAACCATGATTGAGTTGGTCTGGTTCCCCTGTTAAAGGATTGCGAAGGTCAGACGGCAGTTGCTTCATTGTAAGGACCAGACTCCCCAAATCCTGAATCATGGTCCAAGCGAACCCGGGGCTCCAGAGCGACAGCTTTGGACGCAAGCGGGAATTGCACGCTAAGGTGAGGAGTGTATATTAATATTGGCATATTTCTTCAGATCATCACGCATTGTTTTTCATCACATAGGTAGGTAGGTGAGCTGATTAATATTTGGAGTCTATATTCATATTGGCATATTTCTTCAGATCATCATGCATTGTTTTTCATCACATAGGTAGGTAGATGAGATCAAAAGACTTTCCATTCATATCACCATGGAACGGGACTCTGGAGGATATCTTAACAGTGGATGGTAGGTAGGTTAAAGGAATTATATTTAGATAGTCCAATTGTTATAATATTACCACCTTATTATAAATCGCGATCTTAAGTTATTACCATACTAAAACTCACGTCATCCCATTCCAACACGCAATATTAAAAGGGGCCGGCACAAGTTTTGTTCCGGGACTATCCTTAGTGCGCGATTTGTAATAAGAGGGATTGTGTCTTATTTATAATAACAAAAAATATACTCAGTATGTTAAAATGTAACTAGGTAATCATCATCAATATCTCCGGAAGTACCCACTGAGTATGACTGCTGCCTGAGTATATTTACGTACTTCAAACTAAAGCAAAGTTTAAGTTTATTTTTATGCTAACTTGTTTAAGTTCTAAGGTTCTTTGGTCTATGAATTTGGAATACAGAAATTAATACTAGTACTAATAGTCGACTAGTTGTTTGGCGCCAGGATCTACCTACCTTCGACACGTCAGTCTAACTCAGTGTTTCTCAAAGTTTGCACTGCTATGCCCCACTAATGCCCATGCCCGGTAAGTTTCACAGTGCCTCTTCGTGGCCACTGAGTAGTCTGAGTACTTATGGCTAGCTAATATTTCTATATCACCTTTTGGTACCAAAATCCACATTGACTTAGAAAAGTTTTCTCCTATGATCGAATACTGGGAATGCGACCAATTATTCTGTATCCATGGTGTGGTACCGAGTCGCGACCCACGGTTTGGGAAACACTGGTCTAATTGAAGGTGTAGGCCGATCCAGATTTATACGAGCTGGACGTGGGCGGCGCGCGCGCAGCCGCCTTGAGCCCCCCAATTAAGGTAAACGACAAGCTTGTTTGAGTTTTAGTGCTTCATTTGCTCAAATTAGGCGTTATTGTGCAATATTTAGTCAAGTCACAGTGGAAATTAGCCAGTGGTTTAATATATGCCAAGGGTCAAATATTTTTGAAATAGAGGCATGTACGCCTCGGTGGCGCAGTGGCGAGTAAGTGGGTGATTACTTTAAAGCGACGGCTGTGATTGTCGTGAGTCGATCCCTGAGTTGGGCCAAAATTTCTATCCGAGTCTTTCTGTTAGAAATACTAAGTATTAAGATAAAGTCTGGAAGATGACGGTTGAGTCTTGTACCCCCCTGCTTCGGAAAGCACGTTAGGCCGTTGGTCCTACGCTTGATCCCTATTCGGTCTTGTCACACTGGTGTCCCATAGAAATAGGAGGTCAACGGAATATAGAGTGCATTTGTGTCTGCGCACACATTTGTGCATTATATGTCCTGCGTCGATGGCAGTTTTTTTATACTGTGGTCAAACTGAGTTCGTTCAATCCATGAATGGTCAGTCATTGCACCTTGAGGTATTACAAAAGGTTGGACGGATTGTGGGCTATAAGTGGACATTGTTTTCCACCTTTCCCGGCTCTGGGTGTTTCAATCTGTTATTATGATTACGACACACTTGCCCCACAATGGTCGGACAATTTTCTTTGATAATTCGCTCCGCTAATTCACTTGCGATTGCGAGGAACAACGGTATCGAACAATAGAATTGTATCCTTTCATTTGTCAACGGTTACACCTACCTTTTCGATTTATCCTATACTTATTTGGCAAGTTCGTGTCCTTTCTCTTTGATTCTACGTTTATTGCAAGCCTTTCGAAAATTCTCAAGCTAAATCTACAGCTAAGCCTCCCTTTGTATTCGGAGATAAACATTGAATTTAGAAACCGATAACATTCTAAGTTCACTAATTGTACGAAATTTAGTGCAATAAAATTAAATAGGTAAAGAACATCTCACATTGACCAGGATTACAATACCAGTAGGTGAAGTACCTACCTTGGTTACATATGAGACAACAGAATTATTACTAGTATAATTAGATACAAAGACATTACAAACAAATTGTATAGGTAAGCTCCAGATTATGATTCCAAAGTACCCCAAAGTAAGTACTGTGGGATCTGAGGATCATTAGTGAATCATAATTGCGGTGTTAAGGTCTGGTGCAAAAATGAAATTGGTCCATATACAATAAAAATCTTGAGATTTGGCTTAAAACTTGGGGTCCCCCAGGTCGGTCGTGTCTTCTACTTAATTTAAAAACCCAAAAGTCCTGAGATTTTTCCAAATGTTCGAAGTCCGGCCGGAATATTACGAAATCCTGAGGTCTCAGGGGCATGTGAATGCAAGTGCATAACCTTAGGATTAGGTGCATGCATGTACCACAAACTAGGGATGATCGATATTAGAAAAGCATCGATGTTGACATCGATGTTAACATCGAATCAAAAGTATCGATGTACGATAAATATCGATCGGAAGACATCGATATTTCTAAAACATGTTCTTGGATACAAATAGAACTGTGTTTTAATTATTACATTGCACTCTTACAGAGACACCGAAGTTTCATTATTTACAAAATCAATAGTAAATTTACCTCACTCATCAAGTGTGTGACAGTAACCATTTATTCTTCAATCTTTTGAGAAATTAAAACAAACTTATTCGTACGGCTGTGGGCATACTCCGATTATTTTGTTCAGTGTCATCTAGTGGAAAAAAGTTGAAACATAATACTCATTTGCTAATAACTATGAAATATTTAGTTGGAGCTAGTACACCTACTGCAGGCTAGACCGCGCCGGAAAATAATGGACGTTTCGATATTTCATTCAGGTAACATCGATGTTTCGATGATATCGAAGTCAACCCATCGATGATAAAACATCGATGTTTTGTAGTTAAACATCGATGTTTTTATAACATCGATGAATATCGATCATCCCTACCACAAACTGGCAGCAAAAGTCTGTGCAGCACGCACGCACCTGCCACATAGGTAATTGCACCAAACTTCACAGAGATAAAATCAACTTACAGGAAAAAGACAATCCGTGTTATCGTCCCGTCCATAATTTACTTAAGGCTCGCAACGTACCTATTCGTTACTCGATCCCGACTTGAAGATAGCCCTGCAATTGTGAATATTACAGCTTGGCAGTTCCCGCTGCCCTAATAGGATTAGCGGGGCTCAGACGGTGGGGATAGGGTTGCAGGCTGGCCAGGCTGAGGATTAGTTCATGTTCAAGAAAGTTACATAACGTGATTTTTTGATAGCCCTTAGCTTTAGGAGTAATACATGTGCTTTAATATTAACGATTTGCTCTAAGAAAAATAGAAATATATCATCATCATCATCACCTTAGCATAAAATCCCGGTTGCGTTCCAAGCTGGCGCTTCGAAGACCGGGAATGAAATATGAAGAAAGAATATCAACATATAAAAGCTCAGCTGATTCTGATTGATGTAATTTATACAACGCCGGCAACGCATCTCCACCCCTGGTGTGGCTGATGTCCATGGGCGGCGACATCGCTTGCCTCTTTTTCTCATAAAAACAAAACAAATTAATATAGAAAAACAGTTTTAATATCAATTTCACTTGTTGTGCAGACAGCATCCGGTGACTATAACAATTGTACCCGTCATTTCGAAAAGGGCACAAGTTCGTCAAAATGTGTGACTCTTTTCAAAATGACGGGTTCGAATGCTAGTGAACCTAAGGTGTTTGAGATTAAAATGAGAATCGTTTGAAGAAAGCCAGACTTGGATATCCATACTTACATCCTTGGGGTTGCGACAGATTGACGAACGCATATGGTCACAGCCCTATGCAGTAACAGGATAGCGGCGGATCCCGGATCACGTTCCGGGAAGCCCTGGCCCCGGTCTTATGCAACTGCAACGCGTCGCGAATCTGTTGTAGGACTTACATTAAGGTGACAGGTAGGGTACACTAGCGACGTCAATCGATTTTAAATTTTAGCTACTAAACTGGATCTATTTTAAACAATTTCGGAGTTACAACCTCTCGGCAATCACTTATTCTATTTATTAAATAACCATGCAGAAATGTTGGGTCCAACGCGTACGCGAAAAATTGATTCACGCCAAAAGCGGCCACTTTTGGCGTGAAAAACGGACCCAACATTTGTGCATGGTTAGTTAAAAATTAAAATCTATTGGCGTCCGCTAGTGTGCCCTACCCGTCACCTTAAGTATAGGTAACCCATGACCGCCATGTTTTTATGATGATTTACCTCTTTCACGTGTCGTGCTGTATGCTGTATAGTCTGTGCTGTATAATTAATTAAGTGAATGTTTATTTATCTGACTCTAAGGGTAGGTAATAATAAATGAAAATCGGAGGTAAAGTGAACCGTTAATTAGGGCGCGAGTTTCGCCCGCAAGAAACCTGGGAAGACTGGCGTCTCTCTCTGTTACATGTAAAACGAACAGTCAAAATGCTAATATCAGTATTAATTACAATGTTGCATTATACTTATGTGTCGCTACAATGACTTTGAAGGAAATTGGTTAAAGTACGAGTAATAATAATAATAATAATTGATTTCAATTTAAAGATTACATTCGATCCATTATTGTTAGTATGCCTTATAATTACGTTAGTAACAAGGAATTAACAAAAACAAGTAAAAAGGCAGAGAAAGACACCTAAATCATTTAGTTGGTGCCAACCAGAGCAACCGACCTCAGCAAATGGATGAAGTGCCTCTCTACTGTTGGAGCTGGCCAGCACTCTCTCTAGCAACGAAGACGTTTTCTTGCGTATTACCGCATAAAAACCATCCGTACGCGACTGAGCAAACATCTCCGATGCACTGCAGAAGCGGGGCAGCCCCAACAAAACTATTGTTATATTGGACACGCAGTCTCTTGGTGTAGCTGGTCCACAGTTTGCTCGTTTACAAGTTTTGGCAGTACGCCTTAAACAGAGTGATTTTCACTTGATTACTGCAGCGAGAAAATCTGCGGGCCAGCATATTACACCTGACCGCCAACGCCCTACGTTCCCTCTCTATGTTGACATGGTCCTTGAGGTCAGTTGTTACATAGTGACCGTTAATAGCTTTGATCAGGCAAATAACATAAATGTATTTTTTTTATGCTCGAGGCGACTAACTAGCAAGCGGATCACCTGATGATAAGTAATCAACGCCGCCCATGAACATCTGCGAAATCAGAGAGATATATGCGTTGCCGGCCTTTTAAAAAAGAAGTACGAGTACGCTTTTCTCTTGTAGGTCCTTAAGTGTTACAGCCGGAAATACTCCTATCTGCCAAACCCTTCCACAGAACTAAGTAGGTATGTATGTATGTATGTAGTAAGTAGTACCTACTTAAATCTTCGTCTTAGGGTGTCAATCCCTGATTGAGTCCTAAGCTGTCGCTTTATTACTATGTCACCTTCATTCGTAGTTTGCACGGTCTTTCAACCAAGTTGGTAATCGTGGCTATTGTCACGCATGCCGTCTTACCTTCTGCTTACGCTGTCTAGCCAAGTACGATTACCGGTAAATCGAAATTGGTCGGATCAATTTAAAACACGAACGTTTCTGAATAACTTCGGCTCTGGATGTGCTGGGAAAGGCCATCGAAAATAGTCATATGGGTATAGGCACCGAAGAAGTGCGATGAAGAGGTCTTCATCAAAGTGGAGAAGAAGAAGCTCGCCAACCGTAACTACCGAAGTACTGCACCGTTAGGAATCGGAAAGTTCGAGACTCACACTAAGCAGCTGTACGTTTCCCGCCTACACTGGTCTACAAAGATCGAGGGAGTCGTAGATTACGTGCGAAAGAAGTCCAAGGACGCTGAAGGTCGAACGGTTGGAGTCTCGCCACATTGAACTTTAGCTCATTTGTATTGAGAATGCCGACCCACTCCCTGGTGACCTTTATTAAGGTGGACTTCAGGCCGCAGGGAGTCGTCTTTCGGAAGTTTCGAGGACGGCTACCAGCTGACTCTACGTGCCGCACGTAAAATTAATGTGGAAAAAAGTGATATTTATAATATATGTATGTTAGACTGTAAGGTATTTATTATATGGGCCAATGAAATATTTTTAATGTATCTTGTTGCCTGAAATAAATGAATTAAATAAAATAAATAAATTTAGATTAATAGTACAGGGAATTTCCTTGTTACTACATGATCCGTATGAATTTTCAGGTGCATTTATTTATTTTATTTAACCACAATAATGGAGACACGCGCAATGGGGACGACGGGAATGACTCGGACAGGTCAGACTCGGATGGACCCAGGCATTCCTGGGCAATTCACGGTCCGGATAGATTTGTATGTCCGGGAGAGATTTGATAAGATGTTGAAGTTAGAGCATCATTCAGGCTAGGTCGATGCCCCTATATTTGACCCCCGCTGGCAGACGGCAGACGGGTAGCCCTACGTAACAGGATAGCGGGGCTCACGTTCCGGGCAGCCACGGGCTTCGCCTGCAGGCTTAGTGCGTTGCAAGTGCAACTGGCGCGTGTTATTGTTGTTTTTTTTTATGACAGGTGGCAGACGAGCTGACGGATCACCTGATGGTAAGCGATTGCCTCCGCCCATGGACACCCGCAACACCAGTGGAGTCCCGAGTGCGCTGCCGACCTTTAAACTCCCCTTCACCCCCGTGTTGGGACTCCGGTACCCTCACTCACGCAGCGAAACTCAGTACAGTGCGGCTTCACGCCGGTTTTCACTCCGGTCGAGCCGGAATTTATACAATACCTAATGATTCATCGTATTTTTGTTATTACATTTGTATAGAAATTAGCCTCAGATCTTCAAGGTAATCGTTCTCGGTATCCATCTGTAAGCAACTATTGCTTAAGCTTATGATATTGACCGATCATAAGAGGCTAAAAACCTACGACAGTCCATTTTAAATGCTTGAAGAGTAGGTACTCTACATTTAATTCATAAGTTGGTGTTGCTCCCGAATAAAACATTCAATCGGGATTTTTGATCTTAAATTTTCCCTAGCAAATATTTTGCTTTCGAGTTTCAAATTTATAAAGTAAGGTAACTCGCTATTTTAGCATAAAAATTTTGGCCTTAAGCCAAATATCGCGTATCTACCTAATATAAGGGTACTAACGAAATCAATAGGTGTCCATGGGCGGCGGTAAACTTACCATCTTCAGATGAACCGTCTGCTCGTATAAAATACTATACTTATATATAGATATTGAAATACGGAATACATCAACCTCTCTTTAATAGATCCCACCCAGTAATGAAGTTAATTACGTTGACAGAACTTAACTAATTATTACAACTTTGATAATAGATCCCACCCAGTAATGAAGTTAATTACGTTGACAGAACTTAACTAATTATTACAACTTTTTATTTGATCAGATGCACTTGACTCTACATATATTACAAGAACAGAAGTGATATTAGTTGACTTCTATTCTTATGTAGATAAATGATAAGTGAATGGCCACTAACATACAGCATCAGGGTCACAATCGAAAGTGATGTGTTAATATGTGCGATAGTGTACAGCAGTCGTGGCCGAGCGGTTAAGGCGTCTGACTAGAAATCAGATTCCCTCTGGGAGCGTAGGTTCGAATCCTACCGACTGCGAGCGTAGGATATATTTTTTTCTATTTTAATTTTTACTTTTATGATATCACGAGATTGTTCACTTCAGGGCCAAATTGATAAGATTTCATAATATTATTTGACCAAGCAATCTGCAAATGACTAGCTGAATCTACGTTTGGCGATGAGCCATCTCGACTGCTTTGTTCGTTGGCCGCAAAGTCACATTGCTAGAATGATATAGTCACTAAATATCACACACAAAGATGTTCCAAGTTATATTCCCTAAGCTATACTTATCTACTGTTAGAGGAACAAAAATCGATTGGTTAAATCACTAATTGATATACGCACAACCCTTGTAGCGTCACTCACTCAAGATGTCAGCTTCTCATTGTTAGATTCGCACGTACTATACTAAAAATTATCATACATTATGTTAATTAATTATTGCTATTATAACAGTAATCCTATTCAGAATGCGTTTCATTGTTAAAATACTACCTAACTGTAGTTCGAAATAGGTACTTGAATCGGATCGCCTGTGAGCCGGGGAAGGGATCCTGGTTTGGCTCATTAGCCCTAGCCTTTGTTTTGATGTAGCTGTCTGCGCTGTATCTGTCGCCGGTGGCGGTGGGCAGCGACAGTCACGCAGCCGCGCCCGCGCACCGGCGCGCCCTCGCGGAAGCCGCCGTATTACATGCTCCGCTGCGCCCGCGCACCGCAGTCCGCCCGCTTCTGCAGCAGTGTTGCCAACTTAGCATCTGTACTTCATTTATCACTATTTTCACAAGTATCATCATCATATCTTATTACCTATTCCCGGTTGCGATTAAAGACGTCGCTTTGGAGGCCGGGGTACCAAAACTGGACCATAATTCAGCATTTCAGACGCCGTGGATAAGACTTTCCTTATCCAAGGCGTACGTTCTTATCCACTGACATACCATCGATCTACCAATTAATTAGTCTATCTAATTATTTTTACATTTAGCAACTACCCTTTACAAGTTAACCGCTTCGTTCGTTCTATATGTGACAAATACAAATTCAACGTTTTCATATGACGCTATTATGCAAAATTGTCGTGTGTTCGAGTAAATCGACATTTTACTCGTAGACAGCAAATTATTCAATACTCAATAGTCATTCATTTTTGGCATCTTGAAGTATGATGCCAAAAACCACACGTGATACTTAGAAAGTTAACACATCAAATTCTTCATGGAATCTGGCCAAGGAGAGCTATTTGTACTACATTGATTACTGTTGGAAAATGTTTTTTTTTGTTCTGTAGCCCTAAATTGGCCAAGAACACTTTCAAAAAATCTTTACTATCTAGCACCTTTTCACATGGCAACCAGCACTAATTTGAGTTGGCCGTCTGGGAGATGCTGGGAATCAAAATGTTTTAGAAAATTGCTTGCGTTGAGGTTTTGCGTTGGATGTTTGTCACAAATTGATTGATTGCCAATTTGTTGACACTGCGGTCAGTTCAAACTACCTCTGCTGAAATAGAAAATTTCATCATCATCATTTCAGCCAATATACGTCCACATCTGGACATAAGCCGCCCCCAATGATCTCCACACAGATCGGTCCTGCGCCGCCCGCATCCAAGGGATTCCCGCGACCTTCACCAGATTGTTGGTCCTCCTTGTGGGGGACCTGCCACGGCTTCGACCTCCACGCGGCCTCCGCTCAAGTACCTTCCTACCTCTTCGGCTGAAAATTTATTCTATGCTTAATAGAAGTTTTAAGTAAATTAAACAGAATCTTGGAGGTATGTACTTAGTTATTTCTGCAAAGTCTGCAGTCCATCATCACTGATTGTCGTATAGGAAGATGACAATGCCTTAAAAAATTAACTAAAGGCGTATTATTTTAGTATAAGTGACTTAGATACCAGAAATGACAGTATTAAAAAAACATACTTTTATTTTTTCACCTGAATTTTCATAAGAAATCATCATAAGAAAGTACATATTTATCATCTAATAAGAAACATATCTATAATATATAAATCATCGCTTCGGCATGAATGGGCCGGCTCGACTGAAGTGATACCATGGCCTCACAGAAAACGGGCGTGAAGCAGCGCTGTGCTGTGTTACGCTGCGTAAGTGAGGGTACCGGGGTTTAATGGTTGGCAGCGCACTTGTAACTCCACTGGTGTCGCGGGTGTCAAGTGATCCGTCTGCTCGTCTGTCACCAATCACATAAAAAAATCTAAACAACAGACATAAACGATTGGAGGTGGTTCCGGAATAGGTATTCCTTCGGAGCTCGGAATAACCTCACGTACTTTACGATACGTATCTGTGACGATACTTAATTAACTAGAGTTCACAGTCACACAATGCTACGGACAGAACATAGCGTCAATTAGCACAGCCGGCACTCGATTTTGTAGGTAGGTAAACTATACTTACTGCCTGCTCGGTGTAAATTGCTTGAATAAATTCCGCAAATGGGAAATCTAAGAATTGAAAATACAATAGCTCAGTGGTTCAGACCGCGCTATTAACAGGCGCCATCCATACTAGGCGAGTTTGAATCCGAGCATTCACCTCTGGATTTTTCAAATCTATGTGCGTATTGCTACCATTAGCTCGGCGGTAAGGGAAAACATCATGAGGAAATCTGCACGTTTCGAAAAGTTTCTGAATAGTGTAACCACGGTTCAGTTGGTCTGGTTCCCCTGTTAAAGGGTTGCGAAGGTCAGACGGCAGTCGCTTCATTGTAATTACCAGACTTCCCAAATCAAGAATCATAGTCCAAACGTATCCCGGGAAACGTTAAAGAAAGAATGAAAGAAAGAAAAATTTATTATTTTGGACATCACAACACTACATACGAGTATAACATTAGTTACAAAAGAACAAACAAACAAAAAGAAAAACAAAATAGATACAGAAAATAAAAACAAAACAAAACAAAGGAAAAACAAAATAATGAACACTAATAACCAGGCAGTTAAGATGAGGAAGAAGCAGTAGTAGATATGTTTATGACGTGTACTTACCTTTTTTATGTGATATGTGGCAGACGAGCAGACGCATCGCCTGATGGTAAGCGATTGCCGCCAACCATAGACATCCCCGACGCCAGTGGAGTCACAAGTGCGCTGCTAACCTATAAACCCCCCTTTTACCCCGGATTGGGCTTCCGGTAACCTCACACACGCAGCGAAAGCTGCTTTTCGCCGGTTTTCTGTGAGGCTGTGATATCACTCCGATCGAGCCGGTCCATTCATGCCGAAGCGTGGCTCCCCCATGGTCAAAACCTATCCTTTACCTATCTAAGTTACCTTACAATGAAAATATTTATGGTCTGGACAGAAAGCATACAGTGGCCACTGTATGTTTTCTGTTCTTCTCATCACCACTATACCTCCAAGATGAGCCATTGCAGACCATTTTTTTTCCACTTATCGCATAAAGTGGTATTTTAAAGTAACTCGAGAAAAGGACATATTATGATACGAATATTTCGTGAGTAGGAGTGCAAAGGATAATAATATCCTCCAACCGATTACGGCTACGGAGGCCAATCTCAACGATCAGCCACGTACGAAGGATATATTATAGTGCTCAAGTGTGTGCGCAAACACAAGTGCACTCTCTATTCCCTTACCCTCATATTCCGATGGGACACTACTGTGACACGACCAGAGAGGGATTGGGCGCAGGACCAACGGCTTAACGTACTTTCCGAGGCACGGGGGTACAAGACAGCCAACTTCCAGACTCCGGGCTGCCACTAAGAATTTCTTACCGAAAACATAGGTACAAAGTTTTGGCCCGACCCGGGGTTCGAATCGGGGACCTCTTGCGCAGCCGTCACTTTAAAGTACCACCCACTAAACCACTGTGCCACCGAGGTAGACAGAGGAGGTACAAAAGACCCCATTGGGTCGACGGGTTCCATGAAAATGGACCCTAATGGATAAGTGGTCGCCCGTCTGTTATAGGTTACCTACCTACCTACCTACCTACCTACTTTAAAATATCGGGCTCGGATAGTGAGGTTGATAACTTTGTTAAATGTTAAATATATTGTATAGAATTAACGATTTTATATGGGACCATATGGGGATGTACTATGGGCCATAAAAGTTAATATATGCGCTGGATGCGTGGGTAATATTGGCCACATTCTGACCGTAAAATCACTGTGGACTTGGGGTTTTGACGCTTATCACATGGAGATAAGATCTGACCAGAAAGGTTTTAAGGATTTAGTTAGACGAAAGTGACCTTATTGACCCTTAACTGAGCATCTATTGTAGTGGAAATAATTTTTAATATTCACGTCCATGTTGTACCCTATAGATACATTTATAATGTTTATAAATAAAATACTGTAATCTATTGTTATCGTATCAGTATTGTAATAAATATTTGTTTTGTTAAGTACTTAACTATAATCCATTTGTCTGTAGATTAGATACCTACATACAGACAAGTAGCTAGTGCTAACAAAATACATTTACTTAGATAGGAGGTAGGTACCCCCCCTGACCCTCTTTCATCTTAACGTATAATTCCCAGTTGCGTCCAAAGCTGTTGTTCTGGTGCCCGAGGTACGCTGAGACCATAATTCAGGATTTGGGAAGTCTGGTAATCATTGTATGAAACGACTGCCGTCTGACCTTCGCAACTCTTTAACGAGGGGAACATTTTTTTTTCCCAGGGGAAACCATCATGGCCGTCCCTTGGCTACATGTAGGGAACAAGGTGGTATGTGGGACTCAAACCCTAACCAAAACCCCTGGGGTGTCCATCTCCGCGTAATCGCGGTCACAAACCCTACAGCTGGGACTAGACCGTACCGATAATCGCGCTCGCCGCTTCACAATCTGGCGTAATACAGCCCTTTAACGCTGTACAATCTACTAGGACACCCAGTAATGTCATCCCCGCGGAGTCGTATGCTGAGCAAGTCACTCCCCAGCAGTGGATACGCTCACGTACTCCAAACGCCCGTTTAGTCGCCTCCTACGACAGGCCGGGAATCTTGGCAGTATTCTTAAACACCCCTAGCCACAGGGCGCTTAACATGGGGAACAAGATCAACTGAATCATGATTATACATCTTTCGCTTTATCATAATTTTGGTGACAGCAGGACTGAGCTATACGTGAATCACACGTTAAATAAATAAAAAAAAATCTTTATTTGAAACATAACAATTTTCCAAAAACATTTTACACGTTAATAGCTGCAGTAGTCAGAGACTGTGTCGCAGTTATTAGCGCCCACCTCACATTTGACAAGCGTTTCAAACATTTACAATCGTGATTATACTTAATTAAGTTATTAATTAAGTTAATAATGTAGGTAACAATAATTTAAGGTATTTATAATTAATGAAAAAACAACCAAAAACAAATCAGAGTTGTGTGTGTATGTGTGTGCGAATTTACCTATATGAGTGGGTAATGTATGTGTGTATAGTGTGTATGTGCGTGTGTGTAGTGTAAAAACGTTAGAAAGAGACTAATGTGAAAAATGTATAGATTTTGACATCAGTCACCTATATCATGCCAAAGCGAAAGGAGTATAGGTAGTAAGTAGTAACACATTTCACGAGGTACCTACCCTTCACAGCGAAATCGTAATATTTTTACTATGGTGTCTAGGTCAATAAATCATATATCGAAAAGAAAGGTTGATTTAAATGTAGCACAAAATATCTCCTTTAAATCAAAGTGTAATAAAGCAATAACAGTTGTACAATATTACTTGTAATCTAACTGTAAACGGTTAATGATGCACTACCACATTTTTGCTGTCACATCGTAAAACGGTTTCAATGGCCGACCACGAATTTATTGCGCAGATGATTAATACCGATTCGGGTTAAAAGATCGATATCATAGTAAATGGATAAATAATGGTCGTGGTAAAAAACAACTGTCACTTTCACGAGCGGAATAAGATCGCGAACTGTTGGTCACCGTGACGTAGCGCGGGGATAATTGGTCCTATTATATTTGATGACCACTGTTATTACCAGCGACCAGTTTACCTTGATCCATCTAAATCACTTCGAGATTAGGCATGGGATTACGTTGGAGGGTCGCGAGATGCTGGTGGTCGGCATGGCCAGGGAAATGACTAAGTTTCACCTGCACTAATGAGGCGTAATGGAGATGCGGTTTCATGCTACCGTGGTGTCGCCCCGGGCCGGCTGTCTTACCCGGCATTACCTCTACCTAATCATTTGCTAATGGTCGCCGATGATTGATTTTTATGTACTCAAGCGGCTCCAGCCGTCGAGCTAAACATTATATTTGACAGGAAATGTTGCGGGGAAACACGAATCCTACGATTCTAACTAACAGTTACAGAAAGTAGAAATTGATTTTACAGTCAATGATTAGAGTTAACACCGGGAAATTGGCATGTTACAATGTAACGAGGCTCAGATGACGTTAAATTTTGCTTCAGTGGCAAGACAGTAATCAAAACCTTTCTCTAAAAACGCTATTTAATGCAGGAGCAGTTCATTAATGAATGAGAAATTTTCAATTTATAGGAAGATAGTCAGCATTAACTTAATATAGTAGAAAATATGTTTTACAAATTCAGGGGGTAACGATGCCTTAAAAATTTTTTTGCATGTTTTCTACTCACTACAGGCTACCTCACACCTTACCCATCCCATTCCACTTCCGTTTCCCCTCGCTAACTAACCTCCTGTCGTAGGACCCTGTCCGCGTCGGAGTGCCGCAGCATCGAAGCCTTCAGCTCAGAGGAGTTACAGCACATAACAATCACGAGCTCAATAGCGCCGAAACGCGGGTGAGATTCATTAACATGTATGTAGAAAAATAGACTGTATAATGTATGATACCTTTATTCGTAGATAGTGGAAGCATCAATGTTCTAACTAGAATAGAGTGAATGCTTGTGAAACTAACAGTGTAAAAAAATCAATCACTGATGTTCGAACAGACGTGACATCGTTTTAATTGCTGGAAATAGTTTAACTATTTTTGTAGATAGAGCGGGGAGGGGGCGGTAGAGACACAGGTAAGTCAGGTCGCTAAGGGGCAAATTTCTTGCACTCGACATTGAAGTGGAATTTAGAGTTTCATACATTAGTCCTTACAAATATCTTATTCGACTTTAATGTCGAGTGCTCGAGAAGCAGCCTCCAGAGGGCCTATTCTCGAGCACTCGACATTGAAATCCAATTTAGAGATTTCATACATTCGTCCATACAAATCTCGAACTCAACTTCAATGTGGAGTGTACGAGAATTGCCCCCCTGGTTAGCTTTAAGAAAGTTTATCCGTTTTCATAATGTAATTTTGTGCGCGACGAAAATATCGGTCGTGCCATGATACAAAATAAGTTCAAATATTACTAAATAACTAGTATCCTAAATGACGCACAGTCTATCAATCTCCTTACGTAAGGAATGTTCGGGTGAGCATGTGACATTGTTACTTTTGGCAGTCGGCGCCCTCCCTGGATGGTACGGTCCTGCTCCGGACTGATTCCTATGCGATCGATAAAACAAATAATGTTCGCGTGATTGATGACTCTCGATGAAAATGCGAGAATACGCGATTGTGTCTGACCTGGATCGGAAACCTACATATTGAATTGGGCGTTATATTGGCTTTTAATTTTGTGCATTTTACGTATCCGGGTTAGACTGTCGAGTTAATAAGTTTGCTTCAAAGAACGGGTTTTCTGATGAAAAAAATGATTTGTAAAGGCAATGGTTGGAAAATTAATAAGCTTGAATTCTATGATGATTTCATCTAGTCAAAGCGTCTGCAGACATGAAATCTCTACTTTTAATGCACTCGTAGTATTTTTTCTGTTAATAAACAATAGTGGATCATTTCCCTATAATGTCATCCACCGAAGTAAGTTTATTGTAAACTCCTCTTCAAAATCTTAGCGTGTAATTCCCGGTTGCGTCCAAAGCTGTCGCTCTGAATCCTGGGGTACGCTTGGACCATGATTCAGGATCTGGAGAGTCTGAATTACAAGTGACTGCCGAAACGTGCAGGTTTCCTCACGATGTTTTCCCTCCCCGCCGAGCTAAAGGTCTATCAAAATTAAATGTTCAATATAAGCAATTGTTCTAGCCATTTTAGGGTCAGAGGCGCTTGATAGCTTTAATTAATAATGAAAGGGCTGTATAATTGACGTAATTAGTTAAACGCAGTCGAGAACTCCTGGGCTAAGCACCGGCGGTTATCAGCCCACCAGTAATTGAATGATCCCTTCCTGCACAATTAAAAAGTCGTTGTTGATGGCGGAGAGAGTAAGAGCCAATTGGTTACTAGTCATTAAAGCTCTGAGAGTAGGGTGACCAGTTGTTCTATTCGATTCAAGAGTTATTTATCGTTTGTCCTGCAGTGAGCAGTCAATACCTTTATTGCTAGTAACAATGTGAATAAATAAATTCGAAGTCAAGTGTAATTTTAAGAGTCCCGTAAAATGTTTTTTAAGCATCAAAATTACATTTTCTTCGTTCACTCTTTTACTCGTCGTCATATAATGAATAACTGATCCCTGTAGGGAAAACGATATGGGAATCTGGAAAATGGGAATGGACTCTGCTTTACAGGTATCAGTTTTAAGTCGACCATGTCGAATTTGTAAAATGTGTAAATTACATACGGGTTTGTATGAACAAAACTGTTTTTGTGCCGCGAAAAACGGAGCTACCATTAAAAATGGGGGCATTATTATTGAACGGGCTATGCGGGTCTGATTCAGAATAATTGATTCAACTGTTGTCATCACTATATTTCACAGTTCGATTCGGTCACAAGTTCAATCCCAAAACTTACGTGTCCCAAATAAACTTACGTGTACCTATTCTTATTATTCACAAAAAATCATTAAGGTAGAAAAGTTTTCTTGTCCTTGTCATCATCATCATCATCATATCAGCCCACATCCACCCACTGCTGAGTGCCTCTTTTTTATCCCGCCATTCCCTTGGGTCCCTTGCCAGCCTTATCCATTGTTTCCCCAGCCGTCACAAATCGTCGGACCATCGTGCAGGCGGTCTACCCGCCGGACCTTGTCATACTGTATTAAAAATAATTATCGTAATAAAATATTGTTGAGGATTGAATTATTGGTTGTTCGTAATTTAAAATGGATACTTATACTTTAAACTGTAGGTACATGATGATATTTGTAAATAGTGAGTTCTTGCAATACGCCGACGAACTGTCAAAATATTTTGTTTGACACTTAGATTAACTAGCTTCGTTGGGCTCTAAAAGACTGGGTTACTGGTCACCCTACCGAGGGTGAGTGCAATCACTCATTATTGCAGTCGGATGTCTTTGATAACGTGTTTGTTTAGAATGTAGGGAACTAAATGCATTAGTGCTGTTTTAATTTCCATTAGCTAGGAGTAAAGTAATAACATTTAGTCAATTAACTGGACTTTCTCGAGTTCTTTATGTCCTAGTTGGGTCGGTTTCAGTTACCTATTTAATCATTTGTTTATTTTCTGGTACGGTCAGCATCAATAGTAGCTGCTAAAAACCCTCAAATTTTAAAAAGGTCTTTTTAGTGTCTCATTATTTTGCCAAAAAATGAGACACTAAGAAGCTTGAAAAAATTTTTTCTGCGAAAAAAAACCGCCTTCAAATACCACGAACTAAAAAGTGTAAAATAATATTTTTATATATATGTATAAAATTGTTGTATTAAGTTACAAAGTATTGGGCGCCTACTTCGGTAAAACTTTTTCTCGAGTGTAATGTTATTTGAAGTCTTATAAAGTGATAAAAATATTATTTTACACTTTTTAGTTCGTGGTATTTGAAGGCGGTTTTTTTTCGCAGAAAATTTTCTACTAGCACTTAGTGATTTGTATAGTTTTTAACACTGCTATTGTGTATCGAGTGAGTAGTCATGTGAACAACTTGGACCTAATAGTCTTAAAACCATTTTCTTGGCCAGAAATATACTGTTTTACACTTTTGAATAAACCAAGATATCTCCAATCAAGAAATTTGCTATGGGTTTTGGTATACCAATCTTTGCTCAGACTTTGATTTGTGTCCTTCAAATTACGTATGCAGATTTATAGCAAGGGAATAATTTGTAAGGCCGTAATAGCTTGTACTTACTATCGGCGATCGTGACCGGCGCAGCACGTGCTCGTCCGGACGGAGCGCAGAGCCGACGATCAACCAGCCGCTTAGGAGCGATCTGTCAGTAATGTAATCATGAGGATTGCAGGGAATCCTTCACATAGACAGCTATGCTAGGTTTTGGTTTCAGGTTTTTGGATTTAGAATAAACAAGATCGTCACTCATCGTGATCCATAATGATGACTACTACTAACACTTTAGCATGAGTATACCGTCCGAGTAAGGGCCAATTCGACTTTTTCGACGATTCAATTTTTTTTTGTAATATGGCTCTACTCGAAGATAATTCGCCAATGTTAAGTAACTTATTGAGAATATAGGTAGTCAACAATCACGGCTACAGTGGCCGTGTGGTCCCCGGCAGAGTAGAATAGGCCACCCTCACTCTTACCGAGGTGTCGTAAAAGGCGACTAAGGTAAAGCTGCTGGCATGATCATCAGCACCCAGAGAAGGAAACTCTGCATTTATATCAAAACCCTCGCCAACTCGTCTGCTAAGCGTGGTGAGTATGGCAATTACCCCTCATGTGATTGAGGAAGGCCCGTGCCCCAGCAGTGGGGACTTAAATGGGCTGGTGATGATGATTCAGCGGATACCAATCTAAACACAATCGCGGGTTTTAAGACTCTATTAGGTTCTTATTATTAGGATCACTTTGCGGTACTTCACTGCACAAACAAAGACCAAATTTGTATACTAAAAACCACCAGACACTACATAGTTTAAAACCTTTGAATTGCATCAGCCCACACGGTTTGTTTTAGCCCTACCCGCCAAATCATTGCAATAATAAATCAATATGTATAGCGCTGTCATTTTGTCTGTCTGTCTGTCCATAGAGTTATTCACGGATAAAGATTGGGCGAATCCAGCCTAAGAAGAAGAAGAACACTGCTTACCTCTCGTAATCTGAGACGTCCATCCTTGCCCTCAGGCGAGCCGTAGGCTTGTTTATCAACGACGTGGCATATATTTTTTTACATTTATGGGTATCTACGAGTAGTTTTTGGTAAATTTACATCTTGTACGTCTCACGCAATTTGCAAATACTTTTGTTCCTATGTGGATTCTGCATTAGGTATACTTGGTTCACAGCAAAGTGATCGACGCGGGCCCTTAAATATTTATGGGCCTGCAGGTACGTTTTGCGGACAGCCGCGCAGTTAGGGTGACCAGGACTGCCACTACAGATTTAAGGGTTACTAGCATCAAGGTCTCAGATTTTCGGTAGTTCCTAGCATCAAGGTCTCAGATTTTCGGTAGTTCCTAAGTCCATATTTTTAAAAATTCTGACTAACATTGCTGTTCTGTTATTCTTATGCAATCGTTTAAGGTCATGTATAGCTAGGGACTTTTTCTAGGGGAGGCCATGGAGGGTATCATTTGCCACGGGGCCGTGCGTATCATTGGTTACGAGGGGTTCCCCCGGCGGCATTATTTATTAAGGGGAAGGGGGGGGGGCACATGTTTCTAGGGTGTCCTCCCAAGCTACGCCCATGTATAAGGTACCATGGTATAGGACGTACCTCGTAGAAACGTTGCGATACTACCGTATTTATTTTTCGAAGTAAATAGGATTTTTCTATTTATTTTGCGCGATAAACGCAACAATTGGTCAAGTGGTCACCCTACGCGCACTTGACGCCGCCAGCGTGACGTCACGACCGCATTGACTTGCGCAGGAGTTATGAGGAATTGATGAATAGCTGACACCGACACCATTTGTACCAGCCCGTCATTCCTACTTTGTGATTGTTAGAGCATTCGTTTAGTGCGGTTTTCCTGTCATGCGGATTAAAAAACATTTACGCACGTGGAAGACCCGCCTAAGTAAATGTTTCCATGTCTTTGTTTATTTTCTTGTAGCCCGCTTTATTGGAAAAACATGATAATCTGGCCGCATGCGGGACAAAATCCGCATCATAGGTAAACCGCCCTTAGACAGGACAGATATCGCCTTCTGTTGTCCGTATCAAAATGACGACTCTTATCTTTCATCGTCAGCCCATTTAAGTCCCCACTGCTGGGGCACGGGCCTCCCTCAATCACATGAGGGGTAATTATTTTTATTTATTTATTTCATACACACAACAAATTACAATTGTTACTAAACTAAGCACAAAAAAATAAAAATAAGAATCTAGATTGTAATCCAAAATACATGCGTATTGAGGAATTTTTTTTTATTTCTCCAATTGCCATACTCACCACGCTTGGCAGACGGGTTGGCGAAGGTTTTGATATAAATGCAGAGTTTTCCTTCTCTGGGTGCTTATGATCATTCCAACAGCTTTACCTTAGTCGCCTTTTACGACACCTCGGTAAGAGTGAGGGTGGCCTATTCTACTCTGCCGGGGACCACACGGCTTATCTTTCATTCTGCGTTAATTCGTTCTAAATAGGCATATTTCCCCTTAAAGTAATTTGATAGAATGTGGGACCACTCCCACATTCTATCAAATTATTTTGAGGGAAAAATGCCTATTTAGCCTATCTGCTAATTCAAGTAAGTAACTACTTGGTCTCTATTAAAAAAAGGTTTTTTCCTTTCGCAAAAAATGTTAGCTTCGGTGTCTGGGGAGCTATCCCTCCAGATGACTAGAATTTTTCTTCAGGTCCAATCAGTTTACCTACTCTATTCTAAAAAAAGTCCCCTTAGAATAGTTTTGCTGTTCATTCATAATTTTACACAGCATCATTTGTTTCCAACTTCCTTGCCATTTTCAACCCACGCTTAGATACATCCCATCTGTAAATAGACCCACAGTGATTGACGACTATAAGTGAGAGAGTTCAGTACTTCAATTAATTGAATAAATGTTCATAGATATTTCTGAGTATTCGTAACTATTAAAAAACCAGCTAAAAGCGAGCCGGACTCACGCAAGAAGGGTTCCGTACCGTTCTCTAACAACTATACAATAAATGGGAGCATCCCACTCCTTAATATTATTTTATTTTAATTAAAGTTAATTCAATTTAATGTGGATATACAACCAAATATTATGTGCATCAGTCAAGCGTCTATCTGTTGCCGTTACAAATATCGTGCAAAAAACGGTGATACAGGAACACCCCTTTGAAAATAATTCCATTTTGTTTTTATTATTTGTGTTTTTAGTGGTAATGGAAATACGTCATCTCTGAAAACACTCGTAAATCACTTGTCTATTACGGCTCATGGTGACAGATATACAGGGGGGTTTTAGTAATAAGGTATCCTAGTTTTTAGGATTCCGTATTAAAAGGATTATAATAGATACCCTACTATACGGAATCTTAATTGTTTTTCTTTATTATTTTCGATGCACCATTCATCATATAACCATTAATTTGTCCGGCATTGGTAATTGATACCTAAAGGTAATTTAATAAAAAAAATACTGTATGAATAAGGCCCTATTTGACCAAAATCTTTATCCGTGGATAAATCTATGGTTTAACGTCACATTGGTTTAGAATGACAGCGCTATAGTCGATTAAGATTGGTCGAAAGAGCCCTAAGTAGACAAGATTTGAAATAAGTAGATACAGAAAATTACTTATAACATTTGACCATTTTTATACATAATAATTATTTTATAAAAAATCACCATACTTATTCAAGCGGTTAAAATATAAAAAATCCCATAAGACGTAAGACATAATTGCAAATGTGTAGACTAACTACTTTCTACAATAATTATCCTAATTAAAAGAGACTCAGTGCTTTCCTTAAGCGCGGACTTAGGGCTTGTTAGATCTCTCGAAGGAAGTATACGTATAGAGAAAGTGCTAATGCTAATATACAATGTATAACAATTTTCCATTCCTATGTTGGGCAAAGGCCTCCCCTGAATTCCTCCATTGGGCTCTATTTATACTCATGCTTAGTTAGTGCTAGATCTAAGTCATCACGACATCTCTTTTTGGGCCTGCCTCTTAGGTAATTGACGTCCTGACGTTGCTTTATAGTTTTGGTCCTCTCCGGGTGTATCCTACGAACGTGACCTTATAGCCTATCCTTTTGAGCCTAGCGGATTCTTATGTAAAAGTATCAGCCATCATCATAGAAATCAAGTCATCGCTTTTATGATGGGATTAGGCTTAATCACCAGGCTTGCCAAATGCAGATTGGTGATCACAAACCCGAGCTATGTTCAAAAAATCCGAAACACACTAAACTTTTTGCTCGACCAAGGAATCGAACCCAGGACTCTGAGATCACGGCCCGGTACTTAAACCACTAGACCAACAGCGCGTCTGGATTTTATTTTTATGTACAAGATAGTAATTCAGTAAAAAACTATTCTAAAGCTATAAGTTGTAATCTTAATGGAGAACGCCGCTGTAGAGATCTACCCTTACCATGAGTTTTAAAAACTGTTCTCGCTATCGAAATCTATAGCTTTGTCCCTTTCATTGTGGTGCATGTGAAAGAGACAGAGCAATAGTTATGGATAGCGAGGATAGCATTTGAAACTCATGGTAAGGTCTTAGGGGACGATATGCCCAGAGAGATTCTTACACGCTATCGCAGCGCGAACGCTCGTGTTTACTGCGACCGCACACGTGCACGAACAAAATGTTTGTAGTACTGTCACAGCCTTAAAAGTGAGAGATTGACATAGACAAAAAGTTTAAGGTTTTCATCCGTCTACAAGTTTACCAGATCTCATCTGGCCATCTTTATGCTCCACTACAGGGTCGGTGGTGTAACTCTAATAACATAGATACCTATCGTTTTGGCTCGAGCAGCCCGCAGGGAGAACCAGTGTGGAATGATCTTGGTTTTCCATATCATCTGAAACATTTTATGAGCCTTAAGCTCTTAGAATTGTCTATGAGATTGTGGGAGTTTCTTTACTGCTATTATAAATTCTGTATAAATTACATCAACTACTAAAACAGGAAGAATAAAGGTGCGCTAACCTGACCCTAGATTACCAGGGTGCAGGGTAGAGGGATATAATGATAAAAGCATAATTTATGTAAACAAGTTAGTAATTAGGTAAATGGTAAATAGTAGGATTTCCTTATTGCCTGCATATTAAGGTTCGACTCCGGCATTCCTGTGGAACCCGAGACCATTCCCTTATGGCGTTTATTTATTAGTTTCCCACGGACTATCGATTTCTGACCGATGTTCAAGCTTGCTGCAAAACCTTTAGCGGAAGCCACGGAAGATAGAAACATGGTTTACAGATTGAAAAAACAAGTATGTAATGTAGATTTACGAGCTTAAAACCTTTTAAGGATTATGACGCGACTTGGGAAAACAACTTCTGGAAATGATTATAACAGTGACATTAGATCTAAGACACTTCACATGGAACATTGTAAACTTAATCAAAATAATTTGTACTTTTTTAAATGTACAATTACGAGTATTATAATTTTTTTTCAGGTTAGAAGGAAAGTAAAAAAAAAAGTTGAAATTGTTAAAATCTGTTTTTAGATAACATTATTGGGGATAGAAGAGTAGAATAGGCCACTCTCACTCTTACCGAGGTGTCGTAAAAGGCGACTAAGGTAAAGCTGCTGGCATGATCATCAGCACCCAGAGAAGGAAAACTCTGCATTTATATCAAAACTCTCGCCAACCCGTCTGCCAAGTGTGGTGAGTATGGCAATTACCCCTCATGTGATTGAGGGAGGCCCGTGCCCCAGCAGTGGGGACTTAAATGGGCTGATGATGATGATGATTGGGGATAGTATATGCACAAGTCTTTTCATTGCAACAATAGCACTTTCGCCCTCAATCGAATTCGAAACTGTTGTTCTTGTGTTAATTTGTGTAGGTAACCTTTTGTGCGACAAAAAGTACCTATCTATCAATCTAGCTTGCTGAGAGGAGCGGCTTGGCACAAACTTTGGCCCATCCTTGTTACGGTGGCCTAAGCGGTCGTCGGTCGGATAGTATCATTAAACACACACATGGCCGCCATAAGTCACTTCGCTTGTTGCTTATCATGTGCGGCTCGCCATTAATTCACTGATTCCGGAGCTATTGATGGCCATGCATGGTGCATATGACCGCGCTCCTAAAACTGGCGGCATATGAAAAGCTGTGCTCGAGTTACGCTAGCATTCGCTTGGAAATGTCACCGGAAAATAACAAGTTCCGTAATTTTATCAATTAACTAGGATTCTGGAGGAAAGGAGAGGAATTGCAGGACAGTTAGCCACGTTGGTAGTTCCTAGGGAAACAGGATAGCTAGGTGGGTAACAAATGACCATGTTACCACTGCCGGGTCTCGTCCCGGTAGAAGGGGTAGACCCGAAAAAGTTGGGCTTGACGTTGCGTCGTAAGAGATGACATGTGCCAATAATCTCATCCCTGGATGCCAAAGACCGGGTGAAGTGGTGGAGGTGCAGAAGAAAATTATGCTAAAGCGAAAGTTTTGTAATTAGCCGGTAAGACACGATAAGATGATGAAAACCAGGTAGGGGATCTGCCAATGCACGCGTCGTCTAATTTATCTATTATTATTGTTATTATAATTACTCGTCTGATTTGAGAAGAGATATGTGATTCATTGGTGGCTGTCCGATTCTGCGCGGACAGGTGTGTCATAGATTATTATACAAAATACCTAGGTATTTTGAAAATTGTATTGTCCGTAAGATGACCATGATGATGATGACTTCTTTAATGTGATCCATGAGGAGACACTATATTTTTCTTCACTCCATCTTACCATATTTTCCTCCAATATCTTAACTGTCAGTGGACGACGATCTTAAAATTAGTGTGACAGGGCCGATAAAAGTGTTCAATAAATTACCGCTGCGACTGCACAAACAAGGGTCATAGTTTAACTTGATTTGATATTTTATGCGAGAAAGGACTTACCTGAGGATACCCATTTAGTGCTTGGTGCTAAGCAATGAATGAATAACGAGGGTTAGGTTTTGCCCTTTTTTTGATTAATTTCATCGTTTATTTATCATTATTGGCGTCCACTAGATTATTTTTTGCAATACCGAAAAAGGTTGCTATGATTTGTAATAATAGCTGTAAGACCATCTTTGTACACTTAGTTTGCCAATAAATACTTGAATACTTAATTTTTACTTCATTTCCCACGATAGCATCCACGTTTTTTTAAAGACCGAAGATTTTATTCAATAGTCAAAACAGGAGAACTTTTTGTTTTAAAGGTTTATTCCGATCGGTATAATAATGTTAGTGAACGAATTAATGCTCGATCAAAAATGTTGTTTTGAACAGGAGCTTGTTTTTATTTACCTCTATTCTTGATTTCACTTTAAAAGTTAGCGATGCGATTTCCCGGATGTTCAAGAGGGGCTCTGAAAACTTTCCATCAGGTGACCCGCTTGCTCGTTTGTCGCCTAGTAGCACAAAAAAAGTGTTACATTCATGAGGGTTTCAACCATGACATAAGTGTATTTAGAGTACGGTTCCTTAGTCTTAAATAGATACTCAAGTGTTTTGCCGCTTAATTAATTAGTATAGTTAGATCCTTTTAAGGATTATGCTTTAAGTAGTTAATAGAGTGACTTTACCGAGATTGGAATCTTGCGAATGCTATATGAATAGTTTAATGAAAGTCCTCTGACCTTATTAAATGTACGTGCTTATCTTGAAGTGATTTCTGATAGTATTGATGGTAGTGACATGGCTCTGCTGCTAATTAGGTAGCTAATTGAGCTAGGTATTTATATGATAAACATCGAGGCACGAATAGATTTAGATTATTCTCGTACGTTTTATCTACTTACTTGGTTAACTGATTATTCAATGTGTCGAAGTTAGCTGGCCACTATAGACCCTTATGTCTTATGGAATAAGAACGAATTTTTGTAGTTAATTATTTTGATGTACAGGTCAATTCTGTTTGTATTTTAATCGTACAAATTGAGGTTTATAGTTAATCTTCACAAGCGATATCTTAAACGCAGAACAAAAAATGTAAGAAAAGTTAGTGCCGTAGTCGTACTATCAAATCATATCCTTTGCCCGAAGGTTTCAGCGATAAGACCGTCGAAATTGTACACTAAATGTCTGTACTGACCAGTACTCTAGTATCTATCTATCTGTCGTTTATAATATAAGAAATAAATTACGAAATGAAATCAATCATGGAAAAACGAATAGCATAAAATATATACCATAGAAGCAAATCAGCAATAGTGATGAATATTGTATGAGTACTTGGAACATGAAGCCAGCATACAGCATGCAGTAAGTGCACGACTAGCATGCCCCTCCGTTTTGCCGTGAAAGACGGACAAACAGACAGACAAACAGATACTTTCACATTTATAATATTAGTATGGATATCCTATTTTATTACGGATAAGAGTAAATATCGATAAGTACCTAATTGAGAGCGTTTTTCAGGAAATAGAGTGTAAAAGATGAATATAATTGTTGTATTTGAATTCTCGGTCACAGATTATGTAAGCTTGGTGTGTCATCGGGCCGTCCGCGGGAATGCAGCTGAAATGGACTCTCACCCATTTCGATGCGATTTTATGTTTTGATGTATCAGTGGCGAAGGGTGAATATTTTCAAAAGGGAAGCCGGAATATGAAATTAACTTACCAAAATGCTCAGCATGCCCATGGATACCCGTGACATCATTGTAGTCACAAGTGCGCTGCCAACCTACGATCGAACCGGCCCATTCATGCCGATGCGTGGCTATCCCACGGTCATATGTTAAAGTCGAAAAAAATATATTTTGATTGGCGCGGCCTAATTTTACTACATGTTTTTTGTTTTCAAAACTTAGAGAACGAAGTCTTGTTCGATAGCAAATAATCTGTGCGACAACAATATATCAGTATTAATGACATTTTTAACCGACGACCGACATTAAGATGACTTCAGCATAACACACAATACAAAAACTAATCCAATTCACCACAATTCAACACCAAAACAAATAAAATTCGACAAAACGAAAAAGCAACAAGTTGTTTACAATTCGCATTATCCGCCATTAAATAAAAACTAAAAAGCAAGGGAAATAAAAATATAGTACGCTCCTGTCATGATTTAATACCGTGCTACATTCATTCTTAATTCGGTATCATTACAATTTTACTTCTTTCTCGCTTGCACCTGTGCGTTGCTTATTAACCTATCTCTATAACAAGCCGATAGGCATCGAGTTATTTCAAAGTAAATTTGCACGTGCTAAAACGAGACGGAACATGACGATCTATACACATAAATGAAAAGGACAGATGCTCAGTATGAGAATTTGTAGTATGAAGAAGTAACTCGGTATTTTACCGGCTTGCCACCTGCATTATTTGCGTTGCTCATCAAATTTTGTAGGCGTTATGTCTATAATTCAAACTATTTGAACTATGTAAGTGTGACACTAAGTGAATTTAATAGATAAAAATATCGTTGGCCCATAGATTCGATTTTTCGTAAGGGAAGCCGACGGGAATCGGGTTGTATGGACTCTTCGCCACTGTGATGTATCTATTTGAGGGTTTTAATTAACAGCTGCGGAAATAGTTCTACGGTATGCCGAGAAATTTTGATTGCTATGCTTGGATGAAGATAGAAATACTTATTATTATTTAATCTGTTCAGTTGTTTTTATAGTTCAAGAAAAACATTTACAAGTTTTTACTTTGGAACTTGAATTTAGGGTGGAACCAGATATGCCCTAGTTTCAAGTGACAGTGTCTTAATTTACTTTTATATTAAATCAATTTATGATTAAGTAGAGTCTTGTTCAAACTCAATCAATGAGGTTCCATATTTTAATAAAGATACTAATTAAAAAGATTTAAGTACCTAATTCATAAAAAATAGAAATAAATTAAATAAATATTTAATAAAATTAAAACTCAAATATTCTTGGCAATTCACTAGTTGATTTACTTTCCTCTGTTTCAACTAAATGATTAGGTAGGTACATACATAAAAATTGGGATTCAAGGCGACATTGTGGTAACAACAAATTTCATTAATTATGTATATTATATAATTATTATTAAATTTCATGAATACTAATGCTAATGCTCACAACATCTCATACTTTGACCTGATTCCGTACTAAGTAGCTTAAGCACTTGTGTTACGGATATCAGACAACAGAGGAACACAAATATATACTTAAATACATATATTACGAATAAACCCAACATTAATCAAATAAAATGGAAACACCATTAAATTTTCAAAACAGTTTACTTTTTACACGGACGAATAAGTGACTCTTATAAGAGTTTTATATGATTAGGTGTAGTTCTAATAAGTGAATTATTATTGTTATTTGATACAGTTATAGTGAATCGACTGTATGTCGCCGGTAAACTTTCTAGTCATCTAATTGTGTTCGATATCAGATAGCCTCTGTAACATCGCTGTGTCATTTTATCTTTCACAAGTTTGTATGTTTAAGGCGACGGATAGGGCACACTAGCGACGCCAATGGATTTAAATTTTTAGCTACTAAACCGGATCTATTTTAAACAATTTCCGGATTGAAACCTCTCGGTAAACACTTATACTATTTATTAAATAACCATGCAAAAATGTTGGGTCCAACGCGTACGCGATTCACGCCAAAAGCGGCCACTTTTGGCGTGAATCAATGTTTCGCGTACAAAAACGGACCCAACATTTGTGCATGGCAATTTAATAAATAGTACAAGTGTTTGCCGAGAGGTTATAACCCCGAAATTGTTTAAAATAGATCCGCTTTAGTAGCTAAAAATTAAAATCGATTGGCGTCGCTAGTGTGCCCTACCCGTCACCTTAATTACTTAACGCAAAAGTGGAATGAAGAATATCTATGTTCCTTTCACTCAGTCATGAAGACGTCTCACTTCACTGCTGGAGTGGTTTGAGTACCACATTCTAAGATCCTAATCGGATTTAATAATATTTGAATTCCTTTCAACAGAAGTCAAGTTTATGTTAAGATTGCTTAGTAGTCCGCATTAATTAATTGTTTAGCGACGTAATTAATGTGTGAGATGTTTATCTTGTTAAGGTTATTTGGTTTTAATGTGTCAGGCTTTTGCCGGTTATGCAGATAGAAGTGAGAGATTTTATTGAAAATTCTCTATTCTATCTCAACGTCTATAATAATCAAGACTTAGGCTTCTATTTTTCATGCTAGAGGCGACAAACGAGCAAGCTGGTCACCTGATGGCAAGTAATCAACGCCGCCCAATGTTTATACTTCTGCGAAATCAAAGAGATGGTTGATGTGCAATTGTAGGTCAATAGTTCAGAACATCCATACGAGGGGACCGGGTTCGAATGCAAGCATGCTCGCATTCGAACCCGGTCCCCTCGTATGGATTTTCACTGTCATATAACTAAGTAGTATAGTATATGATAGTGAAAAATACATACGTGGGAACGGGATCGAATGCAAGCATGCTCGCATTCGAACCCGGTCCCCTCGTATGGATTTTCACTGTCATATAAGTAAGTAGTATAGTATATGATAGTGAAAAATACATACGTGGGAACGGGATCGAATGCAAGCATGCTCGCATTCGAACCCGGTCCCCTCGTATGGATTTTCACTGTCATATAACTAAGTAGTATAGTATATGATAGTGAAAAATACATACGTGGGAACGGGTTCGAATGCAAGCATGCTCGCATTCGAATCCGGTCCCCTCGTATGGATTTTTCACTGGATTTTTCAAATATATGTAATACGCACGTATTTCTACCATTAGTTCGACGGTGAGGGAAAACATCGTGAAAACCTACGCATTTCGGATAGTTTTTGAAACCTGTAACCATAATTCAGTTGGTCTAGTTCCCCTGTAAAGGGTTGCGAAGGTCAGATAGTAGTCTGTTCACTGTAATTATCAGACTCCCCAATCCTGAATTACGGCCTAAGCGTACCCCGGGCTCCAGGAGCCCAATTCTCGGGCTTGTGATATTTTGAAAACATGGCGGATATCACCTGAAAACCATACATAAAAACCATGTTTTAGTGATATATGTCGTATGAAAATAAATGTCACGAGCCCGAGAATTGGGCTCCAGAGCGACAGCTTTAGACGCAACCGGGAATTACACACTAAAACGAGGAGGAATGTAATTGTTAATAGCAATAAATACGTTAGTTACTGATGACGTTTAGGTAGTGGTCTGGTTCTCCTGTTTAAAAGTTGCGTAGATTAGATGGTAGTCGCTTCATTGTATTTACCAGACTTCCCATATCTTACATGATGATCCAAGCGCACTAGACGTCACTGGGAGAGATACGAAGGTATGACGCAGAACTATAGGTAGTGATCGAATAGAAGGCAATGTTTTTATCAATAAACCAGGCATGTACAGATATTGTTTTACATTCTACGATTCTATATTTACCAGATGCCCTATTAAGTAGTATGATAAACGCCATGGGTCTCATTTATATTTACGTAGACCCCTAATGTTTGGAAACGTTAGTTTACAGCAGCAGTCGGAAATAATAAGTCGTAGTTAAGTTTTATGTCCGCCGCTAATGCGAATTCTCGGGATATGCGCAGGCGCAGCCAGCTCAAACTGGCTCCGAGGACACTAATACTGTGACGATGTGACATAATCCTGTAGACGGTTAAGGGGAAGAGCTTCATTGGGAACTTATCTCGTAGAATTAGTTGATTATATTTGTAGCAGAAGAGAAAAAAATGACCAATAATAAATGTATACAACACATACTTTCAACAGAGGAATTCCAAATACTTATGATACTGACAGTGTCTGGGTGTAGGTAGTATAAAATGTATTTAACACAGACTCAGAATAGTCACCAGTGTTCACGAATGTTTGTCCAGAGTGAAAATCGAACCTACGATCTTTGGCGTAGAAGGCAAGGTCACTACCGAATGCGCCATCGGGCCAGTTCAACACAGAAAACAGAATACACGTAAATAATTGTAGGAGAATGGATGAAAGAATGGATGATATATTTGACACATTTTTTTTGTAGTTCATAGTAGTTATATGATATGGTGGAAGATTAGGTGCGAGAGGGATAATAAATAGGTTTAGTATAAACATGTATGTAATGATGAAATTAGACTAATATAAAAATACAGAGAACTAACATTGGAATCTACCTTTTAACAAGTAAGCCTTATAAAGTGTAGTATTAATCTATTCAGTTGGATGGCAGATTATTATGTGATAAATTTACAGATTACGAACTTAAAACGAATACATTGAATTATATCCTTATGCGGAGTTACTAAGTCATGCCTGGGTTGTAGATCTGGTCTCCTGGGCAAATAATAAGTGCATACCTACCTACCTAACGGCGTAATAACGGCCTATGAAGACTACGGAGTCTTCTTAGGCGGGATTCAACCAATCTTTATTAGTGGATAAATCTATGGAATAACGTCAGATTTGTATAGAATGACAGCGCTACACGATAGATTTATCATCGGTTGAGTTGGCCCTTAATCTTTCTGATGGAGCACAGGTGTAATGAGTTCTTCCACCACTTCTCTCCAAAATATTTTTCGGAAATCCATTCCATATTTGTTTTTTTACAAATACAGATTTCGCTATGGTTTGTAGGTATGTACCTATAGGAGTTCAAAGAAATTAACGAATACAACGAATATGACTAAACATTAGAAAACGCCTATTTACATTCTTACCAGCACACCAGAATAATGTGCAGTTAATTGGTAGTTTTAATTAAGGTACTCCTAAACAGAAAATCCTTTGAAATTGCTGAATCAGGCTAGGAAAATGCATTGTAAACAGAAAACTAATTAACAGCGTTAATAAAATTTACATTATAGAATTTTATGGTAAGCTCAAAGTTTAAATAAAAAGGTTGGAACTAAGATAGTTTAATTACTTTTTTGTAAATTGAATTTGTTTGTTTTAATAGGTCCTTACACTGGACAGATTTCAACTCACCATAAATTCTTTGTACACCATATCAAATCTTCTTCATTTAAAGTTTTTTTCTATAAACTCGTGCGTACCAACTTCTATTTAAAGTAAATAGGTATGTCTTTCGGAACATATTTCCTCTCTGTGGTGATGTAATTTCTTACTTGCTAATAAAATCTTGCATGAAAAATAACTAATTCAAATGAGCTAAATTTCACATGCCAAAATGGAGATAAATGATCTTATGCCCGGAATGTTTGATTTCTCTTAATTACAGCGGTTTACGATGTCGATGTCGCATAAGATAACCATTATTATCGTTCTAGTGATATTTGCTACGTCAGGCTTCTTCTTGTATGTAAAAAGCTACTTCTTTCAAAGTGTGACGTAAGAGCCCGCCTCACGAAAGAAGGCCCGCGGAAAACCATGTAACTAAAATTGGAGATTCCTTGTATCTATAATAATAAAGCTCAAATTAGAATGATGATGGCGACTCGAGCGTAATTTTTACGAGACTTTGGTGGCGCGGACTCTATGTAATACTCGTATAATACTTTACACATAGACTTAGGATGTCACCCTGCTAATTCTATGACTTTACGTACGTATAAGGATTATGGAATAGTTTTTTTTTCGCTTTTTAGTTAGCAAAATTTTTAACCGTTGGAAAGCCACGCTTCGGAGTCTTACCACGGCCTCACAGAAAACCAGCGTGTAGCAGCGTTTGTGCTGTGCTTCGTTGCGTGAGTGAGAATACCGGAGACCCAATCCGGGGTAAGGTAGGGTTTAAAGGTAGTACCATCGGGTGATCCGTCTGCTCGTCTGCCACCTATCCTATATAAAAAAATATTTCGCTTTTTAGTAATTTATTTTTGAAGTCGATTTATTTTAAAGTCGTCACTCTGTTGTATGGGATAACCATCTCCTTAAAACCCCCACAATCCTTTGCTAATCCCCATAAACACGTGATTAGCATTCAACCGAGGGTGTCCATATCTAATGCTTGGTCTTCCCACTGGAAGCGGATGCTGCCATATTATGACGTTTATTTACAACTTTTACCTTTATGGAATCGAGTCTGCTTTCAAGATGTTTTACACTCGAGTCATTCATTTTACAATTTCACTCGAATACTTCGACTTGTCTAGTTCATTCGAGTCATCCATGGCCAAGGAGGAGAGCAAATCAGAAATAAGTAACCTAACCTAACCTAACAATTATACATCAACAGAAGCTGATGTAGTATTTTTTCCCCTATCCATGGAGGCGATCGAAGTAAGTAAGTAAGGTCAATCGTGGGCTACTTTGAATATAATTTACAGACCGAATTTTTATCCCCCCTTTTACCGTGGGAGAGCCACGCTTCGTTATGAATGGGCCGGCTCGACCGGAGTGATATCACGGCCTCACAGATAACCGGCGCATGAAACAGCACTGTGCTGTGTTTCGCTGCGTGAGTGAGGGTACCGGAGGCCCAATCCGGGGGAAAGGGGGTTTAAAGGTTGGCAGCGCACTTGTGACGATGGGCGACGACAATTGCTTTTTTTATGGGATAGGGGGCAGATGAGCAGACGGATCACCTGATGGTAAGCGATTACTGCCGCCCATGAACACCTGCAACACCAGAGGAGTCACAAGTGCGCTGCCGACATTTTAAAAAGGAATACGCTCTGATCTTGAAGGTTTGCAGGTTTGCATGGTTACCATCAGGTGATCCGTCTGCTCGTCTGCCACCTATCACAAAAAAAATAACACGTGTGTCTCTTTCGTTTAAAAGAGACGTACGAGATCGAATGGATTAACATATTAATCGATTAATACATTATGTTGTCGGTCAGTTAATAAATTCGAACAGTAGGTATCATTATGCATAACTGTCGTAGGATGCAATTCATCACATGTGATTGATGGAGATGAGTGAGTGACGGGTGCATGATATATCACTTATACAGGATTGTTTGTGAAATACAACAACCTCGCAGGACTACATAACTTCATAAACACCAACATTGGTGTAACGAGATTTTTCACTTTTGATTTTCATAACATGGTAGGTACATTTACTGTCGTGACAAATAAGAAATTAGGCGAATTAGAAGAGACGCGCAGAACATTAGAACATTCGCTCCAGATGGCACAGCGTTAATGAAGAACATTCAGACGTAAAATTCATTGATATTTATTTTTGTATGAAAGTAAAATGCATCAAAGGACATCGTCTTTTTTGGTCCAAGTGCCGGCCAGAAACCTTTTTTTCTGTATTCTGTAGGACTTGTCCTCCTGAGTATTTATTACTATAGAACCAATCCTTAGTTTTGTTTGAGGTTAAAAATCAACATCGTACACTTTCAGTGTATTAACTAACTGTCGCCGAACGCGAGGATTCTAGGTGAGTGTACAATCGCCTTAACAATATTGCTTAATACTGAATGACTTGACAGTAATGACATTGCATTGTCTATGACACTTCTAGCGGGAAAAGGTTGGGAGCAGAGTTCGGTGGATAATTTTGATGAATGTATGAAGCATGGAGAGGACGTCTGTTTAAAACCAGGTGAGTCCACATGTCATCTGAATCCAAGAAGGGGGTGGTGCGGCGTGGATTCCACATACAGACGCCGTCCCGTCTTACATTCTGTGGTTTAACACGCACGTCCAGACGAGTCTTAAGTTCTTATGGATCTAACCTGGAGCCTACAGCCTGGGTGAAGTCTGTAGGCATTTTCCCATCTTTCATATTTACTACTTTGTAGCAGACACGATTCTGTACTTGACCCGGGCCTACAGCTCAAATAAAGTATAGATGATCGCTATACTAACAAAATCATTTTTTTTATGCCAAATCGCGAACTAAGGATAGTCCCGGAATAAGATTCGTGCCAGCCGCTTTAAACGTTGCGTGTTGGAAAGGGATGACATGAGCTTTAGTATGGTAATAACTTTCATCATCATCATCAGCCCATTTGAGTCCCCACTGCTGGGGCACGGGCCTCCCTCAATCACATGAGGGGTAAATGCCATACTCACCACGCTTGGCAGACGGGTTGGCCAGGGTTTTGATATAAATGCAGAGTTTTCCTTCTCTGGGTGCTGATGATCATGCCAGCAGCTTTACCTTAGTCGCCTTTTACGACACCACGGTAAGAGGGAGGGTGGCCTATTCTACTCTGCCGGGGACCACACGGCGTATAATAACTTAACATTGTGATTTATAATAAGGTGGTCAGGGAACAAATCCTAATGGAATATAGTTTTTTTTTCTGGTCGGCACTTTCTTATTTCGACCTAAAATGTGTAGGTAAGTATATGAAAGTGCGAGGCTCTACTTTATTAAAAGTTGAAGATCAAATTTTGTTGTTTACGAAGTTAGCTACCGAGTCTTGCAAGATTGCTGATATGTTTTATTAATAAACATGTATATCACTCTAAATGAAGAAATGCTGAAAGTACTTATATTCATTCACAGCTGCGTGAGATTGGATGGATTTGTTGAATGTTTTGAGTCTGTATATCTATCTCCTGATAAGAGTTATCGTGAATTAAAGTCCATTTAGTATGTAAGATCAACAATATAAGCGAAAAAATTAATCAGCTGTTCCATACATTATTGCTGGGTATTTTGTATCGAATAGGCAGCTGTTTTTTTATAAGCTGTTGCCATGATCTAAATCGACTTTATTCACGGTACCTATTATGAGGCTATTAGGGATGTAAACGATTGAAAAAATAACGGTTTATGCATAAGTTAATCATCATCCAAGCCAGCGTGACATTCCCGGTCGCGCCCAGAGCCGGCGTACCTACGCTTAAGCCTGCATGTAATTCGCCGACTAAATTCATAGTTCGATGGACAAAGGTCAATAGCGTTCAATTCAATTGGCGACGGGTCTTACCAGCAATAGCTACAAATTGCTTTCTCCTCAATCATACGTATAAACTCATTATAGCTATTAAAGATGTCTTCCTCGAGACGACGGAAGAGATCGAGTGCCGTCTGAGTGTTTGTACGAAGTAATTCAACGTTGTTTTGATTTGTAACTTCTAAAACCCTAACAAAGAACTAATTTAATGCATGATTTGAAAAGGTATATTTGTTTAGTGGTTTATACTTCTTCATAGAGATCCGATTATGACAGGTCATAAACAGAGTAGGTAAGGAGTTTACGTTGCCAAAATATCAACATTCTAGAGGATTTCTCTATAGATAAATATCTTATTGTGCTATTGACAACTTGAAATCATTTTTCGTCATAAACATTTAATGATTTTATAAAAACATTTATGATTATATGATGAAATAATAATGAAACGTTGGGTAATTGAGAAATTATACCTATGTTTATCTTATTCTCACATTTATCTCTATATCTAACATTCTGTTTTTATTATGAAGTACGACCTTGGTAATAGGCAGACATTAAAATTTACGTCATTAGAATATTTACCTCGAGTTGAAATAATTTCTCACGGATCAGAATGTAAACAAATGCATACACGAGAGTGTACTTAGTACTTCAACTGCGTTCACACATTTACATATCGTTGCCGATATCGCTAAAGAGGTTATTATCGACTTCCCCATACATTTACGGTACAATTACCGAAATAAATGCCCCGTGCGGCAAGAATGCGTCGTGATGATAGGCTACGGTAATCACGGAGTAGGGGCGGAGGAAGTGCCTTTACCAACAAAAACCGTGGCCAATTACTAAATGTGTTTGTTGCTCGAAGCTCTGCACGTAAGTACTAGGGGTACATTTTTATGGAACGTGTGACACAGTTGACAAGTTTCGTTTTTTTTATAGTGACAGTACATTGGCTCTCCTCACCCTGGTGGTAAGCAAGAGAAGATCCCACATTGCAATTACAACGGAAGCGATGTCAGGCAACATCTCCGTTGGGACTGCCATACTGGCCCGAGAGATGCTTCGTTTGAAGGAATCCATATTGTAGGAAGGAGGAAATAAATACATGCGCTGGCAACGAGTTCCATTTCTTGATGGTGCGGCAGAAATAGGAAATGCCAATTTTTTTTCATTGGAACTTTACCACGCGTAGGTTTTTTTTAATACACATTGAATTCCACGGACACTGGATCCGTGCCTTTTTTTGTGCTTATTCTTTTTTAAGGGGTTATAAATTGTAACATTTCTCCGCGACAAAATTAAATTAAATAAAATTACAATATCTAAGTTTAGGCAGTCATGGTTATTGTTAGTAGTATGAATTTAATGTAATTGTAGGTGGTTTTTTTTTGTCTTGGGGGTAGGGGGTTGGTTTTTACGTAATTTATGGGCTTCTTTAAGTAAGTGGATATTTTATGTTTTGTTTGCAAGCTTGTCCCTAACCGCGTCATCACCCCGGCGGATCGCCATTTTGAGGTTATACTCGGTGATTTTTTCGATGGTAGCCTTCGATGCAATGGATATTAGAAGTGCTGTGGCGTCGTTAGCGGCGTTATCTGTATAATATACACACGCGTTTAAAGCCGTCACTTTGGTGTCTATTGCAGTTACGCTTGGACCATCCTCTAGGATTTGTTAAGCCTTGTAATATGTGTGTAGGATATACTTTCCCTAAATACATAAGAGTACTGTTAGTATGATGAGACCTAACTGTCGTCTCGGGTGACGGACGCAGGCCGCCGTCAGACAATAGCTATCTACTGTTAACACTATGGTATAACAAGATCCTAGGGAAGCTCTTTATATACTCTGACTAAACCCTGCCTTTTCAGACGTGTCCTTATAACCATCAGGTGTGCGTTTTAATTGTTTTAGACGTATGTACCTGCTTGTATCTAATGTTGTTATTAGACCTGGCAAAAATGTATTTTTCAAAAGATTGGAACATTTGTATCTGGATCAGTGCAGAGATGCGGAACAGTGAAACGCTTCATTTGGAACATTGAATCTCAGATAGATCCGTGAACATTCGGTTCACTCGAACTCGAGATCCATTTGAGTCGAATGATACATTTGGAGCGAACATTAGAGATTCGGAACATTTGGTTGAGTCGGATTACTGAGTCGTTTCAGTAAAGAGTTACACAAGTCTAGTCGTTATGCCTCTGGCCTTGTACCCAGAAGAGAGCCCACATAGCCCCTGATGGCGTGACGGGTATGCCTAAGGCAAGCATTCTTCACGACGACATAAAAAAGGGTACCTACTTGTACAACAATCCGACTGCGATATCAATGTCGGTATCCATTCGTTAGTGGCATTACATTCCGACGACACGTGACGTCTCGATCGCGGATCAATGCGCGGGCGGCGGCGCGTGGCGGCGTACGCGCCGTGCCTCGGCGTTATTAGCCGATAACTCATTGGCGATTGATCTGAATACTTTGACGGTTGGGAAACCCATACCTTTGGGTTTTAGTAGACAATATCGGACAGCACTTTATGATCTAAGTCAACTTCGTAGAAAGACGTGCCGCTCAAATCATCGATTATCTGGTGGCGTTGCGTTAAGCCACTATTTCGAGAAATATTGCCTCGAATCTTCATTATTTTGGTAATGTTCCTCCGTAGATCACCTTCCGACGACCAAAAATTCTTCAACTTCCCTTTGGTCATAACAGTGCTTTTAATTCGTACTCAATTATTCATTTTTTTCATCCCATTTCTTTCGTAGGTCATATCATCACATTGTGTTTGTTCAAAGTCTTGGTGTTATACCTTTGTTGATTTTGATGCTCATAATAAAAGTGCTTAATCTACTTACGTTTCGATTAGACAGATTCGTCTGATAGTATTCATTTATTTGTCTCCGTTTTCTCCGATTTCCAAATGAAAGCATACGTCAACCCAACCGCAAACGCATACCTCTACGAGGAGTGTCGAAACCACATCTGATTGATCGCCACCATAAAGTTATTATTTAGACAAAAGTGGGGCTCCCCTTTATCTAATCAAGAGTTAAAGTGCGCCGTAATCCATGTGATTCATTTCTGTGGATGCAGTTTTGAAACCGGAACGAGAACATCGTATCGGTAACGGAATATTTAAAGATAGTTACTTTTGTTTGAGTATGCGCGTATACTATAGGTAATATATTATCGTATATTATTGTAAGCACATTTGTTTTGCCATGATTTGTAAATATCATTAATTTAACATGTAATTTGGTTCACTTGTGAAGCGTTTTCTCTGTGTTGACACTAAAGAATAATGGTTATTCTCTGTAATTACCGATTTTAACGGTCGAAATGCAAGAATAGACATTTATTTTTAAAGTATCTGTGGATTGCTTTTTAAATATGTACTTAGTAAAAATTTTATGTAGTCTCATTGCTTTTGATGTCATGATGTGTATGTGCATCTGGACTATAAATAATGTGATTGGTTAATTTTAATGCTATTTCGATGTTATTCTGTTGCCGGGTCAATAAGTTAATTGTTACACTTAACATGTTTACGCAGATACACAAATAAGCTTACATGTAGCTAATTTGGTTTCCAAGTGCTTTTTAATAAGACAATATGGGAATCAGAATCCTCCTATATCTTTATGATATTTGATCAACATACTAATAAAACCAATAAAATTCAGTTTTTTGTAAATACTTAATTAAATATATATTTACTTTTCCAAAGCATTTGGGAAAGACAGATAACAGCTCTTTAGAAAAGGTTGACAGTTATCTTGACTTTTGGTTGATTCTAGTTCTAGTATTTGCAATAATTATAATGTGGTAATGGTAATATTTCACAACATCACATACATTGATCTGACTCCGAGATAGGTAGCTCAAGCACCTGTGTTACGGATATCAGAATCAATAAATCTTTTTAAAATAAACAGTTCTAGGTAAAATTGATTTGCATCGAAAATACAGGTAAGGTTTGATAAGACAGGTAATACCAATGAATCAGTTTGTTCTAGTAATATGCATAGGCCCGAAAAATAACAACATAAATACACATTAAAAAGTCTACTAACCTGTTAACGTTAGGACCCTAATTTATGTCAAAGACTAATAGCATCCTTTAATTTGAACAAATAATGCCAAACTTAGAGAGGATAATCAGTAAAACATAAAAAAACCTACAGTCGAAAGAAGAACCTCCTCCTTTTTTGAAGTTGGTAATGAATACAAAAACAGGAGAGTTGGATTTGTGCAATCTGGGTTTTGTGTACCAATAAATAAATATCAGAAACTTTTTACCAATATCATTAAGAGGAACGCTATGTACGTGATATGACGAAAATAGTCTGATTACTTCACTACATAATATATAATATTTTACAACATCACATACATTGATCTGACTCCGGGATAGGTAGCTCAAGCACCTGTGTTACGGATATCAGAATCAACAGCGGGATTACAAATATATACATATAATACTTTTCTTTTGTAAATACATACTTATAATACATAGCAAACACCCAGACTAATACAAACAGATATGTTTATGCACACAAATGTTTGCACTGTGCGGGGATCGAACCCGCAACCCTTGCACCAGAGGCAGCGTTCACTACCACTGTTCCAAACGGGTCGTCAAAACTTAATAATAATAAATTGTAAAACAAATTCTCTTTCGTGTCGGTTTGTCCCTAAAATGTTTGCTTAGATCTTTAAGGCGACGGGTAGCCCTAACTAGCGACAAATGTCGTAGCAAAGATGTCGTTTCACTTTCACTTGAGCGAACTATTGAGCTAGCATGTGCGGAGCTTGAACGACATGTCATTGTTTGTGTGTACAGGCCTCCATCTGGGAATTTTACTTCATTTGAATCCACTATGGAAGAAGTATTAAGAAAAATATGTTCATCCAATAAAAAAGTGGTTGTGTGCGGGGATTTTAACATCAATATTTTAGATAATTCTCAGAACTCAGTGCGGTTTCTGAATCTTTTCAGATCATTCAATTTATATCATCTTTTTAACGAACCCACACGAGTAACCCCCACCACAGCTACTTGCTTAGATAACATATTTTGTAACTGTGATGTATTAGACAAGTCCATAATAAACTTCATAAACTCAGATCATAGTGGACAACTAGTAATGTTTGAATACAGTCATGCAGCCTCTTCATGTAGCTTTGTGTGCAGGCCAATAACTGTAAACCGTAAAGAAAAATTTAAAGAAAATATTTCTAGAAAGGTACCTGCATTATCATGTCACGATGGAAATGCTAATCAGCTTTATAATATGCTTTTTAATGTGGTTGAAAAAGAATATCATCAGATTTTCACTAAAAAAATAATTAAATTAGATAGTTCTAAAACTAAATTCAGTGACTGGGCCACTACAGGCATCTATAAAAGCAGAAAGAGGCTATTTGAATTATATGATATCAAAGCCAATTCTGAAAACGCTAATTTAATTGAATATGTCAGAACATACTCAAAATTATTCAAAAAAGTATGTGCAATGGCAAAATCAAATTATTTTAAAGACAAAATCATAAAAGCCCCTAATAAAAGTAAAATCTCATGGAAGATAATAAATAAAGAGACTTGTAAAAATAAAACAAAAGACAACAAGCTCTCTCTTAAAATTGATGGCAAATCACTTGTTTCTGACTCTGAAGTAGCAGAAACATTTCAGTCTTTCTTTTCTAATATACCAGTCACAACAACCAATCAATTGAATTCCAGTCCACATCTCGCTGCTTCTCTCCTCAGGTCTCATGTTGATAAGTGCAACACGCCTTTTAGATTCAATCATGTCAATTCTAATATAATTTTAAAAACATTCAAAGAATTAAATATGAAACCGACTGAGGATTTATGGGGCATCTCGGTAGATATAATCAAAAATATAATACATACTATCGCACCCCACTTAGCAATAATATTTAATAAATGTGTTGACGACGGTCAATTTCCCGATATGATGAAATACAGTAAAATAATACCGTTATTCAAGTCGGGTGAGAAAAGTGACCCGTCTAACTTCAGACCTATTTCTATACTGCCTGCTCTCAGCAAAATTTTTGAAAAAGTAATATTTACTCAGTTATTGTCTCATTTAAACCTGAATAAAATATTGCACAGTAAGCAATTTGGATTCACAAAAGGGAAATCCACTACTGATGCTGGAGTGGCGCTTATCAAACATGTATTTGATGCGTGGGAGAAAAAGCGAGATGCTATTGGAATATTCTGTGATTTGTCTAAAGCATTCGATTGCGTCAATCATGAAACATTGCTAATGAAGTTACAGCATTACGGTGTCATAGACACCTCACTAAGTCTAATCAAATCTTACTTATCAGATAGGATTCAGAAGGTCAATGTCAATGGAACTAACTCTTCTGGCGCCCCTCTAACCATGGGTGTGCCCCAGGGCTCTATATTGGGGCCCTTGCTCTTTTTAATCTATATAAATGACCTTCCTTACTATACCAATGATCTATGTGAGATAGTGTTATTTGCTGACGATACATCCTTGATTTTTGAGGTTGATAGGCAAAAGAAAAATGTTGACGAAGTAAATAACACACTCTCTCAAGTACTACAGTGGTTTACTTATAATAACTTGGTTCTTAATTCAAAGAAAACAAAATGTGTTAAGTTCACAATGCCTAATGTAAGGCAGGTCAAAATGAATATTGTCATGAATAACGAACCTATCGAAGTCATAAACTCCACAGTTTTTCTAGGTATCACTCTGGATACAAAATTGCAATGGAGCCCTCATATTGCTGTCTTGGCAGGAAGACTTAGTTCAGCTGCATATGCAGTTAGAAAGATAAGGAATCTGACTGATATCGAGACAGCGAGACTGGTTTATTTTAGCTATTTTCATAGTCTGATGTCATATGGTCTACTACTGTGGGGATCCGGTGCTGACTTACAAGCCATCTTCATTTTGCAGAAGAGGGCCATCCGTGCCATCTACGGTCTTAGATCACGTGACTCACTCAGAGAAGTATTCAAGGAAATCAATATTTTAACCGTATCATCTCAATACATTTTTGATTGTATTATGTTTGTACGCAAGAACTTGCACCTTTACTCGCAAAAATCTGATTTTCATAGCTTTAACACGCGAAATAAACATAGGCTTGCTGTCCCAAATCTAAGACTTCATAAAATTGGAAGTTCATTTGTAGGATTGAGCATTAGAATGTTTAATAAGTTACCTCAAAATATTATTGATTTACCGGTACATAAGTTTAAGTTGCATGTAAAAAACTGCCTAATGCAGAAAGGCTACTATAAAGTAGAGGATTATTTGAATGATAAGGATTCCTGGACATGTTGATCTCTTCGCCTGTCCTCTAATGTATAATTCATTTCATAATTTTTCATTGACGATTTATCTAAACGATATTGATTATAAGCATTGTATATCATACTGTCACTGTAATCATAATTTGTATAAGAATGAAAATTGTAATTACCATAATATTTGACATTCATAAATGTTCTTTATTTAATAAAAACATTTTTGATTTTGAATGTATAAAAATTGATTTATATTGATTATTCAATAATTGACAAGATGCTAACCACCTACTATTGTACACCTCGTCCTGCAGTTTATTAGTCTGGATTAAGTAACTACTACTCTTTGTGACCTATGAGGGGAACCTAAGTAGTCATGCTCACTCAAATGTCTCTGAGGTGGTGGCGCTATGTGGCGGGTCATTACATTCCCTCTAATATGGTTGAGTGAAATGATGGCTGACACGTACGTCATACTTGTGAACAGGTGCCACCTTTGGGGACTGGTCTGCTTCGGTTTACCTCATAATATTTATTTTATTATTATTTCCTTTATTTTATTTTGTGTAACAATTAAACTATATGGCTTGGTATGATGATGACACAACATTGTATGAAAGTTTGGCGATTAAAAAGAGTAACTGGCGAGTTTCTTGCCGGATCTTCTCGACCAGAAACAACTTTCCGAGCCGGTGGTAGAATCGCATTATGTTTATTTATTTCTTTAGTATATTTTATGTATCAACATATATATGTATTAACATGTAAATTATACATAAGTACTTATAAATAGTTTTAAGTCATTAAAATGTATGACGATTTGTAAGTGCTGTATACAAGCCTATGCAAATAAAGAATTATTTGATTGATTGATTGATTGATTGACACCAATCGATTTTAATTTTTAGCTACTAAACCGGATCTATTTTAAACAATTTCGGGGTTGTAAACCATGTTGGGTCCGCTTTTGTACAACGTTACGTACGTTGAAATATTGATTCATGCCAAAAGTGGCCGCTTTTAACGTGGATCAATTTTTTGCGTACGCGTTTGACCCAACATTTGTGCATGGTTATTTAATAAATAGTATAAGTGTTTGCCGTTAGATTGTAATCCCGATTTTTTTTAAATAGATCCAGTTTAGTAGCTAAAATTTAAAATCGATTGGCGTCGCTAGTGTGCCCTACCCGTCACCTTAAAATCACGCAACGGATTTTGATGCGGTTTTCCTTAGATATGTGTTAGATAATATAATACATGCATAATATTGCTCCGTGAGAAGCCAGGGCAGGCTAGTTATTGTAATAAATTAATATGAATGCGGACAAAAAAATAATATATTGATCTCGATTTATAATCTAATAGGAAAATTATCTTCCAATCACACGGCTCAATTGTGCTTCAATTACTAAAGTGTCACGATGTGAACCAGTGAATTTATCGAAAGCGCCTGGGAAGCGGCGTATGAATCAAAACAGCGAATATATCTCCGGGCCGCAGACGGGGGCTGGTCAGGAGCCTAATGTCCCAGCATAACGAACCTCATTGATTTATTAAGCGAATGCTCAGCCAACCACTAGTGTAGTTTGATAAACCACTTTCATTTCTAATAGACGCGGCAATCTGCTGCTATTTACTAATAAGATTGGATTATTTAAGAATCAGAATTAAAAGTATGAATATTTTTGTAATCAGTTTCATTGGTATATTAAAGCATACCCGTGATGGGCTTGACGAACTGTTTAATATGTAGGCACCTATCGGATAATTGTGCTACTCTATGTAAACTACTCTAAGTATTTCAAAATATGTAGTTACTCGCATTTGGAGGTTTCTTAGGAGTCATAAATATTTATTTCCCTGTTAAACATTTGGCGTCATCGAAATTGGCGCACCTTAATATGGAAATTTACTACACTTACTATTACCTAAAAGTAATCGTTAAGTATATAGGTAGTTATAGACTGATGTGAATATAGTGTACTTAAAATTGTAATTAAATCTATTATTTTATAATAATTGTAAAATTTTACGAATAATTGCATTGATCACGAAAATCTGTTCGAATCTCTATTTAAGTCTCATCTGAAATCTACAATATATAAAATTTGTCAAATATCTGTATCTGTGACTCTATAAGTCCCTGCCACGTCGTGCCCGGCACTAGTTCTATAGAAAATGTGTACAGAAATTAACTAGCCACAATCTGTATTAGTTTATCGAATTGAATAAATTACTGTAATTACGCGGAGAGCTACGTAACTGTATTAGTCGCTATGTCATATTAGAAAGTATTAAATTATTAACACCTGTCTATAAAATAAACTAAACGTAGCGTTCAAACCTACTTGTTCTTACGTCCTCTTTTATATACACACTACTTGGCGTATACTGACGTGACATACGTGACGTCTTTTGTCAAATGCTCAGTTATTTTTAGTAGGTCATTTTGATGCTGACTGTACGTACCACCTAGTTATTAGTTTTTCTGAACTAAAATCACTTGAGTGGTCAAATGATTTTAGTTCAAACTAATAACTATCAGACATGTATTTTACACTCAATCTGACTAAAAGAGATGACGGGTGAAAGGAATATTTTTTTTTTAAAGTATAATTAATTAAGTCGGGGATTAACGCGACTTTGTTAGATTAAGTAGATTACAGTCATCATTAAATAGAACAATGAATATTAAGTAAGAATAATTTATATACCTAATTACATTTTTTGTTTGACGTTTCGGCTACGTTACAGCATCTGTGGACACTGTGGACCACGCTCTGCTGCGTTAATCTCTGTCTTAATTGATTAGGGTGCCAGGAATTTATTGAAATGATCTCATTTTTTTCTTGAAACGATCTGAAGTGAACGATTATATGAAAAGCTCATGGTGGATGATTAAATTTGCCAGTAAGTCTAGTTAATTAAATGCTCACTTATGCCAATTAATAACATTGACAGTTTGCTGTAACCAGACTTTTCTGTTGATTTTAATACAAGCACTAAAATAACATCATAGAAAGTTATTTACTTATTGTGTGATAAGTGGGTATTATGTATTTATGGTCATTGACTGCAAAAAAAACGTCTCTATTCCAGCTATTTATGCCCATATACCGGTTCATGTTCGTTCAATACAATCACTAACATCTATTTTTATGTTCTTGTTGTAAACTAAAATGCCTTTTTAGTATATTCTTGCATGTATGTAATTATGATTAGTATGGTCTATTGCATTTAGGGCTACCACCAATCGGGTAAAGACGAAAGTAAGAATATTTATAATTTGTAAGTGCCACGCAGATGAAAATTCTACATAAGGAAACGTATTTTGAATTAATAGGTACACTTTTGTGAACATCTCGTGGAAGTCAACAATAAAACATTTGTTTAATATTAACATTAATATTTTTGCACAATAAACAAGTCTTTGGATCGCTATGTTAAATTAATATCCATACTTTACTTACTACTAATATTTACAAAGGCCTCACTCCTTTAATCAGAAAGTTAAAAATCATTCAGTTCTTGAACTAAAACATTTGATTAAAAATACATTGATAAATAAATAACACACTTAAACATTTTATCAGGTTTAAGTCCCGCCTGAACACGAGATGAAATACACCGCTGTTAAGTTTTAAATATAAGTAACCTGTTATTTTTACTGTAGATTTAATGCCGAAACTGCAAATAAGTATCAGGAATAAAGTACCTATGTACTAGATGGAAACCTGTCCCCGTGCCAATGGTGTTTGGAACATATCGTTTCTTTTCAAAAATATCAAGACGATGTGCCTATACCTACTTATAATGTATTTATGATTTCCGTGATTTCTCAGCCCTGCACATGTTTGCTTTTGTCAATAAGATTCTTGCCAGCGATTTCTGAATATTCAAATGCATCTATGCGTGCAGTTATATCTAGTGCAATTACAATTTTAAATGCGCTCTTGAGATTGGCTTTATTAGTTTTTATAGCGCTCGGCGCTCGCGCAAGATCTGTCGAATACGGACGCGGCTCGCTGCTTTTTGAATATTTTTTAGAGTTCCCAGGTTTGATTCACTATTTCTTGTCCATAAAGTATTATTTTACTTACATGTGAATAGAGATAAATAAATAAGATACACCGTTATTTTTTATCGTTTACACCCCGAAAACCTGATAATAGGTATCATGAATAAAGTCCATTTAGAATGTTAGATCAACAAAATTCACGATACCTAAGTGTTATGAGGTTTTCGGTATGTAAACGACATAAAAATAACACTGTATTTTTATCTGACACCCTGTTGGTCTAGTGATTTAAGTACCGGGCCGTGATCTTGGGTTCCTGGGTTCGATTCTCGGGTCGAGCAAAAAGCATGTTTCGAATTTTTCGAACTTAGCTCGGCTTTGTGATCAGTGATCACCAATCCGCGTTTGGCACGCGTGGTGATTAAGCCTAATCCCATCATACGAGCGATGACTTGATTTCTATGATGGAGACCTTCCTTTGCCCTGCAATGGGACAGTAAGTATAGACTGGTACTATACTTTTTTTATTTATCTGTATGTTTTTTTTTATGTTATAGGTAGGCAGACGAACAGACGGATCACCTGATGTTAAGCAATTGCCGCCGCCCATGGACACCCGCGACACCAGTGGAGTGACCAGTGCGCTGCCAACCTTTAACCCCCCTTATCCCCCGGATTGGGCCTCCGGTACCCTCACTCACGCAGCGAGACACAGCTTGTATTTTGTTTGGTGTAATAAAATATACTTAGGTACTATACAATAACTGAATACTGTACAACAAGGCGGCCTTATCGGAATATATCGGCGGAATAGTTCTTAATCTTTTTTAAAATTATATTTTCATCTCAGCGTGTGGTTTTTGGTACGTACGTATGTAGTTCAAAGCCGTAAGCTGTTTTGCTAATTATTTGAAAAACCTTTATGTAGTCATTGCCTACATTTAATTGCCACAACGTTCACTGGCAAGTATCAATAGATACCATACGGAACGATACAGAATATAATATCATTCGGAATCGCAGACCAGCAGTGCGTTTGATTGATTTTTGATCGCAACCGGGTCAAGAGTTGCTACTCGTTTTGCACACGTGATTAATGCATCGTCATTCGAACCGAATGCGCACTGTAGACGTAGTAGTGAAATGCGAACGAGCCATGGTGAGGCAATTCGAGTAACACTTCACTCGAGTGACAGAGTCACCAGAGAGAACACTGGAAAAAATATTGATCGCAACCGGGTCAAGAGTTGCTACTCGTTTTGCATCCCAACGCCTCCAATGCCTCGTCATCCCAACCGAATGCTCTCTCTCAAAGTAGTACTGTAATGCAGACGATCACTGGTGAGGTTATTTGAGTGAAAATTCACTCGAGTGACAAAAAAATGGTAGATCCACTAGAGAGAACACTGGAAAAATATTGATTGCAACTGGGCCACGAATTGCTACTTGTTTTGACGTGATTAATGCATCGTCATCCAAAATGAATGCGCACTGTCACACCTAGTCCTTTAATGCGGACGAGTAATAGTGAGGCTATTTGAGATACATTTCACTCGAGTTACAAAAGGTGATTGAGTCACTGGAGAGTTTCGGAAAAAATATTGAGACTTGTATTTTAGTGAAACTTCATTTGAGTGACTTCAGGTAAAAGGAGTTGAGTCACGGGAGGTAATCAGATAAAAATATTTGCTCGGGGGCCCAAAAGAGCGCATCCTCTTCCGAAACGAATGCGCACTTTAATAGACGTAGTCTTGTGATGCGGAAGAGCAGTAGAGTTTGGAACCCTTCTGGAAGTAGGTTTAGAATGAGTGTTCGCATAAACCGTGGGGGAGCCACGCTTCGGTATGAATAGGCCGGCTATACCGGAGTGATACCACGGCAAACCGGCGTGAAGCAGCATTGTGCTGTGTTTCGCTGCGTGAGTGAAAGTACCGAAGGCCCAACCGGAAGGCCAATTCTGACCATACTCTATTTTATATATGTTGTTTAATGGAAATATACAAATATTCATATACGTCAGTCAATTGATTTGACACAATATTTCTCTACTATGTCATTTTGAGGACCTGGAGCTCTCGGGATTCCTAATACCTATTAAAACATGGCGGATGTCGCATAAAAACTATACCAAAAAATATGTTTTTGCGATATATATCGTATGATGACAAAATATCACGTCACGTGAGTTGGGCTCCTGGACCCCAATTCGCGTGCTCGTGATATTTTGAGAACATGGCGGATGTCACCCACAAACCATACAAAAAAAACTGGGTTTTAGTGATATATGTCGTATGAAAATAAATGTCACCAGCACGAGAATTGGGCTCCTGATTATTCGGTTTTTATTTTTGACCATGTCGACGGGTAAAACCATGACTAGTCCGTCAGGACGGGCATGCGAGTGCATTTCAAACATGACTCGAGCGGAAATATTGATTCAAGTCACAACACTAACGTTCAGCCATATATCATCGAACTGTCCGACGTTTAGAAACTTCCTGCGCGCTCCTGCGCTCCCAGTACTTGGACCATTGTAATGGCAACGCTTGACCTAATTACTTTTATGATTTATGTACTAAGTGTTCTTTAATCGATTTCAAAGGAAAGGCTTTTCGATAAATCGACATTGGCTAATTCATGTTTTGTATGGCTTGTAATTTGAAACACTTTTTAACTTTTTACTCTGCTTTTTTTCAGGTAAGTTCCATTCTCGAGAATTAATGGAGAGCAAAAAAAAAACAACGGCATGTTTAGTAAGTTTATTGTTTACTTTACATTAACAAATATTTTATTCGAGAGTTTCTTTGCATATCGTTAACAAAAAGCAAAAAAAAAAACATAAAATGTACATAATGTATAGTAGCAGATGTTTTAAATTCTCAGCAAAGACGCAAATAAGAGGAAGTAAATAGAGGTATAAGCCTAGTACTTTAAAATCCAAGCTATTGTTTGTACTACAATCAATGAATTGATGTTACGAAGTAAAACTAGAGCATAAATTGATCTATACACTAACGGCTACACATTGTTGTTGAAGACAATGTAAAACGTAATGAGACATGGGAACAAAAGATACCAACGAGTCAGAGATGAGGTCAGGTGAAAATTTATTCAGAGTTTTAAACAGATATTTTTTACATACTTTTTAGCTCACCCTAAATTCTTCTTCTTATATGAAACTAGTGGCCCGCCCTCACATCGTTTCGAGAGATTAGTTCCAAATTGTACCAATAGATGGCGCTGATCTTATTTAATTGCAAACGTTTCTTTCCATTGTGGTAAGAATGGACAGATTTGTATTTAACCTCACAGGTTGGAAGAATACAAATCATAGCTTAGCTTTCCTTTTGACAAGTTGCAATACACTGTGATGAAACATTGCAAACTGGCGTGATGTTAGTCGTGCCCGATCCTACGGAGGGGCCTAAGTTTAGCCGTCCGCGTCCCGGGATCGAGTCTACCAATGCGTGGTGCGTGAAACCGCTTCCGCGAAAGCTCATCCGTCATACTTCATACTAATATTTATGCTGTTTTATTATTATCCGGTTCAATAGCTTTTTATGGTCTATTTTAAATGGACGGTGGATATATTTTTACGAACATTTTTGTGGAAAGGTTTTTGATGGTGGAGTTTCCCATTTTTAGGGTTCCGTAGCCAAATGGAAAAAAATGGAACCCTTATAGATTCGTCATGTCTGTCCGTCTGTCCGTTCGTATGTCAGAGCCTCTTTTCTCCGAAGCTATAAGAACTATACTATTGAAAATTGGTAAATAGATGTATTTTGTTAACCCGCATTACGATTTTACATAAAAATTGGATAAAATAAAAAAATGGGTGGGTCTCCATACTTGAAACTGAAACTCAAAATGTTTTTTTTTCATCAAACCTATACGTGTGGGGTATTTATGGATAGGTCTTTAAAAATGATGTTGAGGTTTTTAACATCATTTTTTTCTAAACACAATACTTTGCGCAAGAGACGCTCCCAAAGTGTTAAATTGTGTGTCTCTAAATTCTATAACAAATAATAAAACTAAAATGAATGAATGAATGAATGAATACTGCATTTATTTCGACACACATATATAAGACAGGAGAGAAACAGAGGTTTTATACACAAAATTTTGACATAACAATTACACAAAACAAAACAGTTACAATAATTACATGCAAGAAAATGCGTGTGCCGATACAGGCGCCCGCTCAGCATAATGTCGTGACGTGCCAATAAATGACGCGCCACGACGCTGGTTTTCAGCGGGTTACCCGTGTGTCGTGTGTCTGTTGCGGTATGGTAAGTAGGGTAGACAAGGAGAAAGAAAATAATAATGACATAAAATTTGCCGGAACAGACACACATCACTAGGGGCAGCTTAATCATATTAATGCTAGGAAGATACATAATAGGATAACTAGATATTAGAAACACATAGAAGAAAGAGAGAACCAAAATACAAGTAGAACAATAACTATAATAAAATTAATATTCAAAGTTAAATTACTAGAGCACAAAGAAAAAATTAACTAATAACAATAAAAATACTTTATTTTCAAAATTACGCGCGCATTTCCAACTGTAGGAATCGACAATCGAATATCGACCGCCTAATCGATGCTCTAGTGCCGTCCTCAATCCAATTGCCTTATATCTAAAGCGACGAACAAAATAAATAGAAAAGAAAAAAAAAACAAAAAAAAGGAAGAAATTGGGTGTGTCCTGTGGGTGTGTCAGATGACATGGCAATTGGCACAGTAATTGTACATTTTAAAATAAGAATTGTGTTGAGTGAGTGTAATTGGATATAGTGAGAAATGTGTAAGGAGAAGATTGCAAAGACGAGCCGTGAGCTTGCCGAGCTGCAATCACGGGATATAAGTGTCGGGAGTACTATGCCAAACCGACAATGATCGTCGGGCTCGTACACACATGGCTACTGGTAAGTGTTAGCCCTGTCGCTATTTATCGCATACTTTATTGTTCCATTACAATAATTGCAAGTGAGATATAGCGCTATATCTCACTTTCAGGACACTCCAAAAATATTGAGAGTGATAAATAAATATATAGTGTATATAATCATGAAAACTAACAACGAAAATTGGTTTGAACTAGATACAGTGAGTAGTTTTTTTTAATACGTTATAAACCGTAAACCGCAATTTACCCTCCATATATCTTACTTGCTGCTACGGAACCCTTCATGGGCGAGTCCGACTCGCACTTGGCCGTTTTTTTAAAACAGTTGTATAACATATAAACAAATGATTTGACTATATTTCATGAAATAATGTCAAGCAAGCTGTCAAGTTTAGTTTAATACTCTAAACTTTTAAGGTTGTTAACTCAACAACCTCGGTGCATTTAGGACAAACCGGCAAAAGGGTAGAGAATATATATAGGTATTCGTAAACAACACAAATAACAATTATTACTCGCCTGGATGTCGTTTTCGGTCACAGTGCCTGCATCTCATTGAACAGACCTATCGTGCACTCTCATAGTAGGATAATCAGTATGGCTGCAATAACCGATCTTATTTGAAATGCGGGGGTACATAAAAGACATGTCATGATCATGTCATGATCATCATCAGATCATAAACAGATATTCATGGGCGGCGATGATTACCTACCATCAAGAGACTCGCTTGTTCGTTTCTCCACTCTAGCATTAGAAAATACTGTCCCAAAATTGTGTCCCGCAGCATCACGCATAGCTATAAAACGCAATGCCCTTACAGGTCCGTCGGCGTATATTTCACTTTATTAATAGGGCGGCGATTACACGCGCGTCGTGTGTGTTCGGAAACTGCTTGATCATTCGCCGCGGTAGTAAATAGACTCGGTTGCGAAACGCGCCGTTCGCGGAAGCGCACGCGCAGGCGACGGACGCAAATCTCCTAGTTCGATGGCTAATCTTAGGACTGGGAAGCGCAGTGGATGTTTTATGCGTCTTTTGACTGTTATATGAGGCTAGTAATTGAATTGTTTTACGTCTGTTATTTAGGATCAGGGAATAATCCTTTGATGGAAGTATCCGTGGGTACACTGACCGATATGACAGCCAAACCTTGAAGATTAGAGCGTACTCCTTTTTAAAAAGGCTGGCAGCGCACTTGCGACTCCTTTGACGTTGCAGGTTTTCATGGGCGCTGGTAATCACTTACTATCAGGTAATATCTGCTCATCTGCCCTCTGTAACTTAAAAAGTCTTCAGTTTTTTTGCAATCAATTTTACAATTTTTAAACCGCTGTGTTTACCCCACTTCTCTCTAAACATGAAACCTATGGATAATATATTATAACTATCGCTAACCCGCAGCTTCGCTCACGTGGTATTCGGTTTGCCATAAAGTAGCCTATGTCACTGCCCATCTCCAGGGACACTTAAAAATCACGTCAATTCGTCGATCCGTTTTGCCGTTAAAGACGACAAACAAACACGGATATATGAACTTTCCCATTTACAATATTAGTATTGTTGTGTGTATTAGTATTGCCTTTGGCAATGGCTACTATTACATGCTTTACGGCACTCCGTATTTTATATTGTTAATCTCACGAGAATGAAGAAACACGCTCACTTCTTCTATTCTGTGTTTCGCTGCTTGAGTGAGGGTACCGGAGGCCAAATCCGGGGGGGGGTTTAAAGCTTGGCAGCGCATTTGTGACTTCACGTGTTGCGAGTGTCCAAGCAGCAATCGCTTACCATCTGGTGATTCGCCTGCTCATCTGCCATGTGTGTGCTGTTGAGACTACATACGAGTATTTGCGTACATACCAAGGCGTTTCAAAGTCCGGGGAGGGTCATGGATCAGTCTTTGCGCCAGTCTTCATGGCACCACTCCAAATGTATAATGTATAATTAGGCGATGAGAGGGCTCAGTCGGTTTGTCTTTGGGTAGCTGGGAAGCATACCAGATGCAGGCAGAGCCCCATACAACCCAACCGATGCTCATTGGTTTCTAAGTTGGGTATGCACAAGTTAGTCAGGTGGTATATCCCCGTGGCAATTCCTAGGAAATGAAAGTATATTTTGTGAAATGGATTTTTAAAAATAGTACTTAAGTACCAAATTACTATTATAAAAGATAAAGATTTCTTTATTGAAACAAATTTAAACACAAGTGACATAAATACACAAATAGGACAGATTCTGTAGCCAACAAGGCCCAACCTCAGCATATGTATTCGCACGAAGGAACTATTGAATAAGTATAAAGGTTAAATGATGTAAAAAATTAATCGGAAATTTCAGATTTTATATAATAATAAAATAACACACAAAGAATTGACCGTAATGCCTAAGCACCTGATGGTTATATAATAATTATGGGCTTTCGAGAACGATGTTTGATTACATCGCTATTAGGAAGCGTGGCTTATGTATGTATGATGATGATGACAGAGAGAGTAGTATTCTCACTTTCTCATTATAAATAAAAATAAATCAATACTAGTGTTTGACCAAAGTGCCAAGACCAGACCAAACTTGGAGCGTTATTATTATTATTCCTACCTACTAAGTATCGGGCACATGTTTTGAAGTAATCTATTATCTATTTTACGCAAAAGAGTAGATTTTTTTTTATTTTCGCATTCCTGTGTCAGTTTCCGCGTTTCGCCACCGCGTCCCAAAGAGTTGGTTGAACCGCCCCATTTCAGCTGGCCCTTTGTTGCTTCGGTTTATTTCTGCTTGCGTCTCGTTTCGTAACTTTACGAGCGATGCGCGCGCGCACGCCTCGCCTGTGACGCAACGAGTAGGGTTGCACAGCACAAGCAAGTGTCGTGAATTAAATATTATCTAATATGGTTTATATCAGATAATACAAAATTAAATCTTATTATATTATAGGAACTTTTTTTTGGTTTTGCTGCAGAAATATACGGAACTTTAAGATAAGAGCGTACTTCTTTTAAAATGCCGGCAACGCATCAGCGACTTTTTTATCTCGCAGATGCATGGGCGGCGGTGATTAATAATCATCTGATGAAAATAAATACGATTTTTAGGTATCATTAATTTATATTTAAAGAAATGTAATTAATACGAAGTAAGAAATGAAGTACTTAGGTGGAAAAGAAGAAGGTATATTATTTGATTAAGATAGATGAATAAAGGAAATAACGGTCAATAAGGTTTTGATTAAATTAAAACAATTTATTTCGTCAAACATTATACTAATATGTCCAATCTGATCCTAAAATTACAACTTATTTATATGTCAAGTAAATGGGAAATATTAAAAGTCAATGTCCAGGTCACGGAGCCATTTGATGAATTCGGGTGTAAGTGTATGTAGGTTGCTGCTTGGTCCAGGGTAATCTGGGTCCATCTTTGCATGATATGCTCCATACTCTGAGCCTCCTTGCCGCAGTCGCAGGTTGGGCTGTCTGACCACCCCACATGTAGCGATAGGCATTGAAGCGACAGTGTCCGGTTAAATGTTAGCAGTTCGACATTTTATTTCAATTAATTTGACATCATGTAATAGTATCCTATCAGATGTTATCTCGCCTATTTTATAATATCATACGAATAAACAAATAAACTTATTTATAATTTTTTTCTCGGTCTCTATTTAATCTGTCCGTGGGCAACCCTGGGCGGGTTATTAACGGCCGCCCGGGGCGATACAAATAAGAAAAGCCGTTTACCACAATGATATAATCGTTTTCTCGTTAACACTTTTTTCTGGTTACTTGCTCGGTTACGGGAATGTTTAGGATTAGGTTTCTTTTGGGGTTAATGCTGCTGCTCCTGCTCGAAGCTGTTATTGCTTTGTCTATTATCGCCGTTGACGTTAAACACTTGAGAAATATCACCTGTTTTTGTATTTTTTTCTCTTGTTTTGTAACTGTGAAATGGTACCATAGTACTCTTTTCCTTCTTGGTTTTTTAG